>OZ018332.1:130976116-131610616 GCA_963969495.1 Ceratothoa steindachneri | reverse complement strand
CCATAATCACCAAACCCGCAATAGAACAAAATTTATTTCACCCTTGTGTTCAAAATCAAAATCTCAATGTAGCTTTCTGTACAAATCTATCAAAATATGGAATGGCTTGGACGACAATATCAAATCCCAAACCAATTTAGCTCAATTCAAAAAAGCTCTTAAAAACAATATAATTTCGGCTTACTAAATTTCTATTCAGCTTTTGTTATTGTGTATTTATTTGTTGCCGTACAATGTTATACTGTGTACTACTACTTTGATTTATACATTATAAATATGTTATTATTTATATAAGACTGTTGACTATGTTAACTACATACCTCTTGAAAGAATCGCTGTAAATAAAATAGTTTTTAATTTATCTCTAAATTTCAATTATATAATTATTCGTTATTTGCAATCATTACAATGGTTAGGTTCTCAAATGAATATTAAGTTGTTTATATTTGTATAAACATGAAGGGATTTCTAGTCTTTATAATTTTATGCTTAGTCTTAAGTTTCTGCCCTAAAAGTCACTGACTTATTTTGGGCCCATAAATAATCCTGTATGTATAAGTACTTATAGTAACTTGGCATTAAGATCTAAAATGTAATATGTTTTTACTGTACATTGGATTAGTATGGAATAAATAAATAAATAAATAAAATAAAATAAATAAACTACATAGCCAAACATCGTGATGATCCGTGCGGTTAATGATAATAAAAAATTATAGGAATCAAGTTTCTTTTTATTGATCGCAGTAGATTTAGCTTCGATGCTATTTGGGCTGTCAGCGACCACAATTGATTATGTTAATACGAGGTATTTAAAAAGATATATTTTCTAGCCATGAATTAGTTATGTCCTCATTATTATGTGTTCTAAGTGAAAGGGATCCCCATTTTTTAATGAAGCTTGAAGCCATGGCCACTCGCCACGAAGTGGTAAGAATGGAAAGGGCAAAAGAAGCCTTAAGTGGCCTCTATCCTTTCATAAAGAGCACAAGTGTGACGAAAGTGAATAAGAATTAAATGAAAAAATTCATTAAAAGTTCTCAAAACACATCAAACCCTACAAAAGGCTACACATGTATATAAAGCCTCCAAACATCTACCAAATTGTAAAAAACTCTACACAATTCTGCAAAATCTACCGAGGTCTATTGTCGGCGACTCCCCCCTCCAGCAGAAAAAAACTAATATTAATAATTTTCTTGCGATACACTGTTGCTTGACTATATTTAAACGACATAAGCTCATTGGTCTCCAGGTTCGAATTACAGCCGGTGGCACTACGTCTCTCTCCTCTTCTTACCAACTTTCGTTGAGAGATGCCACATTGGGTTTTATTTTAAATTCTAATTAAAACCCCAATCCAGGGAAATTAAAATAAAGCCCAGCAATATTTCCTACATCTGGTTTTCTTTTTTTATTATTCCTTCGAAACTAGTTCATCAATATCCTCAGTTTGTGCAGAAATCGCAAAAATAACAACAATGTAGGTTAATTTGAAATAAACTATCATACTTTTATACACAAAGCTGCATTCCTTTCAGTTCTAACCAAACTTTCTTACTTATTCCACCGGAGTTATAGATGAATTAATTATATTTAATGTCATAATAGATATTGGATTTAACCCTGATTGATTCTAATTTGCCTCGCTAATATTCTTCCCCAAAAATGGGCATGGATCCAAGGAAAGTTTGAAAATACATACCCATTTCTCTTCACAACTTTTCTGGGAAAGGTTTAAGAGCTATAGAAAGGCGGTTGATGGAGTTAATGGAAGAAATTAACTTATGCAAAAGGCCAAAATTTGGGTTAGGAACGAAATGGGAAATGGAAATTATATGCGTCTACTTACCTAGAAAATTGCGTGGGCTGAAGCAGCCGACTATAACATCTACGTAGTTTCTCAAGTATTTGATAATTTTTCAAGTGACGAATTAAGAAACCAATTACATAAGAGGGATCTCTTTAAAATAGTTATGCCTGCTCTATTTAACTTTCATAATGATACAGAAGCACGGATTACTTTCTAGAAACACGCAGGCCTGAAATTCTCATTTAGGGATAGAATCCTCAAGGGCAGATCTCTGTCCACGTTCATTACGCGATATTCTCCTACGTATTCGCTATCAACCCACTTCAAAACCGTCTACATATACCTGCGACCCTAAGATTGCGCACAGATTCTCGTGTCTCCACACAAATCGCCAACAATGTTAGCTCTTAGAACATTCAGAGATATTATAATTATATTTATGATTCAGAGAAATAGAAGAAATAACAAATATAAATAATTCGAAATCATGCTAATAGATAGAAACAACAGAGAAAATATAATAGTAGACGTGATGAGATACCACTACCATAAAAGACAAATATACTGCATATACATCCATTGCCTTTAAAAATAAACACCATCCCGTAGAGACAAAATAACTGGAGAAGAGACATCTGAACCTAGTTTACGGCTTGACAACTTTCCTTAAGATAATAGAAAGAAAATCTACCAAGCCATTATTGAGGCTAGTCTATTGTACGAAATATTATCTGTTCATTTTATTATGAAAAATAAAATATTTTAGGTCTAAAGGCTTCAAATTTAAATTTTAGATAATCACAACCCTAAGAAAGTTTGAATGCCACACCCTATAAATATGACAACAGAGAAAAGCGACAATAACCAACCTTATTATATCTTGAAAAGGCCAGAAAAGTATTTGCCCGAATAGACTCTATCCTCAAAAGTGAGTAAGGAAAAGATATGGATAGCATTGAAGAGGAAAAGACGAAATTTAATTCCGGGAGAACGACAGAATAAACAACATTAAATAACTCTCTATTCAGATTAAGAAATACACACCAAGTGTACACAATCATATGTATGTGGCTCTATACATAAAGATATAAAAATAGTTTCAGTGTTGACAATAACACTGTCCAGATTAGGGCCTTAATAATCTTTTTCTTCTTTTTGCTGGAGATAAAGTTGCTTGGGGAAGAAAGTCCTCTCTAAAATATGTAACATATCAGATAGTCCCAATTTGGGAGGAATGAAAATCGTTTCCCGAGCGGCGTGAGAGCTTTATATACACTAGTTCAGGTCATTTTCATTCATTCTGTAATTGCTGAGGAGATTCCTGCTTAAGGAGTCTTCCTGCCTCTCATTAGTATCGAATAGCAAAGGCGTCTGTATTTCAAGATGAAGTTTTGAAGCATGATATAAGGGACATGACCAGGAATAAGCAGGGTCTCCGTGCATGAAGCTTACTCAACGTAAACCTATCATGCAGTCAGCAGCTCTCACTGGCATCACGACGAGCAATGTATGCTAGCGGAGCAGTATCTTTCTAGAGGATGTGTATCAAGCGGAGAAAGTGGTAGCAAAAGACCCCGCCACGGCAACGGGGTCCGAGTTGGGGTCCCGTTTTAGTGGAGAACAGTCGATAATACCCACTAATAGTCTTGACTCGCTTCCTTGCATATTTAATAAGGGGACTTTGCGTTAAGAGAAGAGACGTATGCCTACCAGGAATCGCGGCGGGCGTGCTTCGAAACATAAGGAAAACTACCCCTAGCTTAAAGAAATTCACTGATGACGAAATAATTTGAGTGACACATGTAGGCATATCGCTTTTTTCTGATGCCGGTCTCACTTTCAGCTGACCACCAATGAGTCAATTAGCCTTGAAAAAAATAATGTTAAAAACGTATTTTATTTTTCTAAATTGCAACCTTTAAAAAATTCAAAAAACTTTGGCGAAGAAGTGGCTACTACCCCATACTACTACCCCTAATTACATTCCTACTTGTATATTTGTGTGCTGCATCTTTATATTAATTAGATTACTCTCGAGTGAAGATGACGTTTTCTCCGTTCCTTCCAAACCTGGTTTTGCAAAAAATTGATCCTAACACTTTGGTTTCTTTACTTGCCTTTACATGTACGTTATTGTACTTGTTTGTATGTATGTATGTATAGAGTTAGGCTTGATGAAAAAATGCGCTGTGCAAATTAGCATCAAAATATAATAATATTTAGTCGTGCCACAACGAATATTAAATTCACACATATTAATAATATGTGCAAAATATGAAAAATAGTTAAATATTATTGAACTTTTCTTTTTTCAGCGTAAGTACTGACTAAATATAAATTGTTAGTTGTATTATGTTAACAACTAAATTAAGTGCATTCTAAGTTTCATTATCATCTTTTTGCCTGTAATGTTATAGGCTAGGTACAAAAGGACAAATGAGCCTAACATGTAGTCTTGTAAGCACTCTGGTGTTGCTTTTCATTGTATCAGCAGCACATTCCTTCACAGTTGGCAATTAAGAATGCTCTATTTAGTGATGTGTGAACCAGTGAAGAGAGAGTGAGCATTGCTTTAATGTCTATCTGTGTTTAACAAAGTCTTTCTGGAATATAATTAACATGTCGTGTTCAAAGAAAACAAGAAGTAAAACAGAGGTATGGCTTATTGGAGAAACAAGTGATGCAATTAAAACCACAAAACTTCCATCAAATGGTCATATATTGAGACGGCTTTTCTCCTTAACCCAACCCAAAAAGAATGAAAAAGAGGCATGTAACATTGTATAATCAGAAATATATAAAATATGACACAAAGCAAAAATATCAACTAGAGAAAAACAGCATGTGGTTAAAAAGATTCAGAAGAAATATGCGCAGTTCAGAACCCTCCAAAAAACAGAATCAGGCCGAGATCAAATCAAATATCAATGGGAATTTCATACCAAGAACCTTTAAATTATTTGTTTGATATAGCACATGCTTAAGCACTAGAAATGATAACGAATAAAGAAGATAATTCATTTCTACAGGCTTAAAAAGAGAAAGGTAGATGAGGCTATATGGCTATATAGGTAGTGTTGATAAGAAAACAGGTAAAGAATGAAGAGAGAAAATGCCATAGAAGTGAAGAAGAATCGCAGCGAACTGAACGAGAATTGCGTAGAAAAGTAAATTTGTCAGTTGTACAGTTAACAAATTATTGATCTTCCTGCGATTATGGTGATCTCAGCAACAGCATTCGTCCTTGGAAGAGATATTGATGATATAACCATAAGTAGAAGTACACTGACAAAAATAAGAAAAGAACTGCAAATAGCAAATAGTTTGAAGCAAATATTCACTACAGATGCAACTCTTACAGTCTATTGCGATAAGCTGCCCATGTTAGTGTCTGGTGCTGGAATCTCTAAGCTTTTGGGAATATCAATAATAACGTCAGGTAGAGATGCTGAAACAGCAAAAGCAGATATTGAATGTCTTCAAGATTAGAATATTGAAGACAGTGTTAAAGCCATGTGGTTTGAAACCACTGCTAGTAACACTGGTAAAAATAAAGGTGCATGTGTGACAATAGAAACAAAACTAAATAGAGGTATTTTTGCTTTTCCTTGCAGGCATCATGTTCATGAAATAATTGTATCTGACTTTTTTCTCAAGTGTTTTCGTGCTTCTTTAAGACCAGAAATTCAATTATTCAAGAGTTTACGTGATTCTTGAAAGAATATCAATACTTCATCGTATGAAGTACTCAATATATCTCTTTCTTGGAAAGAAGCTGTGCTTAGTTTTTGTCAAGAACAGTTAAAATGTCATCAGCCTCGAGCAGATTACAAAGAACCTTTGCAACTATCAGTTGTATATTTAGGGGATGACACAGAAGGCTTTTCCTTCAAACAGCCTGGAGCCGTGCATCGAGCACATTGTATAGCAAAGGTTATTTATTCAATTAAAACTGTACTCTTCAAGTCACAATTTAAAATGTCGAATAAAGAGTAGAGTACTTGCAAATTTTCCAAGTATCTGAAGATAAGGAACTTGCTTCTCTAGCCAGAAAAGCACTTAGTCGTCACCTTTAGTAGCTAAGCGAAGAACTTGTGTCCCTTGCCATCATAGATGAAGGTATTACTCTAGATTTGAAGAGAAAGATGGCTGCAGCATTACATATACCTGGCCTACAGAGAACAGAGAAACGATATAAACTGGAAGAAAAAGATAGTCTCTCAGACAAAACTCTTGCTGACTTCGGAAATGAATCAAGTCGGGTTTTCTTCACAAAATTGTAGTTCAATTACTCTTTTTTTAAAATAGACCCTCCAGAATAGAGTAAAAGAAATGACTATCAAACAGTAAAACAATATACTCGTACTAAGAACGTCATCAACGACAATGCAGAGCGAGCTGTAGCCTTGATTGAAAGCTACAATAATAATCTTACCAAAATGAAGAGCAGCTTCAGTATCTTCTAGAGGTGGTTGAATGTCACAGGAAAAATTTTCCAGAAACAACACAATATACATTGAAGAAGTGCATGAGCATTTAACAAAATAAGCCGAGTTCATTCCCTAACACTGTAATAGGCCTCCTGGGGATACGGCATTAAAAAAAGCGCCTAATACAGTTACCTCATGTGTGGTGTGGAAAAACTGTAAAACTTCTAACTTTGTAAGCTTTGTGGCACTACTATAGCTCGTTTTTTACTTTGTTAAAATTGTTTCTATAGGAAGCTTCAGAATTTGTATGGGTCAGACTAAAGAGTTCTTAAGTATGAAAAATCGTCACTATAAATTTGGGGTAGTCTAATGTATATTTATGTGGGTGTGTTTTTAGAAGAGGTGGTTCGCGTTGAGTGGGGCGGGTTCACAAGTTGCTTAGGAACAAATAGGTCTTTTCTTACGTATGGATACAAATTAAGGATAAAATCGTATCTGGATTTCTAAATAATTTCACAAAATACCTTTATTTTGCACTTGATATTTGGTAAGATGAATAAGAGGACTCGGTGAGGTTAAGTCCTTTTTCGATGTAAGGAGTAAATATGAATGCGGATGGAAAAAAGAAGACTTTCTTGATATGAAGTGATGGACTGTGAATCACTTCCACCGAGGACTTTTAAGGAGGTGACTGGGTGAACTTTAGTTGATCTATAAATCCTTCCTCGGTGAATTGAGCACAATTTGAAACGGATGGAAGAAACTTGTGCTTCCTGAAGTGATATGACCGACCATAATATAATGTTGTAATATCTCAATATTTCTGTTGTGAAAAAAGTGGGCGTTACCAGTGTTGAACGCCAATCGGTTTTTTCGGCGGAAAGGCTTTGTCTAAAAATGAATTTTTTCTGATGTAGGTTGTGTTTGAGAAAGAAAGAGAGAAAGAGAGCATAAATTAACTTTATTTTTGATCAAAGAAATCGTCTGTTTAGATATAACTGCTGAGAAAAGGATTGATAATAAGTCTAGAGAAAGTTGGGAAAAATGTTTTGTATGATTTAATGTCTAGCAGTTTGGGTTTAATATAAAAATAGAAGGAAATGGTTAAATGGCAGTATCGTGTGTCTTACTTAGGTGGTTGTCATTTGGTAAGAAGAATTTGATAAAAGGGAAACAACGAGATCTTTATAGTCAGTCGGAAGTTTCGTGACGGTTCATGTGTATGTGCGTATGTATTAATAGTGGTCATGCTACATATATATATATATATATATATATATATATATATATATATATATATATAACACGGAGCCGTCCAAGACAAGTTGTAATGATATTTGACAAGCATGACTTTATTTTTCTTAATTTTACCTTATAATTTCTGAATTTCACGGTGAGAACTGGAAACTTAATTGGGATAAATCCATTCGAGTAAAATAAGCATTTGTTTATTTGGCCGTAAGCTTTTGCCTTTTCTAAAGCATTTTCGGAACGAAAAGTAATACTTTATTGGGACTGATTTGTTATACATCTGTCTAGTCTGGTCACCGCCTTTACAATGGTGTGCGATGTTGATTACAAGTCTTCGTTGAGTAGGTTTTTGGATCTTCGAATGGGTGATATTCTTTTTGAAAGCATCGAAAATCCTAATAGAGGGAAGCATTGTCTTCCGCAAACGGCATACCACGCCACTCCTCCTTCACCACTTCTAAGAAGCCAAGTGGCCTGGAAGAATTTAAGCTCTGAGAGTAAAAGAAAAAAAGCCAGGTCCATTCCAATCAGAAATGATGATCGGAGGTCTGTCTAATCTCCTTTTATTTTTGTTGTTTATCCTTTTATTCAGTGCTCCATATCAAGTGTTTGGAAAACAATTTGTAAGGTTGTATATATATTTATTAATATAGCTGTATATATGTAGTTGTATATATATATATAAATATATATATATGTATTGTTTTTTGTTGTCTAAGTCAGGTAAGGTGTTCATGCAATATGTAAATAAAAACTGTAGCTACAATTCCTAACCCCGTTGATAAATTTGGTTATCATCTTCGGCATGATGTTTCAAATTTGATATATGCATCATAATCAACGTTGGTCACGTTGTCTCCTAGTTAAGTCGTAATACCAGGTATTGCAAATGTCATGTTGCATCCGTTACGACGTTGTCAACAAACGACTCACTAATAGTTTTGAATAGTTAAAAACGTTTTATTGTGATAACATATAAATATGCATTTAAATTGTAATATTAATTATGTAGCCGCTTTCGATGGCGAGCACGCGCTCCAAGCGCACTTTAAGGCAGTGCAGACGTTGCAGACGAAGTCTTTCCTAATGTTGATCCACGAGCGGTTGACTGAAGACTTCAGCTCGTCGACATTGCTATGGTGGGCTTTGAAAGCCTTGAGTTTAACATTAGCCAACACGCTATAGTTGAGGGATTTGAGTTCGGGCGAATGCTGCGGCCCAAATACATTGACCCGCAGCTCATTTTCGCCCCAACCATTCATGTACGGTCCTAGCCGTATGTTCTGGGGCAACTTCCTGCTAAAATACCTAGTTCGACTTGTTCGTGATCTTTCTTAACCCGGGCAGGACTCTTTAGCCAAGATATTCTTGAAATTGGCCGACGTAAGTTATTAAGTTATTTCAAATAGTAATTTCGAATCATTTTGTAGCTGATTTTTTTACCAAACATTACCCATATTTTAGTTTTCATGAACATTCGTCAGTCAATCCAAAATTATTGAGGATTTAAAGAATATATAAATAATTATATCATAAATCATAACTAACTTACCTTAATCCGAAACATTTCGAGAAAAGTGACATGACTAATTTGAGCAACTGCACCTTCTAAGTGAACCATTAAACCTTATCATATTTTTACTTTTTGCCCCAAAGTGAGATAAGTTTCGAGCTCACACTTAGAGGATTAAGGTAATTTTCCAAGACAATTCTGGTTGATTCTGAAAAATATAAAAATAACCCATCATTATTTTACAAGTGGTACGTTAAATCTCACACAATGCTTATCGGATTTAGTGTAATCAGATGGATTTGTGTCTAAATGAGATCTTAGCAAATCCCTATTTGAAGAAAAAACTCTAGTTTTTATTCTCATGTGTTTTCCTCTCTATTACCATGATATTTTGCTAAGGCCAAGATGAGTGTTTTATTGCACACAGAAATGCTCGTTCCTCAACAATGTAAATATTTTTATTAGGACCTGATACCACTCTCTTTACTACAGGTGGACTCAAGCAAAGGTCACTGCAATTCTCAACTACCACTGTATCCTACCAACAGCGATGAATTTCCTCCTTGTACGAGTACCTAATTTGTCCAATGTAATCAACCACACTTGTCTCTCAAGCGCCACTTTGTTGACTAGTTGAGGCTTCTTTTTACTCTCATTAATAGGTCGGAAAATTAAACATAATCAATTTTTTGTTAAGTTACCAAGTCTTTTAAGCCTCTAAACTTACATAATAAATTCTAGAAATAAATTGAGAAAAGATATCTTATTTATGTTTCTCATTCTTTGATTAACGGCATTAAACTAAATAAATTTATTCCTCATTGTTCAATAAACTTTGTTGAAAATTTGAATCCATGTTATCCAAGTGAGCAACGAACTCGACTGTATCAGTTATGCGAATAAGTCATATTAAATATTTCAAACAGTTTTAACCAAGGTAAGTTAACTAAGATATAATTATTTATATTTTCTATGTGCTCATGAAATTTTAGATGGCGCAGTTAGGTTTTGCTCTGCGGCATTGCCAAGTAATAAAGTTTTCATACTCTGAAAGAGTGGGAATTAAGTGTAGAGATATATAAGTGTAAATATTAATGCGAATATTTTGGTGATATCGACGATTAAAAATCCACTAAATAAGTGAAAGTACTCTTTAGCGAGTTATGGTATATGATAGTGAAACCATCAAAGAGAGTTTATCTAAAGCTAAGTCTACATACTACCGTCCCAAGGATAAAAACAAAGTGAGAAACACGAATTGTTGATCTCTCCCGTTCTCTCCCCTCCTTAAAGGAATAAACAGAATTCTTTCTCCAGGTTGAGCCTCGGTTAAATGCCGGTTTTTCCATCCTTAAATCTTTCCCTTCGAACAAGCCCATGGATCAGCTAAATGAGGCAGGTGTATATGTAATCCTAGGTGAATCCACAAAACTGTCCCTCATTCTACATAGAAGAGACTGGGAGAACATTATAGAAACGAATATCTCAACCCAAAGGTGATGTCGGACGAGGCAGTACTACATCCAGTATTTTTAACCATATTAGCAATTAAAACCACGAAATATTAGGTTTAGGAATAAGTTTTGCGGGTATTTTAGGTTGTGTTGATTTAAGTTTGTCGACGTGATTTGTGCACATATTAAGAAACAATAATAAATAATGAGAGGAAAAATTTTCAAAGGTTAGGCTACGTTTCTTAACAACATAGACTATTAGACTTTTGCTTAGGCTACGTTTTGAAGTTGAATAATAAGTAATTGCGGTTTATTTAGAACTAGTGTTAATTTAATTTTTGTTCTGTAGCCTCAAAATGGAATGTCAAGTTGAAAGAAAGGTGCATTTTCGACACTTGTTGTTATTCATTTTCAATCGAGACGGGAACAATGCAAGCACAGCCAAAGCTTTTCGGGATATTTGAGCTGTGTACGGAGAAAATGCTTTATCAGAAAGGATAGCTCAATGGTGGTTTTCACGTTTCGAAAATGGTCATTTTAATCTTAATGACGAAGAAGGTTTTAGGAGCCCCAATAAGTTGGATGAAGATAGATTGAATGACCTTCTCCATGAAAATCCTTGTCAATCGACTAGAGAATTGGCTGTACAATTGGCTTGTGATCAGAAAACTCTACTAAATCACCTTCATTCGATTGGGAAAGTTCAAAAACTCGGTGCATTGGTTTAGCACGTTTTGAGCGAATCAACATACTTCAAAGCTCCACGATTGCCGCAGGTTTACTTGCTCGTCACAATGGTACTCATGGATATAAGGACTGATTTCTTCAACGCATCATCACTAGAGACGAAAAGTGGTGTGTTTTTGTCAACATGAACCATCGAAAACAATAGCTTACACCAAATAAAAAAAACACTTCCGTGATTAAAGAAAGCGGTTCATCCACAAAAGATGATGCTGTATGTGTGGTGTGATTGTGAAGGCATCATTATTTATGAGCTCCTTTGAACAACGAGATGTCAATGCAGAACTCTACGTTCAACAATTGTATCGACTCGCCGAAGTTATTCGTCAAAGTCGACCTCATCGACGTTATGGAGTCCTTCTGCAAAACGACAATGTTCGTCCTCACATTGCCAATATGGCAAAAGACGCCATCCAAACCCTGAATTGGGAAATCCTGCTGCATCCTCCATATTCGCCAGACTTGGTTACATCGGATTTTCATCTGTTTCGATCGCTTTCCAACAATATGCACGGCGTTTTGTTCAATACTGATGCGGAATTAAGAAACCTGTTAGATTAATTCTTTGAGTTAAAATCCATAGATTTTTATGGCAGAGGCATCGAAAAAACAGTTGAACGTTGAACGCTGGGAAGAAGTCGCAAATAACAACGTAGAATACATTATTGAATTAATTGCATATTGTTATCAATTAAAAGTGAAGTTTTTCTAAAATGGTTATTGGTAATGAATGAATTTGATAAAACCGCAAGAACTTATTCCTCCACCCAATAGATTGTTCAAAGGCCCAAATTATGTATAATTCTAAAGATTTCCGTTAAAGAAAAATTCTAGAATCCATACGAATAAGAGAAATTCCCAATTTTAATCATTCGGATGGTCAATTTAAATGTAGCTACTGTTCCCAAAAGCTGAATGTAAGCAGTTTAGTTAATCATCTTAGAACCACACTTCCTGATTAATGACCCTTTTCCTCCTGTGTTTTTTTGGGGTCAAGGGACCTGGGATTTTGAGATATTGGTAAACTCCATAGCGAAACTAGTTTTTAAAATAAATTGTATGCTATTATATAGTGGTTTCACTATCAAATAAATAAATAAACATAATTACGTTGCACAAAGGAAAATTTGGGAGAAATTTTGCATCCCTGTTTTGAATCAAATACATTTCAAATTTTGCCACAGTACGGCTTGAAATAGTGTAATAACTGGAATATTTTACTAAATTTGATTTACTCTACTGATAAAAATAAATATAATCCAATCACTCCATTTTCCATCAAATAATAATTTATTAAATTGTCACTCAACGAAATTTACCTTAAAATAGGACATGTGTAATTGTCGATACTGATCCTTCAAGCATGTACATGATAAGGGGATGCGTACTACTAAACCCACATCGTAGAGTTTATTTTGCTGAGAATAAATGGGAGATCCTTTTCAATAACTCAAATTTAATAGTTCTTTGGCTTTTCAGGGCGCAACCATAGACAAATTTTCGTGTTTTATATATCCGTATTTACAAAAGAATGAGGAGTGGAATTAAAAAAGAACAGTAATTTTATAATCGGCCTACATCTAATTACGGCTAATTTAACCCAAATTAGATCTAGTATGTCGCCATATGACGTCCCTTTTCGTGGTGACTTGACAGCGTCTCTCATTGCCCCTTAGAGAAACGCGGTTCGAATAACACGCTAAACTGGCGGGCCCCAAAGAGAAACAAAAGGCATTAAAGTCTTGAAAGGATTAATGGTATACCAACAACTAAATTATTTTTATAGATTATTCAATCAGGCCAGTCAAAATATCCAGAGCACCGAGAGAAAAAAATGTCTTCGTTTGTCCTTCAAAATTAAACAAATTACATATATTTTCTGCGTGTATGATCAAATAAAAAAAGGAAAAATGGTATAAACTATTTCTTCAGTCGTATCTTTTGCAAAATAGTATAAAGGAAAATTGGTTGTCAACAAAGAGACACAGAGCCGGGATTTGTGAAAAATATGGAGGAAACATTTCGCAAGAAAAAATAATTGAGAAATAGGCGAGAAAGAAGTGACAGGAAAAAAATATACCAAACAGTAATAAATATGAATACGGATTTTCGGATATTCGGGCTTTATCGAAAGGGGGCAAAAGCGTCCCCAACCCCATGCCGAATATTATTAAGTGGAAAGTACATACATATGCCGCTAATGTGCTTTAATCAAGAAGTAGAGCAGAGGACTCTTTAAAATGCCTTGTTTCCCCATCTCTTTGATGAATGCCCCCTTTTTCCCGCGATTAAAGCCATTTAAAAGACCATTCAAAAAACTTAAGGTAAAAGAAGAACATTTAATTTCGTCTGCTCGCAAGAATCCACGATTGCTAGGCTATATTCCATTAACACTAAGGAAAATCCATTTCCACATGCGGCTATGAAAATAATTGCCACTTAGCCAGAATTTTTAAATGTGAATGGCGTAGCTTTTTTGAGTAACAATGAAAGGTTTGCAGAAAACTCTATTGGATTACAGAGTAAATCTCTTTAAAAGTATTCTAAATTAATGGTGGAGCGGACAAAATATTAGGAAGCGAAAGGCGACGGAAAGGTATTCGTTTATCCACATCATTTAAATCTGATCTAAAAATATTAAATTCGAATGCTTTTATAATTAAAGTAGTATTTTAAATAGATAGGTGTAGGAAAGAGGGGCTATGTAAATATAAAGAACGAAATTTTAGTGATGCAAGTTACGAATGGCTTTTTGTTTCAATGGATTAACGTTTGAGAGCAGCGTATCGATTGCCCCAGCATCAAACTCTGAAAAACTTTCATTTAACCAAAGCTTTTAAACCGCCCGCGTGCAAAATCTCGGCACGCTACACGTTTCCGTGCTACTGTATCCTAAACTCAAAATAAAGGAAGCGATGGAATAAAATACTTAGGCGGCCACTAAGAAATAACAATTTTAATATTTCTACCAGTTTTTACAACGACCTAGCTGAGAGCAAAAAATAGTCAAGTAATATTAAACAAACATCATATTCGTAATCAACACTTGTGTTATTAATGCTTAAACTTAAGAACACTAATCCCATTCTAATTGGTTGATAGCTATGGAACTTTTGCAGGATATCAATTTCAATCGATACAACAATTTAGGGTAGTTTAGGAAATTGGAAACCGTAGATTTAAGATAAGATATCATTCTTTGCAAATCATATCTATCAAATACCCATCACTCCTAGACTTGCGAATGACATCAGATCGAATTAAGTTTTAAAGGAGGAATCAATTCATCTCCATTAAATTTTGCATTTTATTAGAGAGAAATAAATTTTATAGAAGCTAGAAATCTGTTCTTTATAACGAGACGTTTTCGTTTCTGTATGATGAATCTTTATAAAATTAATAAATTTGGGGGGAAGATTTCTGTATTTGATGTTTATTTTATGTGAAGAGAGGTAAATTATAATGAAGCATTTAACACATTAAGTAGCAGCCTTAGCATGATAACCGACCTGTTCTCAGATTAGACGATGCGTCCATCCTTAAAAGGGTATGGTAAAGTGTTGGAGGTTTTTATCATTTAGTAAATTTAAGAAACAAGGAGAACCACTAACAGAAACTTGTGAGCGATGGTGAAGTGAAGTTGTAAGCGGGATGTTACCAGCGGGCGGTTTAAAAGCTTTGGTTAAATGAAAGTTTTTTCAGAGTTTGATGCTGGGGCAATCGATACGTTGATCTCTAATGCTAATTCAGCGAAGCAAGAAGCCATTCCTAACTTAGATCTCTAAAATTTTGTTCTTTATTTTTACATGACCCCTCTTTCCTACACATCTCTATTTAAAATACTACTTTAAATACTAAAGCATTTGAATTTAAATCTGGGAATACTATAAAATAGCTCTATACCAGACGGACTGAAGATCCTTCTTCAGAACCTGACCATTTTCTAAAACTAAGATTCTTGTCTTCGCTTTATCCGCCATAGTATCTGGTCTCTACAAAATTAACATCATTTCATCAGATAATATCGTGAACAATTTTTGTCGAAACTGCCTGAACTTTTAGAAGTACGTCTAGATATTTAATACATTTTTAAACTATAAACTTAAATTTATTTCTTCTTTCAGAATAATTCATGCCGGTTTACTGTAATAGAAAAGGCGTTTTGTGTATTGAACTATACCCAAACTCAGTAAAATTTTAATCTCACCATAGATTTCTAAGAACATTTCATAAACAAACACCAACAGGAAAGCCGATTTGGACGTGGCATAATAAATTTAAAGAGGAAAAAGGATCTAGACGGCCAGCGGTTTCAGAAGAGATGGGGAACCACCTTCGGAAAAAGGTAACTCTGATTACAAAGAAATATTTTTGAAGTGTAAGGCTGAAAACATGGATCTCTACGTCAGCTCTTCGGCTTACTATAAGTAAACGCTTGCACATGACACTCTACAAGCTTCAGCTTCAACAAGTTTTAAAGCAGGATTAAAATCAAAGTGAATAAGCAAATTGGGCAAAAAAAATGAACTAGCCACAAATGAAAACGGACGTGATTCACCAAAAGGGAATGTGTTTGGCGCCATCTTAAATAACCGTATGCATAAACTTTTTTCTTCGAAGGAAACGTGACCGGCAACTTATAACTAGAGATGCTCCAAAAGGTTGCCACTTAAACTTAAGGCAAATTAACATATCTAATTCATTCTTCAACGGGATGCGTCTCCACCACACTGGCAACTCACAGTTCGAAACTTTCTCAACGAGATTCTGCCGGGAAGATTGATTGGGCGTGCTGATAATAGACACAACGTGCTATCGAAATGGCCCATATGTTTACCAGAATTGACACGGTGCAATTGATTTATGTGAGGTTATTTGAAAGGTTATGTGATCTATATCCCACCATTTCCTCCATATGAAGAAGAACTAAGGAAAGAATCACCAACGCTCTGAATATTGTTACCCACAAAACGATGCAGAGAGTAAGGCAGGAACTTGATTACCTATTTTATGTGTGCCGCATCCCAAGGGGCACAAACAATGAAGATTTGTAATAAATTCAATATAAAATTACCATCTCATAGGATTTTTCGATGGAAATTTGTAAAAGCAATCTCTATTTGTTCTTAATTAAGCCTTTTAATTTGATTCCTCTTGACCTTGAAGTTATTCCATAATGGACATCTCAAATAATGTAAATTTCTTTTAGTCACCCGGTTTTCTGATACCCTCTTTATGGACAAAAACATTAAAACTACTCCAACGTTGATATCTTTTTAGAGATGGAAATAATCAATTGTTCTTTTGGTTTATTTAGGAGGGAATATAACATTCATAAGTCATTTAATGAAATTAATCAACATAATAATAATCCCAAAGACTGAAGTTCCACCAATATTCTTGTGTAGACCAGAAGAAATTAAATGGGTGGAAAGTATCAGTTCAGAATGATTGGCATAGGTATCAATATCTAGGAATAAGGAGCAAAAATAGAGAGTAAGCATATAGAATTATAATTGTAGGGGATAAAATTACCGATAGGTGATTGAGTCGAAAAGTATAAATAGATAAAGTTTTTAAAGTTAATTCATGATTTTAAAGGAATAAGAGAATAAGAGAGACAGGGCATTCTAGTGAGAACGTTAAAAAAGCTGCGATTTGAAAATACGAATCCTGTCTGAGAGCGGACTACATACAAGTAAAAGAATGATGAAAAAAGGTCTGGGATAACGGACGCTGGTGGAAAACAGGTAAATTATATGTCTAAACTTTATCCTAGATTGTGATTAATGTAGGAAGGCACACTCAAGTCGAGGCAAGGGAGAGTAAATCTTCTTTTCCCCTTGGTGTAAGAATAGATTTAGATATCGAAAGAGCGGTTGCGAGAGTACAACAAATAATGTAGCACAGTTCAATTCACGATAGTGACTATGACCCAATTGAGCGGGGACCCTGGTACACTTGTTTCCCTGTTCTTTAGGATTCTACTTTGCAGGGTCATGACGAAGCAGAATGGATTTTCAGCTCAAATAAATTGTGGCCTCTTCCCAGCAGAGAAGCGTAGGGTACTGTTGGCCTCCCATCATAGAGTTATTAGAACTTCATGTAGCCGCATCCTTGTGCTCCACCAGACTGACCCAAACAAGAGTAATAAGAAAGGGTTTAATATCAGAAGAGACAATAGGCCACTTTATTTCTAATGCTCTCTCAAGTGATCCACGAGGAAAAATAGAATTAATAATCTAATAAAGACATCAAATTTGAATGAAGAAAGTGGCAACGTGTTTGAGTGAAATAGAGAAAAAGGAGCGAACATAAATGCAAGCATCCTACATCACTCCATCATTGTTGGGTCTCAAAGCAATTTCTCCATTTCGTAATATTGAGTCCAAGGGTTTATTTTGTTCGAATTCACTCCTTGAGTTATATAATACATTCCTCCTCTATGAAGTAGATTTATTCTGTTTTGGCCTTTTTGAGGTTTTATTTATTCCTATTTTTGTTTTTATGTAACATTTATTTATTCAGTTTGAGAATCTTCTATTTTCCGGCCATGAGAATAGACCTTCGTTGGTAATTTCCTATTCTTTTCTATTAGAAAATAAATACCTTTAGAATGGAAATATTTCCGCACCGATCTTAAAGGTACCTCCGTGATTAGTCTCTTTAGTTCTACTCAGTGACAAATAATATTGGCGGAATTAGAGTAAATACGATTACTAAGTCACCCAAAATACAATGTCAACGCGACCTGCCTCTTTATTTCGAATATAGGTGTATTCAGAGAATTACGAATCCTAAAGTTCTTGTCTGCAATGCGCGCACATAAATCATTCTCTCATTTTGCTATCTCATTATTTTGAAACCACTTTATCTACGCCAAGGGATTTATCTACTCTTAAAATATGTATCTACTTTCGGTCCATAGAATTCCGAGACTGTCTGAACAAAGCCATCCTCTCTATGATCCGAGGCGCTATTTTAGTTGTTCCTAAATTTGACGAACGATCGAACTTTCTTAGAAAAATGTTATTCCAATATATATTCTTTATTTCCATATTCATGCAAAAGTTTAAAGAGAAATTAAACTTTTACAATAGCAGCTTTCAAGACCAAGAACTTCAATACACAAATAAAACATATCAGAAAAAACACCATAACTTTGATAGCAATATTTTTTCATTTGTTATCTCAAAATCACACAAGCTTTCTCTTACTGCTGTCTCCATACTGCAAATTTGGGTGATGATGCGGTTCTTTTACTTCAGAAATTAGCCAAGTAAATTTAAGAGACCTATTACGGCGAAAAGATCATTTCTTTACGAAGTAGAATAGCTGAGTAATACTCACTTACCGACTAAAGTATTTGAGTTAAAAAAAATAACTGTGGGATGATGTTAGATGCAGTGAAACTATATGGAATCTACGGAGACCGCTCAGTGAAAAGATGAATTTACCTACTCGAGTGCTCATCGTCTTATTTCACTAAGTGAAAAAAGAGCCATTCTTATCTTGGCCTCTTAATATCCTGAAAGATTACCCTTACACTCTTCCTGCTCCAACGCAATAAGATAATTTAGCCATGTTTGACGCGGTGGAATAGCAAAAACTAGCAGTATTAGTTTCCTTTTGGAAGCAACTTCTCAACAATGTGGATGATACTCACGTCAATTTGCGAAAAATCTCATTGTTAGAAATGTACGTATAGAACACGACCTTAAAATGGATATGGTTCGTGATTAGATGGTATGTGAATGTCGGAGATCGGGTTTCATTTCCTGACCTCCACCTGCTTCTTGTGACTCGGAAGGGAACATAGAAAGTACGCGGGAAACTTTGCGATTAGCTTTACCATGAATAATGCGCTTTAAACGTGAGTTGCATTATATTGAGTAAGGGTGACTATTTTTCTTTGGCCCAATATAACCAACTAAGTAGAAAGAGGGTTTTGGCTATCAAACTCGATGAAATTTATTAACTTTACTACTGTACAAACCAAAGTAAAATAATGGATACAACATACAAAATAACTAAATGGGCAAATGGTTTACACACATCAGCCCCAGACGGGAGCCGTGAGCACCGAGACAAAGGTACTCGACCTACAAAAGAAAAACTACCACTCCTGGTGAATCTGCCACCCGAGGATTTTTGTATCTGAGAGAAACGCTTTTCAACAACATGCTTGGATTTTCACTTTGCTCATTCGTACTTGACCTGCTTAAGGTTATGAAGGAGAATACAACCTGTCTTCTAACAACCATTGCTAGCTTTGAAACTAGGAATCGTGGGAGCATTTCGCCGTGGAGTAGCTGAGTCAAATACAACAGTGTGGGAGTCTCTTCGTTCCTAGTTCTTATTTCTTCTTATTTAATTATCTTGTCTTTGGGCCCTTGGGGTAAGGGAGGCCGACAGACAGAATTATTTTCTTCTTCGCGTGCTCTTTAGCAAAATGCTAATCTTCCTCAGGCCAACGTGTAACTATTTATACGGATTCGCCAGAAATGAATGTTACCGAGGCTACAGGAGTGGATTTTACTTTACTATATAGAGGCGTCCGAAGTGAATTTAGACATTCACGCCATCTCGCGTAACTTCTCGTTGTTACAATTTAGCTCTCTATAAGACTTATTATAAAACGGAATTTACCTTAAAAGGAAGCCGATCGCGTGTTTTTTCCGTCTTACTCGTATCTTTTTCTCTATAATTGACTCTCTCTTTCACTAGAGCAAAGAATAGTGATCCCAATTTTATCATGTCAAGAAGAGAGAAACTAAAACTATTGAGTAAATAATAGCGATCCTAATGATAGGAACAAAGTATAAATTTTGCAATCTGTATTTCTTTTAAGAAAGAATAGGGTAGGGTGGATGTATTATTATAACATCATATCACTTAATATTGACAATTTAATCTCTTCTAAATTTTCGTTTCGTTGAGGTTAGGTTAGTTTAGGTATACTAACAACCTGAGCAAACTTAACCCAAATATCTCACATGAATACTTGTTGTTTTTATTAAAACTTACCCGTCTAGCATTAAATTAATACCACGAATCCAGCCCCCATAATTAAGGTATCGATTTAACTCCCCAAAATATCCAGTTCTTATTCAGAAAGTATCATTAAGGTGAGCAATTACAGTTTGGGCATTTCCCAGCAACCCAATGTGAACGTTTGGCGGAGTTGGACCAATACATTTATGGCATAACTGCGAGTGGTTACTCAACAAGCACTGGAATAACAATAGCTTAGAAAATGTAGTAACCCTTGGAGTAACTGTACGTATGTTGGATATGATAGAATATTGAAAAATTTATTGTACATGAAAGGAATTCCGCAACCTGCTCTGGCCAAAGAGAGACCTTGAAGCTTCAACTTGTTCACACATATGCGGTGACCTGCTTCAATTATTCTAATTAATGGTTCCATGTGCAAAAAAAGTAGCCACGCTCCAGTATGAAATAGAGTTAAAAGCTGAACTTTTAACCAGTTTTCTGTAAAATTATATAGATAAGTTCAATGAATTTCGATTGGTTCTGGAAACGTAACAGCCCGCTTTCCAATATAGGGGATTTCGAGTTCTTTTTTTATTACAAATTTCTTCTCTGGTCTTTTAATCAGGTGTATTTAGCAATAAATACCACTCAGGGGTGTCCTTCTTCTTTTACTTTGACTTAGGAGAGTCAGCAAAGTTTCACTGGAGGAGATACGACCCGTGCTCGTGGCTATTCACCTAAGGAAATATTTCTTTTGTGCAGCAAAAGTTGGCTAAAGCTTTTGCTTTGTCGTTTGTGAATTGAACTGCACAGTTACTTCTGATACAAACACGCTCAATTTTTCTCGCTTATAACCCAGTTTATCAGGGGAAACTAGAGGTGAGAATGTATTTATTGCATTTTAAGAAACAATTTACATAAAATATTTTATGGGATCTCAACAAAATGGCTAGGAGTACAATGTAGTTTTAAGCTATGTGATTAAAATTAAATGTAAACCAATAAACTATTAATTATTTGATAGATACATAGATTTTACAACTACTAGGTATCGAAAAGTTATCACTGGTAATGTCGGGCATAACACGATGCTTCAGGAAAAAACTCGTTGCTTAAATCCTGCAACACTTTTCTGTGAGCAAAAGGATGAATACCTTCGAACAGGTAGCACGTGTTTCATAGAGCTCTCAGTCTGTTGATCTATTTTTCAGATTTTTCTACAGTTTGTTTGTTTTTTTTTATCACCAAAATCAGCGAAAGCTAAGCTGCTTTTCTTTTTTATTCCTATTACTACTTAAGTTCTTTCTTTGTTTGAATAAGTGATGGAGTTTGGGGATGAAAGTGAGCATGAGTGTCGCAATGAATGCATTGGTTGTGGTGTATTAGGTGAGGGGTAAACATGTGTTGTATGTGGGCTGCGTGAATGCATTGTAGATTTAGAGGAGATAAGAAGTCAGGATTTAGACAGGATATGTAGGCTGGAGGGGTTAGTTGCTGTGCTCAGGAGGGAACTTAGTGTTAGGCCTAGAGCTGGGAATAGGTTAGGTGGTGAGGTAGGCCAGTTAGATGTTCCAGGTGAAGGTAGAGGGCTGGTGGAGGAGGTGGGATATGATAGTTCTAGTGATAATGAAGTTAGCCCCCTTAGATTAGTTAGAAATAGGCCTAGTGAGAATGGGGGACAGTGGAGAGTGGTTAGGAAACGTGAAGCTAGGGAGGCTCCTCCTGTTCTTTGTGGGAAGAGAGTGGCCTCTGTTGAGGTTGTTAGCCAGGGGGAGAATAGGTGTGTGAGTCAGAGGGACACAGAACCTATTAGCTTGACTAATAGATTCAGTGCCCTAAGAGAGGAAGTAACTGGGAGTGATATGACTGATGGGGGTGGGGGTGGAGTTCGAGTGACTGGTAGTTTGAATGAGAATAGGAATGGGGATGGAGTTAGGTCTGTGGGGGTTAGGAATAGCAGTCTGACTGAAGTGCTTGTGAGGGGTGATTCGCGAGTTAGATATTTAGATAGGAAGTTGAATGCAAGTAGATTGAATGGTTTGAGGGTGTGTTTACCGGGTGCTGGAGTGAGAGATCTGTCTGATAGGTATGAGGAGCTGGTGTCTGGCTGTGCAAGGGATGCGGTTGTGATTACCCATGTAGGAGTGAATGATGTTAAGAAAGTGGGTGCATGTGAGTTATGTGAGAGGTACAATAGGTTAATTGAAAAGGTGAAGGAAAGTAGAATGAAAGGTGTCGTGACAGGTGTGCTTCCAAGAAAGGATGTTGGGGTATAATGGATGTCTCGTGATATTTGGGCTGAATGATTATGTAAGGAGGATGTGTGAGATGGAAGGTGTCATGTTTGTGGATGTGTGGGATAGGTTTGTTGGAATGAAAGAAATGTATGCGATGGATGAACTGCATTTGAGTAGGAGGGGGGTAGATGTGTTGTAAGAGAAGTATGATCGTGTTATTAGGTCTTTGCGGGCGGGAAACTAGATACTAATAGTGGTCAGGGAATTATGAGAGGACATTATAGTACTGAAAGTAGAATGGACTTGACAGATAACAGAAATAGGTTCCAAGGCAATAGAGGTGAGGTTATTCAAGTTTCAAGAGGTGCTTCAGGGATAGGGGGGTTAAATTGTTTCTATACTAATGCTCGTAGTCTTAGAAACAAGAAGGATGAGCTATTTAGTTATATTAGCAATGAGGATATAGATATATTATGCGTTACTGAATCATGGGTTAATGACATAGAATTTAGTGACACTATAAGTGAATTTGATTTACAGGGCTATAATATGTACATTAGTCAAAGGACAGGTAGGATTGGTGGAGGAATAATTATCTACATAAAAAAAACATTGTTTCAAGTTTAAATACTTCAATAAAGCAGGATGGAGTTGAGTCACTTTGGATAGATATTAGGTTCATAAAAATAGAATAGTGCTTTTAGGAGTTTTTTACAGGCCACCTGGGCAGACTGATGATATGGATGAACTAATGATAAGGGAAATAAGTAAGGGATGTGAAACAGATGCAGTTATTATTGGGGACTTCAACTTAAACTCTGTGGACTGGGAAAATATGATAGGTAGGGATAGAACAAGTGGAAGGTTCATAGAATGCTTTGAGGATAATTTTTTTAATCAATTTGTTAATGAGTCAACGAGGAGGGACAATATACTATATTTAGTACTTTCTAACAGTGATCATTTAGTTCAAGAATTGACTGTTGGGGAAGCATTGGGAAATAGTGACCATCAGATAGTTCGTTTTAACTTGGGAATTGAGAAGGGTAAAATAACTGAGAATGCTGAAAAAGTTCCAAATTTTCATAAGGGAGATTATGTAAAACTTCGAGGATTGCTTAATTTGGTAGACTGGGATGTAGAATTCAGAGGTAAAAATGCTTATGGGATGTGGGATACTTTCAAGCATATAATAAATGTAGTCCAAGAACAATGTATCCCAATGAAGGCCATTAGGAACAAAAGTAGGAAACCATACAAAAGATTACAGGTACAAAATAATATTCAAAATTTAAGAATGGCTAGGAATGAGTTAAATAAGATTATAAAGAAGAACAAAAGGGTGTCAGAAATTAAATTAGCTCAGGATAGTAACAAAGATCCTAGAAAGTTCTTTAGTTACTATAAAATTAATAACAAGTCTGGCAGAGTTAAAATAGGACCTATCAAATGTGAAGGGGTTGTGAGAGAAACTGATGAGGAAATAGTTGAGGTACTAAATGGTCATTTTGCATCAGTATTTACAAAGAAGAAACTAAAAAGTCTTATGTATAGTACTCATGGGTCAGGCAAAGAGGTGTTTACTACCATTAGTGTGGATCGGAGGATAATAAAAGGACTAATAGGTGAGTTAGATACTACCAAGGCCTCCGGCCCTGATAATATTCATTCTAGGATTCTTAAAGAAGGTGTAGAAAGTATCTCAATAGCTCTGGAGAAGTTATATTCTAGGTCACTGGAATATGAAGAAATACCCGATGATTGGAAAAGAGCGAATGTAGTGCCCATTTTCAAGAAGGGTAGTAAAGAGGATCCAAATAACTTTAGACCGGTTAGCCTAACTCCTGTAGTCTGTAAAATTCTTGAGAAAATAGTTTAAAAAGGGATTTGCTAACATCTAGAGAGGAAGGGGTTAATCAGCGATGCTCAGCCTGGGTTTAGATCAGGTAGATCAGGTTTGACTAACTTACTAGACTTTCTGGAGTTTGTAACAGATCAAGTAGATAAGGGAGAGAATGTAGATATAATTTACTTAGATTTTAGTAAAGCATTGATAAGGTACCACATAGGAGACTAGTTCATAAATTAAAAATGATTGGGATATGTGTGGGGTGTTTCAAATTGGATAGCTGAGTGGCTGAAAGACAGGAAGCAAAGGGTAGTGCTAAATGGTGTAAAGTCAGAGTGGAGGGATGTTATCAGTGGGGTTCCTCAGGGATAAGTTCTCGGTCCATTATTATTTGTCATCTATATAGACGATCTTAGGTAGGCAGTTAATAATAAAGTCTCAATTTTTGCGGATGATACCAAATTAGCAGCTGTAGTTAAAGATATTGATGATAATTTTAAAGTGCAGGTGGATTTAAATAAATTGTTATCCTTAGCAAAGTTATTAACATGGGAAAAGATAATAGAGAATTTAACTATAAAATGGATGGGCATTGGCTAAGCTCAGTAGAGGATGAGAAAGATCTAGGAGTAGTAATAGATAAGTCATTAAGGTTTTCTAAGCAGTGTTTTGAAGCAAGAAATAGGGCAAATAGAGTGCTCGGTTTTATTAAGAGAAATGTCAGTTACAAAAGTAAGGAGGTTATTCTTAAACTCTATAACTCTTATGTTAGGCCACATCTAGAGTACTGTATACAGGCATGGTCCCCACATTTTAGACACGATATTAACCTTCTCGAGTCAGTGCAACGGAGGGCAACAAAGATTATTCCTTCCCTGAGGCACCTTGAATATATAGATAGACTGAGGGTATTAAATATGTTCTCGTTCGAAAGGAGGTGTGTGAGAGGGGATATGATTGAGCTTTTTAAAAATTCTCCGGAATAGATAAATTGGATGTTAGCAAGTTTTTTGAGTTAGATGATGGAAATCGGACTAGAGGTCACCACTTGAAAATTAAAAAGCAAGGGTGTAGGTTGGATTTAAGAAAATATTTTTTCACCAATAGAGTGGTAGACTTCTGGAACAAATTGCCGCAGAGGGTAGTAGGTAGTCCAAATCTAAATGTATTTAAGAGTAGGTTGGAGGAGTTTATGGGAAGGGAAGGTTGTGAGGGTTCCTAAGTTTTGTACATATATATCTATAGCTGCATGATTTAGTTCTTGACAAGCGTTGATTACTGATACCCTTGTTTCTGGATGCAATCCTCTGGATGTAGTTTTCCTGGAAGTTTGGGTGCCTTAAAAAAAGAGGCTGTTTGACACGGATGACCTATGATAAGCCCTTGTGGCTTTTTTCATCTGTTATATTATATTGTGGGGGACTTTGATTTTGTCTTTCCCTGGTGATGGTGCTTTTTGTGGGTGGGTTTTGACGGAGGCGGATGACCTTTGATAGGCCCTTGTGGCTTTTGTCATCCGTGTAATTATGTTATGTTATGTTATGTTATAATGTCGATGCCTTCAAAGAAGATAGCAATATTTCTCAATTTATTTGAAACATATTGATTAACGTGAGATCCGAACCATGGAATCTACAGATTATGGTAGCAATCTGGAAAGCGAAATATATTAGATACTACCCGATAAGCCTAAATTCGCGAATCTGTTTCCAGTTGTCATATATATATATATATATATATATATATATATATATATATATATATATATATATATATATATATGAAATGAAAGGAATAACTCAGAAAGTAGCACGTGAGGTGGTTCGCAAAGAATCCAATGTCCCGCAGGTAAAATGAAAAGGTACTTCCATAATCTCCCTCTTTCGACTATCGCTTTATCTGTTAATCGTTTTTAACCCTTTTGGCTTTGTTCTTGTCTCTATCTTGCTTTTCGATTTGATCTTGTTACCTGTTATAGCTAAATCTTAATGTGAATTTACCTATCTCTCTCCTACTTCCTCATTGGTGATTTCTTGTCTTAGAGGCGGTCCTTTATCCTTGTACTAGGTTATATTTATCCTTATTATATTTTTTTCTTTTGTAATTATCCTTGAAATTCGAAAGTACTTCAAAGCATCTCTTTCATTTTTTTCTGCGGGACATTGCTTTCAAATATATATATATATATATATATATATATATATATATATATATATATATATATATATATATATATATATATATATATATATATATATATATATATATATATATATATATATATATATATATATATATATATATATATATATACATATGCGGTTAAAAGGCTATTTTTGGCAAACACTGTATTTCTCAAAGCCCTCGGAAGGAGCTCTTCTCACATACACGAGAAGGCAACAGTTAAAATAGGCATTCTCTCAGATAGCCAAAAAACTATCTTTCAGTTGGTGTTTTTAAGTGTCAACCTTGCTTTTCCAAGTTAATGGAAAATTTCTTTTAATCTCCATCTCTCCACACCTTATAAATTAAGATAGTTAAAAACGCCAATCTAAAGATGAAGGGTCTTTCAACAAGGACACTCGAGCTTTGTCAGGTGCTAGTGGCTATGTTGTTAAAGCGACATCTAACAACTCACTCTTAACTGTTTAGTAGTACTTGGCAAGTCACGATAGAAGGGTATAGCGTTAAAGAGCGTGTGCAAATCATCACATGTTATTATCAAAATCAGTGCTCCGTTCGACAAACATTCTGTGCATTACGTGATTTCTATCCTCGCCACAGCGACGCGGCCCATTTTTGGATGAATGGATTTGTGAACAAGTAAAATTGTCAGATTTGAGTCGAAAACAATTCACATGAGATACAGCAGCACCAATTGCATCCTAACAAAGTCACTGTTTGGTGCGGATTTTCGTCTAACGAAATCATAGGTCCGTATTTTTTTTGAGAACGAAGATGGGATTGCCATAACTGTCAACGGTGAGACCTACAGATCGATGATAAGCAACTTCTTGTGGCCTCAACTGGATTATATGCCTGATTTGGATACTGAGGACATGTGGTTCCAACAGGAAGGCGCATCAGTGATTTCAAGGCAGGCTCATCTCGAGCGGTGGCGACGTCAACTGGCCACCGAGATCATGCGATTTCACGCCATTAGACTACTCTCTCTGGGGCTACCTTAAATCGCAGGTCTATGCGAATAATCCGCAAACAGTTGATTTCCTTAAAGTCAACAGAATAAACACCATCTAGAAAATTGAGCCAGATTAATGTGACAAGGTCATCGAAAATCGGGCCTCCCGAATCCTTTCCACCAAGCGAGGCCGCGGTTGACATTTGAACGAATTCATATTCCACACTTAATGCAATAAAATGTACTTTCAAATTTAAATTAAATTGAGTGGATATATCACAGATAACTTGTTTTATTTATATTTAAAAATCGTGCGACCTTATTGAAAGACCCTTTTGGTCTTTGGCAATCTGAGAGAACGCCTCTTTTAGGTATTACCTTCTCGTGTATGTGAGAAGAGCTCCTTCCGAGGGCTTTGAAGAAGACTGTGTTTGCCAAAACTAGCCTTTTACCGCATAATGAATTGCGTTACTGGAATAATTTGTCTTAATTTATAAGGTCTGTTGAAATCAGGAGTAAATAAAAAAATAAAGATTGCTGTGCGAATTTTATTTATATGCATATATTAATAATTTACATTATTTAAAATATTTCAAATATTTTTTAAGACAGAATAATGTATGGCCAAATCTTTCATCATAAGAGAAAAATTTAACGATATCAGAGAATTTTTTTTTAGAACATGTCCATGAACACTTCCAACAGAAAAAGCGATCCGTGCAGATGTTAACTGTTGACTAAAAATAAATAAATCTATTTGTTTTTGCATCCTAATAAATAAAGAAACTTATAATTAATTCATTTTAATAAAGACTTCTGATTTCAAAGATATGAGTACCGAATTCAGGGACACTTTTTACAATCAACAATCCTTGAGTTACCTCCATGGCTCCAAATATCCTACATATTGAATTTATCACAGGCGATTTCCTTTTTCTATTTTCTTCCTATCTTTGTCTACTCTACTTTTTCCATCTTATGTCAATAATATATGCAAACTTATAGTGACAGGTCAATAGTTTTAGAAAAAGAGATTTTATTTGAATCCAAATAAATGAACGTCAATAAAATACCATTTTATCCAAGACAATAAGCCAAGCAACAATACGATGATTTCCGCTTAAAACCCCCATCATACACATTTGAGTGTTGTAGTCATATTATTTAAGTTGGTTGTTTCTTAAAACTCATTCAACGCGATAACTTTTAATTTAAAATGTCATCATCAATTTGAAGCTTGTGAAGAATAGGTGTGTCAAATGACCAAGTTGCCACTATTCCTCAATTGGGCAAACTGGAGCCCTTTTGTTTGAATGGGGCAATTTATAAATTACGGTGAATTAAATGGGGGTTCTTGTTGTTGGCAAAGCTCTACTTCAGAAATTATGATAGGTTTAATTCAATATAAGCGTGTTTGGGGGCATTCCTTTTTCCATAGGTTAGTTAAATCTTTGTATCTACAATAACTCTGTAATAGGTCGATTCGTTTCATATGCTCGATAAACAAACAAACCTAGTTATAATTTAATACTATTTTTTGCATTAATTATAATTCTAATTTATAATCAATAATTATATAATATAAACGTGTCATTTTATTTTTTAAGATTATTTTTGTTATAAGATTGTTTTAACATAGTACAGTGGGGTCGTATGTAAGCTAAATTTTCCTAGATTAACATTCTTTTCAAAAACTCAAGAATACATCTTGTTATCTATATATTTATTTAATGTTTGTCTAAATCTAGATGAGAATAATAATTAATAAAAAAAGAATTTTCAAATAAACTCTCATTCAAATTAAACAGTTTAATACCTTTTTTATAACATCATCGGACTCTGGCATGGCATAGAGCACAACGCGATTTGGTTATCCAGTCTTTGTGGAACTCACCTTAGGAACCATCCTATTCCTTGAGAAAGATTTTGTGGTATTGTACTTTGTTTATATTAATCTTTTAATAAAGTTTGGATATACTTCAACTTAGGGATAAATATTCCAGCATGAGATTTCCCATCAGCTTCTCTTGAATTACATTAAGCTCGTTAACAATAGCTGATAAATTAACCGGTTTAAGAAACTTCACAGACTTTTTGACTGGTTTGCACCATTCACAATATTAATTATTAGATTACTTCTAACATTTTCAACTTATCACCTTTTGGCACAGTCATGGTTAACAACATTCAAATATTATTTCTTTATATTCGAATTATTTGCGAATTGGTGATTATTTTACTCTACCACAAGTTATATGGATAAGGCAAAGAAAACAGTGAACCTGCTCCTGGATTGTCACGAGTGCAGGATTAAGAGACTGGCACTTTTGATTTATGAAATTTAGAAGAGAGTGTGTCGCAAAATTCCTTTTAATGAAAATACTCAGTAATAGCATTTTATCCAACGAAACGTTGTATCTATTTTCGACACATTTACCCTAAAATGAAAATATAATACATTCAGGTTTTATTTAAAAGGAACTCTGCGTGGGTATTAATAAAGTAAGAGTGGCCAAATTAATATAACTTCTTAGAGGCTCTGGAGATAGAAACTGGAGAAACAAAAATAAGCTTTACTATAAAGATAATTTACAAATAATAGAATGGATATGCAAAGTTACAATTCCAAGGTCAGAAGAACTCGAGGGTGTTGAAGGAAGATTCGTGAGACGGTTGGGTGCGCCAACAAACAATTCAAAGAACACAGGAAACTCGATTCACGATTGAGTCTATCGCTGAGCCTAGTTTAGCAGTATGTTTGGCAAGTTGTCGGCGAAAGAGATTCTAAAATGGAAACCACAATCGCCCCTTTTAACCTTGAGGGTATGGATCGAGGGATTATTACGCCGGATGGGAACGGAGCTAATACCAGAATAATAGTCAGTTGTGGCACGACTATCGTTAATCTGGAGAGGATTCTTGCCTTCGGACTCGAAGGGTGCGGGAACTGAATCGAGAGTTTACGCGTTGTGTTCAAGGGACTGGCTGATACCTCTTTCTTGATTCTTGCATCTGATATATTATACTGGCTTGCCGGAAGTGACTTGCCCGAAGCACCGGGAAGGGGGTTCCACTTTATCAAACACGGCACCGAAAAATGTGAATCTTAGCTTGGTTCACACAATCTCTTGGAGCTTCTGCCGCTACCCTTGGTTCGCTCGGTCAGTCCATGGTTCTTGTTATCGCCGGAAGTGGGTTGGCTTTCTCAGGCCGTTGCTCGACGATATCCGTCTGCGTAGCGCTTCTCTCTCTCTCTCTCTGTCATCTCATTCCCTCCCAACATGGAACTTCAGGGAAAAGTGACATACGACTAATAACAAAAGGGATTACACATCTCAATTTTTGCAACATCAACGTGGATATAATAATGGAACTAAATTCAAATAAAATCCAAATCCTTAAAACAAATACGAAAGTATATTTAACTAGATGGACTTGTGGGAGGTACAAATGTATACCGATTATCATACAAAAGTTACAAGAGAAAAAAATTAATTGACGATAGCGACAGTTATTACCGTCACTTTTAAATGGAGGCTCGTTTGCCTCAGATCACTAGCGACCTTGAGTTATACAAATACATAAAAGGATAAAATGCCCCGAATTAAAATGCACTAAACCCTTCCCAAAAAGGCATATGTTCTTATAACTTAAAAATAGATTATCAGATTATTTACACAAGAAGCAAACACAAAACAAAATCCCCAAATTAAGGCAATTAGTTCGAGGTTGATTTGTAGGAGAATCCATAAGATTCCTGCTCAAACTGTCTGCTATACAATTTTCGAAATCTTTTAAATACAAAATTCTAAATTAAAATTCTTGGAGGAACAGACTCTAACGCATAAGACTTCCATTATTATTCTTTACATTACATAGGTATGATAGAGGCTTATGATCTGTCTCTATAATAAATTCCTTACCTACCAAAACCATTTTGAATTTTTGGATTTCCCAAATTATCGCAAGGGCCTCTCTCTCATGCATCGCATAATTCTTTTCACGGCGAAGTAATTTTCGACTAGCATACGTGATAGGGAAACCCTCGTCCACGTCGCGGTATTGAAGTAAGACGCAGCCTATTCGTTCATTGCTATAGTATGTCCGAATGCCAAACGGTTTATTTTGGATTAGGCAAATAAAGCAAGGGTGCAGATGCTAATTTTCCCTTTAGTTGGTTGGAACTGGCGATTCCCAGCGGAGTCCAAACGAGGCACTCGGGGGCCTTCTTTTTCAATAATTCGCACAAGGGCGCAGATAGGGAAGCGAAATTACAGATGAACCGTCGATGAAAACACGTAGAGCCCAACAAATATCTCAGTTAGTGCTTCATCGCTGGTAATGGCATTTCCACAATTGCTCGAATTTTGTTTTTCTTTGGGGCTAATCGATCATTCCCGATATGGAAGCCTAAATATTCTATAGTGCCAAAGGCAAAGTGGCACTCGCTTGGGCCAATTGTGAGATTGTGGTCCCGGAGTCTACGCAATAGTGCTTGGAGGGCAGTTAGATATTGATCCCATTCTTGGGTAGCCACATAAATGTTATCGAAATAGAATATTATATTAGATTCCTTGTCTAATATTCGTCTCCTCATCCGATTATAGTTGCTACAATCCGTAAAGAACAAAGTGTAACCGACGAAATTGCATCAACCCTTTTTCTCTCCGAAAAGCCGCATACTTTTTGACCTCATTTCTTAATTGGATTTGGTAGTAGGCATTGCACAAATCCAGTTCCGTAATGTATTTGGCCTTTTCGAAAAAATACAATCTTTGGTTAATGATAGGGATGGGCTTGGCATCAGACATAGTGACTGAGTTTGATTTTCTGAATTCGATGCAAATACGATAGAATCAGTCTGACCTCCCGACCATGACAACAGGAGAACATTAATTCGACTTTGAGGGTGCTTTTTTAACTTTAATAATTCAGCGATACATTATTAAAGGCTTCTCTTAGGTGAATGGGTAGGGTATACGGCTTGGATTGGATAGATTCCTTTCTGGTTAGTTGAATGTTGTGTTCGAAATGAGCAGCACAACCAGGAATTTTGGAAATTACGTCACTAAATTGTTACAGTAACGCCTGCAGCTGGTTCTTCTGGGTGGGTAAAAGCTGGTCGTTTACCCTTAATTCTGCCGAAATAGAATCAGTGACGTCTGGCAAGACGTGCAATAAATATTCATTATCTTGCTCAAGGCAGGCAAATATTACCACGATTACGGCATCGCTAGACTGAATGGCTCATTCTTCATCTATTGCCACGAACTGGTTAGCACATATGCGACGGTGGTATCTTTTTAGCATATTCACATGGAATAGCTTTCTTCCTGGGCCGCGCTTTTCGACCATTTAATAGGGGCCTTTCTATAGATTGACTTAGTAGTTTATTATGGTCAGTCGCTAGTAACAATAATACGTCTTCACCGGGCTTGAATTTTCTCTCGTTGGACTTACAATCAAAGTAGGTCTTGTATTTGTCTAAGTTAATCTCGGCATTCTAGAGGCAACCGTGGCAGATTTATCTAGTCCTTAATTAGAGCAGATAGGCGCAGGAGGATTGGATTTCTTGATTCAATTTTTGATTAATGAAAGGCTCCTTTAAAATGCTTGAAGGGCCTCGAAGTTCCGTCTGGACAACAGTACGAATGGGTCAAACCCCAATGTGAGGTGCGGCATTTCTCGGTATGCGAAGAGAGCTAGAAGCAGATATCGATGCCATTCTGGGAGCTTTTCGGCAAACAATTTCTTTTAAATTGCATTGAGAGTACCGTTCATCGTTCTAACATTCCGTTTCCTGCGCGGTGTAACGGGGTAGAAAATAAGGGCTTTACCATAAGCAACTTGCCTACATACACCATTAGCTGCGAAGTATTTGTCATAACGATCTGATAGTATTTCCTTGGGCAAACGAACACGGGACAAGATCTTAATGAGTGATTCAGCGCATAGGATAATGTCAATTTTTTTAAGAGGCACCCCTTGGGGAATATGGTGGCAAAATCAACCAGGGTTACCACGTTGATATGACCTTCATTTGACGCGGGGTAAATCAGACCAATTTCATCGATTACTACTCGTGAGAAGGATTTTGAGATACGGGGTCCCTTTTATAAAGGTGCGTGTTTAATTTGCCCCTTTATGGCCGTCTTTTGACAGATGTCGCAGAATGAACAGTGCGTAAAATTTATTCCGTTGGGCCTGGAAAATAAATTCCTTGAAGATTCTCTGTGCCGCCTTCGTATGGCTAAAAAATGTCCCAAAAATTACTATCGTGGGCGGGCTGCAGAATGAGATGAACGTGGGAGTGGCGGGCAAATAAAGCTCGCGACTGGGAGTTATTGCCTTCAAAGCAAGTGCGTTAAGGTAGAACATCCTCAACGAGGTAAGAGATACTTTATAACCTAGAGTGGCTTTTTGCACTTATTTTGTGCCTTTCTCCAAAGGGGACGAAGAGACTCGCATTCCTTCTGATGTTTCGCAAATTCCTCGATCATTACCTTCAATCTATGTGGGCGTGTCTAATTCCTTTACCGCTTTGGAACGGGTGATCACGGGCTGAGCCACGGGGGGAGGGGGGGATATCCACGTACAATAGTGGATTAGGAGAGCGCAGAATTTGAATGGGGCTGCTACCAATTCTGTTCAGCCAGTAAAATAATTGTATTAAATAAAGCATTTGACAATGGGAAATCTATTTGCGCTCCCCAAGTAGTCGTGCACTACTGCAAATTTGCCGTGATCCAGAGCTACAGGTGGGATTAGCTTGCCCGAAACTACGATGCATGTGCATCCTGCATCGCGTACGAGGGTGGAGATACGGCAGCCGTTTACTAATCCAGTTTAGAATTTGAGTTTCCCAGAGGTGCTTTTGTCGAACAATTTGTTCAGCTGTTGGCCAGCGAGACTCGAAATAATTTTAGGGAGAGAGGATTCTGGTTATGACTATGGTGGCACGGACTTGGCACTGATTTGGTGAATTATATGAAGAGGGTTTCTTCGAAGTTGCGAGTTTTGAGGACAATTTGTCCTCACATGGTCCTCAACAACATACAAGTAGCAGACGAGGGGCTTCCTGTAAAATTATGAAAAGGGGAATTAGACGAGAACGGTTTGACGTCACGTTGGTTGACGATAAGAAATGTTTTAGTGTTAAAGGGTCAGACACCTTGACGAACTTGTTTTCGTTCTGGATAATAAATTTAAACTGCTAGCCTTGGATTTGGGAGATGAATGTTCCGTCTTCTTTCCTCCTTTAGGGGAGCTATCATGGCTAGCTGCATAGACATCGGCTTGTTCGATACATTCCTTGAATGTAACACACTTCCGGTTTTTGACGAAGGATATAATTTCTGAGGAAAGTGAAGCGAAACGTTGATCCTTTAGGACGCAGTCGACCAAGGCATCATAGTCACGGCGATCATTGGATGTATCCAGCCAAAAATTAAAGTGGCGTTGTAAAGTATAACCAAACTGACTGAAGGTTTGGTTTGGTTGTATACGGCAGTGCCGGAATTTTGCGCGGTAGAAATCCAGTGTTATATTGTAGGCTGTCAGTAATTCGGATTTCAATGTAGAGTAAGTAGTCAATAGTTGCTTCTAGCACGAGTCAAATGAATATATCCCTGAGCTTAGTGCTCATTAATGGCAACAATTTGGGTACACCGTCTACCTCAATATCCCAATGGTTAACCTCGAAAATCTCTTCAAATTAAGTCAGATAAGAAGCAAAATCCCCATCTTTTTTAAATACGGCTAATCTTATCCACGCTGTTTGCTGTATATCGGTCCTAGAATTGATGAAAAGCGTCTAATTCCGGGTCCTGCTGATTTCTAATTCATGAAGACGAATTCTTTTTTTTCTCATAGTTCTTCTCTTTCTCCTCTTTCTTCATGTTCTCTCTCTAATTTTTCCCTTTCTCTCCTTTCTTCTCTTTCTGTTCTTAGATGTACGCAAATAATTGTTTTTCACTGATGTCAAGAGACTCACCTGCGACTTAAATGATGTCGAGGGAAGACATGCTGTCGAGGCTTATCAACTGTTAGACGAGAAAACAAAGCACTACACACATAAAAGAGAAACATAACAGAGCTTTCGAGTGTGATTTAACTGTAATTTACACGAATCACTTAAATGCACAGCGGGAGTGCCGGTGGAATTTGATTATCCCAAGAGAAAATCGCAAGACACAAAAAAAACCTACACGTAAAAACAAACGTAATGGTTTCGCAAGAAGCAAATTTTATTCCGTTCGCTCTCTCGGAATAAATCCCATCAATAAGATTGAAACGAGAGCTTGGCGTCTACCCCTTAAGTACGCCAAATAACACAAAGAAAATACAACAACATACAGTTCCTATTGTACTTTTAAATTATGGCATACGAGTATGCGACCTGAAAGACAAAAATATCTGCTGGTGAATACACGTGATGCACAGTCACAAAATATCCCTAAAAATAAATTTAGGAAACAATGAGAAATGGGTAAACACAAAATTAGTTTGCAAGCATTCCAAGCGTGAAAGTTAACAGTTTAATATAGGAGCTGAATATAATTGTTCTCCACGGTTCTCTAATCCAGTACCTTAACCTTAAGGAATTGACGCTAATTTAATAAGAATAATAATAATAATAATAATAATAATAATATATATATATATAATTGTAAGGGCGACAAAGTTCGGCGCCCCCATATGAAGTTATTTTCTCTCCTCTGAGCCCTGCACCGTTGGTCGACGCCCCACGCGCGCACTCGATAGATATTCCAGAAATGTGGCGTCGCGCATGAGGCTAATACGTCACGTCCAACGGTATAGAAGGACACTTCCTTCTCTCGAAAGGGATAACCCGTTCAATTCCGTACTCCGATGAGCCCTGTTTTACCTCCTGCCAGTTTTGACGCTGATCTTCCAACCTGCTGTACTAGTGCTACTAATCTTGGATGGTTGGCAGTTCTCCATTAGGAAGTAGGAAAACCGTGGTCTCGTTTTAGATCTCCCCCTCTACCCATTTTTTCACTCAAAATTATTCCCATGGAGTACGCCGGTTCCTCTGCCGTACCGTCACCTTTGGAATCCCTCGTTACTGGGATCATCGTCTATACCATTGGATCTATCATCACATCCGCCGTCGCCATCCGTGGATTCGTCCGCCGTTGGATTACCATCATCCGAGGTGTCCCTCCACTGCCCCAGTTTCAGGTACTTCAGAATAGTTCTTTAATTTTGCGCCCTTACTAGGCCTCCTAGTAAGTCTCGAGTCTCCCTTCGCATCGTGGGAAAGGGAGTAAGATGGGCGGGTTATTCCGTGTGTACCTCGTACTCGAGGAGTGAAGCCTATTGTTTACCGCTTAATTCCTACGAGGTAGATTCTTCGGAAGCGTTCTTTCCTTTTATATAACGACTTGGGTCATTGTGGACCAGGTGACATTGATTGTTATAAATCTTATTTTTTGTATTTAATAGATATAGATCTTGTATTTGTAATCAAGAATCTCCTCTCCTTAATTTATAAGGTTAGAATTTTTCTCGTTTATTTTTTTCTTTCACTGATATTCTAGGACGCATCTGGTAACCGACCGTAACCTAATAATTGTGCCCATTGGCACGACCTTTTGGCTGCCTCGAATTGAACTTGGTTTATTTCTCAACAAATATTCTGGCGACCTTATTAGTTTGTAAAGTAATAAAGGGCTGTGTGAACTGGGTTCTGCGTTTGCCTTTACAATATTAGTTTAGTTAGGTAGCAGTCTTTCTTGAATGCAAATTTTGTCGAAGACCATTGTGTATTTTGCCTTAATCAATTTCCTTTGGCAACTTTCTCTTCTTCTTACTATCTTTATTATTCCATCTTGTAGATGGTGGATTACTTGTCCAATATTCATCTCTTTTTTAAATTAATGTGTTTGGTAAATCCCAACTAAATTTGCTAAGCTTTCGAGCTTATTCGATCATTTTCGGAGCGTTTGGAAATGTTCTTGCCTCCTTTACCGATGTACTGAGTGGAGTTAAGATCTGGCAGAAAGGGAAAGTAAACGATTTTTAAGGGTATTTATTCCATTGTGGTTAAACGTAACGTTAGAGTAAATGAGAAGTCAACAACATCAAAGTGTATTACGGAAACCAGCTGTTTGTCGATTTTCAAACATCAAAGTGTATTACAGAAACCGGATGTCCACGGCATATAATATAGATGCAAAAACATCAAGGAGATTATTAACCGTAACATCAAGGTTAAAAATCAAACAGATAAAATCCAACTCATCATCTATTATAGAACAACAAATGCCAGCAATCTTCTGATGAAAAATAACACCTGCCTAAACACTTCGAATCTCAAATCAAGCACCATAGTTTACGAGTTCAGCTGCTTTTTTAAAGACTGTAAGCTTTATTAAATCTCTTAATATATTAGCATGGCAACTACCACACTTTCGAGACGGTTAACGATGCATCTATAAAGCATAGGGCCTAAGAACCATAAGGAGAGTGTCCATAATATTAACCTAACGAATGATATGCTCGTTAATAACACTATTATTTAAAAAAGAGGTTAATAAAGCAAGGCTTAACATTTTAGAAGCCAAATTAATAAAAATAAAGATACGCCTGCCATCACAGTCAAGCGACAAGCAGGAATCGCATATTAAAACAATTTTAAAAATTCCACTCACAGGAGTGGCTCATTTCCTCAAACGTTACGTTTAACCAAGGAGGAATAAATACTCCTTAAAAATTGTTTTCAATCCCTTCCTGCCAGATACTCACTCTACTCATTGCATTGGTAAAAGAGGCAAGAACATTTCAAAACGCTCCGAAGATGAGCGAATAAGATCGAAAGCTTAACAAGTTTAGTTTGGTTTTTACCAAACACATTCATTACAAAAAAGAGCTGAATACTGGAGAAGTAATCAGCCAACTACAAGATGGAATAAAAAAGATAGTTAGAAGAAGAGAAAGTTGCCAAAGGAAATTAATTAAGACAAAATACACAATGGGCTTCAACAAAATTTGCATATATATATATATATATATATATATATATATACGAGGGGCGCTCAATAATTTTGGAAATTCGGATATAAGGAAACGAGATATGAGGAAAAGTGTTTTATTAGTTTTCAATATAACTACCCTCGACTTCAATGCACTTGCGCCACTGGCCCATGAGGCTTCGAATTCCCGACAACCAGAAATCTCCCGATTGCTGTTCATCTAAATCGTCCCCAAACTGGCGTCCAAAAGTGCAGCCTTGAGCTGTCGGAATAAAAAGTAGTCGCTAGGGGCCAGATCTGGAGTGTAGGGAGAATGGATGAGAACCTCGAATCTGCACTGGCGCAGGGCAGCTTGTGCAACTCTGGCCTTGTCGACTTTGACGAAGTTGAAGTTGATCATAGGACGCGAGGTTTTTAGGGACCCAAATGGCAGAGACCTTGGTCATGGCCAAATTGTCGTGGATGATGTTGATAACACTTCCATGTGATATTCCAAGTTCTCGCTCGATTTCTTCGACCTTCACCCGTCGATTTTCAAGTATCATCCTCTCCACACGGGCTACATTGTCCTCCTTAGTTACGTCTGACAAGCGTCCTGGGCGAAGGTCATCTTCAAAGGACTCATGCCTATGGTGGAACTCCTTATTCCACCGAGCAACCGTTGCATAGGAAGGGGCGGTGTCGGAGTACACTGCAACCATGCGTTCATGGATCTCTTTTGCATTCTGGCCTTCCTTGGAAAAAAATTTGATCACTGCGTGGGGCTTAATCTCCTCCATTGTTGAAAAATTTTTTAATGACGATCTGCGATCACCTACTGCTTCTTAAATAGACGAGGCAGGAGCGTTCGGCTGACGGCCCTGACTTGTCATAACTTGTCCTAACAACCCCCAAAACACCTATCTCCTTCCTCTGTTTTTTCCTACCGATTCGCAAAACTTATTGACCGCCCCTCGTGTATATATATATATATATATATATATATATATATATATATATATATATATATATATATATATATATATATATATATATATATATATATTCATATTAGTTGCTGCTGACCAGTCTAATCTTCAATTTCACGGTGAAAGTAAGAAGGACACATAGGAGGCTGAGGTACATGTGATTTATTTATACAACAACGTTTCGGGCGTATCACCCATCTTCAGGTTCTAAAAGATAAATTAATCTAATACAGTTGAAGAATATTAAAAATATTAAAACTAATTAGGTTAAGACTATTTAGGTAAATCAAAAATTAGAAAATAACTCAAGAATTTAAAAAGGCAAGAGAATCAAATTATCAATCTAATATAACCACTATTAACACGAAAAAAAAAGAAGCAAAAACAAAAAAGTAAAAAAATTACAGTATAATATTGCTTACGGATGAAGTTCAGGAGAAATCACAAAGTGAAGAAATTATAAAGGATGTGGCTTAAAGAAGGATAGGAATTTGATTAGTTGGTTGTTAAATAAGAGAAGGTTGGTTGGTTGTTGAATGAGGTAATTAAAATTAAGCAATAAGATGGGCAACAGCGGTATTATATATGTTGAGTGTAGGAAATGTTTACGTATTATTAGAGATTCCAAAATTATTAGACTATATTCATTTTTATGATAACCAATTATTTTGAAGTTATCTATGGAAGATTCTGTCTTGCATTTAAAAATATGATTTCTAATTACAAAACAGATTCCTTCTTAGACAATTTTTTCCCAGTGCGATGGCTTATTCGCATGTGAGAACAAAACCTCTCTTTCAATGAGCGAACCGTACTACCGATATAGGTTCCTTGTAAACAACAAGGACAAGTAAAAGCATAAACAACACGGCTGCTCATTTTAAGAGGAAGTTTTTCTTTTGAGAAGAAGAAGCTTCCTATGGAAAGTGGGTTGACAAATGTGATTTTGAAGTTGGTATGAAAGAAATATTTTTTTAGTAATTTGTAGCATTTTTTAGTGAATAATTTATCTTAAGGTCCCATTTCAGGTACTACAAAAAAAAATTCATTTTTGGTAACATTATATGAGAGAAAGAATGGAGAGTAAATTTTGGTAAAAAAATTATTGAGTAGTTTGTCAACCAAAGGTGGGAGGTAGCAATTATTTTTAAAATAAGACTTTAGAGTCTGGAATTAATTGTGCATTAGGGAATAATCGGAGGAGAGATGGTAACCTCTATATATTAGAGATTTAATTGCACTGTGTTGGTGTGACTAGTCACAATGGCTGAAAAAATTGATTCCTAGGCCACTAAAGGTAGGCTTTCTGTATATTGAGGTAGTTAGTTTGTCGGTTTTTCTATAATGACGTCAAGGAAAGGAAGTTGATAGTTACTCTCTAATTCAATGGTATATTTAATGTTGGGATAATAAGAGTTTATAAAATTAATAAAATGGTGGGCATGTTCTATATTATTGAAAATAGCAAAGGAGTCATCCACATAACTATGATAATATATGGGTTGGAAATCTAAAGGGCAATGTTTCATAAAGTTGTTTTCAAGATGAATCATGAAAATATCAGCTGCTATTGGAGCTATTGGTGAACCCATTCCTACTCTATCTATCTGTTGGTAAACCTTGTTATTAACTAAAAAATAATTCTCATTAAAAATCATTTCTAAAATAGTCTTGAAATTTTGACGAGAGAAATTGTGAAAGGTGCCTGTTTTGTTAAAAATTAGATTTAAAATAATATCAATTGTTTCATTAACAAGAACATTTGTAAAGAGTGAAGATACATCGTAACTGACTAGGACCTTTGATGGTGAAAAATTGTGTGACAATAATTTATTAACAAAAGAATAGCTGTTTTTTATGGTGGACTTACCTATGGCTAACCCAGAGATCAATTAAGCAACATATTTAGAAAGGTTTTTAGTTGCAAGAGAATAGAAGGCCAAAATTGGTTGGAGAGGAACACCAGCTTTGTGTAGCTAAGGTAGGCCGTATAATAAGCCTAACCCAGAACCACTAGAATGTAGAGCATCATAAGTTTCCTGGTCTATAACTATAGTGGATTTAAGATTTAACAGAACTCTGTTAACTTCATCTTCTAGTTTTAGAGATATTTTTGTTGGTGTTTCTGAGAGCAGTTTAAATGTTGTAGTGTCTGCACGTATGGATTCCATTTTGTGTACATAGCCAGTTCGATTTAATAGAACAACTCCATTGCCTTTATCATGTTTGGTAATGACAATATCTGTATTATTAGATAGGGAACACAGTGTTCTAATATCACTGTTTCTGAACATGAGAGAAAATCTTTTCAATTTCTTCAGTTTGTGATAAAATTCATGTGCCACTTCTGAGAAGTCAGATTTGAATCTACTGAAGTCATAGTTTATGGGTGATTTGCGAATGTCGTGTAGTAAATTTTCAAAGTATAAATAGTAGAAAGGATAATTGATTTTTTAAGTTAGGCAATTTAAATTGGAAACCCAAAGACAATAGAAACTCTTCTCGTGGAGACAGGCGATAGCTAGATAGATTTTTTACATTATCATCATTGTCAATAGTGGTTATATTAGATTGATAATTTGATTCTCTTGCCTTTTTCAATTTTTGATTTACCTACATAGTCTTAACCTAATTATTTTTAATATTCTTCAACTTTCATGTAACTAAATTGCTCAAATACTACTTTAGTGTTAAAACGATTTATCTCTAGGCCTTTTTTTCATTATGCTTTTAACGAATTATAAATTCACTTCATATCAATCGCCACCGTAAATGCAGAACATACCAAAACTCATGGTTTCCAAAAATTCAACTGTTTTGGTGGAAGTTGACCAAAATACATTACCATAAATTAAATCAATGTTATGTTTATCGTGAAAAATGCAACGTTACTCAAAGCAAATCAAAACGCTATCAAATATAGTCAAGAGTGTAAGAGAAGTAATCTATTTCTCGATCCTTAATACAGAATCGAACAAAAACATCTTCTGAACTTGCTGAGGAGTTCAATGAAATTTTAAGTTAAAACAATTCACTAACCTTTAGATAGCGGCATTTTTATTAAGTGACCAATCATCTTTGGCCAAATAATCTACCAGATTATGAAATAGGATACTTAAGAATAGTTTTCTCGTTATTTAACTGAAATTTAAATTTCTGATCATTTTTTTGACATACTATGTAGTTTGTGCTACATTATGCTGCATCACATACTCATCTATCAGGCTTTCAAAAAGATATAGGGGATTATGATTTGACATTTTTTCCCATCATTTTTCTTATTCTACATAAAAATGGAGTTTATATAATTTGTGTTTTTGGAAGCAATTTATTCAGCATCGCTACCATTATTTTAGGATACCTAATAGTAAGCATGTTGAAATCACCTAAATAAAATTGTAACTTTGTATATTAAGGAAAAGAATGAAATTTTTCTCCGGTAAGGATACTTTTGAAGAAATGATATCCTCATCTAAGTAGTCAGTTCCTATTTGACCTTAACTCATTTACTGGTATCGATAGCGTTCCCATGCGAAGCTCAGTATAAAATATAGATAAAGAATTTCCCGTTTCAATATGTGCAACAACAATTACGTACATGAGAATAACACGACCATGAGGTATACGGTGAATGAAAGAAATGTTCAGGTGACCATGTGTGGACGGAGTGCACCTCACTCCAAAGTAGGGCCTCAAGTAAAGAGGTCCCTATCGCACACTGATAATGAAATGTGGCAAAACGTAGAACATTAAAGAGGACAAAGAAAACGGGAAAACAATTAAAAAACTCGAAGTCCTATCTAGACAGCAGTAGCTAGGACAACCATAAACGAAATGAAGGAAACTAAGATGAATCCCACAAAATTACACGGAATAGGATTAAACCTACTTTTAAAAAGCATCGGAACACAGTAACATTTGAACTGCATTTAAGAAATGGGGCCTATGTTCGGACATATTAATAATCGACATCTCAAAAATGAAGGAAAACAACCTCACCATGGAAATGAAGAAAAGAGAACAAACGAAAGTAGACTAAGACAAAGATAAATCACAAACTACCTCAGACGAAAGGGAGAAGATAGAACAAAGAAATACACAAGCAATTTAAGGAATTGTTTGCCAAGCCAAAGAATTTTATACTGAATATTTATGCCAGCAACGCAATGCCACATCCTTGAAAACTTGCAGTTTCATTTGGGATTTATTTAATTTTGTAAATAACAGGTTGGATTTAATGAAAACAAACACCGTTTACAAAAATGACTTGAAAATATGAAGCAATCGATTGCATTTTTAGAAGCGGGAAGACAGCGGCCACTATTTTTAAAATGTTGACCCCCACACTTAACTGATTTGTGTTTTTAAAAGCTATGAAATTTGTTAAAAGGACAGGCAATGATCTTTTAAGAGCGCAGAACATCACGCAGCTACGCTCACTAAGGGCACTACCACTCATCATTTCTCCATTGTTATAATGAAAAACTTGTTCATTTTGTATTTGCTTAAAACATTATTCTCCTTTCTACAAGTTTGCCTATCTTTATATATAAGTATAAATCAGGGATTTTTTAAACACACCCGGATATTTTGTACATAAAGATCAAGAGCACAATATAATTTACGGTTCTTCATAAAAACTAAATAATCATCTTAATAAAAACGACTTGTTCATTTATGTGAAATTTGGAGAGTAGTAAAAACGGCTAAATTTAATTTCTACCAAGAAAGTCGACGGGAGAAAGAAAAAATATTTAATTAAATTCACTCTAGCTTTGAGAATGAACAAAAAGAGTGATATTTGGGGATTTTCCCCAGCGTCTCCCACTAATAAAGAGAAATCTTGACTCCGAATATATTCTTGTAAAAGGCAAACTGTCTTCCAAACGGGATATGAGCAACGGCCGAATTAAATCGAAAGGTAAAACAGGATCTATAATAGAATGGAAGAAATTAACCCAAATGGTTGAGTCTTCAAATATCTAAATTAAGACCTTCCTGAATATGTAAGTGGAATTAAGTGATGTCTAAAATTGTTGGTTGGAGAGTAAGGTTGCTTTAAATTTGTTCTAATGGAGGAAGAGAAAATGATTTGAACGTACAAAAGATAGTCTGTTGTGCATGAAAATCCGGTTGCTTTGCAGAAAAAGCGTTATGAATATGGAAAATTGGATTGTACAATGGGTAAGGTAGGCAAATTTTATGATAACAAGGATCCAGTATCAAATAATTATTCCTTGTTAATAGTGTAATTGGAGCTCATTCTCCAAGTATATTATTTAAAATTATTGATGCATTTTTTTACGAGAATTAACTTTACTTAAAGCTACTTGCACTTTATGCAGTTAAAAATGTTAGCATCCCTTTATCCTCTGAACATCCTCTCTTAGTTGATTTTTCATTCTAACAAATTTCATTTTATTCTCCTTTTCAAATCTCCCTAACAGTGTAAATATAAGAAGCACGTTGCATGACCATAAAAACCTACAGATAATTTCAATCAAAGAGAAAATATGTGTGTGAATTTATAAAGACATGAGTTAGTTTAGCAGACCAACAGACATACAAACCTTAATAGAGACTCAGGAAACTTCGTTCTCATGCTAACTTGAAATCATTTGAATGATGAGCATGTTTATGGATGGATTGCAATATAGTCTGAAAGTTATGCTGGGAAATTTTGGTGAATGCCATCAATAAAATTTATTATTTTTATATTTATGTTGTTATTATAAACGTATTTAGGTAATAACTAATTTAATATTTACTCACCCAAGAGTTTTCCAATCATATCAGTAAGCTTTGTAAAAGTGAACTTAGATTCAAATATTAATTTTTTATTTGCCACTACAATGGGACTTTGATGGTGTAGTTGGTCATCTAAAAATATTTTGCTCGAACAAAAGATGGAAAGCAAATTATAAAGATCAACTTGAATGAAAGTTTAGGAGAAAGTGTAGGTTAAGAAAATTCAGTTGGGAAGGCTGGTCGTCTTTTACTGTTGGAAAAAGCTTGGATAACACTGGGGAGCAATATATTTGGTCAAATGATAAAAGTACATTTTCCTACATAATTCGAGCATACTGAATTCAAATCTAAAATCAGATTTTCTCTAAATGCTACAGAGTTTTCGTAATATCAATAACTAATGTTATACAATAATTTTCATTTTATCACGCCTATCATTATGCCCTGAAGTAATTTTGAATGATCCTTTTGCGTTATTGATAGTAAGCAGGTTTGTTTGCACAAAAAAATTATTGCATATGAGAATAAACTTGAATTACACATTAGGATTACAAATACTGTATTCAAATTGATGCTAATTTATTACTGACCGTATATCAGGCTAGCGGACCTCTTGATTTCAATCGGGCAAATTTTTGGTTTGTAACCCTTTCTCAAAAAGTCTTCTCTGATTGATCTCTTCTAATCGCCCCGCAGTAGTCCACCATCATGTGTCTATCCCAGTCACTTTGGTAGCGCTCTTCCATCGTTATCAAATCTTGATGGAAGCGTTTGCCTTGTTCGTCGCTTACGGCTCCCAGATTCTCTGGGAATCGGTCAAGGTGACTATTGAGGAAATACAGCTTCACACTCATGTTGCACTCCAGATCACGATATGCTAAAAGCATATTAGTAACCGGATCCTCGTAGTTATGCGCTTTTTTGTTTTTCAAGAAGTCACGAACAAAGGCAGAAAATGAGAGCCAGGCTGACTTCTCTTTTTTATTCATGTTATTCACGAATCTCGAATCACTCAGAAGTCTTCGGATTTGGGGACCATCAAATACTCCTGCTTTTATTTTTTCGTATGACAAAGCAGGAAACGCCGATACTATGTACTGAAAACAATCATTGTCAGTGCTCAACGCCTTGAGATACTGCTTCATCACCCCTAGTTTGAGATGAAGTGGAGGGAAAAGGATCTTCTGCCGACTTACGATTGGCTCATTAACAATGTTTGGCATTCCTGTTTCCAAAGTTTTCTGAACTGGCCAATCGTTTTGGAACCAGTTTTTATCACGAGCTCGACTGTCCTACATACAGATATAGCATAAAAACTTTGTATATTTCTTCTGTTGGCCAAAGAGGAAGTTGACCATTTTAAGGTCTACCACGCATATGATCCAATTGTGTATAGAAATTGTTTGTCCTCAGAGAAATACTTAAGAAATGTACTCTTCCTTTTCGGTAATATGATACCCGTACCGACCTGTTAAGCAATGTCTTTCACTCAACCTGCAGTCTTAAAGGTCTGCAGCTTTCTTGCAGAGCGCCAACTCACGTATCAAGTCATTCAAATCCTCTTGATTGAAACAGTGAGGAGCTAATGACTGTTTAGCATCTGATGATAAATGTGCAGACTTTCAATCCATTCTGTGTACGGTGATATCAGGGCCCTTATTTTCTTCCTTGGAGGAAGCATATCCACTGAAAATTGGAACTCGTAACGACTCAAGATGAGGTACTGGCCGGATAGCCGAGGAAATGTTGGGGTTGTCGATCTTTTGCCGATTTTTCTTGCTAATCCCTTTAGTATTTATCAGACAGAAATAACAGTCCGATACATGATCCTTTGGCTCTCGCCACACCATGGGGATTCCAAAAGGAAGACCATATCTTTTTCTTTTCTCCCACTCCCGAAGATGTTCCACACAACTATTGCAAACATCATTTGGGGCCCACTTCTTATCTTGATCGCCAGGAGGAACATCAAAATATGCCTTATAAGTGAGGATCACAAAGTTTGATATATTGCCCCTTTGACGAACTAGCATGTAACAGCTACATCTGTAGCACAATGTGTCTGGATCATTAATGCAATTTCCTCTTAACGAAGCCATTACTCTAACATAAGACCTGAAAAAAGAACCAATAATATCACTAACACTTAAGGGAACTTACTATTATGTACTGTGATGTATTTACTCTCTAGAAGCACACTCTTTGTCCGTCCGGAGGGCAGTGTTCGGGAAAACGAGTAAATATAAATTCCAGAATAACTAGAGCATGTGGGTAAAAATGGATTATATATTTGAAATCAGCCTGAAAAACAAATAAAATGACGAAAAATCTAAGTCACCATAAAATGTGATTAAAATTGTTTCCCTGTGTAATATTTTCATCTCGACAATTCACATTCACTTTACGCTCTCCTTCAAAGGAAGTTACTAGTGTTGCGAAATGGAGGCAGTTTCCCATGATACACTTTACCGGTCACCAGCGCCTACAATATCGCTTTATTTTTCATACTTCAACTATGCACCTTTCATATATTGCAAAAAAAATTAATATATTTTATTAATATTTGTTTTCTCTTGTTTTCTATTTATATGTAGAATTAAAGAAATCGCGAAAATTTCCCCATATCTATATGAAAGCTAATAATTTTGACGAAATATTTGCCTAATTTAAATAACATACCGAAATTGTCAGATTAACATAGAATTACTTAGTTATGATATGAACATAGAAGAGTTGCTTGCACAACTCTGACATATCTCGATCTGAAACAATCAGTAGTAAAATTTATTTTGTTTCGCCCAGTTTGATATTTCGAACCTTCTAGATAGTTGAATTAATTCTGCCATTTATAATTAGTCACTCTTAGAGATTTATTAGAACCAAAAGTTCAATTGCATTATTCGAGCCTAGGCTCAACTGCAGAGTTCCCTGCGTGCTATCAGACAACCTTTCTGAGGCACGGAAAGCAAACACAGGTCAGAAAATCTACCGAGACATACAAGACTAAATTAAAAAGAAAAAGAGCTAAGCCCCATATAATTGAATAACTTTCATTACACCTAATCAATGAGTGTCACCAAGGAAAGTTATATGAGTTGTAAAATAAATGCCAAAGATTTCTGGGGAAAGAATATTAGCTTACTGGAAAGACTGGAGAAGAGACAGTGATGTAGAAAAGTTGTCCATATATCCACTGCTTACCTTAGGTACTGCTCCTTTGGTCAATTCGTGGACAACAGATTCCTTCATACAAATCGAAATTTAGTAACCGTCGTTCATGAGAGCATAGACACTAAAACTTGTAGGCAAATCTCACGGGCTTTTCTCTAATGAATTGTTTGAATCCATGTCGCGCATAATATGGTTCTATGGCTTCATCAATAGCCAATGTCATAGGAAGTGGTTGAGCGATACCCACCAAGAGCTTGATGAGATGTTCAAAAAGAATGCAAATCTGAAGGATCTTATCATTTGAATTCTTCTTTAAGTTATCTACAACTACAGGCCTGGCACGATCTCATCAAATTGGTTTAGTCTCATTCCACACTGAGTTACAGCCAGATTTCTGGTGTCCGCCTGCCTTGGCCAATAGAGCCGTTTGTTTGGAACTGAGTTATAGCTTAAGGATTCAAAGTAGCTGATGCATTTTACTTGAGTAACACGTAAATATTTTCCAAATTTAACTTGATGAAACGGTTTGTCTCATTCTTGATTACTTTAATCAATTCTTTTTACACAAAGTATCCGAATACGGCCCTGGCCAAATTTATAGGGCATGTATGAAAATGTCAAGAATATGAGTGAAACTGTTTTAATTTAGACTTGACATAATACAACTAAAAACTTTTGCTCATATTCTATCAATAATTAATATTTTATATGTCCTCCTTTTGCTTTTATAGTCGCTTTTATGCGCTTTTGCTTATTGTGCATAAGTGGTTGGGGCAACTTTATGCCATTCAATGTGTGATACTAACGATTATTCCTTATTATTTCAGTTATTATCTTATTATTAACTTACAAGTAGTAATCTTTTGTTAAAAAGTTCTCCACAGAAACAAATTTAGGAAGATTAAAGAGATCAAATCATTTAATTATCCAGAAATGGATTATTCCAAATCAAAATTTCAAGAAAATTGAAATATCTGAGAAACAATGTCTAAACAACCATTAAAAGGTACAATAAGACCGATTCTTTCAAAACCCGTGACGTCAAGGTTGCCATAAGTGTACAACACTGAGAGAAGAGAAGAGGCTTAAATGGACATCTCTGGCCAATAGGATAAAATGTCTCTGCTGATGTAGCTGCTGAGTTTCGGCCAGCAGCAAACAGAGATATCATAAGACAAGGTAAGAAGAAGGTTATTAGATACTGGGCTCAAAGGATGTAGGGCTAGAAAAAAATAGTGGCTGTCTTAGGTGAACAAGAAGAAGCGATTTTCTAGGTAAAAAGAGCATGAAGATTAAACTGATGCTGATTGGGTTGAAGTTGTTTGTCTCATGAAAGCAACTTTGAGGTAGATTATTTACATTTTTATTGGAACATAAAATTTTATTCTTTTCCAAAAATGATCATTAAAATTTGTATTTCTCCTCAGATCTTCGGAACCCTTGGAGCTATTTATGTTTATCAAAGAGATGGGAATCTTATAATCCGAGATGTGTTGTCCCAACCCTAAAATATGGAGGTTTGAGGCTGCAGGTCTTCTTCAGGTCCAGGATTGTTCTTCACTTGTGAAGGCAAATGAATTCCAACACTAATACCAGCATGTTAGACCAGCTTTATCAACATTTATTAGGTAAATTTTTCAATAATGACATACCAGATGCTGTAATCCTCCAATAGGACGAAAAGCTCCATGCCTCACATCTATAGTCTCAAAGGGTGGGTAGGAAAAGAAATGGGTGACGTTGATGGAATGGTCTACTAAATATCTATACCTCAACCCCATTGAACATTTGTCATCATATTCGGGCACAAGAATGAATGTGCGCAAATGTTCCTAAAAAAGTGAATGGACAGCCAAAATTCATAATGAGTGACAGAAAATTGAGGAAACCACCTGCCCTAACTTAGTCTCAAGTATGTAAAAACGCATGAAAGCGGTTATAAAAGCAAATTAGGACACGTCAAATATTAATTATTGCTAGACATTTCGCCAAAATGTTTGTTTGTATTGTCAAGTATGGAAGAAAGGAGTTTAAATCATATTCATCATTTTTTCATACTTGCCCTATAATTTGGCCAAGGTTGTATGTCCAAGGTGTAAATCCTTTATCAGCCCATTTTTCTACAATAGATGGTTTATGTTCTTCAAGCAAGCTGAGGGAATCACCTTAATCACATATATGAAATTCACATTTTTCCACTCATTAACAGGGTTCAAGCGTTTTTGCTTCTTACTCCTCGGTGGGCCAAGGTCTGCTACATGATCATCAAAACCAAACTCTTCTTGCTCTTCAAAAAATGATGCCGACATGCATAAGAAGATTCATTTTGAATGTTTAGGTTTGTCAGATATATATGTATATGGGAGGGTTGTGCCAGAAGTCTTGCTCCCAACAATCTGACATTTTTGTGCTCCACAACAGCTATATCCACACTAGTAGTCTACCTTAGATTCTTCCCCATATTTTGGAGGCTCTAAAGAAATTTTGATGCCTTTGCCATCTTCTTCGTTACGTAATGAAAACAGGTAGTTGACTGCATCTTCAACATCTCTTAAACATCTGAAAGAAAAATTACACGTCCATAATCGGGAAAGTAAGAAAAAGGATCAAGTGTTTTATCCGAGAATACATTGTAATATCGAGAAAACACTCATTTATTATATATATTAGTAACAATCATTTTTTTATTATCCAAAGTAAATATTCATATATATACATACATACTCTTGGGGATAAGAATATATCAGATATAATGAGAATAAAGTATCATAAGCATTGAGAGTGAACAAGTATTTTTATTCAACTTTTTTCCTTAGGCTGTATCCCCTGACTGAGCTCCATAGAGCCGCTGGCTACTAGATAGAGCCAGTATGTATTTAAAAGCCCTAGTACATTCCCAATAGTCTCTTTATACCACCTAATACCACCAGGATCATCCTGGTATATACCAGGTAATTACTAAATAACTACATTCGAGATTTTTCAAATACCCCAGGTAACTTGCCCTGTATTTATTAGATAACCACCCGAGTACAAGCTCAAAATCCTGACCCAAAATAAATATTACCAGCATATGTAAATTTGTAGATTAGCCTGTTATACATAATATTTAAATGTATACATGATTTTAGGAATGTCATGGAATCTGTGTAGTTTGGAACATGATGGTAATTTTGAGGCACAACCGAGCTTGATATGTATATGTTCTTAGTCTTTAGACCTAAGAAAAATTACTTCTTCAGTTATTGACAGCACTAAGTCTGAAGGAGGATTATCCGAGACTTATAGGGTCAAGACTACAGTTTGTTATTCTTATCTTTCCTGGTCTCTCTCCTCCATTTACTGGAAGAGAAGAGAAAGAGGCCTGCGGACGCCTCGCTCCCGGAGAGAATTGCCTCCTTTCTGGCCACTGCTCGAGGCAAGCAGAATGCGAAGTAAATGAATATGAGAGCCTAGGATGAGGTTAAGAAAGGTGAATATTGAAGAAAAAACCAAAACCAAAACAGATAAAGTTTTAGAGAGGTGCCCAGACGGGAAAACCTCAGTAGTCGTACGAACAGAATAGAAAGATAATTCCTGCCTAGATCATTGAGACTTAAGGTTTAAATTGTGATCTAAACCACGTCACATCATTTACCCTTCATTTACCATTCCAATACTATTTACTATTCCAATTGGGTTTTTGTTTAAGTTCTTCCTGCTTACACAAACGACCTTAAATTCCATTGCGCCTCCATACCTGTCTTCCTTAATTACCATATCGCAGAAATTTCCGCCTGGTTTCTGCTCCACCAATAATTACTCCTCTTAGTTGTAGTCATTTCTTTGTATTTTCCCTCAAATCCTTCAATGGGTTTGCTGCTCTAAAAAGCAAACTCGTCCTTCCGTGATGTAATCGTAGACGATTTTTACCAAATTGTTGTTGAATTGCATGTTAAAGGTTTGTTTTATATGCCTCTAACCCTGAATGTATCAAAAACTTTTTCTACGTATTGCATTTCCTCTTTACTTTTTCTATTCTTCTGATATTAGTACGAGTTCTTAATGTAAAAGCAAAATGAGAAACAAAGTAACTCTCGGTCAAAAAAAACAGAAATAAAGATGACCACAGGAAGGTGCTTAGATATCTGGCAGGATATAATAATACAATGAATAATTCAAATGTATTAAACAAATACATTACACAAAGGTTTTAATTAATTGCTACGCGTTAAATAAATACAGTGCGCAAACGCGCCACACGAAATTAAAACGTATCAAATGAATATTATGCAGAAACGGATGCCTTAATTATGTCACAGGATTAACCTATCAACGACAACATGGCTTTAAAAAGTAAGCTCGTCTTACGTTCTTTATAAATAGCTGTAGGTCTCGATAATGAGAACATAAGAATGGGGCTTTAGATCAAAAGAAATATTCCAATTATTTTTCACGGAAGAAGTGAGGCAATACACGGATTGCGGTTATCATGGAAACGGAGAGTCGTAACAAGCCCAGACATATTCTGACTTCTCGTTGAGAGCAAGAGACACGAGTAAATCGGGAGCTTGCAATCGGGGCAGCAGCAGATGCTGACAGCGGTCTGTAGGTTTTATCAGGTCCTCGGTGTATGTACTCCTGATTGGCTCTACCTCTTAGAGTCAGGGGGTCCCTATTTATACCCGTCACCATGTAACGCCTACGTGACGGAATTCAGACGGGTGTTAGTTCATCGACATGCGCTCCAGTCGCTACGGCGTAAACTAGGTAGTAAGTTATCGAAATGCGCTTCCCAGAAGTTACGACGTAGGTTACAAATGGGTCGTAAAGCATGTGGTAGGTTATCCTTACACCAATCCTTAACAAGAATCTACTGGGAGTAGATTAAATCATTAATATAACATAATCTAAACATGAAAAAGTAAAGAAGAAAAAGATACCTCGAAAAACTAACAACAATAATAATTAACTAGGAGTCCTACTCAAGAGGTCTGCACCTAAGTTTTCATTTCCAGCATTGAGGACAACTTTAAACTTGTAGGCCTGGTGGACTAAAGCACAACAAAGTAGTCTGTCATTTTTCCCCTTAAAAGTGGCTAAATACAAAAGAGGCTTGTGGTCAACTTCCAAAATACAACTATTACCACAAAGGTAGAAATCTAACCTAGTGATGAAAGAAAAACTGCAAGACATTTCCTCTCAATAGGGGACTACATCTGCTCTCGGTCAAGAAGTTTCCTACTGGCATAGGCGACAGGATATAGACATTCCTCTCGATACTGTAAGAGGACAGCTCCCAGTCCATGAAAAGAAGCATCAGTCCTCAGGACGAAGGTTGCGTTAGGATCCGGCAACTGTCAGACAGTCACTGAGGATACGGTGTCTTACAGATGGTAGGGTTACTTGAATAGATCTTCCGTCCATGGTAAAGGGTCCGGGCTAGAATTCCTTAGCAGGTCGTTTGTACTAGGAGAATAGAACAAGGAAAGATCGCAGTTTCTTACTCGTGGACGGAAGTATGATTGTTATAGCTTTACTCTTGCTATGCTGGGGTCGTAAGGATTTTTCATCCAGAAAGAAGCCGAGGTATTTAAGGAGCTAGCTCCAAATCTAAACTTGTATTGGTTGATGGTCAAAGGTTGATCCCATAGTCATTCAAATACGCGTTTGAGAGCTTCAAGATGTTCATCCCTGTACGCAGAGAACATGAAGATGTCAAAGTAGAAGCATACGTTAGGTAGGCCAGCTAACATAAGTCCTTTAAGCGAATATAGGTGACGCAAGCAATAACCAATCAGAAAGACATACGGCATAACTCCATCAAACCTAGAAGAGTAGGGAAAGTAGTTAATCCCTTTGCATTAACGGAAAGAGGTACCTGGTAGTAAGCCTTGCAGAGATCAAATTCACTAAAGAACTTTGCCCCTGAGAACTTGTGAAGAATATACTGCATGCTGCAAATAGTTTCAACATAGAAGACGGTGACATAATTAAGTTGACGATACTCAATGGCCATTCTTTAGGATAAATTAGTATTCCTTACAATGCGACGGGTGAACAATGAGGGAAGGAGGATCATCCGAAAGATTCCTTGCTGGAATAGGGTCTCGACCTCCTTCTCCAAACGAGCTTAAGGCACTGGATATCTCTTAGCCTGTACTCCGTTAGTAGTAGTTAAAATAAGTCATGAACAAGGGTTTAGGTACATCTATGTTCATTAGAGAGAACATACTGGTACCTATTCATAAGTTCTAGAATCTGCTAGTGTTGGACCCAGTTGAGTGTTCCTACTTTAAAGCTGTCAGTTGAAAGAGGATTGAGCATATCATGTGGTGTCAAGGGAAGCTGCAGAAACTCAGTGTCTTCTTTCTCAACGATAGTCAAGTTCTCTTCTTCAGGAGAAGTAGGTTCTTCCAGGGTAGAATTTTGTCCAGAAATTTCACCTGCTGCAAATAGGCCCCGCGGTGATACGTTTTAACAGATTAGAATGATGAAGCCTAGGTTCCCGAGTAACCTTAATAAGATAGTCTACCTTGCTATGCCTTCACAGTACGTTATGGGGTCCATTCAATGCAACGAACAGTTTACTGGTATCAGTACATAGGAGTACCAGCACTTCATCACCCGGCTTTAACTGACGGACTTGTGATTTGAGATCCAAGTAAGTCTTGTACCGGAAACTGCAAATGTCATCAGGTTGGGCAGCAATCTGGGAACACTTGGCCAGCTTCTCCTGAAGTTTGATGACGCACTGGAAGCTGGTCTTTTTGTCTTCCTGGTGGTTGCGATCTTTCCACAAATCTCGCAGAATGGAGAGTGAACCTCTGATTAAAAGACCATAAGGTAGTTCAAAGGCTGAAGTTCCTGTCCGGTCGCTCGAAAGTTCTCTCGAGGCAAACAAGGTTGGAATGAGCTACCTATGCCACTCGCGGGTCTTCTCGGCACATAAGTGACGAAGGATAATAACCTTCAGAGTTGCATGTAGCCTCACAATCCTACCATTTCCACTAGGGTGGAAATGAGTAGAAAAGGTCAGTTTTACACTTAGCAGGTTATGAAGTTTATTCATCAAGTTAAAAGGAAATTGCGTCCCACGGTCCGACAATATTTCTCTCGGAATCCCTACTCTAGACAAAACTATCAGCAATGCTTCAGTGACGGATATAGAGTTTATGTCTTTAAGGAGTAGAGTATCTGGAAAACCCGTGTCAATATCAATGATGGTGAAGATGTACTCTGTCCGTTGAAAGATGCTGGAGAAAGTGGTCTAACTAAGTTGATGGCAATGCGAGCAAATGGTTCAGTGATGATGGGCATGGGCTGAAGTGGAACTGGTCGTACTTTCACTTTCGTCGTAAAGTAGTTACACTGGTCTCGGGATTGGCAGAAGGGATGAATCCTATGCCAGGCCAATAAAACTTTTGCGACCTTTAGTTCAGTCTTCCTATGTGAAAAATGGCCAGCCGAGTGGCCATCATTTGTAATTTGTAACATGAAGGATAATAGGGCGACAATCACGAAAACCAACCAGGGTTGACTTGCTTACCTTATCAGAAAGATGAGACGTCAAATATTTATGGTAGAGGGGGGCTGTAAATCATGAAGAATTAGTAGCTAGATCCGTTCTATACTTGGTAATTTATCCCGAAACGCCTGTTGCTCTAGCGATAAAGAGCGTTTCATAAGAATTCTGAAGGTGACTGAAGTCATCAGGCGTCAGGAGACGGACTGAAGAGCAGGCAGCTATAGGGTGTGAATGCACTTCATTTTTCCCGCTCTGGTCTGGACAGAACATACATGATGGGATTCAGGTTTCAGAGAAATGCCGATAAATGAATCCGAGGAATCTCTCAGCAGAGTAAACTTGGCAGTTATTAAGGGTGAAGCATTCTATGCCGGATGTTGAATGGCAGAATGCAGGTGGAGAGATGCAACTTTGTCATTAGCTTTGGAATTCAAGCGCTTAACGACATTAGGATTTCTAACTTCTGAAATATTACCAATTAAACCAACGACTTCCTTGATAAAGTCCGGCCAGCGTTCGTAATAAGGGCATCATAAGTAGCTAGATGAAAGAGATAAATGCATCTACTCGTCCCAAGTTGTCAGCAACGAAGACTTTTTGCAGTTGGAGACGCCAGCATCAAATAACATATCTTCCGAAAAACAACACATGAGAAACCGGTGCCTCTAATGATTGTGGATACCCAGGGCACATAGATAGTACCAGAGGCTTGAAAGTGTGAGATACTTCGGTCAAAAAATGAATAATCCTACCTTAAATGGCTTCGCAGCGGACATTCCATCCTTGAAGGTGCGGGGATTCTTTGGGCAATGAAGTATAATGTGCTTAACCGCTCCACAGCCATGGCACGTCACAGACGATGAAGTTTTCTTTTGGCCCTTACCAGAGTTAGGTGCTACTATTATTACTTTATGAGACGGCTTGGATGGTCAAGCAAACTTATTACAGCTGGAACTGGAAGTATAGGAAGCGTCGTGTGAGTTGAGGTCCAATCATCAGCTACTTAAATAGCTTTGCCTATGCAGTGGGCCGACTTCCTTGATGAAAATACGTCAATTTGGATGGAAGAAAGACAAGAATTGATCAAGGATCAGAAACTCCTTCAACTCGCCAAAGATGTTACCTATTCCAGAATCTTCCAATCACGCCTGGAACAGTCAACTCAGATGGAAGCAAAACTGTTGCAACGTTTCCCCATTTGAAACATTAGCGCTTCGGAACTCGACACGGTATCCATCAGGGTTCTTGTTAAATCTTGTCAGTAAGGCTTTCATCAACAAGACGTATTTATTTATAATATCAGCAGGCAGAGAAGTGTAAATTTCAGCAGCCTTACCGGTAAGTAAGCTTCTTAGTCTCACTGCATAGGTCTCATGTTTCACTTCCAATAACTCGGCAACTCTTTCAAAGCGGTTGAGGTAGGAGGCAATATCTTATCCATCCTGCAATAGAGGGAGTTGGGAAGATTCTCCGGATAATTAAAATGCACAGAAGTAGACTGTTAAAGTTCAGAGGTACGCGCCAAATTATTCTCCTTCTCTGCTTCAATCTTGAAGAGATGGACCCTTCTGTCTTCTTACTCCTTCTTAGCATGAGTTTAAAATTCAGTAAGCTAGAGCTTGTTTTGGCATTCCGTCTCACGCTACTCACGTTCGAAAGCTTGCAGTTGCAGCACTTAGTGCGCGATCTCGTTTCCTATTAGCCCAAAGTCCGCAGCTGGTTTCTGCAGTTCTTTAATAGACATCTTACTGAATAGGACGAAATAGACAAATCAACAATGAAAAATTAAAATAATTGCCATAACCCAATATACCTTAGATTTTAAAATAAATGTAAATTTGACTCTGAAAGCAACAAAAAAATAAAAAAAGAGATCTAAATAAAGAATACAATCAAAGTTAAATGAATAAATACCTAGAAAATTAACTCTACCACCCAAAGTAAATAAAATAAGTTAAATAAATGACATACAATGAAAAGTTGTAAACGAAACCATTACGTAACAGAATACGGTCAAAACACAGCCACATAAATAGAGGCAATCAACAAACTTCAAAAGCAATAAATAACACACTCTGAAAAGTGTCAAACGTAATTAGTACACAATAAACACGGACAATGGCACAGCCGTGTAAACAAAGGCAATCAACAAGCCTTAAAAGCACAAAAGGGTAATAATCCTAGCAAACTAGGAATTCACTTCCGGGCCACAGAGAGTGAATGTGCACTCGAGGCGACTTGAACGCCCAAGCACATACTGGCACTAATCCTGCCATGGTCGCCACTTGTAAAGGCAAAAGGAGGAACTAAGTTCTCTTGCCCCAAAACAAGAAAGAAAGATGCCAATACGAAGGTTCTTAGATATCTGTGAGGATATAATAATACAATGAATGATTCAACTGTATTAAATAAATCCAATGCACAAAAGGTAACATTAAATACAACGCATTAAATAAATACAGTACGCAAACAAGTCACATCAAATTCAAACGTATCAAATGAATATAGTGCACAAACGGGTACTTTAAATATCTCACAGGATTAAACCACTAACGACATCAAATCGTTACAAAATATGCACTACTCTTCCGGCCAATTGGTACAGGAACGGAATATACCTCCCTCCCCCGTCTTACGTCCGTTAGAAATAGCTGTAGGTATTGACAACGGGAACATAAAAATGGGGCGTAAGATGAAAGTAAATATTCCAAATACCTGTCACGGAAGTAGTGAGGCAATACACAGATGGCGGTTGTCCTGGAAACAGAGAAAGTCGTAACGAGCCCAGACGTATTCTGACTTCTCTTTGAGAGCGAGAGATACGAGTAAATTGGGAGCTTGCAATCGGTGCAACGACAGAGATAATAGCGGAAGATGCTTTCAGATGGCTATATGTATCAGATGGTCCTCGCTGTATCAACTCCTGATCGGCTCTTCTTCTTAGAGTAAGGGGGCCCTTTTTCCTACCCGTCACCATGAGCGCCTATGATAAGAAATAAAGCCAGGTTTCAGTTCGTCGACCAGCGCTCCATTCGCTACGGCGTAAAATAGGTAGTAGTTATCGAATCGTGCTTGCCAGGAGTTACGAGGAAAGTTACAAATAGGTCGCAAAGCAGGTAGGAGGGTACAATTACACTTAAATATGTACTCTTGTTTACCAAATTCCAAGCTGTAAGGTATTGGAAAATTATTTTTCTAATGATCCGTAAGAGAATCGTATCAAATGCGAGTAGAAAGAACATAAAAGGGATCGAGGTGGAAGCCCACATAAAAACGTGTAATAGGAAAGGTAAAGGTTTGGAAAACTTTAGATGGGTTAGGAAGAGTTTAAATGTATGTGGCTGGACAGAAGGTTGTGGGGTTATTATTTGTTTAAGTAGTGTTATTAGGCTTGTGTAGGGTGTAAGGGTGAAAGGAGAAGCATGTGTTTATGGAAACGCGCCGTTTTTTAGTGTTATCTTATGTGTGGATAGGTACTAGCTGAGGTTAGTCGAGGGCTTTGGGGTGTCTTACTGACATCTCAGCGTATTGTCTTTCTTGTATGTGTGTATCTGAGGTTTCTTGAGAATTTTCCTCAAATTTGAAGACTTTCAAATATAAAAATATAAGAAGTGAAATATATAGCAGTAATACATAGTTACGAATTAAATCTAATGGATGTTGTTTAAAATTTGAGTTTGTGGCTCTGGTCTGTATAAGTTGCATTATGTCCCTGTACGCTAGCCATGCCTAAGCGATTTGGATTTAAGGCTAAGAACACCTTCGAGGAATCGATATAGCTCTTTACCACACCTCTGCTCCTAAAACTTTAACAGCGCAGGGAGATTTGTGTTCGACAGTTTTGGAGCAAACTTCGTGTCACGCTGGATGCGTGGCATGGTACATGGATAACGCCAAGTCCCAGAATGAGGTCGGCTTCTACGCCCTAACCCCTCTATTTGAAGTTAGTGGGGCTCTACCAGTCGTTGTGCCTGTATTCAGTTCCGAACTGGTTGCCTTACACGGCTGGGTACGAGAGTTAACTTATCGTTTCACGTTCGGAGACCTTAATGGCATGCTTATCAACTCTCAAAGCGCCCTGAATGCTTTCAAGACATTGAAATCTCTGCAACCCTTGGTTCGCGTTATATGTAATGCCTCGGTTGCCGAGAACTGTGTGCATGTCAAGATTGTTTTCTGCTGGTTTCCTTGGCAAGTAGTTATATCGGTCAAGAACGCGCCTATGAGGGTGCCAAAGAGTCGGCGTATCCTGGGTTAGCAGACCTAAATTTTGCACTGAGTCGCATAGACTATATTGCAGGAATTAGCGCAGCCATCTTTAATGATGGGCAAAGAAGATGGGACACAGAAAAGTGGAATTTAAAGTTGCCTACCTTTGTGTCGCTACTATTTCCATCAACTTACCTCACAAATCTACACTGACTTCAAGTCGCTATCTCTCATCTCCGAATGGGCACACTCGCCGGACACACTACCATTTTATAGATAGTTCCACAGCCCCATTTCCCGATCAATACGTTGTCCCCCAGACTATGTGGTACATTCTCGTTGAATTTCCTTCTTTAGCTGATCTGCGTGCCTATTACCTATTCTAGTACCGGGATTAGCGAGGTCGGTACCGCTTGCTCATCGTACTAGCTACGAATTTGTATAAACAGATTTGTGGACTATCTAACAACTTGGAAGAGGCTAGCCTCAATCTTTTTATTTATCAGTCTTTCTTTTTGGTCGCATTATCACCCGCTAGGGAAAGCCAGGCCTACCACCGACACCGGAGCGAGCTTCGTTCTTCTTGCATTTTTTATTCTTGTTTCCTTTTTACTTTGTGGTCTTGATTTTATTTGTTTTGTATGTCTTTATAGTCTTTGATTTTTTTCAAAATCTAGACTAGCATTAGCCTACTGGATGATTACGGCTACCTTTGTTTTAGTAGGTAGTCCCCAGATTAGTCCTGAATCCCCTTACACAAAATTATTCGGTTTAAAAGCAACTCAGTTTCATACACGCTTAGATAGGCATTTGGATAACCGGTCAAGAGTAAGGTAAGAAATGCTTATAATTCGCTCATTGTAATCGCCTTTTATTATTTCTGCATCATAACTTGAGATGTTGTCAGTCGAGTTATTTCCAAGTGCTGATAAGCCAAGTGCAAGGTAATTCAGTGAAGTGGATGCATCTTTGTTCCTATGAGAAAGAGAGATTACTTGACCAATATCGTTGCTGAACTTAAGTGAATTTAAACAAAAGTGTGGAAGATATGGTGTTTTTTTTATTTCCTTCAACACAAGGAAAGCATCGCCAAGAATACTGTATAAAATTAGCAACACTACTCACGATTCAACACTAAATTTAATTTTAGTTTGTATAATTTTTAAAATTTTAAGTTAGGTATTTTTTTACAGGTAATCTACAAATTTGAGCAATTTATTACTTAATTCACTAGTGATTGTAATTTTAATTTGGGCAATCTTTCTATAGATAATTCTTAAAAATTGGCATAAACTTAATTGATTCACTATTGCTTGTAATTTTAATCAATTTTTTACTTGCTCTATCTCCAGTTGTACGCATTCATTATGCCCTCAGATAAGTGTCCCTATATTTATCACAAAACGGGTAACTTTTGTATAAATTGCGAGAACTATTGGTTCCTCTTAATTCTCGGAGTATTTTACTTGTTTGTACATTCGATATATTTAATTTATGTTCCTTCTACAAAAACACATCTTCATTTTCAAACTATGACCGAGCTGGGAGTAATAAAATGTTTTGAAAGTTGAGCAAGTTATAAACCATATTTGTTATGATTGGGTAATCTGCAAACTTGAATAATTCCTGACTTTATTAACCAACGAATGTAAAGGCCAAATATTAGTCACCTTTGCCACGCATCCCCTATTTCGTACAAAACTGCAGTTTTGATTCCACGTAAAACTGACGTCTCCACTAAGATAGATATCAGACGGTGAAATTCTAGATGAAAACTTTGACATTTAAAGAACTGATGGCTTGCACAAAGAAAAACGTATCGGATGTAATAATGCTCCGTGAAAGGAAAATTAAAAAGAAATCTCTCCTCAGAGTTCAAGATACAATCCGCCCCCACCCTCCGCCCCACATATATTGAGTTTCTAACGGCGTTAATCCCACGCTTTAAGTAAGAAAAGTAATAAAACTAATTAATCCTTTTGTAACGAGCCATTGAAGGTTTCTGGCTGTAGCTTTTAAATGTTTTTGGAGGCGATTCACCCATCTAATATAGGACCCCATTTCGGTGGCTTTATGTTCCATTTTAAGCAGTTCTGTTGGCTGGTCATTTAATAAAATTTATTCAAAGTAAAATTTCTCGAATCAATTCAGTGGAAACGACGAATCGACATTTGGGCCTAGGTTGAATTTCCTTTCATGGAAAGATTTAAGAATGGGAAATTTTCAAATCGGGAAATGATGACTCTTGGAGTATTTTGAAGGAGGTTCTCAAGAGGCTGGTGGACAATGGAGCCTGGTAAAGGGGATGATTGGCCTATTTGTAAAGAGCTTCTAACGTTACCATTATTCCAATCTGTTTGCTTTCTACCTCTTAGAATGAAAATCAGGCGAGAAAATAATTATATTGGTTATTGTTTAAAAAGCTTTAAAACCAGCGGAGAGATAACTTTTTAGAAAGTTATTCAAAGAGTTATTTCACGTGAAGTACCGGATTTAACTTTTAAGGTCAATATTTGTATAACTGAGAAAGCATCAGTAAATAATGTAATATAAAACAACCCGCAAGAACAACGAGTAGTAGCTTTCAAAAGAGCACTCAGTTTCTTATCAGAGTACCATAAAGACTATAGGAAATCAAAGGTTTAGGTAGAAGAGAAATAACATACGATCAACAATCCTCTATGATTCTGCCGACAAATTCATCTTACTTTAAATAAATGATTGCGTTCATTAATTGAATCAAAAGGATTGATGCAAAATTCTTCCAAAAGTTTCTTCATAGATGAGTTTTGTTTTAAGAACTTTAGGCTGAGGTTAATTGATAAAGATAGTCATGTTCGTATATGTTTTTAGTTAAACAGCTTACAATTTTGTATGTTCATTTTACATATTTCTTTTTTGCTTGTTTTTGCTTTATTTTGTCTTGTTTTAGAGGGAGGTTAGGTGTTTTTAACATATTTTGATTTTAGTGTAACCTAGTATTAGGCATGAAATTAATGATGGTTACTACGGCCCAGGTAGAAAGTGGACAGTTGGAGGTCATAGATATTTTTTTTTATCGGACATTAGGGTTGTTAAATTTGCTTTTCCACATCAATCACTTTGTCAAACTATCTCTTATCAGCATCTACGCTTTGACGTGCATAAATGGCACTAGATTCACCTACAAAGGGTGGAATTTTGTCTCAAGTGAATTTATCTATATTATTGAAAAATGAGAAAGCGCTTTTAGATTGGTGGGAAGTAAAAGTCCCGTTTATTGTTAAATGTTTATCTTCTGCTTATAAGCGTATCTTTGAATTTGTGAACACGTTATTAATAAGGTCTTTGTTTGACAGAGCTTTTGAAAGACTCTTCTTTTATACTTTGTGAATGAAGTTACAATATATGAATATGTATCATTCTGTGTACGATTTTTATTAACATTAAAAGTAGGACAAGCATGAAAGATATTCATCAACAGTACACAACAAAAGACACGTAACGTAGAGTTTATATACTTATGAAAACAAAGGGAGTTTTCAATACGACAAATTTGTCGTAGAATTTTTAAAAAGATTGGTGATTCCTGGATAGAGTGTGTTCGTGCGAGTGGACGCGTCCAATTTCTTTTCTTCTATGTCATATTTATCTTGAATTTGGTAAAGCTGAAGATTGGTGGCGCGCCTTAAAAAAGTGTTTGGGTTTTTTTTTTTAGCCGAAACGACACTAAGTTGCGTTTATGTTTCTTTCACCCGCGCAGAAATATTTATGTGCGTTGGTTAAATAAAACGTTAAAAAAACGTTAGAACATTATTCTATAAACATTTATGATTATATACTGGGAAGAAAGGCCCCTTGGCCCTCTCCAATTGATTGAAACTCTGGATCATCTCCCCCACAAGTAGCCCTGTTGAATTTACTCAGAAAAGGTGAAACATATTGGAGCAGGGACGAAATATTTAGCGTTCCTTCGGTAACGCGGCCGATCTTCAGGTTTACCTTAAATTTTGATGGTAACCTCATATGAGGGCGCATCATAGTACTGTTTCAATAGCAGAGTTTTATGGCCATTCTCGAAGCAAGGATATAAAATCGACTGTCCTAAGCCGGGTGGACAGTGACCTCCCCCCGCCCCTGGAGCTTGCTTCTTAATTGTTATCTCTTTTTATTGTTGTTTTATTTTCAATTTTTTATTTTAAATTAGCCTAGAACTAGGTTCTTTGATTGCGGCGACTTATGCCCATGTAGTCTGTCACCAGATAGCCCCTTAAAAAAAAATCGTAACCTCAGCGACTCGTCACTCGTCACTATGAAAATCCGAAAGGTTTTAAACTACAAAATCTCGCGTACGAGCGTATATTCAGATTTCACCTTAAGTAAGAAATCGGAGGCTCGTTTCTCTCAAGCTCGATGGCCAGCTTGAGCCGAGGTAAGATTTTGTGAGAAAAACCGTTGGAATAAGAACCCTACTGGGCCCCTCCAAAAGCCTTTTGCCTCCTACGCCTACCCCAGTAGGGGTGACAAAATATAAATAAGAAACACTTCGGAAAAACGACGTAGAATACGTTAAGTTATCTTGTTCAAGTTCAACTTACTTTCGTCATTGAGACTTCTCCTATCCTTGTGCATCTGAATAGCCAGGGAAATTCCTCGACCTTGAGGAATTACAAAAAGAAGAGGAAAAAGGCTCCCCCTCGAGCCCGTTACCAGTTAGCCACACTAAACTCATAAGTTAACTTGATTAAGGAACCAAGTTCAACTTATTCTCGTCAGATAACCACCCCTTCTATCCTGCTGTTTTCAAAAACAACGAGATAGGCCTCGCCCTTGAGGAAGACTGAAACTAAGAAGAACCTCACCCTCGAGCTAGTTCCTGGCTACCAAACCGACCTTTAAGTTAACTTGTTCATGTCAACTTTCTCTCCTCAGAAGACTACTCATATCTTAGGGAATCGTATAGTCCAGGCATATTCCTCGACCTTGAGGAATTACGAAAAAAAGAGGAAAAAAGCTCCCCCTTGAGCCCGTTACCCGGTGGCCACACCAAACTCATAAGTTAACTTGGTTGAGGAACCAAGTTCATCTTACTCTCGTGAGAAAACGCCCGCCTTCTATCCTGGTGTATGTCAAAACACCGAGATAGGCCTCGCTTTTGTGGAAGACTAGAACTAAGAAGAAGCTCATCCTCGAGATAGTTCCTGGTTACCAAACCGAACTTTAAGTTAACTTATTCAAGTTTAACTTATTCTGGTCAGATAACCCCCGTTCCTCCTCGATCCAAGCCCTTGAAGAAGACCTTTCCCGTGTACATTCCTCGCCCATGAAAATTACCTAACGAAGGAGAAAAGCTCTCCCTCGAGCCCGTTACCCGGTGGTCAGACCGAACTCTGGGTTAACTTGGTTTAAGAACCAAGTTCGACTTACTCTCGCCAGAGAGGCCCCGCCTACCCTGGTGACGCCTCAAGCACCGTGATTGTTCTCGGCCTTAATTACCACTGCCCCTCGAAATCGTGTGGACCCCCATCTGCTACACTCCCCAAAGTACCTCGCGATCTCGTCCACCTCCAACAATCTGGTCGAAGCACGCGTCATAGGGCCTACCAGATTCCTGTGGTGTCTGGGGCTCATTGAGTTCAAGGTCAAACTAAAACCAGCCGATAGAGCAACCAAGGTATTTCAACTCCAGTAGAGACGATTAGCCTATTTCGTGTATATTGAAGTAAGTAGCCTTTTTAGCCAATATTAGAGGGTTAAGTTAATTGAAGTAATTATTTTGTATTATAATATTCGAAGTATTTCTGTGGTTCATGCTTTGTTTTTGTGTAGTAACTTGTTAAATTTAAAATATAAGTTTATTTTGGGAATTCCTGTGCGTTGCTGTGTATCCTTACGTGTTTGAAGCGGGTCTTCTTTAAAACAACAAAATTAGCACTGTTAGATCAAAGCCTACTTCATCAAAGAAGTACTTCACGTGCCACAAGGTATTTCACGACCACAAAGAATACTGGTACACAGACCAACGACCATGGTTGTTTTCGCGCCCATTGGGATATTAATCACAAATAAATTAGAAGCAAGAGTACTACCAATCTAAATTAAAACTAGAAATAAATCCTTATAATGCAAAGTCGTAGAAAGCTGATAAGAGAAGTAGTTTCCAATTTACTCTACTCTAGAATTTTGACAAACGGAATGATCGAGAAAAAATTCTCATTAGAATACTAAAAGAAAAATTTATCAAATTTTTACTGTGCAACTTTAACCATCAGGGAAATGTTTATAAAAATAATAGATAAATAGTCAAAAGAAGGCAAGAAGGAACAACTAAAGAAAGATTAAATTCAATAGATTGAGCTAAACAAACTTAATAAAAAGAATCTCAAAGATGAATTAATATTTTTTTACAAATCTAGTGAAAAATTTACCTGAATTCTTTACGGTAATTGGTTGCGGACCTATCACATTGAGTTCACAGACCACGTTCGACTTTTATTATTTAAGGAGAAGCCTTGTCTTGAGCTCGAAGGAGTTCGTCAGATTCTGGGAGTAGTTTTCTGGCGGGATGGATTAACTGCAGTTCATCCGTTGCTTCACAGTGTAGCGTTTAAGAGCTCTGTATTGGAGAGTGCGCTTAGCTACCGAGACAGGGTTCTTGATGTGATTCCAATGTATAAGAAATTGCGATGCACACACTCACAGACGTTGCATGTATATTTGCGGAAAAGGTTACATTCCTGCAAGTCACCAGTCGAGGGAAGACATCTCTTATTTGTGACGCGAGCGCGAATTTCTCTGACCTGTAATGAAATAATAATTTAATCTGGTTAATTAGGTGTCTGGGTGGCATTACGATGAATAAAAGCTTCGAGAACTTTGTCCTCCTCTTTGTATACTCTGTTCATGAATGGTTAATAATAAAGATCTATTTGACTTGGTTTACAATTTTTATGTGAGAGGTTGTTGTATGAGTCCATATTCTGCTTTGTGGAATATCAATCGACTTTTGCGCTTAACCATTGTTAATAAACAGCTGAAACAATATTTTTAATTCGGTCTTAGCTGCTGTCCTGCTCGTAGAGTGAAATAAGTTTCTATTGATAAGGGGCTTTATTACATGGGTTCTATAACGATCAGGATCTTAGGACAATCTGCCCATTCAAAAGCCCAGATTTATGGATTTGTCTTAAACTTCAGTCATGGTACTTATCTTTCAGAAATAGACGAGAACTATGACAAATGATAACTTGGAATTGTTTTCTGTTTCATCGGTGTAATTGAAAGTTGAGTTCTTCTTAATTTGTTTATTGATGGTAAGGACAAGGTTAGGGTTATCTGAATTTATGAATATATCATCAATAAATCGGACGAAAATCGATGGTTTCAAGGTAGGATCTTTCTTGAAAATGATATACTCCACGGCTCCCATTTAGAATTTGGCAAATAAACATCTAGTACGGAGCCCACTGCTACTTCATCGACCTAAACATAAATGCAACCATCCGGGCCTTAGAAAAGCGACTCTTTGTTTCAAGGCCGAAAGAATAACTTGATAGAAGGTGAGGTAGTCATTATCCTCGGTTTGCTAGAGTATCTAGCAAATGAGTTCGATGGTTAGGTCCACAAAATCATTGGCATGAAATAAGTCGAAGGCCATGGAAGATATGAACACGGTTGGTTTGGAGATTTTGAGGATATTTAGAAAGTACTCCATTGAACTTAGGGTAAAATCAGATGTCTTTAATCTACGAAGAATCTATGAGGTAGATGGTCAAGTACTTATTTTTATATACATAGGAGATGAAAGGATAGTTTGAGATTTTTAAAGAGTTACAAATTAATTACCCGATCAAGAGTATAAGTATATCAATGCAGTATATATAGTGTAAAAAGTTACCAGAACAGCTACAAACTTCTTTTCGAGTGTTAGAATCATGAAAGTTCAAATTCCTCCAAATGTTACATATTCTATGTTTTGTTTATTTTTAAATCCGGGCGCTTCCCTGGTGAACTTGGCGGCAAAAAGGGTTCACATCCAGCTGCGGCTGAAACCAGGGCTCCCCCCTCTTTCCAGAGAGTGACCGTTTCCCGTAGTTCGAAACGGCCACTAGCCTCTACCGAGTCGTTAGACTCACAGGAGGACAAACCCCAGAAGTTGGTGGCCTTTCCATCATCCGGAGTTCTAAAAGCTGTCCACCGAAACGAAGACCCCATCAAAGGAGCTTCGTCTCCTTTGCCCACGCCTAGTGGTGCGCTGAGTGTATCGAAGACAGTGGGTCGTCGCGAAGAGGGCCCTTCCGTTTCCGAACCCGCAACGCCCACCTAAGGTTTCGAGGCGGAGGGAGGAAAACACTCGCATGGCGAGCCCAACCTACCCCAATAAGACCTCGAAGGCCACAGCGCCTTATCAGCCAAACGCACCCCGGTTCTGGTTTCGTAAGCGTAGTGACATTCCCGTGAGGGTCTTCTGTTCGAGGAGGGCCCATGCGTCTCCTCTGAGCTAGGCCTGGAGGGCATATTCCTTCAATGGAATTGCCGTGGACTCCGGGCCAACTGGGAAGAGCTGCGAAGGCTCGTCTCGTCTTGTCCCCAGTTAGCATTTTTTTGCAGGAGACCTTGCTAGGCGCGTACCTCCTGCCCACCCTCCCGGGGTAGAAGGGTGTTACGACCGCACCACCTCGAGATAGCCGGGTTAGAGGATGCGCGGTTTACACCCGGCATGATGTCTCCGTTCTTTCTTTTATTTTCGATACCTCCTTTCAGGCAATGGGTGTGAAGCTTCACCTGGATAGGCCCCAAACCTTCTTTACATATTTTTTCCTTTTCTCTTCAAACACTAGCAATTTTACGCCGTGCCGAAGGTGGAGCCGCCATGCTAAAGGGCTGCTAGGTCACCAGGCGGAAGGGGTGGCCTTAAGTGCGGGAATCAGGCTCTGCCAGGCCTGTACGCACCACCAGGGGTGATGAGTATTGCTTACCGTATAAAATACAGGGTCACCATACCCAATGATGAGTCCCACAAAAAATCCTTTAATTCCCCTTGGTTCATTGACGGAGCCCACCTTGGGTAGCTCCAAGAAAAAAAGGGAGGTTTTCCCTTCTGTGCTTGCGCATGGGGCCCTCTATAATTCTGTAACCGGAGAGGAGTCTTACTTCTATTCTTCGACTACTGGTGTAGGGGACTTCTCCTCACCCCCTTCTCTGGAGGTGCTTTCGGGCACCTCCCTTTTTCCAGCGGCAGTCCCCCTTTTATTTCCAAGGGGACTGCCAAGAAAGTCAGTAGGCAGCTCATAGCCGGCCGCTCTCCAGCGAAGCGGCTTGGTAGGGCAAACCCCGCTTAGGGAGGAGAGGGAAGCCAGGCCCCTTTGGCTCGCTTTGCTTAAAAGACCTGCTGTCCAGAATATTGAACCTTGCCAGGGTCAAGGCCTCTTCCTCCCAACGCATGACTGGTGACGCTGCCAACAGGACCTGCGATGTCCTGGGAGGGTATGGCCAACTGCAGGTTTCTCATAGAATAGACATTGTACTTGAGACAACCCATCCTAAGATGGTAGGGCCTTTCATGGAGGGGGAATCCTGGCTCGGGGCCAAGCACCAAACCCGAATCCGCCCCTTTGCAAGGTCCTCTTCAAACGGCTAGGGCTTCCGAGGCAGTGCATGGAGTGAAGGGATCACCTCCGACCGGTGCACTACGACTGCCACGACCTTTTCCATTTCGGAGAAGGACCCAGCTGAGGCCGGTCTATCTGGCCTGGGGGCTCCTGCTGGCGGAGGTGAAGGGCAGGTCCATGCTCCGCCCTCCATCCAAAAAAGAAAAAGGGAGAAGGAAAAGACTCGCATGGCGAGCCCAACCTCCCTTAATAAGTCCTCGAAGGCGACAGCGCCTTCAGCCCTTTGTCCGGCCAAGAGCACCCAGAGTTCTGCCTCCGCCAAGCGTACGAGCATTCACGTGAGGGTCTTCTTTTCAAAGAGGTCCCCCACGCCTCCATCGAGCTAGGCCTGGAGGGCATATTCCTTCAATCGAATTGCCGTGGATTCCCGCTAAGGGGGCGGAGCTGCGGAGGGTTGGCCGCGTCTCGTCTGGTTCCCCATTTTTCTGCAGGAGACCATACGAGGCGCGTGCCATCTGCCAACCCTTCCGGAGTATAATGGTCTTGCATTCCCACGACCACGAGATAGCCGGGATGGTGAATGCGCGGTTTACACCCAGCATGAAGTCTCCGTTTTTTCTTTCACTTTAGATACCTCCTTTCAGGCAGTGGCTGTGCAGCTTCACCTGGATAGGAGGTATACTATCATTTCTGCCTACATTCCACCATTAACTGACTTCGACGCGAGGGACTTCCGCCGCGTCGTATCTCGGTTGCCGAGGCCCTTTCTCTTGCTTGGAGATCTGAACGGCAGGCATCCTCTCTGGGAAGATTACTCAATAAATCCCTGGGGGTCGGTTTCCTTGCCGTATCCCTTTTCTTGGAAATCGGCGGGGTTCTGCCAGGCGCTGCCTCTGTCTTCACGTACGAGCTGGTGGCAATACACCACTTAGTGCGGGAGAGTAAGTGACGTAACTGGTTCGAAAACCGGATTGTGATCTATAGCGGCTCACATGGCGCATCCCCTGATTCAAGATATCCGTGACGCCATGGTTTTGGCGATCCGGGTGGATGTCGAGATTATCTTCTGCTGGGTTTCTAGACATGTAGGAATTGCCTGGAATGAGCGCGCCGATTAGCGCGCCAAAGAGTCCGTGAGGACTCTGCGACCGGACCAACGTTTCGCTCTTCCTCACACCGACAGGAATACGGGCAGCTCTTCGGACTGCTTGGCAAAGAAGATGGGAGACGGTTGAAGGGAACTCAAAGTTACGTGCCATTGCGCCGCAACACTTCCCATGGACCTATCCCCCAATGCCGCGACGGCTTCAGGTCGCTTTCTGTCGTCTCTGAATCGGACACACTCGTGTAAAAAAGCCCTATTGTAACGACTGCGTCGTCCCTCAGACTGTTCGGCACATTCTTGTCAAATGTCCCTCTTTGGGTGATCTTTGCGCTCGTTACGTTTCCCGGTACCGGGATGAGCGGGATCGATACCGCCTGTCCCTTGTGCTCGTGACGAGTGCGTGCACATTGGCTGGGGGACTTGTTGAGTTTTGGGGGGAGGCCTTCCTTCTTCCTAATATTTAAAACTTAACCATGGATCGCGGATTTCTCCTCCGGGGATGGCGGGCTCTCCCCCGGCGACGGAGCTCGCTTCATATTTTTTTAATTGTTATTCTTTTTTTTCTGTTTGTATTTTTTCCTTTTATTTGGCTTTTAATATAGCCTAGATTTAGGCTAGGATGATTACCGCGACTTATGCCCTAGAAGGTAGTCGCCAGATGAGATATTAAAAAAAAAAATCACGTGCTGGCGTACCCAAGGGAAGCGTCATAGTACCCAGACTCTTTATTATTTATAATATATGATACACCATGCCCTCAAGAAAACTGCAAACACAAATAATAGCGGACGTAGACGCCGCGACAAATACAGTCTCCGGTCCGCTCCTTGAAACTATCGCGCACTGGGAACATTACATACTCAAAAGCAACACAACATACGAGGTTATGTAGCTCATGACACGATTCTCCATAAGACACAAGTGACACTATATGGTGCGACCGACAACTCCATGCATAACATACTGATATATAACCACACAATACACCGCCTTCGCTAAAATTGCATATACACTACCAGCAAAAATACCTGGGAAAACATAGGAAAAATACTTAAAATTTCACACACACCAAAACATTGTATAGTCCAAAGTCAGAGGAAAAAAATGCTATTGCATCTATACATGACATTCGTAACCACTAATCAAATACGCGCCAATCATACTAAGACCCTAATAAACAGAACCCTGCTCTGAATCATGCCTGTCATTTCCCATTTTACACGAAAATATCTACAATACATGAATAAAACAAACTCACTCCACTAAACACATATAACTTCACACGCTTAACACGCCGACTAGGGAAACTCACGGGAGACCACATCTACAAGCAAAAAAGTTCACAATATTCAACACGCTGCTTGAGCACACAAATAACCAGCAGCTCTCAAGTATCCTATACCTATACCTATATGCAGCTCGTGTAACAGCAGCGCGCAATTATTCCATAATTCCTGCCCTCTCACTACCTACGCCTAAGTGGACCAGCAAACTAGCCGATAAGCCAGATCCTTTCCTGCCTTCCCGACCCTTTACCATCGCAACTCAAACCCCCCCCAAAAAACACGTCTCAGGCACATAACAAAATACATAGCGCACCGGTGTATAGCCACCAGCCTATCTCCATCTTCATATCCCCCACTTAACTTATTTGCCAAACTTTCCTCTCGGAATGCTCTCTGGTGTGACTTAACTACAGCCTTCCCTTCACTTTGCTTTGTTTTCTAATCTCCTCCTCCTTTTATTTCCAAAGTTATAACGCCAAATTACTCATGTCAATTTAAGTTCTTCTTTTGTTTTGTCTTAAAATTTTGTTTGCCAAATTTCGTTTGTTCCTCTCGTTCTTGTCGGTCATCATGGATGAGTGAAAGTTCTCCGCTCCTTTTCTTTCGTAAAGAAAGTTTTAATTTGGGAGGGTTCTTTTTTATTAGGAATTTACTTCTATTTGCTTTTATTTTTCTGTTGTTTTCACTAGCTTTACTAAATTAGAACTCATTTATTACAGAATTTACCAAAGTACAATGGGAACATTGATTAAAGGGTACTGTCCTTTCGGAATTCAGAATTTGCTATTTACCACAGTAGTGAGGTATGTACATAAACCAATTTCTTTGTTTTAATACTAAGCTACTATCATGGCAGCAGCCACAGAGGGCATTGTTTTAATTTTAATAAACTCGACGAACGGCCATTGAGTAGAGCCCAGCCTCCCCATAAAGAAAGAAGACATATGTTTTAAAAATAGGAATGTAAATTAAAAAGTAAAACAATTACGATTTATGTTAAGTTACTCACGGTGAAGCGCATTTCTTTCAGATATTTAGGAGTGCAATCATCAATTTAAAACTTAAATATTGAGGAAAAGACCAACCTTCTCCAAAACTCATCCTTACCACGACCTAATGAGCAAAATTCCCATCAGCAGCAGTAAGACCAAATGGTGCAAACTAATCTCTAGGTATTACGGAGCCAGGTATCGGTCACAAAACTACACTAGTCTAGGGCAAAACTAAAAGCAATGCATATAATTGAAAAAATATCAGTCATCACCTAATGGTTTAAACCATCATTCGAGTGATGTGGAGTCGCGCGTGCGAGCCTTATTCGAAGGTGGCGAACAATGATTGTCCTGAACCCACAAAGTTCAGAGTATGATTGGCCGCTCTCTTGGGCCTATGTACCGTTATAAATGCCTCGGACCGTAAGAAATATTTTGGTAACTGGAAGAGGTTCTGAATCCGTATGTACATCAAACATTTAACAGTATGCGAGTGTTATCTTCTCTCAATATACAAAGCATGCTGTGTAGAGGCAACGTGCTAAAGGCACCACCATTTACGTAGGGGAGACAATTGTGGTAGATTAAATACACGATCCTTAATGGATATTCAAGTGAGAATAGGTGAATCTTGCACTGTGAGCTAGTTTGTAGTGATATCGTTTATTAAATCTAAATTGAAATACTAACAAGAGCGACTTCCACCTAATATTTGCCAAGTGTGATCAGCAAAAGAAGTATGTAGTAAGTCTAGAGGATGTTAAATTGAGCAAGAAGCATATACCAAGGATCTTCCTGTAAACAGTGTGCCTGCGATGGTGAATCGCGGGCGTTGGTACCTGGAAGACATAAAATCTCCACATCTCAGCAGCAGCAAAGTTATCCATGCTACATCATATATCCCATTGCGACAGTTTGGAGCGATCATAGAAGTGTTATATAACTAAGTGGATAACCCTTTTAACACCACAATGGAGCAACCCTATAGAAATTTGTGTTTTCATCGCACGAGACTAAGAATAGGAATGATAGCAATAAGATTTATAGGTGAGACGTCTGTCAAAAACAAGACCAATGCATTGCTTAGGGAAGCATGTGTTTAATGCATACCGAGGAGCTCGATTTAAGGTTGGCCTGATCAGATAAATCAGCTAGCATAACTCAATGCATACCATTTGCGTTCGGTCTGTTACTTCTCCTGGGCTACAGAAAGGCTGGCACGCCAGTGCAATCATGAATTATGTGAGGCACAATTGCGTCAATTCGTGGGAAATTGAGCAATCTCTGACCAACCACAAAGAGGTCTGCCACCCAACATTCCTCTCACGTTATATTTATGTGTCCTGAGTTTCCCTCAATGGCAGAAACCCGGTTGTTCCCTCTTTTGTTCTTATTTTGAAAAAACACATGTGATAGCCATGTGGAGGTGCACCTACAGACTCTAATGGGAATGATATAAAGGAGGTATCTAGTGTCGATATTTGTCAAAAGAGAAAAAACAATTTAACAAAAGAAACTGGTGGAGGGTAAATCACTGCGCCATGCTTTATTAAAATCATTACTGGTCACGGAGATTAATGAATGGCTTAGGATGCATGAGCTTAATACCCAGCGAGGTGTCCGAGATAAAGTTTCCTGTATCAAATAAATTAATAGAGACATATAGATGGATGAATAGAAGGTCTTTCTGGTATATTTATTTCTCTGATTAGAAAATATCTTTGGGGTAAGGTTGAGTTGGAACCCCACAAAACAGGTGAGGTTAATGCTAAACCCAAATCAGGCTATATTAATTGCCCTGTTTAAGTCGCAATCAGAATAGACTCGCGTGGGATTACTAAGATAGGCATCAAACAGTGCGTTTCAGTGCTAAAGCTCATAATAGAATCGTAAAGTTATATTATTTTCCATTTAGGTAAATTGTGTTTTAAATCCATTTAAAGGATGAATATAAAGAAGTCTTTATATATTGGTGAAAGACATGAAAAACACTTCCCTTATATTTCAAGAAAATAATCTAGGCAATGAAACCTGGATTTTTTTGCACAGCGAGAGTTAACTGCTTACAATTATGTCACCTCCTGGTCCCTAGGTCACCAATTGTCTCCTATTTTGGTTCCTTAGATTTGTACTTTCAAAATTAAACTTTTTTTACCTAATCCACTTTACAAATAATTTTTCAAAACATTTTAGTATAGACGCGTGTTTATAATTTAGATTTTAACCCTGTACTAGCGGCGGCCATGAAGCAAAAAATTCAGACAATTGAAATTATCATTAAAATCCATCAATGCCATTTATTTAAGGCAAATGATATGACCAAACGACAAATAATTAAACCGATTTTTTCTTGCATTATTCTTCATAAAATAAATATCCTGGTTCATTTATCGTTTTGGGAAACCCTCTATCTAAAAATGCTCCCTAAATATTAAAATCGAGGGATGCCAATAAACAATTATTATAAAAATATTATGCATTTTCCTTTAGTTTTGCTCAATTTATCCTTCTTTCGTGATTACTTCCTCCATGAAAGCAATTCAATTGAAATTGCCTTAATTAATAGGTTCCATCATTGGATTGGATTGTTGTTTTATATTCGATTTGAAATTAAATGGTCTGTTCCATTTGCGAAGAAAGAAATTCTGCGAATGTATAATTGCATAGGGTTCATTTGGGGTTTATGTCCACCCTCGAATTTTGTGGGCACTTTGTTATAAATTTCTCGAATTTAAAAAAATACGCAAATGCTTATTTAACTCTCGTTCACTATTTAGTTGAGGCAAAATTCTAATTATAAGTTTATGGCAAAAAACAGATTGTCCGACATTTTTCCCATCTTTTCAGTTATATATTTTTTAATCCATCGAAAGACTCGGCTCCGTAACGGTTTATATAGTTTAATTTCTTTATTTTTGTTAAACACATAAAATATTTCTTTTCTAATTAAGATGCTATAATTTTGTACGTAATTCAAAATATGTTTCATAATTAAGATGGTATAATTTTCTACCTAAATTATTTGGCAGTAATTTCTCTCATTCAATGCCTAGTATACTCTAACTTAAAAACACCTAGTTTCATGTTGTTAATCGGAATCGTATCATTGTGTATGATAGATCATTTTGAAGGGAATCTTTTTTCTAAATTAAAATAAATTAGTACTTTTAATAATAACCATTTGTAAAAAAATTATCATTGATTTACAGAGTATTCGGGGGTGAGGATTATATATATGAACGATATTTAGCAATCACTATTTGGATTCGAATCTAAGGTAAGGCTTTCAAATTAGGAACATTACGAGGTTTGGAGTTAAACTTGCCGGGGGGAACCCCCTCAATTAAGTGGAGGTTATCGGGGGCAAAGCCCTCCATTTCGAAAATTACCTTATAAATGATATAATATGACGCGATTGCAATAGTCAAACAACAAAACCCTTAAAAAGATACTTTTTTTAATTTGCCAAAGAAAAAACATCGTCTACGTTGAAAATTAATTGTTTGTAAATATATATATATATATATATATATATATATATATATATATATATATATATATATATATATATATATCTAAGAATTTTAACAAAAATCGAGGGTGGGCATAAACCCCAAAATAAGCATAATAGATTACGTTATTATTATCTACCTAACGACATGGCTAATTAGTGAAAACAGAGTGGTCGATTAATCACATCTATCGAATTATTCATTTAACTGTTTAAATTTTATTCGAGAAATCCCATTGAATTAATTGCACACCATTTGTTCAGTGTTATCTACAGCGATTTGATCAGCATATAATAGGGTATCGTTAGTTTAATTGTAGACATCTCAACATTAAAATGCAACTTTCTTTCCTTCAATTATAGGAATATCTGATGTGTTGATTGGTGTAATATTTAACTTATAAATTGTGAATACATAAAAATAATACGTAGTTTTTGAACGAATTTCTCTCAGTCAGAGAAGAAATTGAGTAAATTTATAGCGAAACTAACATCGTCTCTTGGGGGAGGAATGGGTTGAAGGAGAGGGGGGCGGTCAAATGCAAAATTAAGAGAAAAACACACAGCTCTTATTTTTTTTATTAACATCGTCCATCTCCATCTGCTGACTGCTATCACGTGCATAATTCGCAGTAATAATCATTTATAGCCTATTCCTTAGTCTGCATTACATAAAAAGGCGAACAAAAAGTTTTACAACCAAACACACACGGCACTCGATTATTAGGAAAGTTAACATAGTTTGATCGGGTGTATTTCAAGATCAATTCTTACTTTGATGAATTCCAGGACTAAAGTATTCCTTTATGAATTCCAAAAGTGTTTCATTCACTTATGAATTCCATGACATATCTTTCGATCATTAATTTTGTTTTCTAAATGGAATTAAGCAAAATAGAGACCTGGATGTAAATTAATTGAAATAAAAAGGAAATTAATTACCTCGTTATACAAGACGAATAATTTTAGAGCCAATTGCGACGACTAAACTGTGAAGAAACTCTAAAGACTCCTGCTCCAAAGGTTACTTGACCAGGGGAGTCAGTTATGGCAAAGGCTATCATACCAGAGTTGCTTAGTCTCTCAGCACCGAAAATAAAAGATGATCTGCGGCTCTATATCATCAACATATTTTCACTTTCATTTTTAATACATTATTTACCTATATTTCTTTACTAAATCTCCCTTGGAAATGAGTTTGTTCACCTTTTGCTTTAATTATATTTTTTAAGAAATCAAAAGAACATATCAGTTATCACCTCTTACAATTGGGATATTGTTTACAAATGAATTAGAAGCAAGAGTACTACAAATCTAAATTGAAACTAGAACTAAAATCCTCATAATGCAAAGTCGTAGAAAGCTGATAAGAGAAGTAGTTTCCAATTTACTCTACTCTAGAATTTTGACAAACGGAATGATCGAGAAAAATTCTCATTAGAATACTAAAAGAAAAATTGATCAAATTTTTGCTGTGTAACTTTAACCATCAGGAAAATGTTTATAAAAATACTAGATAAATACTTGAAAGGAACGAGAAGAAACAACTAGAGAAAGATTAAATTCAATAGATTGAGCTAAACAAACATATTAAAAAGAATCTCAAAGATGAATTAATATTTTTTTACACAAATCTAGTGAAAATATTTACCTGAATTCTTTACGGTACTTGGTTGGGAACCTATCACATTGAGTTCACAGACCACGTTAGACTTTTCTTATTTAAGGAAAAGCCTTGCCTTAAGCTCGCAGGAGTTCGTCAGATTCTGGGAGTAGTTTTATGGCGGGATGGATTAACTGCAGTTCATCCGATGGTTCACAGTGTTTCGTTTGAGAGCTCTGTATTGGAGAGTGCTGTTAGCTACCGAGACAGGGTTCTTGATATGATTTCAATGTAAGAGGAAGTGCGATTCACGCACTCACAGACGTTGCATATATATTTGCGGAAAAGGTTACATTCCTGCAAGTCACCAGTCGAGGGAAGACATCTCTTCTTTGTGACGCGAGCGTGAATTTTTCTGACCTGTAATGAAATAATAATTTAATCTGGTTAATTAGGTGTCTGGGTGGCATTACGATGAATAAAGCTTCGAGAACTTTGTCCTCCTCTTTGTATACTCTGTTCATGAATGGTTGGTAATAAAGATCTATTTGACTTGGTTTACAATTTTTATGTGAGAGGTTGTTGTATGAGTCCATCTTCTGCTTTATGTCATTATCAATCGACTTTTGCGCTTAACCATTGTTAATGAACAGCTGAAACAATATTTTTAATTTGGTATTAGCTGCTATCCTGCTCGTAGAGTAAAATAAGTTTCTATTGATGAGGGTCTTTATTACATGGGTTCTATGACGATCAGGATCTTCGGACACTTTGCCTATTCAAAACCCCAGATTTATGGATTTGTCTTAAACTTCAGTCATAGTACTTATCTTTCAGGATTTGACAAGAACTATGACAAATGATAATTTGGAGTTGTTTTCTGTTTCATCGGTGTAATTGAAAGTTGAGTTCTTCTTAATTTGTTTATTGATGGTAAGGTCAAGGTTCGGGTTATCTGCATTTATGAATATATCATCAATAAATCGGACGAAAACCGATGGTTTCAAGGTAGGATTTTTCTTGAAAATGGTATACTCCACGGCTCTCATTGAGAATTTGGCGAATAAACATCTAGTACAGAGCCCATTGCTTCTCCATCGACCTAAACATAAATGCAACCATCCGGGCCTTAGAAAAGCGACTCTTTGGTTCAAGGCCGAAAGACTTGTGTAGAATCTCTTGATAGAAGGGGAGGTAGTCATTATCCTCAGTTTGCTAGATTATCTAGCAAACAAGTTCGATGGTTAGGTCCACAAAATCATTGGCATAAAATGAGTCGAAGGCCATGGAAGATATGAACACGATTGGTTTGGAGATTTTGAGGATATTTAGAAAGTACTCCATTGAATTTAGGCTGAAATCAGATGTCTTTAATCTACGAAGAATCCATGAGGTAGCTGGTCAATCACTTATTTTTATATACATAGGAGATGAAAGGATAGTTTGAGATTTTTAAAGAGTTACAAATTAATTACCCGATCAGCAGTATTAGTATATCAATGCAGTATATATAGTGTAAAAAGTCACCAGAACAGCTACAACCTTCTTTTAGATTGTTAGAATCACGAAAGTACAAGTTCCTCCAAATGTTACATCTGCTATGTTTTTTTATTTTTACCCCTACCAGCCCTACCACATTAATCAGTATGTGAGAAGGATATTTAGAAATTCTAAGTGTGTGCGGAGAAGAACGTGACAGAGGGCTCTTTTTACTTTATCTGTGACTGTACTGGTAATTATTTGTGACATTTATAATTTCCTTATAGGTGAGGAGCAGGGAGGGTCTAATGTCAGGAAATTGTGCTATTGTTGCCATTGTTACAGTTGTTATCCCGGTTCGCACTGCGTCATGAGCCTTTATCCTTCCTTCAAGAGCTCAGTCAAAGCTTTACAAGAGGTACCTCCTTATGATTCATACTAACTTTAGGGCACCGTAGAAGAAGTATAGTGTTATGGGGTTATCTTACTAATCCTAACATTGGTAGACTTGATAAAATCGATAAAATAATGAGGAAAGAAGATTATTTAGCTATTATATGTAAGAGATAACCTTGGGTCATCAGTGAGAACGTAAAGGTAACAAGACCGATTTAATTTAAACAGGACGACATTAGCCCTATCCTACTTAGTAGAAGAATAGTCAAAAATTCTAAAATAAATGTTTTAAAATGGCAAATAAATCATCCAAATCTTAAATCAAGAAAAATATGCGGCTGTGATTACAAAATCGCCTCCTCCAAGAAAGACTAGTTGGAGATCAACTGCACGAGCAATAGAGAAAACTTTTTATAAAGACACCTTATTTAATATATAACTATAACTAACGTTTGGCATATAGCAAACTATAGATAAAATTTACATATTATTTTCCTCATGAAATTAGAATCATTGTTTTCTGTTGAATTATTTAATGCTGTTGAAATAAATATTTCTGAAACCATAAATATTTTAGATTTTATTTTAAAATCAAATTTAGAGTGTCCTTGTAAAATTACCTTTGCCCCAAAGGTTTTTAAATATGAATATGATATTTATATTAAATAAGAGCAGTTTTATTTAACCTTTACTCCATTGTTTCTTCAAGGCATCCACAACCCGTTTTTCTTGGAGTAAGCACTCTTGTAATCACATCCACATATTTTCTATCGATTTCTACTCGATTCTTTGCGAATGCCTCTTTAAAACATTAATTTTGTAGACTAAATAATTTAAAAAAAATTCATCAGTGCCCCGTATATTTAAACCTCTGCTCCAAACAGTCTATGAGTTATTTCTATTGGATTATTTCGTGTTATTCAGCTCCTATAACCTTTGTATGTATTTTGGTTATTAAAATTATATTGACGTAAAAGAATTTTTTGGCAATTTTCTTTCATATAAAGATGAAATAAGTTATAAGGAAATCAGACGGTAAAACAATGATTCTAAAAAAGTGCTATATATATAATATGAGATTACATTTGACGCCAATGTAAAGTTTCATACCAAATTAAAGGTCGAAACCAACCAGGCTATGGAGATGAACATATTTCTTTCGACATTTATCGATCAATCTTCATCGTGAGCACTAGAAAACAAGGAATTTTGAACTTATCCACACATATGATTATTAAGTCCTACCTTGCTTTTACTTTGTTCCCTTTTCTTAGTCCATATAGTGCTAAACTATCATGCTCGGGGCTTAAAGGCTAATTCTAAGAAGTTTTGTATACATCTTTTTTCAGGGCTGACAGTTGCCGAATGAGTTACATGAACCTAGCTTTCTTTCGGTTCATTTATTCATTCTCTAACATGATAACCTTGAGTCTCAGTATCTCATGTAAACTATTTATAAGATACACATCAGTACTCCTTGTGGAGTCTTTACACAATTTGCATTAAGATTTTGCAGGTGGAACTTTGGGATCTATAAATCTTTGTATAATTTATGCTCCTCATTTTTTGTTCTGAATCCAATTGAGCAAGAATTAACATTTTATCTCTATTTAATTTTGAATTTAGGATGACAGAACATTATGATAAGTTAGACCCACTGAATTTCTTCACCATAGATCTACCTTGTTTATAAATCTGAAGATAAAAATTTTACAATTATTTTTTCATCTATCACAGAAGAACAGACTGAAAAATCATCACTTACACTCTTATTCTGGTATTAATAAGGACCGCGAGCAAATTTTCAATAAAATGATTGTAATTAAATAGAAAAAATAATACCATTTTGTTATTGAAGTTCAATAGTCTTGAAAGCGAATCGGAATCAAAAGTAGTGATGTACCGATTGATCAGCCTCCTCCCTCTCTGGGATCTTTTCTTCAGAGGTTGTTCTCAGAGAGGCGCTGGCCTTCTCGTAGCGAGGGAATCATCCCTGGGCCCCTTAAGAGACCCATGGTGCTGCCAACAAGACTTTTAACATGCCCCTCTTTCTTTACGTTCTTCCACTGCCCTTTATTTCCCCCTCTTCCTTCACCTATCTAGTGGTCCTTATCGATACCCGACCTCTGCTCGTTTAATGGATTTTTTCGGAATTTTTCTTTCATGAAGGGAAAAGAGGCTGGGCATCTCCACCGCCTTCGTCTACCGAATGCCCAAGGAGAAACCTATCATTGGCCCCTTTTCTCCGTGCGTAGGAGAACTCGGGCAGCCTCTTAGGTTTTAAAAGATGGTCTGGTGGATCCGTATCTATTCTCTAAGAGGACATACCGGACGTAAATGATTGTATAGTTGCAGTAGTGCTGGGCCCTTGTAGGCCTCCATGGTGGGCAGTACCGAGAGAGAATTTAAAGTTTTTTTCTTTTTGCAATGGTTAGCCATAAACCATAAACCTCCCCTCCTAGTTAGGGTTCTTGTGCCAAACATTTTTTAGCTCCCCTTTCAGCCTTCCCTCGCTCGTTGGACCCCTATTCCAACGAAGTAGACCCATATCTAGATTATCCTCGCTCTCTTGTCATCAATTCATCATCCAACATCCCATTCGCAAAAGTCGATGTGTTCGACGTCAATAAATCTTTTGAGCCCCACTGTGGTGAACCCCGCCAGATGAGGTCAAGAGGAAGTGGTGATGTCGTAGTTGAGGTGTCATCCCGAACTCAACACAATCTTGTGCGAAATCTATCTTCGATAGCTGAAATTCCAATAACTGTCTCGCCCCATCCGCGTCTGAATTTTGTCAAAGGTGTCGTCCGTTCAAACGAACTAAAGGATTACGACCCCAGCCGCCTTCAGAGTAAGCTCAGTACCCAACGTGTCATACACGTACACAGGGTAACTAAAAGATTAGGCTCCACTAAAGTCCCAATCGCCACACTAATTTTAACATTTGAACGACACTAACTGCCGCAGTATATTAAAGCTGTCCGCACCCTCGCTTCTGCGTGAATTTTAGCTTTGACTACCATGGCCCCCAATGCACCAAAAGACCCCGCTGCGACAACTGCGGAGGCACCCACAGTGCTGCGTCAAAATTCTGCTCTATATTTTTATATGAAAAAGAAGTGCTCGCTTTGCGCCTCTTCCTACGTCTAGATATAAGAGAGGCCCGTTAGCGTGCACTAGCACAAACATCGTCACTCGGCCGGCTCTTCTCTGACGTTTTACCTGAGGCTGGACGAAACCAACCATCACGCGCGAGTTCCGACCAGCCTGAATCACTTCACCCTAGATCTACTCCCAGCGTCGAAAATATTGAGAATATGCAGTAGAAGCATTGCTCTCACACCGAGATAACCAATGTAGTTCCCCTCTCTCCAGCAGCTATAGCTGGAAGAGACGCTCAGGGTGAGACACTTGAAGATATCAGACGCTATTTGAAAGAATCTTCAACATCGACCAGTGAAGGTTCATCGACCCGGCCCTGAGACCCAAAGCCTCGTGGTAATAGAACGGATTCCTCTCCTGGGTCATCGACCACCAATAAGCGGGCAGCCTCTGGAGCTGACTCGGCCGAACCCCGAGAATCTTCAATAGACTCTTTCCCTATGGCTGAACATTCTATGCCCTTAAGTCTGTCCTGATCTTCACAGGACTTAAGTCCAATCCTGATCCAAACGATAGCAGATATACACCCAGCTCCACACACCTCGCTCAGATCACTTGTTTGTTCCGCTTACCCTACAACCCAAGATCCAATGGAAGCAGTTGATACTCCAACATCACCAATCGTGGTGGCTGGACCAACTACTCAGACACCGAAAATACCCTTGGCCCATGAATCCGGATCTACTGGCCGAAAATAACTTCTTGATCTTAATTTTCCGCCAGGTTGTGAGCCCGAATTACAATCAAGGGCCTCGGTCGGTTCCCCAAAACCCACGAAAATAAAACAGTTACTGCTCCATCTAGGATGTCTTCCCCTGCAAAAGCAGGCTCCTCGAAATCAGCTCTCCGTCTTCCAAGCTCTTTGGGACGAACCTCAAATCCAATATCGGCCTCAAAAGAGAAAAATATATCCACAGTGTTATAGTGGTAAGTTGCTGTAGAAAATTATATTGGAGCGTCTTAACTGGTTCTTAGAAACCAATCACCTTCTCTCTCCATTTCTATGTGGCTTCCGAAAAGGTCATAATACCCTTAAAATACTAGTACGTTTCGAGGGAAAAAGCCTACGACACAACATGGAGATTCGGCATCTTGAAGCAGCTATACGTCTGCGGGATGAGAGGCCTTTTACCTTCACTTATTCAGAGTTTTTTAGCATCTCTATCCTTCAAGGTACGTGTTAGAGATGCATACTCTAACCTGCAGCCCCCAGAAGAGGAAATTACTCAGGACAGTGTTTTAAGTGTCTTATGTTTGATAATTGCCATCAATGACATTATTTCGTCTCTCCCAGATGGTGTATCGGGAATTCTGTTTGTTGATGATTTAGCACTGTACTGTTCCTCACCTCGCCATCAGTCAGCAGCGCGTCGGTTACAACTGGTGGTCGATGCTGCATCTAAAAAAGCACAACTTAAGGAAATCTGCTTTTTCACGAACAAACCAAAGGCAATGTATTTCCACCGAGGCAGAGGGGTTCTAGTTCTACCATCTATCTCCCTACAAGGCGAAGATATAGAGTTTGTCTCCGAGTTTCGGTTCCTTGGCGTAACTCTCGATCCAAAGTTATTCTGGTTACCACACCTACGCCGACTTCGAACAGGCTGTCTACGGGCTCTAGAGATTTTGAAAGTACTCTCACACACTTCGTAGGGCAGTGACCAAAAAACATTGTGAACATTATACACAACCCTCATCCAATCCAAATTAGAATATGGCTGTCAAATTTACTCATCGGCTTCTCCTTCAGCTCTTAAAATGCTAAACCCCATTCGAAACCACGGAGTTCGCCTTTCTAGTGGAGCCTTCTGTACTTCTCTTGTCAACAGCCTTTACTGCGAGAGTGGGGTACTCCCTTTGCCCTACTATAGACTTCAAATCTGCATGCGATACCTCTGCCGAGTACAGCACGCCTCTGCATCAGAGATCTACAGATACCTGTATGCTGCCGAATTAACGGCAGCATATTTTAAGTTGCTATCTTTACCCCGCCCTTTGAACCTTCGCATAAGAGATCATCTCTCTAACCTGGGTCCTCTAAGGGTCCTTACCCTTCCATCCTTACTGACCCCTAGTTGGCGTTCTCCTCTCCCCACAGTTTTCTACCCACATGTGGAACCTACAGAAGTCCTCCATGGACCCTCGCATCATTAAGAGCCTGTTCTTAGAGCATTAGATCTCACACAAACAATGCTGCCCACTATACACGGATGGCTCTAAGTCAGACGGTAGCGGGAGGGCCGCAGCCATCTACCCAGGAGGAGAATTCCTAAATTTATATTTGCCGCCAGCAGCATCCATTTTTACCGCTGAACTTTCAGCAATCCTTTTTGCCTTTAGACTCATCCAAATTTCACCTTTTAGTGATGTTGTCATTTTATTCCGACTCAAGGAGTGTCTTACAGTCGAATAGATCTTTAAATGCATCCCATTCCCTAGTCACGTAAATTTGCAACTGGCTGATCCAAAATGCGTCCCGATGTAGAATTTTTTTTGCTGGGTACCTGGGCATATGAGGGTCCTGGGAAACAAGAAGGCTGGTCGGCTGGCCCGCTCAGCACATTTTGTGTCCCCTGAGAACTAGGCTCTGCCTTTTAGGAACTTCTTTCCTTCAATAAGAAAATATATTTTTTAACTGTGGCAGAATAAATGGTATGAATGTTTAAAATCCAAAAGATACAAAATTACAAATTCTATTCGCTCTTGGCCCTCGAGTCGTCATAGAATGCGGTCGTTGTTGGTTGTCTCTTTGCCGTGCTCGCATTAGCCACAGGAGACTTACTTACGGCCATCTTGATTCAAGTGATGGTCATATCAGCCCTTGCTGTCGTTTTTGCAGTGGGGACCAATCAGTTGCCCACCTTTTATTGGATTGTAGCCATTTTGCCATTCTCCGGTTGTCCTGTTTCCCGACCCTTTTAACTATTCGTCAACACACCCATCTTCGATTCATATTGGCGGAGGAATCTTTTAATTCGTCCTTTTTTAAATTTTTGTCACAAAGTGGTCTCCTTCACCTTTTATAGATGATTTGTCTCGTTTCACCTTAGCTGCCATATAGAATCCACTTGGATTGGGCAGCAATCCACTAGGAACTTACCTTAAACTCTTAAATCCGATTGATCGGCATTGGCATCGGCTATATCGGCCAATTTCAATTTTTAGGCAACGGCATCGGCATCGGCATCAGCTAAATTTGGGCGATGATTTGGCATTTACTATATTCCGTATTGAAGGTGAATATTACTAATCATAGACAGGACTTTTATTGTCAAGAAGTAATAATTGAATATATTATTATGTGCCCTGCGCAAGAGGAAGCAATATTTCCGGTGCAAGAGCTTGCTTGCTTCTGGTGGGAGTTCGGCGCCCCGCTTTGGTTGATAGTTTTGGTTTCTTTTTTCACCTTTTTTTCCCAAAATATATTAATGCGACGATCTGTGTGCAATCATTCTCAGCGAAGGGGGCTAGGAATTTCCTTTCCATATTCAATTCACGAATCAGTTACTCCATAGCCATTGTGCTACTTCACTTAGTGCAAGAGAAGACGCTTGGTATATTAAAAAAACATTCTGTATTTTGAGATCGCAATAAATCTTTGATAAGTTGTATACGCTTTCAAGAACATCCACTTATATTTGTAGTTGTTTACGACTCTTCAAATGGAGTTACCTGTTCTTTGCCCAAACTTTTCATAAAACAATGGGATTCAGGGGCCAGGGATCTTTACGAATTTGTAGGTATTCCTTGGAGTGAATGTAGAATTATCGAACGTCGACTTGGGGGATGACAGGGAAAGTTTCTTGTGTTCCTTAGGGTATAAATTATGGCTAGAGGCGTATACGTCTGCTTCTTCCATAAAATGTTTGAATGTGGAACAGCGCTTGTCCTTCACAAACGAACGTATTTTGGGGGCCAAGGAAGCAAAAAGTTGGTCTTTTAATACAAAGTCCATAAGGGACTCGTATTCTAGGGAGACATTACATGACTCAAGCCAAAATTGGAGGTTCTTTTGAAGGATAAAGCCAAACAGACAGAAGGTTTGTCCAAGGCGCATTTTCTCTTGACGGAAACGACTACGGTAATCGTCTAGTCCCATATTTTTTCGGCGGCCAGGAGTTTGGACTTGAGGGTGGAATAATCAACGGAACATCGAACGGAAGGGAAATGAAAATATCGCGCAGTGGTTACAAAGAAGAGGAAGTAATCTGGCGACACCATCTGAATCGATATCACAATTATTAATTTCGAAGATTCTTTCGAAATGTGTGAGGTAGGACCCGAAGTCCTATTCTTTCTTGAAAGCCTGGAGCTTAACCGATGGGGACTGCGGAACCTCAGTCCGGTAGCTAAACGACATTGTTAACATTCAAGTTTGGCTTAGCTCGAGCTCGTGTTCTCTTATCTTCTTGCGTTCTCCCATCTTTGCTCTCTCTTTGTCTCTTTGCTCTGCTATCTCTCTTTCTCGTTGTTCTTTTTATAATGCTCTTCTTTCCTCCCTCACATTTCTCTTTTCTTCCTGTACATATGGTAGGAGGTCCTTTCTAGTGAGGCCTAACGACCCACGTTAGCTTTTAAATCGTTGAAACGAAACATTGTCTTAAGGTTTGACTTGTAAAAATGTAGCACGCAAACGAGTTAGTCTATGTGCGCGCCAAAAAAAGGTCTCGGTAATATTCGTAGATTCTAGCTTGAACACCAAAAAAATAAATATACAAAATAAATAAGTTGTGGTTCAATTTGTAATAAATGGTCCTTGGGACCGGTTTAAATCCTTTAATCCGTTCAGGGGCTTAGCTTGGATTCATCGCCGCTGATTCCGAGAAATTTCACGCACAAATTAATCAGTCCCACGCCAAAAAAATTAAGCTGAACGCAATTTTGGCCAGATTAAAGAATAATAACAAAATGGGAACACGAATAATAGAATAATAGGAGTGAACTTATAAAGGATTTTAAAGGTACCAGAAAAATAAACTTAGGGTAACCCAACACCTATGACAACCAGTTTAGATTAATAATAATAATAATAATATATATATATATATATATATATATATATATATATATATATATATATATATATATATATATATATATATGTATATATATATATATATATATATATATATATATATATATATATATATATATATATATATATATATATTTATATAATAGTATATATAATATATGTTGTGGTATAGCCGACTATCCAATACAATATCTATTATTAGTATTAAGGGGGAGAACTCAGGCTATTAAAGCGAACTATCCATAGGCTGAGCGCTATGTTGATGCGCAGATTATAAAGGTCAGGTTGAGCCATAGGTTCAATCCACTTAACTAATCAAGTTGAGTTCGAGGTTGGCGAGATTTGAATAACAAGGCTGAGAGTGACGTTAAGGTTAATGTAGATATACATAAGAAAATGATATAGAGGGTAATTAATGATTAGCTAATGATTTAGCAATATCGGTGTGGGAAAATCTATATTCAATTAATTAGTTTGAAGCTACCTGCTCAGATCCAAATGGGCTCAACAGATAAAAGGGGTAAAGGGGCTTACGGGTTGGAGGGCACCGGCGACTTCACAGAAGACTTGAGGGAAAAGTAGGGCCTCGATGAGACGATCTTGTCGGCGCCTTCAAAGGAGGGATCCTCGTCCTTGTCTTTACTGCTCTTCCCAGGCTGGAAAAGGTTTAAATATGCATTCTGCTCAAGCGGGAGATCGGAAATAACCCCTACTTTGAGCAATTCATAGGGGGCAACTCAAGGTGCTATCTAGCGGCGACAAACATTTCCTTTACCCTCTTCCTCTTTCTTTGGGCTGGAAACTTCTGGAATTTTTTACCACGTGCGGGATATGCTTCAAACTCGCTGAGATGGTACGATGCATCTGAGCTTGCTTTGTCATCTGACTCTCAGACAGTTGGGGTATCTCTACCCACGTGGCTTCCTGCAACGTGATAAGCGCTGCGAATAAAGGGTGAAAAGAGCTATCCTACTACAAAGAGAATAGAGTGAAAAGCGTCAAAGCTCTTTCTGCAGCTGCAAAACAAAACCAATGAACACATGCTAAAACTTTTGAAATTGTTCAAGCTTGAAGAGCGCAATTAAAACCAAGTGATAGAGTATTTAATATTTTTCATGGTTTCCAAATTATAACCTGATTGAAAGCGTTGAAAAACAAGCGAAGCATAGTTTTAAATTTAATTCTAGTAAATCCTCGGTGCTTTGGAGAACCAAATAATTTTAAAACACTTTGACTTTTAATATATATCGATTTGATATTTATATTTTATATATAAATAATACAATTAAAACATCAAAAAGTTTAAAGCTTAATGAGCTGCATATCATAGGGAAATTTTCCCATTATAAAATCCTTTCCACTTTGAACTCTCTTCCAAATAATTTAGTTCAAACCACGTCAACAACATGTTTAAAAATATATAAAACGAATACCTATTTAATTATCATAGCATAGAGAATGAAACCATATTATAGAAACGCAACGTTTAATTATATTCTTAGGTAATCCATAGACCTCCTTACACTAACTCATTAATATCTCTTCTAATAGCCAAAGAGTAGATTTAAGTTACAAGGAGTTACAAGGAAAGATAGTACCTCAGAAGACTAAGTTAGTCCATACCGAGGAGGTACTCATTTAATATTGATAATCAATCTACTCATCATAGAAATAGTATAGTAAAGTTCAAGGCTCTCCCCTCCCACCTCTCCCGCCCGATCTTTCGGGCAATGAAAGATGAAAAGATACCCCCTGTGCTAGAAAAAAAAGTACACAAACAGGAATTTCAACAGGAAAGCAGAAATGCATTTCTACATTATTATTTTTCTTTTAATATTCTTAATCTAATTATTTTCAGTGTAATCTTATGTTTTTAGTATGTGAGCGTATTTATGATTTTATCTAACCTCCTTTTAAACGCCTCGACACTAGGGCTCGAAACGACCTCTTCCGTTAACTGATTCCAAATATTTACTATTTTATACGAAAGGAAATTACCGCATACATTCAATTTGTATTTTGGAGGGATTAGCTTCATACTGTTATTCCTTGTTACATTTCTGTTGAACTCGAACCAGATTGATCTTAATTCTATAAATTTATATTATTATTTCCCTTCAATAGTTTTTTCTCCATATACTGCCCTTTACCGAAATTGACACCTAAAACTTTTATATCTTTTGTCTAATTAGTTGTTTTATCAAGAATTGAGGCAGAGAAATTTGACATAATCTCTTACCTTGCTATGAAGCCTACATATTAAATTCCCCCATACAACTTAGATATTTCTTTCCATAAAAGCATTTTGAGGGAAATTGATGGTGAAAATTTAAAATCATTTCTCTTTCCCAGGCTTTCCTTGCGAGTACTTTGGCAATTATTTTATTCGAAAGAGAATGTAAAACAACATAAAGGTTCTCAAACTTTGTTAGAATTGGCCGAATAGTTATTAATTTATTGGCCAAACAAAATATATCACAAGGGGCTAACCTTGGGAGAACTTTGTAAATTATATTAGTTGAAAGAGAATTTTAAACAATATAAGGGGTTCAAATTTGCTTAGGATTGGCCGAATAGTTATAATGTTAATTTTAAAAAAAAACAAATAATTCCCGGACTACAGTTAGGAGGACTTTGGCAATTATATCATTCGAAAGAGACTGTAGAAAAACACAAGGCTTTAAAACTTCGTTAGAATTGGCAAAAGAATTAGGATGTTATTTCCGAAACAAAATAATTCCCGTGCTAACCTTGAGAGGAGTTTCTAAATTAGATCTTTCGAAAGAGAATGCAAAACAACATAAGGGTTTGACATTTCGTTAGAATCGGCCAAATATTTATGATGTTATTGCCGAAACAAACAATTCCCTGGCTAACCTTAGGAAAACCTTGTCTATTATATCAGTCGAAAGAAAATGTAAAACAACATAGAGAGTTTAAAATTTCGTTAGAATCGGCCGAATAGTTATAATGTTGTTACAAAAATAATCAGAAAAAAGTAAAACGGACCGACCCACCGACATAGTGAGATGTAGAGTCGCCCGCGACTAAATATCTTAATATTAATCTCGATTAGTAATACCGTTGAGAACAATTAAGTCTTAATTGAAAAGTGCGTTTGAATCGTATTGGCGCCATCTCCATTTTAAGGGAATTGCAAGAGGCAGACATGAATGAGCTATTGATACCGTTGTGATCTGAAAATTCACGCATTTTTGCTCCAGTCAGCCGAAAAATCCAAGTTAAACAGTATACTCGTTATAATGAAAGAAATAGGGAATAGGCGTTTTTTATAGGTGTGTGTTTCATTTATTTAAATTTAGAAGCATTTAGGGAAACTACCATAAATATTTTAAAATTGAATATAAAGGAAGAAGTGAGTTAAAGAAAGTGCAATAAAACTGTGTAACTTAGGGTTTTTTTTTAAAAGAAACGATGTGGGCAGCAAGTAAGGTAATTGATAATATTATCCCCGATTTTCTCAAGGAGCACGGGCACATGGTACTGCCAGAAATAAAATAGGACTACTCGACGAAGCATGCAATACGAGTGCGATTAAATGAAGAGTGCAGAAAGAGCAGCGAGTAGAGAGTGAGAAAACATCAAATTTAGATATATTTGCTTTATTATGAAGAAAAGAATGATAATACCGTGTAATCCCTAAAAAAAATTATACTGCCAATCATGGTACTATGCCAAAATGAGTGTCGTCCGGAGAGCGGAAGTATTAACAGCAAATGTTAGCACGAGAAGCGTCAAAATAATTGAAGATAATAAAAATTTTGTGATATTAATATCGGTCAACTTTAAATATGAGGATGTTGGAGCAAAATCAATTCCGCTAAGACCGACTTCATAAAAAAAGCCGTAAAATATAAATTTAAACTTCCTAAGATGAAAACCCGATCATTATTAACCTGAGCAGTCTAACCGTAATCTAAATCTTTCATGAAGATAAGGACTAAACCAATACATTTTACAGGAAAACTGAATTACTCATTAATTAATGATTCTATTACCTAATAAAGAATGAAACCTTAAATCAAATGTTAAATAAAAAGAATACAATGCTTAGCTTGTGAACACTGAACTAAACAGTCTATGATAGAGATGCTAGTTTATAATTTTTGTTTACAAGTATTTGATCATTCACATTGGATTATATTTACTGATTTACATCAGTATTGTGTTTATTACTCTCAGGATCATCAATTACTTTTCTATCATATCTTGTTTTTTTTTGGAAATTTTGGCATCAATTCATATATGAATATCAATGAAAAGAGATTCATTGTCTCTAAACAAACTTCTATGGCATACCGTAGGTGATGATTTGCTATTTTGTGCTATATGATTTAGGGCAGTCATTTTTCCTTCCAATAAACCTTTGTTATATTTACATACTTGAGCACCAATTTTGTTTGAATAAAACTTTGTTAAAAAAAACTAAAACTTTAATTAAAACAAAGGAACATGAACCAACGGAATTTGAGACCTTAACTACACAGAAATGAATTCAACGAATTTAAGTGAGGCGTTCTAAATTGACATACTTGAAAGTATAGTGATGGTTGACCCCTAGCTCACTACAATATAAAATGCAAACGGAACTTACTGAAACAGATACTGGGGTTTAAATGCATTTATAGCTTCCTACTAAAATCGGGTTTGAGTCTGACCTTGAACTCAATGGTTACGTCACCTCAAGAATGTTGTTGCCGGGATAACGCGTGAGACAAGTCCAGATGTGTTCGTATGGGAGAAATAGCTTGTGTTAGATGTGCGCATGTGTTAGATGGGGAGCAACACGCCTTCAGTAGAAAATGGCATCACCACGGGAAAGTGCACGAATGTTTCTTTCTTCTTTTCGGATTACTCTGGGGAATAATTCGCATTGGCGGGCGATGAGTCAATGCTTTTATTCTTTGACTCAGGGAAGTGCTGAAGAGATTTGGCTTGGCGTGTTCCTCAAGGGCAAGGACTATCTTTGTGTTTTGGGATACAGCAGCATAGGGGGGTTTCTCTGACGAGAATAAGTTGAACTTACTTCTTAAATCAGGTTAAATTCAAGTTTGGTGTGACCACTAGGAACTAACTCGAGGATGAGCTTCTTCTTAGTCCCTTCTGTTGGTAGCCTGGCCTCTTCTTGGGGACTCCGTTGCTTTGCTGGCTAACGTAATCTACCCCGTTTTTCCAAAGATATTTGCTTTTATACGTCGCCCGCCACCCCACTGGGGTAGGGGCAGGAGGGTGGATGTGTGGATGGGCTGCATGAAATCTCCTCCTCCAACCGTTTTTCTCAGGGCGTCGTACAGCTGCCCTGAAGGACCTTCTGTTTTTTAGCAACGCTCCTCTAATTTCACATATGCGGTGAAATTGAATACCCCTCTTAGGGGAAATCTTGCTGCTATAACCAATATTAGGGTCTCGGGTTTTGACCTGAGCTGATTATTGCATTATGTGGTCTGGGCCAGCCGCTTAGCTTCTTTTTAAGACGAAGGGGAGAGGGAGGTGGTTAAGTACTAAGGCTACGGCGTCTATACTGCCAGGACGCTGTGGTAGTAACAATGGTGGTTTACTGTAAAACTTATTGGAGGTGCTTAAAACCGATATTATGAATCCATACTTACTATTTCAAGTTTATACGTTTAATTATGTGTTACTTTGTACGATTTTGTTACTGCATATTTTAAACTGTGCCGTGAGGGCTCCCGTAGTGATGTTTGTTGAGGTTTGCCTTGCTTCTTTAAACTTACGGAATATTGCCTGTCGTTGATGATATGGTTGGCATTACTGACAATTTTCAAACCAACGAACTTAGTTCGAACTCCACACTAACCAGTTATTACTGGTACCATACTAAGTTAATTTTCCACCTTTAATAGGCAATTATAAATAAGGAGTGGCCTATCTAAGAATGTAATTACGCAATAAGTTATGCATCCTCTATGCCACTCAGTGATAAATAGACGCTCTAAAGAATAAAACTTTCGTAATATCTGAAAAACACGACAATGAATAATGAAAGGGAGATTCCGATCGCTTTCCTCTTTATTTACGAAGAATTTTCAAGGAACGAACAAGGAGGGGGAATACATTAAGTGACATTGAAGCGCAGGAATTTCCTTCTCCATAGCCTAAGTAAGGAAGAAGGAACGCCCTTCTTCTCTTCTATGCGTTAATATATTCATATATTCTTTCTCGTTGTTCATTCATTGAGTAGGTCTTGGAAATAAGGACAAAAAAGATCGCAAACCCCTTTCCTTTTTCCTTGTTTTTATCACATAATGCTATTAACGTGCTACCTTGTGATCTCTTAATCATTTCGTAATATGTTTATAAAAGAGTTATGTAATCAACGTTGTGACTTAAAAGTGAAATTTATGTAATCAAATTCGTTTGCCTTAACAAAAGAGGACACTTTTTGAAGAAAAGAGGAGCTGGCAAGGATGATATACTTACATGTATACCCTAATGACCATCTATTGTCATTAGTAGTAGCTATATTTCTTTCCCTGTAAAGAGTACCAACTATCCCTACTATATCTTAGATAATCACATTGCTATAAGAAATATTTTTAGGAATAGCATAAAGAACCTATGGGAATATTTAAGAACAATTAACAGCAAGATTCGATGGGAATAAACCTTGCAGTATACTGAAACCTTTTTTAGGATACTTGTTTAAAAAATGCTAAGAATTCATTGTCAATCCAACAATACCTTTTGAAACTCGCAAAAGAGAAGAGAAAAATCATGGTAAGGTAGACAATTACTGCATGTCAGAGATAAAAAGAAAGATGTGATAAAAGAAGGAAATCGTAGGGTTGCTAAGGATAGAAAGGTTAGATGGAGGTTAGGATATACCTTGGCATATTTATGATTTTATTAACTTGGAAATATAGAAAGTAGAGTGGAAAACATGATAAAAATGTAAAAAATATATATAATTGTGATGGCGTTCAAACCGTGCTTAGCAGAAGTAATTGTTACTCTCTAGTTCATAAGATAAAAGTTTAAGCCATAATTATTGAGTTGTCTCGGCATCGGTAGAGACGTATTTCAGTTTAGTTTGAGTTTTCCGCGAGATTTTGCTCCGGATATTAGTGACTCGTGGGTGATTGGTATGGGTTGTTTTAATCACCTTCCTTGCCCTTCTTCTCAGTGTATAATTAACGTAGTGGGTGCCTCTTTTATTTAATGGGGGATAGGTTGTGTGGGAGATAGACTGCAGAAGGGATCTTTTTGTCTTCTTTCCTTCTTAATTGTAAATTTCTTGTTCTTTCTCTCGTTCATCTATATAGAAAAAGCTCCCGAATGGAAAGTGTTATCTCCTTCTTTGTTCTTGAATATTTTCAGATGGAAAAATTGTTTTCTTTGCCTCTTTTGTCTATTATTTTGTTAATAGATTGATTCTATCCTATGGATGTAAGTCGCGTATATATGCCCCTTTTCGTCTTCTTACATTTTTATTATGAAGAATGGTAAATTATCGATTTTCTAAACCTCATTTATAATTGTTTTGATTCTGGTGGATTCAGCCATCGGGGAATACACAAGTAATGATTAAATGAGTTCATGATAAACTATCTTCTTGTTCTTCGTATTCTGGGTTTGTTTAAGGATAATTGGGTGAAAACTTTATTTTCATCCTTCAAATTATATAATTTCCTCTCATCTTCTCAATTTTTTTTTATTTTCCGTATTTTAGACTATATATATTTTACGAGATCTTGGGTAAAATTACATTTAACTTTTCTATTTCAATAAACCTTTGACCTTTGACTTTTGATCATAAGTTTTTCTTTCCTCTTTGAAATCTCTGTTACGTGATTCCTATATCATCTATTTGTAAATGCCAGGCCTATTAGCTATCTTTAGATGTGGAATTTGTTCATATTTCTTCTAATCTTCTATTTCTTTTCGTATTATTCTCTCTCCCTGCATTCCTCCTTTCCTATAGAGTGAAATGTTCGACTGCCTTAAGCCTTACGGAAATTAAATGTTCACATTCACTAGTTGTTTCGTCGAAGAATCAATCAAAATGAATTTTTTTGTCTTTTTTCATTTTCAAATTGGTAGAATCTTGTGATAAAAAAACATTGTAACTTATTTTCATACAATATCCACGCTTACTTTCATTCTCTTTGCTCTTCTGTTCTTTTCCATGATTACACTCGTTATCTTTTCTATACTGATGTTTTTCCTGAAGCTAAAGAGTACTCTTTAAATAAATAATTATGTGTAAGGTATTCATTGCCTTAGACAAAATTCTAAAAAGATGTTCGGTCGGGAATTTTCCATCTTGGATGGTATCTTCCTGTCTTGAGAATGATTATTATCTTCGAAATTTTAAATTCATTCGTTTCTATTATTGGATTAGCCTAAGTTTTTCGTTCATTTCCTCCAGTATAGCTTCGTGAAGTGGATTTAGTATATATTGTAGAGGTATGGCCAAGTGTACGTGAATATGCGCACACATGCTCTAAGGTAGGCCACGCAAGGCGACAACTTCTAGTGTTTCTAAGGGTGCGATTTAAATGGATAGCGGCAGCTGCGTAACCAAGGAATACAACAAACACAATGACAAAAATAAACTTTTAATAGACACGTAATAAAAGGGGACAACAATAATTATGTATATAAATGGTGCATAAATGAGACGGAGTTAAGCTCTGAAAACTAATTAGATAACCGTGGTTAGGTAATGGGAGATTGAGGGTATTGAATTCTTTAGTTCCTTTGAAACTTGAGGGTAAGGTGGGGCAACTAGGTCGAGGTCTTGGTAACCCTTGATTACTCACGGGTGGTAGCCACACAACCCACATTGGGTGAGGCAACTTTTCTCGAACTTGCGTTTGCGAAACGCGGGTCTGCTGTCCTCAGCAGGTCACCGAACGAACTTTGAAGGGAGGGGGGAGATGACTTCTCTACACTGTGCTTTATGGAGCTAATGGGCCTCTTGTCGTAAGTGGTCAACAGATTCGGGCCTACTGTCCTCAGGGGATCAGCGAACGAATTCGCATTGGGGGAGGGAGATGACTTCTCTACACTCAGCTTGAGCGAGCTTATGGGTCACTTTTGGTAAGAGGTCACCAGATGAACTTCGGAGGACGGCTTCTCCAATTCTTGATCCGAAGGCGGATTAGAAAGCCTGACGTTGCCTCACGAGACTCTTCTACCCGACATGAAGACACGGGAGTGATGTCCAGCTCTTGGATAGCTTGCGACCGTCACCCACCCTTCTTGGGAGAGAGCTCGTTGAATTGCACTCCTTTCAGGAAAGTCGCGTCTAACCGAATCTGTTCGTCAGCCTGGAGCGGATGCATATATACCCGGAGCTACTCAATACAGAGTAAGAGAGTGAGACCTTTTTAACCTTCGTTATTGGGCGTGATGATCCGAGCGCCTCCTTACGAGGAAGTGCTAACGGCTGGGATCAAGTGGGGCTGATAAGGTTGAGACGACCGGGAGGAAGCTTAGGTGTGAATTTCACAGGAACCTGAAGGCGGGTCAAAAGAGAAAGAGGTCGTGAGGGGCGGGAGCAGATGACTTGCTTTCTCTCCCTAAATACTCTCTTAGGAGCGGCGGGGGGAAATAATATTATTCAAATGGGATTCCTCCACATATATCATTCTAATTTTTCTATATACTTTTGAAGATTATTTTTGTTAATCTCTTCGTGGATTGTTTTGGATTATATGGAATATTGAAATAATGTGGGAAAATGTGTCCATGTAGTCGATGTGAGGAGAGCTAGTAAGCCCGCAGCAAAAATAATTCTTTAACTACCTTTTCACTTCGTTCGCGAAGTAGTCTTTTCCAGTTTTTGTGTTGTCTTATATTTTCTAACTCTTTTAAACGCAATAGTCCCGTCATCGTAACTAATGGGTGTTTGCATATTTTCTTAAAATTATGTAGTTTTCTAATGATTATGTTGAGACTTTTTTCTCTTCTGAGTAGCTCTCGTTGTCCCCGCTTTCTCGCTTCCTTTGGTATTCAGTCTTGATTATTTTTTCCACAATTTCGGTAGTTATCTTGTCCGTCCTAGGCAGTAGTTAATTTTATGTTGCCAGTTTTACTTCCCTACTTTACTCTCCTCTCATCTTCTTCATAAATCAATTCTTCAACTGTATTCCTGATAGCCTATATCATCATCAATTTTAAGATTTAAATTGCTGATGGGTGACTTGTGAACCAAAAGGTTTTGGGGGAGCCATTACTACTCGAGCTACGGATAAATTGGATTGAATTACTTCCTTGGGGCACTCCATTTACCTGGTGGTCATTCATCGTGTATGCCATCACCTTTATCCCTGGTTTCCAACATATTTGTTAGTGTTGATCATCAAATCTAGCTGAGGTTAATTTTTTGGCAATATTTAAGTTAGATTGACTTATTTTTATGTTCGTTTCTTTCAGCTCTATCAGCCTTTTATTGCCATAGTCTATAGTCTCTGGCAGTTTGCCCATTTTGGATCACTGCAGTCGGAGCACAGGTTAACCTCTTTTACACATTACAAATATTTTTATCTTTGTTCATTAGAGCAGTTATGTGATTTTCTAATCCCTACTAACTTCTTTAGATCTGAATTGAAGAGAGTTTGATATTGAACGACGATATATTGCATTTTATTCAAAGTTCTGGCGTCAATAAAGCTTAGCTACTTCGTTTTAGTCTGTTAGCCAAAATTTACGACCTCGATAATTTTTAGCCATTTTGTTCCCTCAATTTCTTCTTCTATTTCTATTATCAACTATTTTCGGATCCAAAGATAAGCGGATTATCTTAAGTAATTATATTAAACTTCTAGGGTACCTTTTCTACTTCCAAAAAGGTATAGCACATAGCCACGTAAATTATGCTATGTAGAAAAGATTGATAGTAGTCAAGTCCCAGCTCTTAATTTATGAAACTTTGTTACTTATTCAGGTGCTGGCTAGTTTCTTTCACTTACAATTTGCAGTGCAAGCCTCTTCCACGTTTCCCTATCCATACAGCAATCTTGATTCTTTCTTAAATTTGCATGTGTATGTCGAGAGTGGGTCTCTCAATCCTCTGTCACCCCTCGGCCCCTCGAATACATATTCTCATGAAATGGCTTTTTTTTTTCATTTGTGGAATTGTAACGATACTAAGGAAGAGGTTCTGTGGTTTTATGCAGTCATAAATATGACTTGAACCTGGGTAAAGAAAACTTTTACAAACTTGTCACATTTATAATAATAACCATTCATAATCTTACACTAAAAATTATTTCAGATAAATAAGATATTAGCATGAATTTCATGTACCTTTGCATCCCATTGCAACTCTAATCATTTCTTCAATTTTCCCCGCAAATTTCCAACCTATCTCTAGGTACTTTATCTCTTATCTGATCTCACCACTTTTATTAAACGTTCAAATGCTAAACAATCCCGAGTGTATTGAGTATATTTCTGGGCAGCTAACGACTTCTTGTCGTTTTCATTTTGTTTGTTCAGGTAATAGTGTGAGTGAAAGTTTTTTGAATTCTGGTTCGATCTATATCGCTTGAGTGCAATTCACTATTACTAGACAGAAAAGAAAAAAGTATCTAGTAAACAACGATCTGCTACCTTTCAGACCGGAACTAGGAATCTAGATAATCGAGTCTATACAATATAAAGAACGATGAGTAATCTCTACTTCAATAAAATGAAAAAATCAAAACGAATGGCACAAGAAAAAAATAACATCTATACATCTGAAAGCCAAGAGATAAATTGTCAGAAGGAATAACTAAAATGCTCGCCCGAAAATGACCCACAATCGTGTTACCCCCTAAACACTTGTTTACATAAATAGACAAAAATCCTCACCAAAAAAAAATCAAGAAAGCAAAAGCATAAAAGAATAATTCGATAAAAAAACTAACTGCGAAAAATATTAGTCGCGTGGCGTTTGTAAAATATGTTGTTAAAATTTAGAGGCTAGTAGCAATAAACATTGACAGAAAAGAATTTACTATTTGGGAATTGGGAATATACTATTTTGGAATTACTGACTATCACGGCTTACCTAGAGTCTCATGTCAAACGTCATGGAAAACATCTACGCAATCTTTTTAAATAACATGATTTTATATACAAGAGTGGCTAAACATTGAGGTGTCTTACATCCAGAACCTTATTCAGTCCATGCCATGTCGAATCACATCTGTTATCCAGGCTCGTCGAGGTAGTACACGCTAGTAGGTACGCTCTCGTCCCTGGTGTATATTTTTTAAGCCGGTGAGCTTATATATAAGCTTATATATAAATGGTAGTTTACAAAAAAACAGAACAAGAAAGACAAAGCTGAAGAGCAGTTATATACAAACTTAAATGATAAATACCGTGTGAACACCTAAAAGAGCAAAGTAAGCAGGCAAAACCAACAATAAAAGATAGAAAAATGACCGTAAAATAGGAGAACACTTGTAATCCTATACACGCCACTAATATTTTCCTTTTTCCTACTAATATCTCTTAACTTTCATTTTATTACATTATCAACATACGGCTCGGATCTCACTTAAACTGTAGGTCCAGTGACTACCTAAATCACCTGTTATTTCTTCTACTTTAAATTCAGCTGTACTATCGCTACCATTCGTCTTTCACGCTGTCCACCATCAAAAGTTTACCACTTGAGCATAATTATTCTCTATCGTGATAAGATCCTGAAGACTTAAGCGAAGCACTGTGTCCTTGACATCAATCTACCACTGATGCAACTCTGACGAGAGCCAGCATGAAGATGGGTGGTGGTTGAGGGGTGGTCGGCACTTTGTAAAATTTAAAGGGTGAAGAAAAATTAAGGCCACAAAAACAGTAAACAAGGGAACAAACTAGAAAATTATAAACATTTACTTGCTTTTAAGACCAATGGATGAGTGTAAAATTGAAATTATAAAGATAAATTTCTAAACCAGGACTGTATGTACTGGTGTGAAAATCCTGGGATCAGTCATTATAGGAGAAAACTTGTATTACTAGAAATTGAAATAATACGCAATTCTCGTCACTCTCTCCCAAAAGAAAGGCATGTATGCTTGGGAAGAATAAAGAGAAATGGCAATAAGTGGTTTCCTAAATTTCAAAAAACTGTCTCATAACGAAGAGAAATAAAGCCTCTTAATGGCTAAAATTCTTGAAAGTTTAAGAAAATCAAGTAAAGTGAAAATCTCAAGAATCACGTATATTATTGCATTCTTCTTTTATATGATTAAAGCTGAAGACAAAGAGCTGTTGCAAATGGATTGAGTTAAAACTTTTTATCACCACTTAGAGAATTTGGGCCTCAAGTGTTGGATACCGCCCCATAATACTATACTAGTATGTTCAACACTATTGTTTTGCCTCGGTTTATTTGTCCTTCCCTGTTAGGTCATTATTTTTTTGCACTTTTGGCTCATGCTTAAAACTCCTTAACATTTTATGTATATATGTTAAAATCAACTATTTATCTTGCCTTGGAATTAATTATTATTACCCTGTTGGTAAAGAAAACCTCCTAATCCTTCCTTGCCTTAATGGGTATATTTATTCCGGTGCTATTTTATATTCCAAAGAAAATTCCATTTCATCAGAGCAGCAGACCTAATCTGAATGTACATAACGCACATAGAATTACCTATGTTGTTTCACATTGAGAGCAATGCAGACAGTGTCCTTATTCTTATTCAAATACCAAAAGCATAGTGACTGGAACGAATTGTAAGGCTAGCTATTATCAGGCAGAGAGAGTATAATGAATAACAACATGTATGAAGATAACACAGCAAAAGAGAAAACTTCACGCTATTGCTGGTTTGGTCGTCCTTTCCCATGACTTGCCGTTTACCTGACAAGTAACTTGATTATTCCTTTTAAATATAGTTTTAAGTGGGTTATGACTCCAACTGTAAAGGAGGCTTCAGTTGATGGATGGAAAATGCACGAGGCTTTTTTGCAGAAAGGTTTGCCAAAATATTTGACAACGACTTTGGAAAATAGTTTTTGAAAATAAAGGTTTCGCATTCTACTTTCTCATAATATAATTTAAGGCTAATGCTTTTCCTCAATAAAACATGCGTATTTTTTTATTAAATGGAGTTATTAAATTAAGTCTTGGCAACCAGAACACTCAACTGAATAAACTCCTCCCCCCCAAACTATTACAATTATTAAGTACTAATAAATTCTTAATGGTCGTCTCTTATTTAAAAGCAACAGAAATGTTAAAGTTATTTAAAAAACAGGAAAGATCACTAAAATTAAGAGAAAAAGGTAGAACTAAAATGTTATTACTATTAAAAGGGAGAGTAGGTACAGTTTGATAAAATGTCTTTTTAACAGAAAAAAGACAGTTTTGACGAAACGGGTAAGGGTAACAAAGTTTATGGCCAATTTTAAAGATATTGGAAAATTACAAATCCATATATTCCGTGCTCACAACTCGTAAAGTCCGTAGAAACATAGAAAAAAAAAAAAAAAAGTTCAACTTTAGGGCTGTGAGAAGAGTAAAAATGAATATAAGAATTTGAATTTTTAGGCTTACGATAGATAAAGTATTTAAAACCTCTATGAGTTCTATGAATAAATAGATCAAGAAAGGTAGGGGTTCTATTATTTTCCATTTCTTGGGAGAATTTAATTGAAGGGATGAGAGAATTGAGTCTGGTAAGAAAACAATTAACATCTTTGGGATTATGCCACAAGCAAATGACATCATCAATATACTTGTACCAAACTTCTCCCTACTATCCTTGACGCCCCGTACAAATAAGGGAAGGTAGCGTTACTAGACTTCAATTTTGAAATTAAATCAAGACAGTTTTTAATTAATCGTCGAACATTTTTATGGAAGTCACTGTTAACTTGAAGAGTGGGTCTTTTAATATAGGTAGGTAAGTATCTTGGTCATTAAGCATTACATTCATTTTATTAAGATGGGAATTTTTATCCATGATTACGATATTACCAGATTTGTCAGCCTTAGTGATATGGAGGGAATTTAAACCATATCCTAAAGGGGTGACAACATTTTCACCCAAAACTACGGAGGAGAGGTTGGTAACAGTTTCAGACCGGCTATTCTCAGTCCAACTGCTATCGGCGATGAGGGTTCTAAGTTCCAGTTTGGCAGATTTGATTCTTAGTGTGCCAAAGATAGAGTCTTGTAAAACATTAGACCAGTTAAAAGGGATGATACCTGTGGAGGCGTGCTGTCTTGCGTTAGTTTCTTTGAAGGCAAGTGTGAACTCATATTTCAATGAAGAACTACGTTTGGAGAGAAGAATCCGTTCAATTTCAAAACACGGCAGACCATTAATGTCTTTATAATGATTGACCATGAAAGATTTTGGAATAACTTTCTTGGTGCAAAAAATCTCTTGAGAAAGAAAAGTTTGGATTTCTTGTCATGAGCACGAAGGAGAGATGCGCGATAACTTTTAACAATGGTCATCAACGTGACATAGAGATGATAAAAGTTACAAAGGACATGTGGGTAGTTGAAGGGGCGCATGGGATTCATAACTAAATAAAAAACTCACAAAGTATCACCTTTTTCATTTATTTCTCACTTTTGTCTTTAGTTTTATATGCAATCTTTATTTATGTGGCTCCATTTTTATTTTTAGAATTGTCGCTGCTCTGTTATGTACATTATATTTTCCCCACGCTTTTGCTCCTCATGTCTTATAATCTCCCTCGTTAGGCTATTTCCACTTCTTTTAATCTGTTACACTTTCCGTCTTCTCAGTTTGACCTTACTACCTGCTTCTTGTAATTCTTAATGTGAATCTTTAACCTTCTCCCTTCCCTCTTCCTCATAGGTGATTTCTTGTTTTAAGGCGGTCTTTGATACTTTTCTTTCGTATATATACCTCTAATATAATATTATTTCATGTAGTAATCCTTCATAAGGAACTTAATAAAGTTCTAAAGTTCTTGGAAACACCATTTCACTTTTTCCTTCCGGACATTGCATTCATATATATATGTATATATATATATATATATATATATATATATATATATATATATATATATATATATATATATATATATATATATATAAATATATGTATATATATATATATAAATATTTTTTATATATATATATATATATATATATATATATATATATATATATATATATATATATAAATATATGTATATATATATATATATATATATATATATATATATATATATATATATATATATATATAGATATATATATATATATATATATATATATATATATATATATATATATATATATATATATATATATATAATGAAAAAACTCACAAAGTAGTACATGAGGAAAGCAATAATATGAAAATTAACCCACAGGAAAATGAAAAGATGAATCCAAACACTTCCGAGCTATATTTGTAAGTTCATTTTCCAGGAATAGCATGAAAATGAAGAAGATAACCTCTGATTTCATGCTATTCATTGAATATGAACTTGCAGATATAGTTCAAAATTGCTTGGATTCATCTTTTCATTTTCCTGTGTGTTAATTTTCATATATATATATATATATATATATATATATATATATATATATATATATATATATATATATATATATATATATATATATATCAACCCTGGATTTAGTGTCAAAATTTCTTTCAGCCATAAAATTCCTCCCCCCCCTTAAATTTTCAGTCTCCCGAAAAAAATGAAAAAGGGTAAGCAAGAAATGCGTCTTTCTAATAACATTTCTTGAAATTTATTTTTAACATTAGTAGTTACATCTTCTCCATCATCTCTAGTTCCATTGAAATTGGCAGTGCTAACTCTATTGACTGTCTTCTACTTTACACTGTTGAATTTTCCAAATCTTCGACTATTTAGATTTAGCCATATATCTATTGGTTTGGAGGGGTTGAAGGTGAGGTTATCTGGACACTTTAGGTGAATCATAATTATATTGTCAAGGAAAGGAGAGTTCCAACTACATTCGCTTGCAGTTTTTAACCGTTTCATTGTCGAAAATCTGTGCCTACAATCGGCGGAGTTAGCAAGAAGCAAAAGTAAACCGTGATGAGAGGGAGTAGGTTTAATAAATCTGCAGCAGGTAATTACGATCCAGTTCCTGCCACGTAAATGTCTCAAGATTTTGTTTCCACACCTTGTCGTAGATATTCGATTTACTAGGCAATAATAATTCCAAATTCTAATTCGAATTCGAATAATTCCAGAACCATCGGAATTGATTTTACAGGATGTGAATATCTCTGTCACCAAAGCCTGGAATAAAATATTTAACTGGATATATTATTTGCATATTAAGCAATCTTCATTCATAAAATAATTTATCTCTCAATTTCCTCCAAGTGGAAATAGATTAAAATGAAATATAATTTCATATCCAAATATTTAAAATATTAGATATTAATATTTCTATTACAATTCCGAAGTAATTGTTAATAACTAAAATTAATACTCACTAACAATAGTAAAATAGTAGAAGAATTAATTCATATCAGATTTCATCAATTTTTAAATCCCAATAATTTAATATCTAATAGCCAATAATGATTCCGACCACCAAAATACTAGTTTGCCTTTAACGGCTTGAAAATCACAAATTTATACATCAAATGTTTCATTGCAACTTTTAGAAATAAAATAAAATGTACTTACTACGTAAATTTTTATAAATAATTTTTGTACTTAATATGCCTTTACTTTTATTTTTTAACTAACATAAGCAGGTTTACTTCCTTCATGGTTTTTCCCGTCAGGTAAGTTTATAAAGTCTGCAATTCTCGTAGTTGCAACGCCTTTTCACTGCATGGATGTTATTCGCCTATCGACGGATTGCAGAAATTTGACAATAAGTAAGTTAGAAGAACTGACCAAAGAAGAATCTGAGCCGTTCCGGGTGAAGCCAGTATATTCGCGACCAGGAATTAATATTGAAGATGCGGTCTCTTTTTGTGTATTTTTTAATCACAGTTACTGTTAAGGAGTCTATGCACTCGTGTCAGAGACAAGTCACGAGTTTGCAAGTTAGACGATAACTTGACGTGAGGTTTGAGAACTATCTGAAGATACGAACCCCACTGGTGATTCCTTTAGCCTTCTCGCGTTTTGTTCCGTTGGTCTCGTCTTCAGCCACCTATAAAATAGAATATACCATATATCTTATATTGATATATGTCTTAGCTTAAATAAAATGTATTTAAAAATAAAAATGAGCTCATAAAGATGATGCGCAAATCCCCCTAATTCTTTCAGTATAATTTCTATCGCCCTTTGAAGATGCTGACTCCATCTTTCCTCCTGGTTAGCCCTTAGCCTTCTCGCCTTTTGTTCCGTTTGTCTCATCTTCAGCCACCTATAAAATAGAATATATCATATATCTTATCTTAATATATGTCTTAGTTTAATTAAATAAACTGTTATTAAAAAATCTTCCAAATTCTTTCAGTATAATTTCTATCGCCTTCTGAAGATGCTGCCTCCATCGCGCGCAACAAATTCCTTTGGAATGCAAAGGCAGTTTATTTAATATGACGAAGGATTCTTTTAGTTTGGCTTTACTTTTGGCTGACATTTCTTCAATTAAATTAAGTGATTTAAGAAGGAGAATCAACTTATAATGATATTCGTTCTTTTTCATAAGTCTTTAAGACAAAGTTCAATGCGATGACCAAGACAATGAATTAAGATGACGTCTTCGTTGTCTTCTTTTAACTTACTTAAAACTTCATTTATTTCACTCATTATCATGGAAGATCCATCCGCTGCCATTCATACCATTCTTTGAGACGAGATAGTGTGACTTTCTCCTGTAATTATTTTTTGGATTTAATTGATGAATTCTACTATTCCATCAGTGTTCACCTCTGTCACAGCCTGGATTCCAAAGAAGTAGACAAATATTTCTCTTTAATGACCAAACTAACAAGAAAGAATCTCTGCTTTAAGTCCATGTTGAAGTTCTTCGAACATCAACCAAAAATAGAAAGGCTTCTCTTGAAAACAAGGTTTGAACTTTTCTCTTTCATTAATTGCAATGGCTACATTATATTCTATTCACCTTTAGGGGTAGTAGATTTCTTACCAACATTCCATTTCTCCACTTTGACAAGCTTACACAGATTTACAAATTCGGCGTAAGGTTTACACTGAAGAGCAATGTAGTGAGCATTTTGAAATAAAATGCTAAATTTGTTGATTTGAATTTTGTTCATTGACAGAAGAGCAAAATCTGCTTTGGTTTCTCCAGATTTTTTATTTTTAGCCAATATCTTTGAGGAGTTTATTTTATAATTCTTTTAAGTTTTCAGGTTTAGTGATAAAATTTGCTACCCGTTGCAAACTAGAAAGCCTTTCTTGCTGAAAATTGCTGGCAAGGAGCACATATACTCCCTTTTTTTCATCCTAATTGAGACAACGATTCCGTTTTTTTCATTTTGGTAAGAATGTCCAGAATTTTATTCAGTTAGTTTCCATTTTCTAAGGCGTGGTAGATTACCATAAAAAAAAGAGTGAATGGATTTTACAGACATTTGTAGAGGAACGAAACTAGAAAAAATAATTAAATTTGTAATTATCAGAGAAAAATTGAGTGTATTATATTTATATATAAATCATAACTATCATTAACACAGGCCTGCGTTTAAAAAGAATTTTATGTTCCCCAGGATTTTTTTGTCGTTTCTTAATGAATCCAACCTCCTGAGTGTAAAAATGAATGTATATGTGTTCAATCAGGTCAGATTTTCTCAGTACAGCATACACCAGTTTCATTGAGATTACCTCATTTTTTTCTGAATTTAAAAAAAAAACCTCCTCAATCTAATAATGCATTATTACTGTTATATCATATAAACAGGAATACACGTATGTAAACTATAATTCTTTTAATAAAGAAAAAATAAAAGAATGCGACATAATAAAGAAAATAATATAATTTCGAAGAACAGACGCCCTTGACGATTTTCGTTTGTGCCTGTCATCTGGTGCATCACGCTTCAAACACCAACAGTAGTCAGCAAGCATGTTTCCGTTCCATTTACACTGGTACCTGGATTCCATTGTTTTTATGCCCTAGGAGAATCTTTGCCCCTGTTCTTTACTGTAATCCCCGCAGTTGTCGGGAAAATAATCCAGATGAGACTGTAGAAAGTGTATCTTTATAGACATTCGAGCTCCCAAATGTTTTAGACTTGTTAAGAGCTGATTGACCAGGGCAAAATATTCTTCTAGGCTTCTTTTATTGCCTAGAAAATTGTTAACTAGAGCTTTGAAAGCTTTCCAGGCATCTTTTTCTATGTCCTTCATTGATGCATCAAATTGCTGATCAAGTTCCTGATTTGAAGTCCATCAAAAATTTCCCCATGGATTTTACAGATTTGTGGAAATTTTGAAGATGAAATTTAAAAGCTGGGCCTACTTTATTAAGGGTTTTGACATAATTTTTCATTATGCCAAGCTTTATATGCAGTGGAGGGAGGAGTATTTTTTGAAAAGGCACTAAAGGTTCAGCTATCACATTGTTTGATCTAATTCTAAATGCTTCTCGTGGAGGCCAAACCTTCTTCTCATAGTGCATACTATCTGCATGACTGTCCCATAAACATAGGAAGCAGGGATGCTTCGTGTAGCCTGTTTGCCTCCCAAGCGTAAGAGACACTAACTAAAATAAATTTAGCACGGTATGTAAATTCAGTGTAATATTTCTAAAAACAAATTCAAAGTAATATTTCTTAAAACAATAAGAATATGAATATGTACTGAAAAATCCTGTATGTCGATGCATTAAATCATCGTATTGGAACTAATTGGATATATGTACATCTTATTTTGAGTTTATTGAGTTGTGTTGTATACCTTCTCAATTAGGATAAGTTTCCCATTGAAGCCAATAGGATGCATTAACCTATAGGGACACACTTCAACAAAAAATATAACTCAAAAATGACTCATGATTTCCAGATTTGCATTCTTGTAAAATGTAAGTTGACCAAAAGGTGTTTTCCAGTATTAACAATTAAAAATTAAAATGTCAATATCAAAAAGCTTAGAAATGCTAAGTGTAAAATGATCTTACCTTTAAGTCACCACATATCCTCCATATTATAGCCAGAGTAATTTATTGCATCCAGCAATTTTTTCATATTTTCATAACTTTCAGTAAGTTGGATTGAATGGCCTATAGGAATGGAAGTGATCTTGTTAACAATATTCAGTAACACAGCTTTTAAACTTCTACTGGAGGAATCTATGAACAGTCTCCATTCTAATTGGTTGTAGGGAATTCCAAGGGCCTCAACAAGTCCTTTAATATTGGCGCAGTATACTAAAGAGCTGGAAAAATGCTGTAAAAAATAGCTTCTAAACTCTTGTTCTCTATTTCTGTACCCCCCTAAATGTTGTTTCTTAAGCGAGAAGATTACTTTCACGAAGTCAAGAGCCAAGAAGTTGTGTATTTGCCTTTGAAACCCCTAGATCCCTGGTCAGGTCATTTAACTGAACTTGAGTGAATGGTCTTGCGACCATATCATGTGTGGAAACCTGATAAGACTCAGATGTGTCATAATCTTGGTCAACTTCCATATTAATCTCTTCATGTACCTCTATATGTTCAGGATGAAAAGGTATAAGAATTCCTGGGCCATGGGACAGGGGTTTGATGGAAAAAGGAACATCCGGATATGCCACACTATGTTTATTCTTCTTATTTATACTTGTGTAAAATATAATTGCATATTACATAAAGGAATTCATTTGGAGTTGCAGATAGTACATAAATGTTTAGTAAAGGATATGTTCATGCTGAAGTGAACTATGTTTAGTTTTTAATTTTATGCTAAGTCTTTGCATAATAATGACATTTTCACGAGCCAGTATAATACAGAAAGCTTTAATACTTGATACAATGCTCACCTTTAAGATTTGTCATGCAAAAATAGCATTCCGTAGTGTGGTCCACACCATCGGAACACCAAAAGAGAGGGACTTCTGTTCGCCCTGACTCCAGCTTCTTAAACTTATGTAGCATCCCTTGCAGCCGATATGTGGTGCAAAACTTTTATCTTGATCTCTTAGCCTTACTCTAAAATATGTATGATACAAAGATTTAATTACAGGAGGGATTGTACTTTGCTGCTCGGAAAAAGTCGCTTTGCCGCAAACATAGCAAAATCTGTCGGAGCTATTCTTACATTTTCTGTTCATTTTGAACTCAACCGCCTTTTTTTATTATTATTCCTATTATTATAATGCTAAGCAATTTTTAGCCTGCAAAATATAAACCTAATTGCATAATTACTTAAAATGTACACAAAATTTACTGCGAATAGAGCAGTGCAAAAACTATTGAAATTTGATGTAATATAGGAGATGTATAAACTATAAAATTATTATCACCCCCTGTATCGCAAAAACTGTAGGTGATAGAGAAAAACGGATGACAGATTCGGATTTAGGAGGTCAATTTTATTAAGAAACACTATAGAAACCTAAGGTACATTTTTGACGCAGACCAGTGCAATCAGTATGTAAATCTTGTGTAACAAAGTAAAATTTAATATTTTGAAACTTTTTATAAAAAATGCTTTTATTTTTGCTTTTATAATCTGTCATTAAATAGTTTCAGGTAAAATTATTTAAAAAGATAAGTTTAGAGGAATTTAATGGAGGAAGTAAAAAGTAAGAGTGTTAATGAAAAACATGAATCTTTATTTAATATAAAATAATACATTTAATTGAGTTTAGTATGGTTTATGACATTTAACATAACTAACTCTATAATTAAAGAAGGGGATATTTTGGAGTATTTGAATAATAAGGCTATCTTAGTTGGGTAATTAATTATGTTTTTTATCAAAGTTAGTTATAATAATTCTTTTATAATATCAAAAAACAAAATGATACAGTTCAGAAAGAAATATAAGTATCGAAATTGTGTGAATTTTTTAAAACCTAAAGAAGTACGAATAGCGAAGTTTAGAAAATTTATTTTTATATATCTTCTCAATAACTCTTGATTTTAGCAACGTGATTTTTTGAAAGGGGGAAAATTTAGTTTAGAGTTCCTTTTTAAAATTATTATAATTGACGAAGTTCAGAAAATTTATAAAAATTTAACCATGGCTGCTTTTCTTAAAATTTTAACTTTTAATCTAGGTAGCGAAGCCATCGCTTGGTTATATTATGAATAATTTAAAAACAATGGAACATATTTGTTCTATTTTATATTGCAATGGATTATACATATTCCAATGGGTAGTTGTAGATCAACCAATGATAGATACTGAATAGAATGAAAATTCATAATCAATATAAAAATACTATGGAAGACAAGCCAACAAATAGGCCTAAAACATGCTAGTGACACAATGACAACACAAAGGTCACTGATTTAAAGGGCTATAATTTTATATCATATATTTTCAATAGGAAAGTTATTTTAATAATAAATGCTTTTATTTAAATGCATTTTTAAAATACTTGCTTCAAAAAAATATATAAGCATGTGAGATTGCAGTTTCTCTCTCTCTCTCCCTTTATATATATATATATATATATATATATATATATATATATATATATATATATATATATATATATATTTATATATATATATATATATATATATATATATATATATATATTTATATATATATATATATATATATATATATATATATATATATATATATATATATATATATATATATATATATATATATATATATATATATATATATATATATATAAATATATATATATATATATATATATATATATATATAAATATATATATATATATATATATATATATATATATATATATATATATATATATATATAGTAATTGTTAAATTTGAGAGCAGAAGAGTCATTTTTTGGTTTCTTGATAACTTTCATAAATGATTATCCCTTTAAAGAGCGGTGACCATAAATATAATTTTAAATCATTATTTTTTATCATTCGAGGCTACTTTCAACCACATTGGTCATCTTCAGGGGCTATACTGATAAATTTAAAGATTTTTTGCTCTATAAATACAAAATATATGTAGATATTTGACAAGAATTTGAGGAGTAACATAAAAAAAATAAACTTAAGATCAAAATGAAATCTTTGTTATTTAAAATGAAACTATTTAGAACGAATATAATCGTATGTTATAAAATTAAGAGGAGGAAACAGCACAACTAACACATTTCTTTTTGAAATAATACTTGATTTCACACTAATTTACCTAAAGTTCGATGCTAACAGTCATCGATCGGAAATAATTGTTGGTAAAAAGAAGAAGATTTCGAGTACTTATTTTATTCATTGATGATGTGAACTTCATACATAATTTCCTCTTGAAATATTTTGACTGCATATATGATTGAAAAACGACAGGAAAATACATCAAAATTAATGCTCCTCTATCAGAAATAAGACTTGATGTTAGGCCTATGTACTTAAAGTTACGATGCTAACAGTCACTGTTTTGAAATGAATATTGGTACATAGACAAAGACTTCTTGTAACTTTTTTCTTCATCGAGAATTTTAACCTTAGACATGAGTTCGTCTTGAATTTTTATTTGTTCAAAATTTACATTTTAAATCTGAGCATCGTTCTTTCTCAGATAAATGCTGATTCTCGTCTTTTTACCAACAATTATTTTCGACCGATGACTGTTAGCATCGAAACTTTAGGTAAATTAAGGTGAAATCAATTATTATTTTAGAAAGAAATTTGTTAGTGGTGCTGTTTTCTCCTGTTATTTTTTCTAACATATATTCGTTCTAAATAGTTTCATTTTAAATTCAGAAATTTATCACTTTGATCTCAAGTTTATTTTTTCTATGTTACCTCTCAAAATCTTGTAAAATATCTAAATACATTTTGTATTTATAGAGCAGAAATTCTTTAAATTTATCAGTATAGCCCCTGAAGATGACCAATGTGGTTGAAAGAAGCCTCGGGCGAATAATAGATAGTTATTTAAAATGATATTTATGGTCCGCTTTCTTATATGTATATATATATATATATATATATATATATATATATATAAATAAATACAAATATATATATATATATATATATATATATATATATAAATAAATTCTAATGATGTTAAATATTTTGTATATATACCCATTCTAGGAGGTTGGCGTACCTAAAGTAAATTTTGACAATAAATAATATTAAAAATCATATATAATAATTACTATTTACTAATGCGTAAAATTTATAAAGTAAATTGCTAGGCATTTTGTTAACCTACCTATAATTGAATAAAGTAAGAGAAATGATTGACTAACTTAATATGCTATTTTAAATATAACATTGTTTACAACCAAGTTGCTGCCAAACCATTCAATATGTTACATTTGACAATGGTTAACAGCCTATCAATTAAGTTTAATATAGAATACTTAAATAGTTCTTCATATTTTTTTATTAATCAGATTAAAAAAACCGTAGCCAGCCAGGTGTTTGGTGAATGTAGGGAAATCGATATCCTACCCTCAAAACAGAGGCCCTGTTCGGTAGCCGCAACGTCCTGGCCTTTGACTGCATAACATGATTACTTAAGCCCCCTCTCTCCCTTCGCCTTGAAGATCCCCAGAAAGATCTTCCATAACCACATAATTCACGTATCATCAAGTTTGGGGGCCGGCGAGCCTAACATTGGTTAAACCGGCAATATTTCCGGTAAAAGTTGGTATTTTATTTCACTCTATACACGAAATTAAAGGAGAGTCGACCTAAAGCTAGAAGGTGCCTTTAGGGCTAAGTGTAAGACACTCGGAGAAGCACCATTAGAGGAGGAGGCTTAATTCCAAAGACCTCATCCTCCCTCTCTCATTCACCTACCCCCAGTGGGCTGGTAAAGTATATATGCCGATAACTTCAGAAGAACACGAAAGATCGAGTTAGTCATCGAGACGACGAAGTCCGGCTAGAGGCCCGGCAACCAACGAGAGGGACAGAGAAGAAGCTGTTCCCGAGCCAGTTCTTGGTGGTCACACCGAAAATTAGCATCTTTTCTCAGGAAGATTGATCTAGTGATCGAGACGACGAAGTCAGGCGAGAGTGCCTGACAACCCAACAAAAGGAACACAGAAGAACCTCATGCTTAGCCAGTTCCTGTTGGTCACACCCAAATTTACTTTAGCTTGTATTGCGAAACGGAACTTCCGCAAACACTCCCCATTTGTCAAAGGATTCACTCGTTTGCTCATCGTTCATCAGTGCGAATCATTCCAAGATTAACCAGAACATTGTAAGAAGCATACTTTCCCGGTCTCGTTGTTGAAATCATCAGACCAATACAACGTGCTTAACGTCATTCGTCACCCACCCTGAAATCACCTGTGGCTCTTTACTCCTATCCCCGTGCTAGAAATACATCTGGAAGGTCTGTGAATACGTCCACGTGCCTGCCCGCAAAAAAAATTCTTGCCTTACATAAAAATCGAGGCCAAGATTTCGTGTGGTTGTTTAAAGGTAAATAGATTCCAGTATTTTTTTTTTTGAAGGTCAATTAGCGTCTAATATTAAAGTGAGCTTTGGGTCAACCATTACTTTATATTGATTTATTTAATTTAGTAAGTCTCACTTAAACTTGTTTAATTCATAGCTGTGTAGTTTGCTTTGTTTTATTTCAGTTTGGTTTATGTTGTAATTAAAAATCTACTTTTTTAGAAGTATTTAATTCAATCCTTGCAACGTTGAGTATGTCATTAGAAATACTCAAAAATTAAAATAACGTAATAATAATAATATAGCACTCTTAGAGAAAAACTAATCAAGGAGTTTTTGAAGTACGTAGAACCTATACGTACGTACACCACCACTCGATCCTTGCAATACCACGACAGTAAAATATTTTCTTTCGCCCTTACATAAATTTGATCGCATTTCATTGTTTGCATCTCGACGAGTATATTCAAAATGAAGTCAGGCTCAATTACGATAGACAACTCCATTTAAGTTAAAATTAACCTTTTACAAAACATTCAAAATTTAATGATCTTCTCACTGAAAGCACCAAAATCAACCATCAGCAGAAAATTCTCCATGATTGGTTGCCAAGGATAAGAATGACCTTTGAAAGGCTAGCTCTCTTCGCTACCGGAATAACCTGAGGCGTTCGCTTGAAAGTGAAAACAACCTCCATTAATATTACAATTTAATTTTCCTTGCTATATCAACTTACTAACAAGTTGTTTTTCTTATTTAGTCTATATTTAATGTAACCTTAGATAGTTAAAATAGGAGGGCCAGTCAGCTAGGCTATCATAAAATTTCAGCCTGCAAGGCAGAATGGTTGAGTTACGTGACTCTGCTACCTATTTGGAGGAAGAACTTAAAAGATTCCTCCTCTTTGTTTGACCCACCCTAAATTGTGTAATTTTTATTGCCTTCCTCAATCACCATTGCAATCTCCGTCAATCCATAGGTTTTAAATCTATCGCTGGCTACTCTTGTTCTTACTACCGAAAGAGAGGCATCAACACGCAGGATTGAATCCCTGTCACTATTCACATTTTCTCGCCCACCATATGATGTGAAAGAGCAATAAAATGTTCCGATCGCATTTTATAATATGGTCCTCAGTTGTACCTATCACTACTCAATAACATACCATGTGCAGATAATTTTAAATTTAGCATGAAAAGAGACTTGTATGTCAAAATTTAATAATTGTTATTTAAGAAACTGAAATATGTAGAGAAAGTTAAAATTTATTTAGTAAGTGCAAATGATCAGCGGATAGAGAAAGCCTATGCTCAAAAACCTAATGGCTAAAGATGAGACATCTAGGAATTTTACTCTTTCGATGTAAAATATAGACAGATCGCAAGGGTGCATTTAGTTCTTGGTAGATTCTTAATTTTAGTATTTATAAAAGGGTACCATTGAAAACATTCAGTTAGCTTGTATAACGATCTTTAGCAGTAATGTTGGCTATGTAAAATACGATAACTAACTAATAAAATGCTCTTCCTTATAATTAATAATGTAATGTAATTTATAATATTATCAGGCAATGGATTCGCCACTCCTCCCTACGAGGGGGGGCTTGCGCTTCGCAACTAAGATTAAAATTAAAAATCTAAAAAAAAGCAGCTATGGTTAAATTTTTATCAATTTTCTGAACTTGGCCAATTATAATAATTTTAAAAAGGAACTCTAAACGAAATTTCCCCCATTTCAAAATGTCACGTTGCTAAAATATAAGTATAGAAGAAGCTATGTAAAAATATTTTTTAGGAACTTCACCACTTGTAATTCTTTCGGTTTTAAAAAATTCACAAAATTTCGTTTCTTATATTTATTTCTGAACTTCACCATTTTGTTGTTTGATATTATAAAAGAATTAGTAGAAATAACTTTGATAAAAAATATAAGTCATAACCAAACTAAGATGAAATTATTATTGAAATACTCAAAAAAATCCCCTTCTTAAATTATAGAATTAGGGATGATCATGATTATTACCCGTCATCCTGTCTCTTTAACGATGTTTGACCCGAATTTAAAGGGCAAATTCCGGCATGATGTTTGGATAGTTGTATTTTAGTAGGGCTCTACTTGTTTGCAAAGATAATTCTTTACGATAAACTAGAAGTTTCAAGACGTTTTAACCCTTTAAAAAATATAATTGTTAAATAGTATTAAACTAATGAAGCAGGTGTTTCAATCATAATTATGGAAGATCTATTTACCTATAGGATCGTTACTCGGATATTCAATGAACATTATATATTTTGACTTCACTTTGAATGAGGTTGGATTTTGTAATACAGTTAATTAGAAGCAATTTCCACCTTCAATTTTATACTTTTTCTCATTCGAAGGTGTTTTGTCAAGAGTAGCCTGAGCTCTTGCAACATTTAATCACGATTATCTTTAACTATCCTTTAATATCTATCCTGCATCTGGTATTAAATTGACTACTCATCCGTGTAAGTCTCGCTTAGTATGTTGTGATAATTGTATAGTTCATTATGTGTTGTATATAATGAATCTAGGTCAAATCAATAAGCAACTGGCAGCTCAAGGTTCCAAAATTACTCTGTCTCTCTCGTAGCAACAATTTGCCATGTGTTGCGCGTAGTCAACGAAGGCAAACTGTTTTAAACCCACATCAGCGCTGTGCTTTAGCTCTTTTCATAGTGGCGGTAGACCTCAACCGAACAAACTCTCAAAATAATGTTTAAATTTTTATAATATTCTGATTAATTGACAGTTGTGCATCACTCTAACACGTTTGACAATAGTTAAGCAAAAGTGGTTGTCTGTATTCGAGGTTTAGGTAATAGTTATAGTTTAGGTACGCAAAATAATATTTGAAAGACTTCTAAATTCTTATGAAAACAAGCAGAGTAGCTTTTCACAGTAAACAAACTTTTGGTAGATAAACAGATGTATTGAGAAAGATGAATGGTGAAAAAATAGAGAAAGGAGAGTAAAAAGGTTAAGAATCACAACTATTTAAATGCAATATTTTTTAAACACAGTATGGGGTAAAATGAAAGCCAAGATAGAATTTCGTACACTGTGTAGGATCTCGTCATTAGGAGCATGAACTCTTTCACAATAGACCAAACTGGAATTACAATCATTTATTCAAACTTGTTGGAATTAGAACTGCGTTGCAAGATTAAGAATTTCCTATTTTTTCTACATATTTGTCAGACAACTGTTTCCATCCTACGCGAGAATCCCCGGGAGCCGTGGACTAAACCTGATCATGGTTCCTACTGCATGAAAGAAAGAGGTATAAGAGTTCTAACTAAATTATCTTACGTGTGACAGAGGAGAAAATTGTACTTCTGCTCTAAATAACTTCTGAATGAAGGTAGCATGGTAGTCTTGTCCAAAGTCTCTACTACTCTGTTAAATGAGATCAATGGTAATCATGACCAAGCAACACTCATTTGTGTGAAAAGACGAGCAGGTGATTGTTCTCACCAAAGGCCAAAGTGTCTATTCTGATCAAACAATTCTCTAGTGCTTTACAGACGAGCGCATTGTGATCTTTAACTAAATACTGCGTAAAAGAAGTTTACATATTTTTTTAGCGTGAATATTTGATTTCTGTTTTTTAATTATTTTCCATTACTTGCCTTCATTGGCATCTGTCCTTTTTCTCTTACCTGCCCTATTTTTATAATTATTTAGTATTAATTTCTATATTCTTCCACTTATTTTTTGTTATCGTTAAGCCGCATCTAGTTAACAAAGTAATAAATGCAAATTGTAGACTTTTGAATGGTGTGTATCTAAGTGGGCTTGTGTGTAAACGTACTTGCGATATAGAGGGGTTTGAGGACCCCTTTCACCTGTCTCTAGGCCTACTAAAAAAACAGAAATAAAGAATTGGACAAAGGAGACGAAAAGTAAAGATAAAAAAAATATATAAAATAAATAAAGATGAATTGGACTGACACAGACAACTAAACTCATAATTATTGTGATGCGTTTGCAAATAAACCGTACACACGCCAGTTTTCAACGTGTTAAATGCATGACTCTGCAACCGTCATGTAGATCTGACCTTCCCAGCCCCTTTATTTTCCCCCGTTACATGACTCTTTCTAGTTCAATTTACCACCCGTTGGTATTTTGTCACTTCACTCTAGTTTATATCTCTTTTCCAATAAAAACAAAGTGTTTCAATCATAAAACCGCTCATCTGACAATTAAGATTTCTTCTTCTGTTCAGGAAACCAGGACATTTAAGATTTCTTCTTCTACACAAGAAAACAGGACAAATGAGGTTCTTTTTCTGCATCAAAACCGGGACACTTGAGGTTTGTTCTGTAACAGAAAACCGGAGATTCTATTTCAAAATGATCTTTCGTATCTTTTTTTTCTTTTCAAAACTTTCGGGTTTTATGTTACATATTTCTTTGTATTCTTCTTGGATTTTGGGAAGTGGGATATCTATGAGTGTAATGGAACTGTTTTAAGCAAAGAGAAAGTTTTATCACAATTAGGTTAAATAATGAGAGGTAAAAAAAACGAAATAAAGAAAAGGGGTGAAGAAAGAGACCGAAGGTGGATAGGAAAAAGGTTAAATACGAGGGGCGGTCAATAAGTTTTACAATTCGGATATAAATAAACGAGATATGAGGAAAAGTGTTTTATTATTTTTAAATATAACTTCGAATTCCCGACAACAAAAAATCTCTCGATTGCTGTTCAATCCACTCCTGGAGGGCAAGCTGGACATCTTCATCGTCCTTAAACCGGCGTCCACGCAGTGCATCCTTGAGCTGGCTGAATAAAAAGTAGTCGCTAGGGGCCATATCTGGACTGTAAAGGGGATGGTTGAGCTCCTCGAATCCGCACTCGCGCAGGGAAGCTTGTGCAACTTTGGCCTTGTGGACTTTGACGAGATTGAAGGCGATCATGGGGCGTGAGGTTTCTAGGGACCCAACGGGCAGAGATCTTGGTCATGGCCAAATTGTCGTGGATGATGTTAATAACACTTTCTGATGATATTCCAAGTTCTCGCTCGATTTCTTCGACTTTCACCCGTCCATTTTCGAGGATTATCCTTTCAACACGTCTGATGGTGTCCTGGACCGGGGTCATCTTCAAGGGACTCACGACCATGGCGGAACTTCCTATTCCAGAGAGCAGTGGTTGCATAGAAAGGGGCATTGTCGGTGAACACTGCAATCATGCGTTCATGGATCTTATTTGCATTCTTGCCTTCCTTGGTCAAAAGTTTTTTCACTGCGCGGTGCTCAACCTACTACAATGTTGAAAAATTTGTGACTGACGATCTGTGATCAGCTACTGCTTCTTAAATAGACGAGGCAAGAGTGTGCGGCTGCAGGTCTTGACTTGTCATAACTTCTCCTAACACCCCCACAAACAGCCATCCCCCTTCCTCTGTTTTGCTCTACCGATTCACAAAACTTATTGACCGCCCCTCTTATACCTCGTTAAGTCTAGCAGAGACATGGAAGGTAAGATAAATTTCATTAAGAAGTTTAAACAACGAAAAGTCTCATCATAAGTACGAACGTAGGCATTCGTGAGTTGGTGGCATGTTTTATTCGCTACAAAACCAGAAAATTCCAAATTACTGATGCTAGAGAGGGACAATGCGGAATTTGTAACTAAGGATTTAGGAAACTCCATAAGGGAACTGCCTTGTCTGTCCAATTTGGAGAGGTTTGCGAAGAACGCGGGTCCCCCTGGCCAAAGCACAACAATGAGTTTGCTCACAGTTGTAAGAGTAACAAATTTCCCTTTTCCTATCCCGAAGAGATTCGCAGCTATATTGAGTAAACTGTTAATTATCAGTTGTAACTCATCAGAATTTGTAGCCGTACTTTCCTTGTAGGTTAAGGGACTAATGGGCATTATTAAATATATATAATTTTTAAACAAGATAAAAAAAACGCAAGCAAAACAGGACAATACCTTTATAGACTATCCACGCATCACCGTCTTCTTTCACTTTTGTTTAATTTTACAAAACCTTAATTCCACAGCAATGTAGCACGAACCATTTAGTTAAAATATACAAAGAACTAAACGCATTTAACTTACCTCCCTAATCATAAAAAACTAGCTATAATGTTGTTAGTACTCTAAACAGATCAATCAAAAAATTTTATACCCTCGCCATTAATTTTGCGATTTAATTTTGCTTTGTAAGTGAACCTACCAACTATTTGTTTTCTTATTCATTCTATATTTAGATTAAACTTAGGGAGTTAAAATAGGATGGTCAGTCAGTCATTCTATTAGAAAATTTCACCCTGTAAGCATGAATGCTTGAGTTGCGCAACTCACTATTGCAATCTCCCTCAATCCCCACATTGTAAATCTATGGCTGGCTAGTCTGCTTCTCACTACCGAGAGAGGCATCAGCACGCAAGATTGACTCCCTGTCACTACCCACATTTTTTCGCCTAACATATAATGCCAAAAAGCAATAAAAAGTTCAGATTTCATTTTACAATTTGGTACTTAGTTCTACCCACCTCTTAATACCGTACCGTGTGCATATAACTTTAAAAGTTAGCATGGAGACGTATATCAAAATGTAATAATTGTTATTTAAGAAACTGAAATATATAGAGCAAGTATAAATGTATTTTGTAAATGAAAATGATCAACGGATAGAGAAAGCCTATGCTCAAAAACCTAATGGATAAAGTTGATACATTTGAGAATTTTATTCTTTTGATGCAAAATATAGACAAATTGCAAAGGTGGATTTAGTTTTTTGTTTTTTGTTAATTTTAGTATTTATAATAGAGTAGCTTGTCTATCGATCTTTAGCAGTGATGTTTGCTCTGTAAAATACAATGAGTATCTAATAGAATCGTCTTCCCTATAATTGATAATGCAATGTAATTCATATAATACGTCATTGGACGTCTCTTTTAGTATGTTTGAGTCGAATTTGAAGGGGAAATTCAACAATTATAATTGGATAACTAGTTGTATTTTAGCATGGCTTTCGTTGTTTGGAAAGCTAATTGTTCACGATAAACTAAAGGTTTTAGGGAGTTTTACCCTTTTAAAAGATATTCTGGTTTAATGGTATTAGACTAATAAAGTAAGCGTGTCCTTCAGAAGTATGGAACAACTGCATACCTATAAGATGGTTACGCAGATATTCAATGATCATTTGAATCGCGGTGCTTAAAATTCATAAATTAATCATAAAGTTAAACATAAAATTACACTGCACATATAATTTTTTATAGAAAGCAATACCTTACCGGGCATTGCAAAAGTCCTGTTACACTCCTTAGCCCTCTGTCAACCAAGGCCACCGAGAGTTTTGATGGAATTAAACACCTTTGTACAATTTCTGCATATAAATGTGTTTATATTGTAATATTACTCAATGTCGCTGACTTGGGTGGAGGGCATGTGCTCTAGGCGAGCCGTGAACACTGTGCGCAGGTTGCAGATGAAATTTTTCCTCATAATGCTGACCCACACGCGGTTGACGGAGGACTTCAGCTCGTTGGCCTTCTTATAACAGACCTTGCATGCCCTGCCCGCGTCATTCCCACCCACGCTGTAGTTGAGGGCAGTGAGGTCAGGGGACTGCAAAGCAAAAATTTCTTCGACCATAACAGCATGTTTGACATGCAAGACTTTTGTAGCCAAGATGTTCCTGTGTTAGGCCTCGGTGAGCCTGTACCTTTCCCTCGATCACAATGGCGTCATCGTCTCACCATTCGAAACCACGACGCCGCTCATCTTCACGGAGGCCTGGTGCTTGGGCGGGGATTCGTACCCGACTTAAGAGACGTCGTGGTGGAAGCTTACCACGCGGTTGTTTTGCCTTTTGATGACCAGGTTTACCGTAAAGGTTTTGTCATCAGTAAAATAAGAGATCTGAATTGTCAAGAGTTTTGAATTCTTTGAGAAATCAACGAGAGCGATTTCTACGTTTTGTTGTGATTCGATTGGTCAGTAGAGGCCTTTCAAAGCACTTTAATCTCTTACTACCCATTTCCTTGACAACCCTGAACACTGTGGCCACAGGGATTTTCTTGGTCTTTCCAAGGGCTACCATTTTGAGCCTCAGGGCAAGGGCTTTCTCAAAAACCAAACGGATAAAAACATCAGGTCTTTCTAAACGAGGTCAATTTTTTTAGGTCTTTCCCCTTCTTGTTGTTCTCGGCTACTTTGTGGATGGTCATCCCGCTGACGTTAAGCCACTTGGCACTGTTGGACCTATTTTAGCCTGCAGGGGGGTAGAATAGCAGAGACTTGGTTTCTTTTTACTGCTATCTCGATACACCTATAGACAATGGAAATGACGTTTTTGGAAACATGCTGGAAAAGTAGAACCTTAAGGTTTGTTTGACTCAACCCTTTATATCACACACAAAAACCTCTTGAAAGATAAAAACAGAATGTAACACAACTATTGCAAAACCCAGTATATTTTGAGAGATCTGTGAGTGACATTAACTTAGAATGTTCGGAGAAAAAGATTGTGATGAAACGGAGAGAAATGTCTCCGTTAAAACGTAAGCATGCCTTCTATTGTTCCAATTGGAAAGTTCGATTAGCCCAAGGCAAATTTTAGCGTACCATGAAAAAAGATTACTCAATAATCACTGATGATGGATCCTTCTCTTTGAGTCTGTATTTTATTGCGAATAGAGTGATTTTATATCAGATGGTGACTGCAATTTTCTTATAGTTTTCTCTAAAATAGAAATTTGGTAAAGTCAACGATAACATTTTTGCACTGTAGAGCAAATATGAAATATAAACAGATGAGAAGTAAGTTGGATAAATTGAAAGAAAAAAAATAGTGGAATAGGTTTTGGATGAAAATGAATACAATGACAAGATAAGACAGTAACTACTAGGGATTGGGTATGAACAGCATACCCCTAGAAATAAGTTCGTCCACTAGCTCGAGGCCTTGAGGGGATGTCAGTTATTAACCTTTAAGAGGGTATTTATCCCGGGTAATCCGGAATGTTTTAGGTGTAAATAGCAATCTCAACCCCGATAATGTTTCAAATTATCCACTAAAATTATGAGGTCCTTATAATTATATAGGTGATAATCAATTCCTTTTTCTCCTTCATTGAATCTTATTCTTATTGTTTCTATTTGTTTTTCCAGCCATTCTTTTTATGTATCGCAGAATTTCCTTGAAAATTCCTAATCCTTCGTTTTGGGAGCTAGTTTTGCTGGGTAGTCAACCTGATTGCATCACAATATCAGTATTTTTATGTTTTTAGACCACTACATGTTCTTGAATTAGCTTACACATTGATTTTATTTGGCCCACGACTGTTCTATGGTGTAAAAGAGTGGAACGAAATTTATATAGCAAAATAAAGAGGTGTAATTCAAGGAATGCACAAAAACACAAATCTAACTTAATTCTAGAATCTAATTTTTTATAAAATTATTACCTACATGTATGTTAAAAAAACATTAACATTTTTTGCACATATTTTACTATTTGAATACTTCTCTTACTCTCTCGAAACTCGTTGCTTTTTGTACTCCTTCGTCGATGCTTCTTTTAACATCAATAAGGGATCGAGAAAATTTATAATCCATAAACAAGGGAGATCTTGTATACAAGGTTTAGGGAGTAAATTTTCTCGTGTGAAAACATGTTAGAAGGCCATGACCTCGTCAGTTGATCTTATGTGCTTTATAGATAATTATTTCTCTATAAGACTGAAATCGTGAGCAAAGACTGCTAAATTCTTCAAGTTATCGAGATATCTCAAATCCGCCTATAATCTGGTATAATCACTAATGGTTTTTCATTGGTTAAGTTGAAATTTTACTACGTTTGGCTAAGAACAGCCAAACTAAATGGACAAAATAAATATTCTTCGAATTTTTACACCTGGCACTTTAAGGAGCGACATGTTCTCGCAGCCTTTATATCTCGGTAGCCTCAAACAAGAGCAAAACATCATGGACTTTATTTCTTCTAGACATCTCCTTTTTACCAGCTATCTGCCATTTCATTTACAAGCCCCTGGCCATCACTTTTGCTTGGAGGCTCATTTTGCCGGATAGTAGCCGATCCTCTTTATTTTATGTATTCAAAATACCACCTTTGGTGGATCCACTCTGCCATCTCTGCCTGAGTATGTGTTGGCACCTATTTTTATGTGAGCAGCTGTAAGTTTCCTAGTTAACTTTCGACGTAATTTCTTATTTCTTCCTTGTTATTTTTAAACATTCTCACCCGAAATAGCCGTCCAACTTCACCTGGATAAGACATACAATCTCATTTCATTCTACATTCCACCCGAGATAGATTCGATGAGATAGAATTTTACCCTAATGTAGGGAGGTTAGGAAATTTCTTCTCGTTCACGGGAACATGAAAGGTAGTTAGCCCTTTGGAAGGAAGGCCTATACCGGAATAATGAGCTATCTCTCTTTTCTTTGTGGTGAGGGCAATTCTCATTTTTTTTCTGATTGTATGAGATACTAAATTTCTCTTAAAGTTTGGCAAGCTAAATGTATCTCACAGAAAAGTGCTGTCAGCGTCACTCTCTTAGCCATGACCATCAAAAGTATTCTTTCGGAGATGTATGGAGGTTATTTCAGCTGGTACCTAGCAAATATTTACCGTTCTTGCTTTCTGTGACATTTGCCATGGTATTTATTTGGCTTGGAAAAGGCCTATGACACCGTCTTGCGTTTTTAAATAATTGAAAACATACATTATATGCGGCTAATGGTACGACTCACATTTTTCCCTTTTCGTAGGAAAATGTCATCGGCTTCAATCTCTTGCCTAGAGCATTAAGTGTATATCTTTAGTGTACAAGAAGGGTTTCTTGTTAAGGTATATGATTTTTCGAATTATTTAGTATCAGTGAAGATGTGTACCCATGAGCCTATCTCCAACAGAATTTGAACTCATTTATTAGTTATCCAGCAAGAAAAGTGTTTAGGTTTTCTGTGGCCAAAAGTAAGATTGTGTCATTCTGCCACAAGGCACTTTACCTAAGCAAATAGAACATTTGGATTTATTGCGTGGAATTTGGAATATATTAGTAAAGAAATACGACTTACATTTTCAAATCAATCGTGCGATACCAAATCAAATATGTATCTCACTTCTAGCCTGCTTATCTGTAAAACGATTTCGCTAAATGGATAGAGTACAAAAAAAAATGTCAAAGCTCATCTAAATTCTGCGTAACAGACCTTATATTAACTGCATATAATAAAATAGATATTCTGAAATGGTTTAGTGTATCTTTACCTGGATAATTTGGTATATCCAAGTTCCGAAAAGATTAAAAGGAAAAAACATAGATGAATAAAAAACTGTGAAGAACTCTTATCGGATTCTGCCCTAATTAATGGATACAAAAAAATATAAGGCACACATATGCCACCTGATTTAGGGGAAATTAAATAAAATGAACAGAAATTAAAGTTCCTACTAAAGTGAGTGTTTTTGTCTTATATTTTAAGAGTAAGAAGGGTTAAGTTAAAATAGACACGGTGATACCTTTCAGTATTAAATTGCCATTCGAATGAGGAGCAAATGTCTTTTTTTTTTCATATATAGGAATAAAATTTCGGAAGGTTTGTTTCCCTTTGCTAAATATTTGATATTTGCCCAGAAAATCAACGACATTACCTTGGTGCTGCTGAGAGATGTTAGTCCCTGGCTCTACGGACACGACTATTTGTAAAGGCTATCGCGGAACTCGGTTCACACGGCCTAAGAAAATACACACCTAAACTTTATAGAAGACCAGGGATCTAAAGGCCTACCAGAAATTCACCAGAATTAATCAGGACAGTGCTAAATTATGAGGTATCCGCAAGGGGTTAAATAAATACACACAAAAAAGGTATTTACAGTATTATTCACAACAAAATTAAAATGGAATAAATTAACTTTTATCAAATTATATGGGGGTCATCAAAAAATAAGAAAAGTCACAAATGCTGAACACCATCGAACGACGACAAGTCATTTTAATCAAAAAGATATTCACACATACATAGATGCGTTCTATGGATAAGTAGATAAAAGCCGAAACGACACGCGCCGTTGAAGATGAAAATAGGCTTCGTTACTCTAGTGACAGGTGTTCCAGGAATAACCTCCCTGTCTTACGTCCCTTACCGAAGGCCCAAAGTTACATGAATAAGACTTATAACACCTAATTACTTTAAAGGGGACGTAAGAAGTAGGACATACTCCAAAATACCTGATAGTAGAGCAGTAAAACAATAACCCACGTCGGGAACACAGGCAGGAAGAGGCTCGGTGACGATGAAGGAATTCGACCCAATTCGAGAAGGGTGAATGAGATGGTGGTCTTCGGCGAGGAGAAATTCACAGACGGCGAGAATTTTTACGTGCCAAGTGTGAAGGCTTACCAAGGAGAACACTTACAAACGTAACTGGAAGAGCAGAAGTCAATGCAGCTGACAGAGGCGCAGCGACAATGCTGGCAGGAATCAATGGCAGAAAATCCTCACTTCACGAAGGAATCCAGTACGGGTCTCCAAAGATTAATGATGTCAAGGTAATTGAAGGACAAGGATTTAGCGGAGCAATCAGGCAGAATTCTTGGAACAGAATAACTTAAAAGGGCTCACAGCCCCATTTATATCCTTCAGTCTGAAGGGGAAAAAGGAAAATGGGGCACAAAAGGAAGGGCAATGATGTGATGAGTCGCTTCCCCCCCACAAATTAGACTGATAGATTGCAGGAGTTTAGGACCAAAATGGTAGCCTCGAAGCAGGTCGGCCTGCGATAAACACCATAAACTAAGATGAGAAAGTGAAAGCATAGGAATCCTAGGGCCTACCCTTTACACTATCCGATTACTTTTGGTGGACACAGTTTTCGTTTTTTTTTACCTTAACGACGAAAGTAATCAAATTCTATCAGTTGAATGGGTTGGTTAAGCGTTGCTATCGAATGTTCTCTTTTGTAAAAAAAAAGATTGAGTTAGAGATTTTAATATGTTCTTTAAAGTAGATAAAGGACAGGTTAATTTTCCTTAAGAAATGTTCCTTAATGCTGGAGAAGGAGGGCTATAAGCCATGGTTTGAAATCTCTCCATATGTAAGTATAAAATGGCCTATATTTGACGAAATATTATTTATAATTTAAAGAAAGTGTTTTAGATTCTACTAAATCATCGTTTTGCAAGTGAAGAAGGCATTATACCTTGTACCTTAATATGTATTAGTTTTTGCTGTCTAAAAGCAGCATTAGAACAATTTAACAGTGTGTTCTCATTTGAGTTAAAGGAGAGATTTTACCTCTCCTACACAATATTTCGTATTGTGGTTATGAGAACACGTTAAGACCTTCGACTACAGTTTCATTAATGCTGGTGAAAGAGATTCTTAATTCATTTCCTGAAACGGGATTATACCCATTTTACCTTTTTTTCAGGTAAAAGAGGGTATTATCCCCTTTTACGAAATGTCCTAATTAAATTCTTTTTCCTTATTGGATTTAAATGAGGGCGATTTCATCTCACTTCATGCAGGTGAGAGATGAGTTTAAAACATTTTTTCCCAAGTGTCATTTACTGTAGGATAAAGATTCAATTAAGCCATTTAAAAAAAGGTTTCTCATCTTGGATGAAAGAAGGTGCTAAGACCATTATCGAAATGTTATTTATTGCAGAAGTAAAAATGGTTTGCTCGTTATATGAAATATTCCTTAGTTAGAGGGAAAGAATGTAGTAAGCACCTTTGCAAAATGTTTTAATTGCAAGGGATAGAGTGTGTTAGACACTTTTATTAATTGTCATCTATTTCAGGTGAAAAAAAGTGTCAGAACTTTTACAGACTGTTCATTATAGCAGGTAAAAGATTGAGTTAATTCATTTTTCCATATGTTCCTTATTGAAAATAATAGTTGGCGTTAATTCCACCTAAGAAATGTTCCTTAGTTTTGATTAAATAAAGAGCTAAGAACATATACTGTGTATATTTTTGTCCAGTGAAACAGGGCCTTAAGAACTTGTACCGACTATTCCTTCTTGGCTGATGAATGATGGCGTAAAGCTGTTTAAATAAATCTTCTTTATTTGTGTGGTATAGGTGCATTAAGCCTCATTGTTGCTCTTTGTCGTTTAACGTTGGCGTTGATGTTTCTTATTTTAATTAAAATATGGTGATAATTGCCTTTAACCCATTTTGCTTAGTAGAATTTAAACCGATTACAAAATCTAGTGAAATTTTAAAATTAAAACAACCTAAATAAGACAATTGCAATAAACCATTACTCTCCAATCAAATTTCAAATGTTTCTTTCATTTATTTACAAAAATCAAACACCAACCTAGGTAACTCCTCCATCAATCTTCGAAATGTCATATATTTGGCGCTCAAGCCAGAAAAATGACACCAAACTCATAAGAAAATTAATTGGTAGGTGTTTTACCGTAGATATGCACTCATTAGGAGGCCATTATTTTCTTTATGGAGACATAAGGTTTAAATTTGTATCTAAACCTCATGATTTTACATTACATGACAGTGCAGGATTTCCCACCTTATTCAGGACTCTTTACGGTGACTTGCCTTACCCGATTGTCTTAGCTTAGATGTAATCGAATGCGGCGTTTGCATTATCCAAGCTGTTGCCTGCCACTCATGAACCTCTCTGTTACAAAATCAAAGCCTGATTCTTTACCAAGAGCCTCACGAGAAGAGCGTTTGATGTTCCCGAACGCGAGATAAAAAATTCTTTGAAAATTACTTTCCTGACTTTGAGACAAGAAAAATTTAGGGATTTGATAAACCAGAGAGAGAAGAGGAAGAACTTTACGAAATAATTGAGGAAAAAATGGGTAAAATATTGATGCTAAAAGCAAAGTAAAATATTAATAACGTAAAATATTAATGCAAATATCCCAGGCACAACTTTACTATATCCCAAGAGGACCTGATATATTTATTAAGTCAGCTTCTGTGAACCACATGTAAACGGAAAAATTATTGATATTCTCCGTGGACAAATTTTTAATTATATATGATTAGAACTGTATAATTGACGTTTGTAGGAGATCAAAATCTTTGCCAGCTACATATTATGATATTTTATGAATCTCTTGAGAATTTTCTCCAACGGGTTTGGATGCGGATCTCGTCTGTTCAGTATTAATTGGGTAGGATTATTTGCCTTGAGATATAGATAACTAATTTAGTTCAGGAAGAAACAGAACATGTTCTAAAGCTAAGGCTCGTAGGAATAGGTTCGAATCCCGATGTAGAGGTATCCCATAAAATAATATTATTTCCCCACCTCCTAAGATATTACTTTCGACTTTACCCTTTTTGGACTTGCCGCCAGGTCTCCGCAAAATTCAGACAAGGCATGACGCGGAAATTGAAGCCCCCTCCCCGCAGTCTCAAACTTCCCTCCCCTTCCCCTTCGGGCGGGAGGATTACTTTGTAAGTTCGCCACGAACAGCTTTCATGGCTCCAGGCACTGGTTGTCCGTCTGGACCGCTGATCCCTGCCGTTGACACTTCCCCGCAAAAAGACGTTTGGTTTGTCACGGCCGCTATGAGGGTTCAAGAAGGCCTCTCTCTCTCGTCCTGTTTTGAAGAACTCCGGGTATATATGCACCCTCTCCAGAATTACAGACAGATGTGGTTAGAAGACACTGCCCCAAAAGGAGTTTGGTCCAATGAAGCTCTCTCCCGAGAAGAGTGAGTGACGGTCGCAAGCCACGGAAAAGCTGGACATTACATCCGTATCTTCGAGTCAGGGAGAAGAGTCTCGTGAGGCAATGACAGCTTTTCTCAACTTCCTTCGGATCAAGGGTTGGAGAAGCCCTCCTCCGAAGTTCTTTTGGTAACCTCTTGAGGACAAGAGGTCCGTTAGCTCGCTCAAGCCGAGTGTGGAGAAGTCATCTCCCCCCCACTTTTCAAAGTTCGTCTGGTGACCTCTTGAGAACAAGAGGCCCGCATCTCGCAAAACACAAGTTCGAAAAAGTAGCCACACCCACTACTTAATGTGGCTACGCCCCGTGAATAATCAAGGTCACCAAGACCTCCCCCAAATTTTCCCCGCTTTACTCTTGAGGTTCAAAGGAACCAAATCATTCAATACCCTAAATCTCCCATTCTAACCATTCAAAAACCCAGGTTATCTAATTACTATTCCGAACCTAATTTCCTCTTATTCCTGTACCCATATATATCCATATTTATTTTTGAGCCTTTTATTTAGTGTGTATTAAAATCTATTTTTCTCGTTGTGTTTGGTATATTCCTTGATCACGCAGCTGCCACTATCTATTCAAATCGCACTCTTAAAGAAATAATAATTTGTCTCCTTACTTGGCCTACCTTGGAGCATGTGTGCGCATATTCCCGTATACTTGGCCATACTTCGACACCCAATAATTGTTACTTTCTTTAACGATTAATATATTTAATATTATTTTATTTCGTTTAAATTCAAGGTTTGGTACTTGTTTTGTTTTATAAAAAAACTTCATCGTTTGTCGAAATGCTTTCTTTTATTGACCATCTTTCCTTTCACGCGTGGATTGTGATTTCACGTTCACACGCATACACACTCACACGCATACACACACACACACACACACACATATATATATATATAAATATATATATATATATATATATAAGAGAATGCTAAGTTCCTTATCAAGGATAACTACAAGAAATAATATTATATTAGCGGTATATATACGGAAGGAAAGTATAAAAGACCGCCTTTCAAACAAGAAATTACCAATGAGGAAGACAGAAGAGGAAAGTATATACCTATATACTGTATATGCTTGACTGGATCTGCTGGTATATATAGGTTCCTATATATTACTAAATACACGTATTTGTACACATAAGTTTTTATATATGGCAAAAAGCGGACGGACAGCCAAACAAATATCTGCTCCATTATGTATAGGTGCAAGCTGCTATTGAATAGAATATATTTTTTTCCACCCAAAACATCAATAACCATTGACGAAGGTCCTACGTGCACAGGAGTATTTGAAAATCTTCCGCGTCTCTTCAAACTTTTACTATTTGGTATTGCATCATCTTCAGAATCAGCCGATGGACTTTGAATAATATATGGAGTATACTCCTCCTCACTGGTGTGAGATAAATTATCAGGTTCGGAGTCAGATTAGGGAATTGTTCTCAAACAATTCAAAAAATTCATCATCAGATGAAGTTATTTTTTTTGACATGTTTGCAGCACGACAGTAGAGCAAGCAATGACTGAGAGGCTCTCACGTAACCCTTTGTATCAGCCCCTGTACCGAAAGTCATGCGGTCAAATTGACCACTCGGTCGTTTCAGTTATAGCATGTCAAATAACAAAAGCTATGGGAGTAATTTTTTACATATTTCAGCTCAATACACTTCATCATATATCAGGAAAAGTCAGTTAATCTCAATTTTGTTCATAAAATATATGAGATACGTGCATTTAAAAATCAAAGTGCGATCAAATTCACTGCAAAAATGTTCTAGTGTTAATAGATAAAAAGGATATAGTAGTTTTCTGTAGAAATTAAACAAATCTGATGACTTTTAAAATTAAATAACCATCATAAATTATTCTGATCTATAATTTTAGGGGCTAAGCGAATAAGCATTAATTCGACTTCTTCAAATTTTATTCCTAGTTCCTTGTCTGAAGCTAGTGTGACAGAGAACTGCTCCTAGAAATTTGGCGAAACACTAATACTTTAGTTGGTCCTAATTTCAGGGTATTCTAAAAGTTGATAAAGCCAGAAATAGATTTATATTCGAAACATTAAAAGCTTTATAAGCAAACACAAATATAACTCTTGAGTCATCCATGAGGTTTCTTTCCTTAACTCATATATCTTTGTGAGATATATTTAATTCAGGGGAAAAATACCCGAACAATTTAAAATAGTTGCTTAATATAATACCCCAATATACTTAAATACTCTGTGCAGCATTGTTATGAACAAAGATTTGAAGTTTTTCTTTTAGAAAACAATGCGCGGACATTGGATTTTTACAATGAATTTCATTGTTTATTTAACCCATTCATTCAGGTATGACTATTTGAAAAATGAAAATGTAAATAACGGAGGCTTTTAAGTATATATAACGCACCATTTCACTCTTTTATTTTGTCTATAAAGGACCGAGAGATTTAAAGGATGCATTGAGAAACTGAGAGGGCAGCAATTTCTGTTGGATTGCTGGCGTCAGGATGGGATTCCGATCATCGAGATTTGTGCTTTAGCTGGAATACTGCCCCCATTACGCTATCTAACCCTCTTACGAAGAAATTTGGATGTGTAATCCACAAGTGCGAATTTCTTCAGCGATAAATATATGAGCGATAGCACGATTATTATTAAAGACAATTTAAATCACGGAATAAGTGAATAGTAAGAAATATTAATACAGAAAACTTGCTCCATTAATTTATGTTAAGCACAACACCTGTGGACTTGTGTGGGAAATACACAATCCCCTGAAATCATTAATAAAACACTCAATACTTAGTGATTGCCCAATAAATTTTTTGAGGTAAAGGAAAGAAAGTAATTAGACATATTAGAAATCATTTCGGTTACAGTGGTGGATCGTATTAAAATAAGTGGGGTTCGTGCCTAAAATTTAAATAAAAAATTTATGTAATAATGTGCAAAAGGAAATAAACATATAAAGAGAAAACTTATAAATAAACTTGATAAAATCCTAAACAGAACACAATCAAACTTTTTTCACTCACTAATAGCCTGAATTGTTAAAGTGAAAGCTTGATACATTCTTTTTTATATGAAATCCACTCTCCTTGTTTTAATTTGCACTAAAAGATTAATTATTTACTCCTTGATCTCTGGATGGCAACTGAAGATTTTTTTTAGCCATTAAAAACACTGCAAGTTTAGTCTTTCAGAATTCATAGTGCTCCTTAAAGGGTTTTTATTCTTTTCAGGGTCGAAAAGCAGTGTTCTGACTCTGATCTTTTGATGGGAATTGTCAAAAGGATTTTTATAAGTTTTTTAATTTCACCTAAAAACATTATCTATATTATTTTCTACAATAAATTTGAGCATTAATCAATTAATAAATAAAAGAACCGAAAGAAATATGAATATAAACACGTTTTTAAGCACAACACACGCGGAGTCAAAATAAATACTACTTTACACCAGCACACCAGAGTTGGCACCGCGTGAGCTAGAGTGCTCACTCTCCCAAGAATACATCTTCCCATCTCGGAATTTTAAACAGGTGCACAACAGCCTAACACCGGGTCGCTGGTACTGTGAAGCTCACAGTTCTATACAAGGACTTTTGTATTTTCTTCATAAACTAGGGGATGGCTACTGACATTAAGCTTCAGGATTATATAATTTACAAATATAAATAAATAATTAAAAAGGAAGGGACTCATTAGAGTGAATGTTATCGATAATATTGAGTGGAAATAAGAAGTAATGCATTTCCGCAGTACCTATACACGAGCTACCACTTATCGGAAACCAATATTCGCTTGAGATTATATTAGGTCACCTCTAGAATGAACACTTCGATTACCGAAAAGCAATTTATTAATCTCTCAAGTTTCTTTCGCATATATGACTGATTCAAATTAGCAAACTTTCATATGACTTTCGTAAAATAAATTGGGAAAAAATTCGGAAAGGCGACTTCAATCGGATGCTCTCCTCTCGCTTTATTTAGGTTCTTTTCTTTGGCGGAAACCTCATCCTTTGCTTCTATCAGTGTTAATCTCTGCATATTGTTCAATGTGATTGTGAGTAAGATTATTGAGCGTAGAGGCAAATATTTCGGTAAAGGGGGACACTGCTCTCCCAAACAAGGGTAGAAAGATTGACACAAATTAAGCATTGAATAAATGTATGTTGTAACAACAATTTCTCAAATAATGAAATGCGTGGTGTTAATTAAGCTTAATAAGATATGATAGGTTCGGTGTACTAAAGTGGAAAAGGAATGAAATCGCAAAAATAGACAATAAAAAATAAAATGAAATGGGAAACTAAGGGAGTAAGGGAACTGACAATAAACAATAATGTTGAACAGTGTCGTAGAATGCCCCCCTTTTTTGTTCTAAGAGTGCTGAGAGTGCTAATATATTGATATCTAAAAATCTTAACGTACTAAGCCGTTCCGAAACACGTAAGGATATAAGAGAAACAAACAATAATCCAAAAATAAACTTATATTTTAACTTTAATCATTGAATACACAACATCTAAACATTAACTAGCGTAATACTCTGAATATTATCATAAACAAGAATTAATTAAATTAGTTTGACCCTCAAAAATTGGTTAATTTCTCTACACACAACAATAACATAAGATTTAGGCTTGCGGACTCTACTGGAGTTTAAAAGGCCTCAGGAATGTTATTGACTCACGACGCGTGCCGCCTGGCCAGATGTAGATGGGCAGTATCACAAGGTCGTTTTGGCGAGGGTAGCAGCTGGGGGGTCCACACGGTATTTCCGAGGGGGGGGGGGGTTCTTCACGGACGAAAACAATACGGTACTTTATGCAACACCAAGGTAGTCGAGGTCTCACTGGCGAGAGGGAGTCGAACTTGGTTCTTAAACCAAGTTAACTTGGAGGGCGGTGTGACCACCAAGTAACGAGCTCGAGGGGAAGCTTTTCTCCTTCGTTACGTAATTCCTCATGGACGAGGACTGAACTTGGGGAGGGTCTTCTTCAAACGCGAGGATCGATGAGACGGGGTTTGTCTGACGAGAAAAAGTTCCTAAAGTTCGGTTTGGTAACCATGAACTAGCTCGAGGATGAGCTTCTTCTTACTTCCAGTCTTCTTCAAGGGCGAGTATAACGGAGGGGAGGTTTCTCTGATGAGAATAATTTGAACTTGGTTCGTTACCAAGTTAACTTAGGAGTTCAGTGTGGCCACCGAGTAACGGGCTCGAGGGAGGAGCCTTTTCCTTCTTCTTTTCTTAAATCCTCAAGGACGAGGAATACCCCTGGTGTTTAAGGTGCACCAGGATATGAGGATTCTCTCTGGCGAGAGTAATTTGAACTTACCAAAGTTAACTTATCGTTTGGTTTGGTAACCAGGAACTAGCTCGAGGATAAGCTCCTTCTTAGCCCCTTAAGGTAGGTAACCCTCCCTCTCTTGCAGGGTACTTCTTGGTCTGGCGAGCCAAGTACACTACAAATCCAGTCTAGGTAGCTCGGTTTTAATCGAGGACTTCGTCACCCTGAATCTCACGTATACTACCCCGATTTACCTCATTGTTTCTCATTTATACCTTGTCACCCCACTGGGGGAGTGGTAGAGAGGGGAGGGGCTTGAGGACGGCCCCAGGAGAGTTCTTTTACCCAAAGGTTTTTCTCACCGATTCTTACATCGGCTCCTCGTTAGCCTTCGAGCTTGGGAGAAACACGTCTCCAATTTCTTATTTGACGTGAGTATGTATCTCACTCTCCTGGGGGAAGATCTTGCATTTTGACCTTTAAGGTCTTTCATTGCGCGGTCTGGTGCAGCGCTAAGGTCACGCGTTTGGCCCGCCAAGGCCTGGGCCGGATGTCTTTGCAGTAACCACCTTGTGACTGCCCCACGAGTGAACGGGGGGTAGGGAAGTGACGATTCCCTTACACACCTCCCATCGAAGACCTTAATGTGGGGGGGGGGGCTCACGGAAACTCAAAACAACTTACTCAACCTAGTCTAGATTAGCAAAGTTGTATTCCTTTGATACCTCTCTTACATTAAGTTTCCTTACACATGAGCACCCTCGCGCGCGTTTACACAGGCAATGTGTCAAACTAGACCTACTCGCAATACAATTTTACATGAAAATAACAAAACCTTAATTCGTCGATGACCTACAAAAAAACAAAACAAAACAAGCTACTTCCTTACATTTCTAAGTTTTTGAGAACTTAAATCCTACCGATAAATATTAACACGAACAACAAATGAATACATGGTTTCACGCTCATTAGGTACTAAAATAACCCTCAATGGTATTTCATCTCCGCCTATAGAGCAGTTGTACTTTATCGCCTCCTTTGATGTTGCCAATACTAAAATGGTGCTCTAATACCAATACTTTACCGCGCCTGAGTCAGCCGTTCGGGTTATTGAGTCTACCCCAGTATATTACAAAATGGTAGCGGTATTTAAACGTACTCGAATTACCCATCTTATGGTACTTGACTACCTTTAAACTGAACATTATGGCAAGAGCGGCCTGTTGCAGCGGGGCATAACTGTTGGGAGCGTGGGTCCCATAGCTCTCCTTTAACCAGGTACACGGGAAGATCGTGTCTGGGTGCAATCTTTTAGGACCGAGAAAACTTTTCCCTGCGAGGTCGTTAATGGGCGTGGCGCTCACTACGACTTGGCATCTTAGCGGTAACTCCGTGGACGTTCCGTTCGGGGAGGAGACTACTAGGGGTAGGGGATACTCATCCGCTTCTACCATTTGATTAGTCTTACCTAGGTGTATCACAATAACACCTCTTTTCTCCTTCCTTGTCAACTCATTTGACTCGATTCTCTTCGCAGGTAGTTCCTCAGGTACTATCTGCTCGTACCTCTACCCTACCTTCTACTTCTTCCCTGATAACCCCATTTGGCTTGGTTCTCCTCGTAGGTTTTCCTTTAGGTACTCCTGCTGGTACCTCATCCCTACTTTCTACTCCTTCTATCGTTATTCCATTTGGCTCGGTTTCCCTCGATAGTCCTTTCTTAGGTCCAGGCCGGGCTACAACTTCCTCGGTTTCTATGAGATTCTCGATAGGTGCTGTTTCGAGTGCGAGCAATCTTTTCTTTTCTTCTCTCTCTTCTCTTTCAGCTTGAGCACGTTCTTTTTCCCTCTGTATTCTTCTTTAATCTATTTCTTTTTTAATCTTTATTCTCCTTGTTTTCGACTCTTTTTCCCTCTTCATTCTCCTTTCCTCGGCTTCTTGTTCTGCTTTCGCTATTTCGTTTTCCCGTCGAGTTCTTCTTTCTTCATCTTCCTGCTTTATCTTAATTCTCTTTCCTCCTCTTCCCTTTCTATCCTTATTCTGAATTTTTTTGCTCCTTTTTTCAACATTATTATTCTTTCGCTTGTTTTACCTCCTCTCAGAATTCTTCGTTCCTCTGTTTCTATTTTCCCTGTATTCTGCCTTTCTCTAATATTATGTCTCTCCGTATTTTTATTGCTTCGCATTCTCTTTTCCCTTCTCTTTTTATATTTTCCCTCTTTCTATCAAACTCTATTATTTCTTCTTCTTCTTCTCTTTGTATTCTCAATTCTTCGAGGATGTAGGCATCCCTATCCTCGCCTTCAAATCCCAGTATTTGGGATTGTAGGTTGAATCTTTCGACCGGATCCATTTTGTGTTGGTCCGTCGAATTTTCCTTGCTGTATTCTCAGGTAATTATGCCACAACTCACCAGGTAGCGCTCAGCATAACTAACCCTTAATCCCACTACTATGCTGATTGAAATACCACTCCCGACAACAAATTTACCACTTGACCTACCAATTACCTTCAGATTGTTACCACCCCTAACTCAACCAATTTTCCTCTCTTCAATTATTCTCTTATTCCTGATATTCCTTTACGTGTTGGCTCTTTCTTAATTAGACACTGCTGGATTCTTTCTAAAACAACCTCACACCTGACACCACGTTTATAATATGTCGTAGAATGCCCCCTCCCTTTTGTTCTAAGAGTGCTAATATATTGAAATCTGAATATCTTAACGAACTGAGCCGTTTCGAAACACGTAAGGATATAAGAAAAACGAACAATAATCCTCAAATAAACCTATATTTTAACTTCAACCATTGAATACACAACTTCTAAACATTAACTATCGCAATACTCTAAATATTATCATAAACAAGAATTATTTAAATTAGTTTGACCCTCAAAAATTGGTTAATTTCTCTACACACAACAATAACATAAGATTTAGGCTTACGGACTCTACTGGAGTTTAAAAGGCCTTAGGAATGTTATTGACTTAGGACAAATGCCGCCTGACCAGATGTAGATGTGCAGGATCACAAGGTCGTTTTGGTTGAGGGTAGCAGCTGGAGGGTCCACACGGTATTCCGGAGGATGGGCTTCTTCACGGACGAGAACAATACGGTGCTTTATGCAACCACCTGGTAGTCGTAGTCTCTCTGGCGAGAGGGAGTCGAACTTGGTTCTTAAACCAAGTTAACTTGGAGGGCGGTGTGACCACCAAGTAACGAGCTCGAGGTGGAGCTTTTCTCCTTCGTTACTTAATTCTTCATGGACGAGAACTGAACTCGGGGAGGGTCTTCTTTGAGGGCAAGGATCGATGAGACGGGGTTTTTCTGACTAGAATAAGTGACTTAGGTTCGGTTTGGTAACCATGAACTAGCTCGAGGATGAGCTTCTTCTTAGTTCCAGTCTTCTTCAAGGGCGAGTATAACGGAGGGGGGTTTCTCTGACGAGAATAATTTGAACTTGGTTCGTTACCAAGTTAACTTAGGAGTTCGGTGTGGCTACCGAGTAATGAGCTCGAGGAGGAGCCTTTTCCTTCTTCTTTTCTTAAATCGTCAAGGACGAGGAATACCCCTGGTGTTTAAGGTGCACCAGGATATGAGGAGTCTCTCTGGTGAGAGTAAGTTGAACTTACCAAAGTTCACTTTTCGTTTGGTTTGATAACCAGGAACTAGCTCGAGGATGAGCTTCTCCTTAGCCCCTTAAGGTAGGTAGCCCTGCTACTCTTGCAGGGTACTTCTTGGTCTGGCGAGCCAAGTACACTACAAATCCAGTCTAGTTAGCTCGGTTTTAAACGAGGACTTCGTCACCTGGAGTCTGACGTATACTACCCCGATTTTCCTCAGTGTTCCTCATTTATACCTTGTCACCACACTGGGGGAGTGGTAGGGGGGCGAGGGGCTTGAGGACACCCCCAGGAGAGTTCTTTTGCCCAATGGTTTTTCTCACTGATTCTTACATCGGCTCCACGTTAGCCTTCGAGCTTGGGAGAAACACGTCTCCAATTTCTCATTTGACGTGAAAATGGATCTCACTCTCCTGGGGGAGATCTTGCATTTTGATCTTTAAGGTCTTCCATGGCGCAGTCTTGTGCAGCGCTGTGGTCACGCATTTGGCCCACCGAGGCCTGGGCCGGTTGTCTTCGCGGTAACCGCCTTGTGACTGCTCTGTGAGTAAACGTTGTGGGGGGGGGGGGAAGTGATGATTCCCCTACAAACAGGATGTTGATCAACCACTAATATAAAAGAGGTTCATTTTAGACCATGCGATTATTCAAAAGTAAAATCTGCATTATTTAAATTACGAGAAAAAATTGTAAGATTATTTAAAAGAAACTTACTCTTCTTTTCTGTGACCGATATCGGGAGGACTGCGTAACTCTTGGCCGCAGCACCCATACGAAATCTGACTGAATTGTGAATGTTTTGCGACCTTCCCTTCTAGGGCGTCGGGCTTTAGATCTGCGATTACTGCTCGCAACACTCTCCTTTCTAGGCATCTTACGATGGGTTGAATAATCATGAATAAATATATTGGGAGCAATATCTCTCTAAAATATATATATTTTAACAATTCAAAATATATTAAGTAGATTATCTCCTGGAGATAAGTTTACTCCTAGAGGTCGCTATGGGCTATGAAAACAGATTCATGAGGGTGCGTTGTACTCACAGACGTCCAAGTAATGGTTAGAACATCGTAAATCTTTAACGGTGGGTGCGGAGTTAGGCTGATTATGTTACTGGGAGAAGACGTGCATGGCCTTTTAGAATTTACAGTGCTGGTGAAATGTCGGATGGTATGAGCAATTTCTCGGAGGTTAATGATGCCACGAAGTTAAGACCACTGAAAAGAAAGCTTGGTCGATGTAAATGTGCGTCATTTCTTATTTCTCTAGCCGGTTCTTAGACTGTATCAATGAGGTCTCGATGTTTGCGGATTAAGGAAAGCAAAACATTATATGTAGATTTACGTGACTTATGCTGAATTTAGTGGAATGAACATACGATTGGAGAAGTGTTAGTGGTTTGAAGTAAGATGTAAATCCATTTCGATTAATTTTTCCGAAGGGAATAGCATCTCAAAACTATTCATATTGTCCATCTATAGAGTTGGCCGCCGTCGGCTGGTGAAGTTCCAGTGTGTAAAATACTATAATATGCTGCCATGACTCACAAAGGTGAGACTAAGAGCTGCTGAAAGTGTCAGACTTCACAAGAACATTTCAAGGCTTCTTTATGTACTCACCAAAGAGGGTCATGATGGATGTACTTTCTCACTAGGAAGAAACAGGAATATATTGTTATGAAACCCTTCCATATGAAAGGCTTAGGGTGACATGCAACAATGGGCCTTCCTTTTAATTTTCTTCGCATACCAAAACCAGCTTAAGGACCCAATCCATGAATCCTTTAAAGCGAAACAACCAGAGCGCCTTGAGATGCGATAGCGAGAACAGAAGCCATTGAGCTTAGCTCAAAAAGAACTTCTTCCCCACAATTCCTTAGTAAATTATTGAACCGCATCGATGATTTTGTTCATCTTGTTGTTAAATTTCTGCGAATATAAATGGTAGAAAAGCTTCGAGACCACGGATAAATCTGGTCGCTAGATTTAGCCTCTGAAAGCAACACAAGCAAAGAGGTGATCTGCGATCCGCAGTCACAGTCAAGCTATTTATGGGTTGAACTTCCCCCATGAGTTTTTATATGCGTAAAACATGAATGTGTATACAAATGTAAAAGGCTTGCAACAGCTGTGTCACTGCAAAGTCGGGACTAATGCCATCTCTCTGCTGACGAAAGAGAGGTTTGGAATTGTGACTCACCAGCGTGATGATCATTGTGAGCTATTGCCACCTTTATTTGTCAGATAGCTGCTAATGAAGTTTAGCTTCAATGGGCATGAGAGCCTCAGTTGAACTTTATTTTGCTGAAATCTCGATTAAGGTGACTGTTGCTTCCCTTTGTTCTGCTGGAAGATCGGACTGGCCAACTTGAATGTTTTTCTGTAGACGAGAACTTTTTCGCATCAAATGAGGCTCGAAAGTCATAGCCCGAATTTAGGCATACCAGACAGGTATTGAGGACCCTTGGACCACCGATGCATAAAGCCTCACATGCGAGTGAAGTATGTTAATTACGATATATTTATGACATTACGACGAGACGATTCTTGTTTAAGCGATGTCAGGCTTGATTGAGTGAAATTTACACGAAGCGTCACCAATGATTCGTTGTGGCATAATGATTTTGCAAATCTAATGTAGAAAATAAATGCACTTAGATATGCCTTGAGCTGCCAAAGACAGTCGGCTTCCAACGCAGGAGTGACTAGCTCACGTGGCTTGAAGTAGCATAAGACCGAATGATTCTGTAATGTCGTTATTTTAATAGAAAAAGAATCACTGATTACTGTGGTAAGCCACAAAGACCGAGAAGTAATGAGAGAGGAAAATTAGGCCGAAAAACATAATAAAAGAGAGAAATACCTAAATGTGCGTGGCTAGACATGGATGCGTTTTACTTTGTGTGTATGTGGAGCTAATGGATGGAGTAACAGAAAGGCGGGTAGAAAAGATGATGTGCGAGTAAAGGAAAACCGATATTCATTACGCTGTTATCTTATGTGAAGATGGGTTCTAGCATATTGTTGGTTTGTTTAGCTCTGGTTTGTATAATGTTTTGTGTACTTGCAACTGTTGTTACTTGTCGAATGTGGCCACAATTACCTCCATGTAAGGTTTGCATGTAAGTATAGGGGAGTGCTGTGAACTTTTGATTGGTTATGTATTTAAATTTGTATGTTAGTATATAGGGATAGGGTGTCGTCTGTTTCTTCACTGAATTCGTGGCTATGATCCAGTTATCTTTTTATTCATTATTATTTCTGCCGTGTATTCTCAGCCCAAAGAACAGTATAGTCATGCCAGCAGAAGAGGATATTGTGTATGTTTATGTGCATTTTTCCGGAGGTTGTTGGCCATTGTTTGTGTAAATTATGTATAATGAAGGCGCTAAAACGTAGCCTGACTTACGCCCACGCATTGTGTTAATGAAATTGATGATGTGTTATTGTATTTTATGTGACATTTTTTGTCGAGTGAGTAGTGTTAGAGAACCCTTATAGTACAAAGCTGGAGCTCTATATTCTAGTCTAGGCTAGTTTCCAACAGATTCCCTCGTACCACATATTTTCGAAAACTTTCTTCAATTTCTAGCAGATGGAGAGTGATTTCTGTTTTGCTTGACGTGTTTTTGTAAGATGGCATTAATCATGGTCCCAATTTCTTGAGTGGACTGGCCTCGCCTAAATGAGTAACAGGCCTGTAATTATTAGCGTGTTTGGAGTTTTGTTGTTTTTCCGTTAATGTATGGCGTGTGTCGTTTTCAAATGGTGAGAGAAAGAAGACAAAGTGATGCGAAAGAAACGTTGAATAGATTGGTTAATAAATGAAAAATATTACAGGTAAGTGCTGCAATATTGTGGCTGGGACGCCTGAAATTTTAACATTCGAAGTGTTTTTATGTATCCTTTAGCTTCTTAAACGGTGATAATACTAGTTAGTGTAGTGAAGTTTTCTAACAGCACCATTCTTACTAAGGGGTAGCCTAAATGCCTCCTGTTTGTAGTCCTCATCATTCCCTGAATTCTTAGACATGGTTAGCTGCGTGTGGATATGGTATGTTGTGTGTGCACGTTGTTCCAGCGGTACATGAATGCGGCAAGTATGTCTTTAGTGGCAGTAAAGCTGCGATACACTTATTATAGGGTTATGGGTTTAGGTCTATCCATGCCAAGAACCCTCTACTCTGTCCTAAAAAAATAAGCATTAGTACAGTCAGAGTCATCCTATATACATGTGACCTCATGCTAATCTCGCGTTCAGTTTAGCTGCAAGCACTGGTGGATGCCTGTACGTAAAAATATAAAGTGCTGCCGAGGGAATTAGCCGTATTGGTTGTTATATGTAGTGATTAGTCTTTGTGTGAGTAGGGAGAATGTAAAATATTTAATGCATGTGTGAATCTCACATGATGTGTACATGTTTCTTGTTGTGGTTATGGTGTCAATGATTGTGATCCAGTGGTTATTATTATCATCAAAGTCAATAAAAGACGACCTGTTGGAAGGCAAAGACCATGACGACAGAACATTAAAACCATCCAGTGTCCATCGAGTGGCGCAACGTCGATAGCAGTAAAAACCATTAAAATAAAGAGAGTAAAAAAGAATTTATTAGCCTTTTATCATGCTTCATAATTATCCGAATTAACGACATTATTAGCAGAGTGTTCCATAGGAAAACGGCTGTAGGTTGAGAAATATCGAGAGAACTGCGTCGTATTCACTCGATCCAACGAAAATGCACAGTTATTCTGCCTTAACGAGTATTGCGTATCAGAGACCTGCCGTAACGGAGCTGGGATCAGACAGTGATTAGAGACAATTTTTAAGAAATGAGTAAAGACTCCAACGAATCGACGAAGTCTAAATACATCTGGTCCCAGAAACATAACCTGGTTAAAAGTTCTGTCAAGGATCTTCAATTGGTTCTCCGATTCAGAAAGAAAGACTGAATGACAAGATTTAAAATGACGCAGAAGGAAGAAATAAAAACAATTCCTAACCAGCCTGTCTGTTAAGTATATCTAGCGGCACTCTAGCAACAAACCAAGGTTTTGAGAAATTAAGGTCGCACCAGTGCGCAAGTATAGCTCAAAAGACAGATTGGGATCGAAGTTAACACCAAGCAATTTTAGCGATGAACAATTAGGGACCGCAACGTATTTGACATTGATGTCAGTGTGATGCGGTTCTACGGTCCTTGATTGACCAATAACAAGGGTATGGAATTTATTTAAATTAAGTTTCATACACCAAACATCACAACGGCATAAAATTCTCTTGATACCCAGAGTAAGCAATTCAGCGACTCTTTGTCTGTCCAAAGGATGAGGAATTGCAGCATAAGCAACTATATTCGACTTAATCTCAGAAAGCATGTCTTAGGTATAAATAAGGAAGAGAAGCTGCCCCAGAACACTACACTTGGAAATACAAGATTTAACAAAGCTGTAGAAGCTAAAACTACCATCAACGGACATACGCTGCTTGCTGTTAGTCAAAGGATCGAACAATATACCGAGGAAGTGAACACCAATAACAAGAGATCTAATTTTAAATAAAAGGGCCTTATATGATTAACACGATCAAAGGCTGAGCTAAAATCAAGAGATACAAGATGAGATTCATGACCAGCAACAAAAGAATTTTGAAAATCTTTGGTGATAAAAAAGGGAATCAGGAGTGCTAAGATCCTTCCGAAAAACAATTTCTTTTACCGGCAGCAATTGATTTTTATTAAAAAAATAAAAATAACTCGTCTGTTTGGCCAGCAAACGCTCAAAGATTATTTATAGAACTGGTCTAATGGAAGGGGCTAATAGCCCTGAAGGGCGCAGTTTAAATACCTATTATTATTATTATTATATATTCAACCGGATACATTGATAGTAACGAGCCTTTAGGATTCAGAGTGACATTTGCAGATCGCCAGCATTCAGGAAAGGAACTCTGACCAATAAGATATCTAAAAATAACAGCCAATTTTGGTGCCAATGATTGAACAATTCTATTATAAAAAATGGGCAAAACCCCCAAATAATCACATCTGCCAAATTAGTCAAGATCATTTAAATTAAAAAGAAGTGCTGATAAATTAAAAGCCATGAAATTCAGAGGAATAAGAGGTAAGTCAACTACTTTACTGCTTTGCTTTTTATTAAAATGTGAGGCCAGTAGATCAGCTTTCTCTTTAGACTTATAGCATACAGAGACATCATCACACGATAAGGGAGGAAGCCTAGATTCAACCCCAAATAGGGATTGTTTAAGACTAGACCACCAGGAGTGCGGCTGAGAGGTACCAGTTAAAATATCTCTGAGATGATCATTATAGGGTATTTGAGTCCCCTTATGTGTACGCATTGCGTGTTACCTGAGCTGCACGTAGTAGTTCTAAAATTCTTGAAATCGAAACGAGACCACCAGCAAATGCAGCCTGCATATTCCGCTGGGCCAATCAGCAGTCGTCTTCTCTCAATAATGGAAAGAAGGATTTCATTAAGTTCAGTTACGAGACACTGAGATCTATACACATCTCCCCAATAGATAGTGTTTAAATCAGTATCAATGCCAGGCAAGTTGGCATGGTATTTCAAATAGCACACTCGAGCAATGGACTCATATTGAAGTAAATATTTGGTTTAAATCTTAAAATTAAGTTCAGACTGATCGCTGCTACCAAGGGACGGAGCAATCACCCGTAAATCAACAAGGGTGGGAATATCCTTAAAAAAATGATCCACACAATTTCAAGAAATGTGAATCGGATCACGAACCAGCTGGTCACATCTAGCAATATTACAAAGATCTAAGGCAAGCCAACCATGCTGGTTTGGTGCAGAAATGGAATTCGGACATTTCTAGAGATGAGCATTAAAATCACTAACAAACACAAAAAAGGCCTTAAAGTCAGATTCCTGGATTACATCCACATCAGTTAAAAGGTAATCAAAATACTCTCATCCAAGTCAGGGTTCCTAGATCAGGCAAATAAATAATAATTGTGTTAAGCAAATTGATAATAATTGTTAAAATTGCCCCAGATAGGAATTAGGATCATCTCAAGACAGCCAAAGTTAAATCTTGCCATCCGTGAAGCAGTAAATGATGAACGTATATAGACACATGTCCCTGAGCCCTAGGAATAGAATTGCGTCTTAAAAGTATAATAGCCTTGCTAATATTTGGAATGAGAAGCCCAGACAAATGCCTAAAAATCTGGAACTAAGGTCTTAGGGCATAGAAATATATCGTACATGGAGGAAACTACCGAGAGCTCTTGAAGATTAGATTTCAGTCCCCTAAAATTAGATTAGAGGAGTCTACAAAACTAAATGCGAGTGCCAATGTTGGAGTGGGTATCTAGCACCCTAAACAAAATTAAAAGAATTATGATCAATATACTGTAAAATATGACAACACCAACAACAAAATTTAAACAATAACAAAGATGACTAGATTTACAAGAAGAAGAAAGAAAAAACAACATAAAAGACAGTAAGAAGCCAAAGAAAAAAGGTCCACCTAGGAGAACCGCTACTCCTAGGTAATGGAATCGTTAAGGTATACTCTCCAATTCTACAATTCCAAAGGGGACCTGACTGCACAAATGGCCCTTAAAATATAATTTGCTGCCACTATTCATCCCATCACCCTGCAAAACAGCATATATTGCGATTGCAATCAAAAGAGAGAAAATAAGGAGATAGGACTGTGCCCTGCTACAAAGGGAAGTGGATGAGCTCAGGAATATTGGGCCCCCTTCTATGACCAAGCTCAGGGAATTTACTTCAGGACACGGTTATTTGAATGACTTCTCATCCACTTTCGTCAAAAGACTGGGATACCTCGATCCCTTATGGCATGCACCATCCTACGCACATTGAGGACAGATCGTGGCCAGCGGTGTCCAAGATGGCTTTTCAGGATTTTAGGCAGGCAATTCCTCTACACACAAGAAACTTCAACCCATACAAGTAATTTCTGCACTCATTCAGCCGTTAGCGAACAGGAGTTCGCCAATCCGCCTGATGACAGTTGAAGATCCTGTACCTGCTAAGAATCACGCCCACCGCGGTTTGCGTTTTAACCGTTGGTAGTGATCCTTGAAGGTGCTATCACTCCGGGTCTGAACTGACCTGGGAGTGATGACGGCTAAAGAGTAGCTCCACACTCTCCAGAACCACAGATCACCCGAACTACGTCTCCATCACTGGATGCAGTTTACATAATGTCCTGCCCAGGACACTAAATTTAATGGGTAGAGTTGGTGTTCTGGACATTGAAGTTGCGTAGTGTGTTTGTGAAGATATGTCTTCTGAATTCCCCACAGTTTGTGTTTGTGTAGTCACAAAGGAGTGGTGAAGGTATGAGGAGAAGATAAGATGAAAGGAGGAGGCATACTTTGAATAGGTCTTAAAGTAGGTGGGGAACTGGGCCTATGTGTGTGTGAAAACGTGTGGCCTATTCGTTGCAATGGACTATATCCGGGGTTTTGGTCTCGCTGCTGTGAACAAAGAATATGATGTAATTAATTTACAACTAACATGAGGATTTGTGTTTTACTCGTATTTTTATCAATAACTCATTTTATCGGCTTTTTTATAAGTAGCTCCACTTTATCTTCATGGCTTTCTCCTTGGCACAGCTAGATATCGCTTAAAACCCAATGATTGTGATACATGGCAATCTTACGCGGTTCGAGGTTTATTTAGCTGCCAGACACTAAGAAAGCAAAATCAATTATCACTCTCCATACGCACACGAACTAATCGATCTACACCAGAAGATAGTTTTTACTCATCCTCCAAGAAGCTTTCGATCTACACGACACTCTTACTTGGGCACCCAATAAAAATTCCATCCTGACCTTATAAACAAAGAATATAAACTATGATCTTGTTAGTATTACCAACCGCTCCATTCTTTCCACGCTCTTAGAAAATATTTGCTCGATTACAAAATAGTGAGGAAAATGACTTCTTTCGAGTAGTTAATTTAGCTCAAGGTTAAGAAAGTACTTAGACTCGAGATATCTATCCGCCTTAGGCATTTTGGGGTTTCCTTTTATTATACCACTTCATTCTAGTGGTCATTTTAAAATTGTAGAAAGACACAGCTTTATTTTCCCTTTGCAATGTTTAGCACGTTGAAGAAAGCCAAGCGGTTAGATAGACCCAACGCAGCCGAGATTCACATGGCGAAGCAAGCACAGATGGGCCCCCCATCGTACAATCCAAGTAAAGCGTGGAGAACATTTCCAACGCGGTTGTAAATTCCATCAGGTTCCCCGCGGAGATAGAGAGAGGTGGTAAAAGCACTGTTTATCGCCGACAGTTTGGCGCCTCAGCTGCCCCTGGGAATTCCCTAAAATGGAGTTATTTCCCATCTCCCACATGAGGAGACTCTCCATATTTAAACCCCTTAACTACCCTGGAACAGCAGTAAGAACAAGGCTCGTTCATAAGAAGACATCCCTCATACCAAGTCGGTGTTTTTTTGTGTACCCAACCGAAGACTGGAAACTCTCTCGCCGGTAAGGCATCCACGGTCAAACGGAAGCCTCTGCCCCTGCCGTCTTCCTTAAGCAGCTGCCCCGGATTACTCATTCGAGTCATCGAAGCACTCAGCCCTGTCAAAGTTACCCTGACGTAGCAATACCTCTCCCAAGAATCACCAAGGATTTCAGCTCCCCTCTCAAGCCTCAACTAAGATTAGAACCTACACCTTCACAGCCCAGCAAATGAGGTGCTGACTATAGCCTTCCTCTCCCCTTCTTCTGACGAGAAAGATCTCTCCTGTGAAGTCGCTGATAAGATCTTCCGTTCGAGACCCTACTCTCCTTTAAGCTTTCTTGAAGCCGCTGTCACCTTCTGACTCGTAAGCCCCCCTTTTCCCCCTTTATTCTTGTGAGCCCAATTTGGATCTGGATAGGTAGCTCGAAACTACTTAAGAGACATTGACTTTGCCACCGGTAACGGTAAATCATTATCTAACTTTTAATTTTCCTTTATATCAATTTGATAATTATTAATTTGTAAATAAATTTTATATTTTCTTATGTTTATCTTTAATTAACCTGAACCGCACTCTCGGATTCGTTATTCAAATCTCGCCAAACTCGAACATGACCTGACTGTTAAACGTATTGACCACGCGCCTAAACTTGTCCTTTCTAATCCGCGCCTCAACGTAGCCTTCGGTCATTGGCCGGTTTGCTTCAATCGCCTGAGCACTCCCCTTCATACTAATAATAGATATTATGTTATATAGTCGTCCCTACACAGATCTTTCAGGGAAAGATTCTCTGATCGATTTTCAGATTTTAAGTAAATAAATTCAATGGTAAGTTTATGGAAATTCATCCCAATAGTGGAAAATAAAGGGGAAATAGGTCTGAGTTCTTGTGTTCCCCTATCAAGACATCTTAACAAGTTTGGAAATTGTTCTTAAAAAAAGCCTTTAATGCACATATAATCATTAAGTTTTAAATCTTACAAAATGTAACGTAAGTCAAACGAGGCTAAATAGTCTTTAGGTAAAATAGAAATGGGAATTAAATTTCCCCTGCTGATCGACTATTGTGTCTCTGTTCTCCAATTATGCATTAAAATCTCATATAATCTTTCTCACTTGATAGTTACCTCTAATAAGATTAGTAATATTAAGAATGAAACGTATATTTGTTTGGTGCTCTTTAAGGCCGAGGCCATTGGCAGAGCGTTTCTCTCTCATCTAGGTAAAGGCATAGGAGAACAGGGGGATATTTACTGCTTGTTTGAAGGCAGCAAGAAAAGATGAAAAGTGAAAAAATACGATCACCTTTTCAGCTTAGACGGCTAATAGGTAGTAGCAATTAAGGGAAATAGCTGGAACGTAGGGCTTACATGGTGCCCTGATAGGTTGAATGAGTATGGCAGGTAAGTTGGAGCATCAACATTTAAGATTTTGTAGGTCGCAAGGAAAACCTTGAAATTGATGCCGTATCTAAATGGTAGCTAGTTTATGTAGTTCAGTCCTGTTTATGTGATCTAAGAGTGGAAAAAGGGAGCAAGGGAAAACAAAGTAAAAAGCGTTGGAAGTTTCAAAGCGTTGACAACGGTTTCCAAACTATTGCGCTCTTAAAGGAAGCGAAGATAGCCAAAATCAAAATAAATCGGATAAAGGACAGTGTCTACTCCACGCCACCCATCTCCCTCTCACTCACCTCCATATAATTATGCTCCCATATCTTTCATAAAAAATACCTCTCGTCCTTTGACTTCTTCCCTCTAAGTCGTTATCGTGATTTGTCCCTGGTCCGTAGAGGAAAACCACAAAACTGAGATAAATGGAAGAAGGTAACCAAGGTTTGTGTGTAAGTGGAAGTTACAAAAATATTTAAAGTGATAAGCCACTGTAACTGCTGCCACACCTCTTTAATGTCAAAAAACTTAGTTATAGGAAGGAAGCCTAAATATCTTTGACAGATGATTTAACAGAGGAAGTGTGAATGGTTTTAAACATAGTCTTGTATGTTATTTATATTAATGCATGCGAAACTGAGTCAGCTAAAGGAGATGCTGTGTGCCATCAAATTGTCGTCTCGCTAGATAAAGGAATAAGATAATGCATGAAGAAATAGAAAGGGCGCATTATTTAACTTAAATTGTATAATATAGTATAGAAGATTACATACATTTAGCTCAAACTCTAGGAGGTAGGACCGAAATTGACTTCCCTCAACATCGGGAATTGAAACTTTAAATATATAATTTGATAAATAGGTTTAGGGAAAATATTCCTGGCTCTTATTAAAATGGAATGTATTTTTTTTCTAATATATTTGAAAAAATATAATTGCTGCATTTGAAATATATTTTTGACTTTTCTAGTTAATTACGTGGTTATAATTTAACCTATTAAATGTGTTTGTTAATGTTTTTTGTTGCTACAACCATACTTTATGGTTTTTCGTACAATCATTGCATAATATTAAATAGGAAAATCATGTACACTTTGTAGGCGTTTTGGAAAGGAATTCTTAGTGATTGTTGAATAAAAGGAGGGAATCTCATCAAAGCGTTTTTATAATGAATAGTTAACTTTAATTTGTTTACAATCTTCCAATTTTATCATTCATAGAATGATAATTTTTATCTTCTGTTGTCTCTTGGAGTATGACATTTAGTTCTTGTTTTAAATTTAGCGGAAGGGTTCAATAATAGTGGAAACAGTTTGAGAAACAAACATGATCTTTATTAAATGATCCCAATTTAATATCATTATAAATGAAACGGTTGACAGGTGATTTTACGGGATGGGGATTCGATCATGTCATTGTGAACACCTAATCCATCACTAAACCAACAACAAACAAGAAGCAATATATGTTATCAGGATTTTAACTGAAGGTAAATTTGCTCTAAGAAGTATTAATGGAATGCATTCAAGAACTATTTAGATGATCCTTTTAACACAAAATAAGACAAATCCAAAGACGTACGTTAAAAATATTTCAATACTGCTTAGTATATATATTATTTCCGTGACTTTCATCTCATTCTTTGCTTCTATTGGGCTAAATATTAACCAATAACCTCACTTTAGCACGATTTCTTCAGTTGTAAACTTTTAAATTTGCTTAATTAATTTAAGGTAGAAAAATTTACGCTTCACATTATTGAGCCGAAATGTACAGCAGTTTCCCGCCTCATAAGGACAGCTAAAATTTATTGCTTTTTATTAAACTTATTTAGATATCCTAAATGGAAATTTTGATTTATCATATTTGATAAGTAAATGAATATTATTAAAAGAAATTATAGCAGTAGTTCTCCATTATTTTATAAATGACAATGACAATAGACCCCCCAAAATTGTCAAACAATTTAATGTGTCGTAATTAGAAAACGCCGCACTTTTCGAAAGATGAAAATATATGTTAGGAATGCCAATATATTGGAGACTAACAACTAATATAATTATAGCCCACAACGACCTTTGTTTTGATTTTCTTTTTTTAAACTCATCCTAGTACATAGCACTGGACGGAAAAAAAAAATTCTGGATATTTAAACGAATGCTTAAGTGATTTTGCCTGCTAAATTCGAAAATATCTTTAGTTTTCCTCATATCTATTTTCGCTCTAGTAGATGCTAAAATTGCACCTAAAAAAATTCCAAAGGGGTATATAAGTTGATATTAGTGATTTTTAATGTAATTAAACAAGACTGCTTCTTTATTTAAACTATTTTAATTATACAAGAGGCAATTAATATGAAACAATTAAGAGAGAGCATAACACATACACAAACAAAGCACAAGTAAAAAATAAAATTTTAAAATGCACGTTGGCAAATATTTTTGGCAGAAAATTCTGGGATAAATTTATGCTTATTTCCGCACCGTTGATGTTGATCAACAAGAGTACATCATTTTAAAAACCATCAATTGTCTGCTATCATCACAGCGTCCCAAAGTCCTTGGTAATGAGTTTCGATCTCTTTGATGTCCTGATGGGATCGTTTGCCTTGTTTGTTGTTAACAACTCCGAGATTTTTAGGAAAACGATCAAGATGACTAAAAAGAACATGCATTTTGATGCTCATATTCGCACCAATATCACAAAAAGTTAATATCAAGTTGGTAAAAAGGTCTTTATAGTTTTCACTTTTGTGTTTCCATAACACATTTGGAAAATTAACGCAAGACTTTTTTGAAGAGGACATCTTGCACATTTACTATTGCTTAGTTCATCACCTGAAAGATCGGAAAAGAAGAAAATAATTAAAATTAGGATAGAGTTAAGAATCCAGTATAGTGGACGTACACACATACTTAATGACTAATTGATAACATAAAGTATATAGACACCTATTACATATACATATTGTCGTAGAATTGCTCATATTCTGGTCCAATAATTATTCGTGTCCTTGACCTGGACACACCGCTTTTGTCTAAGTTGATAGTATTGACCCTATGACTCAATCTACGATCATATATATATATATATATATATATATATATATATATATATATATAGGTAGGCTTTAATTCCTACTGAACGTGCAAAAGCTGGTTAGAGGCGGGTTGTGCCGTAGCCAGGATTCTCACTATAAAAGTCCCACTTGTTACTGGAGGGGGGTTTGTGATTGTTGAATTCTAAGAGTGCAAAATACAGGTTGAATAAATTAGCCGAAGGGATTTTGAATTAAAGTCTTGCCAAGGGTACGTCTAAAAGGAGGAGCCACAAATAAACACACGTACAAAAAATAAACTTTACTTTACACAAATATAATAATTAGCAATAGTTAAACGGGCAAAATTAAGGATTAAATATTAAACACTGAAATTAGGCGTCTAGATTTATATTGACTCAATTGGAGTATTAATCACTGTTAATTAAATAGGTAATTTAAGAATAGAGGGACACTGGGCTTACAGATTACCATTAATTGTTATGAATTGGAGAGACGACTACTCAGGTCCAGACGGGGTGGTTCGGGTGGCGTTAACACGAGTTCTGGAGAAGAGGGGGGATAATACGACGGGTTTGGGGCTGCTGAGTGCACTTCCGGTTAGTTCACTCCTAACTGGATGTGTCACTAACAAATAGTAACTTCCAGTAACTATTTGGATGTTCCTTTTCTTACTCAAGTTACGTTGAGCAACAGAGCGTATTCTCCTAGTCACAGACTCTTCGGGGCGGGATTTACTTTAGGAACACTTTGAGATAGCGAACTAGTTGTCTCGGCAGCGCGTTGACAGTCGATACGTTACGGCAATGACTTTCGTTCAACGTGAGAGTTACGCGTTACACGAGTTGGTTTGGGACACTGCTCTAGAGGGGTGAACGGCGTTATTATTTATACCGAAGATTGTGGGAAATCGAGAGAGAGATTCCATTCACGACAATTCGCTTATCGCAGCGCCTTCTGGACAATCTCCATGGGCTCATAAAAAAAGCAAATAAAATTTAGGCTTCTCTGTGAGATCGGCCTTCTTTCTTCCAGACTTCCTGTCACCAGTTGGGGGAAGGGGGGGGGGGGAGAAGAGACGAAGGTCAACTCAACGACAAATTTATTTCATTCCCACGATTACCTGGCGGCTTGCGAGTATGTACGTTTAATACCCTCACACATATGGACATTAACTCCCGCATAAACTTATATACATATGTACATTGACTCACACAAAACTATTAACATATGAACTTTGACTAAAACCTAATATATGTATTATAAAAGAATGTTTAATACCTTAAAAAATAGACCTGATAGATCAAAATATGTACAAAACATAAAGCCACAGATCTTCTCAGCTGTAACAAAGCTGCACGTGCTGTGTTAAATCAGAGACCAAATCTGCAACTTCTTTCATGTAATTGATATATTATTGTTTGATGTCATAGATAACTTAATGGGCAGAAGAGATTAAGAGATTAAGTGGCCGCGGTAATCGATGAAATAATGTCAAGAATTAATCGATATATTAAAATAAAGAGGTAATTGATAGATTAATGTGCAGAATTTATCGTGTGGATTAATTGGCACGGATAAGCTAGAAAATAAATCATGATGTAAACTTGAGATTATTTGGCAATGATAATTTGGATAATAATTAGTATAATTAATCATGGGATTAAAAGGCACAGACATTCCAGAGATTAAGGTTATAGGTGATTGTAAGGAACTTTTCTCTTATTATCGTGCAATTTCTTCTCCTCAGCCACCGTTACGTTAGCCAGATGGCTGAACATACGGTTAATCGAGTGAGCAGCATGTGACTTTTTGTGTTACTATATACTTTGTTTTGTTTAGAAGCATTGTTTAAATAGTTAAAAATGAAAAACAAAGCTTTTGCAGGGAAACGCGCTACCTTTTCGTACATATATGCAGTTTCTAACAGATCAGCCAAAACATTTCTATCTATAATTAAAATATGTGTATTGCCTGGCACGAATATTAGATATGATAAGTGGCGTGCATACACTTGAAGGAAATGATTGACAGAGGGGCGAGATAAGCATTTGAATGTTAATCAATAGCAGAAATTTAAAGATCCAGAAACAGGTGCCCGCACAAACCAAATAGAATCGCTTTTAGGACATGTCAAAAATGAGGAATATGTGATTGAATCCTATATGTGCGAGTTTTAATGGAGTCAACTAAATAAAGGAAATGACTTAGTTGCTGAAATGTACAAAGACATTGTAAAGTTTTATCAATTAAATAATGTTTAGCTTTTACTTTTTTATTTCCTTGGTTTGAATTTTTTTATTTTCTTCTTACTTGCACCCCTAATACCCCAAATACTTATAGCGTAGGAATGATCCCATACTTCAATTGCCACGCATAAGAAAAGCAATTCAGTCTTCTTAGTCAGCCGTTCAATAAGAGACGAAATTACGCCATAATAAGAGAAAATATCCAATTGAAATATTAGTGGGTAGAGTTAATCGAGGTATTAATAGGTAAATGCAATTATTAGATCAATAGGAAGAGGTAATCTAAAGATTAATTGACGAAGTTAATCAAGAGATTAATATAACATATGTAGTCCCAATATTAAGGGTTGGAAGTAATCGAAAGATTAAAGGTAATAGGTAATAAGGAGAGTACTGTACAGAGATAATTGATAGGTTAATGTTTAGAAGTAAATAAGAGGTTAATGGGCAGATGAAATCTAGAAATTAATGAGCAGACGAAGTCGATAGAATAAAATGGCATAAATAATAGACATAAATTTACGAGTAAATCTTGAGAGTAATGAGCTGAGGTAGTCTAAATAATAGAGAAAGAGTATGCGAGAGATTAATTGAGAGCTAAACAAAAAATATTAGTGTAGGATAATCGATAGATTGATACATAGGTTCATGCTCTGAATTGCGGTCGAAGATAACTTAATATCAATTTACATATACTTATCTTTTTGTCTACTATTCAATGTACACTAATCATTTTTTTAAATGTTAATTAATAATACTTGTCTGCGTCAGAAATGTACCATAGCTTTTTTGTAGTGTTTCTTAAGAAAATTGACCTCTTGAATCCAAATCTGACATCCGTTTTTCTTTACCAAGTCCAACTTTTACGATACAAGGAGTACTAATACTTTTATAGTTTATACATGTCCTATATGACATCAAAATTTAATTAGTTTTTGCACTACTGTATTCGCACTAAGTTTTTTAGACATTTTAAGTAATTATGTTAATAAGTTTATATTTTTGCAGGTAAGAAATTGCTTAGCATTATAATAATAATAATAGTGGATGAGTTAAAAATGAACAGAAAATGTAAGAATAGCTCCGACAGATATTTATATATTTGCGGCAAAGTGTCTTTTTCCGAGCAGCAATGTACAATCTTTCCTGTTATTATATCTTTGTATCCGGCATATTTTGGAGTAAGGATAGGAGATAAAGATGAAAGTTTTACACCAGATATCTGCTGCAAGGGATGCTAGATATTTTCAAGACGCTGAAGTCAGGTGTTCAGATGGTGTAGAGATATTGACATTTTAATTTTTAATTGTTAATACTTTTATACACCATTTGGACAACTTACATTTTACAAGAATGTAAATCTGGAAATCATGAGTCATTTTTTAGTTATATTTATTTTTGTTGAATCTGGTCCCTATAAGTTAATGCATCCTTTTGGGTTAATGGGAAACTTATCCTAATTTAGAAGGTATGCAACATAACTCAATAAACTCAAAATAAGATGCACATATATCCAATTAGTTCCAATACAATGATTTAATGCATCGGCATACAGGATTTTTCAGTACATATTCATATTCTTATTGTTTTAAGAAACTTTACTTTTAATTTGTTTTTAGAAATATTACACTTTAAATTTACATATCTTGCTAAATTTCTTTTCAGGTAGTGTCACTTATACTTAGGATGCAAACAGGCTACGCGAAGCATCCCTGTTTACTATGTTTATGGGACAGTCGTGCAGACAGTATGCACTATGAGAAGAAGGTTTGGTCTCTACGAGAAGCATTTAGAATTAGATCAAGCAATGTTATAGCTGAACATAAAGTGCCTCCTCGCAAAATACTGCTTCCTCCACTATATATAAAGCTTGACATAATGAAAACCCTTAATAAAGTAAGCAAAGCTTTAAAATTTTTTCTTTAAAAAATTTGCACAAATCAGTGACGTTAAATGCCATGTGGGAATTTTTTATAGACCTCGGATCAGGAACTTGATGAAAGATCAGCAGTTTGAGGCATCAATGACGGACATAGAAAAAGATGCCTGGAAAGCAGTCAACCTTTAGTTAACAATTTTCTAGGCATTAACAGAAGCCTAGAATATGTTGCCCTGGTTAAAAAGTCCAAAACAAAGCTATATACTTAATAACAAACACTAGAAGAGCAGAGAGAAGAAAAAGACTACGAATCCTGCACAGGGAGGCAAAGATAAAGCCACTTGACAGAATAATTGCAAAATGAGCAAAGAGAGTCTTAGAAAAGAAACAAAATGAAGTAGGATTTGAATTAACCAACCAAATTGCCCAAGAAGGAGGATGAAGATCACACAGATTTTTCCCAAGTTTCCCAAAGATAGTACAAGAAGGAGAAGAGGACGAACAACAAATCTACACCTAGAGAAAGAAAATAATACTCGACGACGACTAAGAGTAATTAAATAACCGTAGCATCACTATAGAATAGCATATAGTCAATTATAACTAGGATAGGAATAGGAAAGAATAGAAAGAGATAGAAGCCTACAACAGTTTTTAGTAAGAATATTAACTAGTAACTGTTCGAACGCCTCATAAATACCAACACAACTTAGGCATATTAAAAATAGATAAATAAAAAAAAAATAAAAAAAAAAAAAATAAATAAAAAATAACAGCAATGTGGGACACTCACGCAAATACAAATTTTCTAACTTTATCACGCTAGCTATGACTACCTATAATGAACAGAGATAAACCTGACCGCCAGGCAACTACTCACTTCCTTCAGGCTTCAAAATATATTTGTTTTACTATCACATTTGCACACGGGACTCACAGTAGGTACGTGGGACAGGGGCCACGATAAACTGCAAAGTTATAGTTAGAGACAAGCGAGACATCGTGGTTAGGAATCCACGTTAAGCTGGTAGGTCCCATAACTAACTAAATCCACTTCTGTCTCCTACTATTTTCTTCGCTGTCCTATCCTAAAACTTTCTTCTTCTTCTCACTCCTATCCACCGTACTCACAGTGCTTGGAGCCTACTTTGGCTCTACACAGTGTGACTATGGGGGACTATAAAGGAGTACAGAGTCTCTTCCTCCCTCTCCTTGGCCTCTCCATGATACCCAAGGGGGGCGAGGGGAGTGTCGGAAGAGCTATCCTTTGTCTCCCACCTCTTTTTCATTTTATTTCCTTTCATTTCCGAATGATACAACCGAATATTAGACTGATACACTCTGCTTACAACTTACGGATAAAGAATTTTTTTACTTGCTTAGTAACGGACGTTGAGCACCGCCTACATATAAAAGAGGCTAATCTGGACGTTTTTTGGTGAATTTCGCTTCACGGGTCAAAAAGAGATAATACTTTTTCGAGGTGGATTCATAACTCAAAGAGGGCTTAAGCACCTCACTGCTCTCGTCCATCGCCCTGCGTGCGAACCTGCTCGGATGTCTGCCATTCATTGTTTTTGTCTTTACTATGCCAGCCACTCGGACTGACATAGTTAATGACTTATGTGAAAACTAGTTTGAGGACTAGCCGACAGCGGAAGCATAAGTAAGAAATTATCTCGAAACTGGGGCATAAATGCGAGTCCCGGACGGAGGAGAGATCCTCATCGCCTGAGGGACCAGGCCAGAATCAAAGTGGAAAGTAACACCCGTCTTTATGTATTTGGATGTAGTTATGGCGCAAGTACCCGTTGATTCGACTGCTGCGCTTGTGCATCAAGTCCACCATAATTCGCCCCTTCTGAGGTTCCCACACGAGATCCATCCGATCCCTCAATCACCTATCATCTTGGCAGCAAACCAGAGGGGGACCAACTGGAAAATGAACGGGGGCGTTTTTTCACTATTTTTAGATTTGTACACCAACCTATCTTCACTAACCGTTACCTCCTTTACCAACTTATAACTTCCTTTTTCACTCCAAACATCATAATTACACTTTGCTTTCGGAAAAGAAGACATCGCAAGAGGACTTAGTAGAAGGACGTGGAAAACCATGAAGACCCTCACTAAGAGGGCCACCCTCAGGATCATATAAGGAGAAAAGGTTTCGGAAAAGAGAAGACTTTGCGAAACCCTCTACCTCGAACAGAAGGTGCGAGTAGGGAAACTGATTGAAGTTTCATCAAGTTTTATTGCTATCTCTGCAGAGAGAAGAGATGTGGACGGCTCCTGTTTAAAAAGAGGAGCTACCACACTAAAGCGCATCAGGCTGGAGGCAAAGACCCCACACAAGTGGCAGCGAACCGCGGTGTCATTTGCCGCAAAATAGAGGGTTGGGTCAGTAAAAACTCGACCTAAGACTTGAAAGAAGAGATCTAGAAGAGCAGTGCGTGGGCAAAAGTTCGGGCGGTCATCAAAAGACGTGAACACAGCCACGTTTTCAAAATAACGTTCACTATCACCGACATGGCCAGAAAAGCGACGACAGACGGAATCCTGGTTTTTAATATGAGATTCCGAGGAGATAACATCCAACAAGAGAAATTTAATAGTATACGAATCTACTTTGTATGCTATACACTCGAGGACCATATCAAGGTAACATGCCCGGAGAAAAACAAACTGTGGTGTAGTGAATGCGCCACAGAGGGACACCTATCCGATAAGTGCGAGAGCACTAAGAAGAGATGTCTATATTGTTAAGTGGACCACAGGACCATGGCCCTGAACTGCCAAAAGCGCCGAAACATCATTAAAAGGAAGGAGGAAGAAGAGAAGAAAGCCAAAGAGTTGACCTAGGCGAACGTTGCAAAGAAAAATAGAAAAATAAAAACTGCACCTTCACACATGAATATCGCAGGAGATCTAAGTGCAAAGATACTGATCTGCATTAGCCACGCAAATGTGTCTAAGGTAGTGAAGCCTGGCTGCTACAAACAGGTACACAATGCACTTTTAAAAGCCAACAATCTCCCGACTGTGTTCATGCATGCAGACCCTGAATGTTCCAATGCATTCAGGGAATCAGTTTTCAGAAACAGTGAGGTTAAATCTGGACTAGAGAAGATCGTAAAAGCTCCCTCATCGGAGAAATCCGAAGAAGATGATGAAGAAGAAGATGAAAAGGCTGAAAATGAAGAGGGATCCTCCTCTTCTGACAACGACGAGGGCCCCTTCTCCCGTACACGAGCTACGAAGAGCAGATCCAAAACCCCAAGTCCACCTCCGAAGAAGGAAATCCCTGGCCAAGGTAAAACCGATCAGCTATCCCTAATTAGGAAAGAGAAGAAAAAGAAACAGCATAGGGAAAAATAATTCTCGATGTTACGGAACGCACTGAGGATACTAGATTTTAATACCAACGGCTTGACGACGAAAAAAACTCTTTTCGGAAATGTATTTAGAGAAATTGATGCAGGCATCATCTTAATTTTGGAACACGGGTTCGTCACGCGTAGTGCATAAATTAAAATCTGGAACTACGACGTGTTGATCACGAATTCTTCGAAGGAGCGTTTCGATAGTGCCGCTATTGCAATAAAGAAAGGGATTAAATACAAGCAAATAAGAAATCTAGAAGAATCCTACCTCACGATTGAGGTCGAACTCGACATAGGAAAGTTACTAATTGATACCGGATATCAACCGCCAAAGAGAGACGTGTTACTAATTCACACTCTCACTGGCCTATTTGGCCGAAGAGCTCCCACTATAGTAATGGCGGATCTGAACGCCAGATGCCGCGAATCCGGTTACAATGCCTTCAACGGTATAGGAAGAAGTCTGGACCTATTGTTGGAGAGAAATATTGCCCAGCGAATAGGCCCTGAATTCCCACTTTGTCAGAGCAGGAAGTGCCATAAAACCAGACATCTGTCTGGCAAATCTTCAGCTGCCGTTCAATTACTATATGGAACCAGTACAGGTACCATGTAGTGACCATATAAGGATCCTACTTACTATCAACAAGAACCCTACACGAGTTTCAGCTGTAGTTAGAAGGAACTACAGAAGAGCAGACTGGACCTTGTACGCGCGCCTTCTCGAGGCCTACGATCCGTCCAACTTGGACGAGGCAATTCTCGAGGAGATCCTCGACATTGTATTTGTAAAAGGAGGTAAATTCAAGGGGAAAATGATAAGCGTTCCCCGAAGATTTTGTGTGAACTGTTTAAATTTTTCATACGAATATTTACTTGGTTCGACCCCACCTATCATCCTACACATCTCAATTTCACCACATTTTTTACAAGCTCCTTTTCCTCTATTTTATTAGGGGCATCAAGTGCAGCCTGAGCTTCCATGTTGCAATTGACACCCGGAAGACTGTATTTGCCTTCGAAATTGCCCCCCTCCCTCTCCCGAATTCGGAAAAAGTATGAGTATGAGTTATCTCTCTTTCTATCTAGTCTCTCTTTTCCCTCTTCTTCTCTCTCTATTTATTTACTTCTCTCCCTCTCTAACTCTGACTTATAAGCGTGCGTGTTTTCACTAGCAACTGCCCAATAACAATAGCCACTGGACAATATTGCAGAGCTACCAGTATTATGCTGAAGACAGGGCCTGACTGATTTCCAGCTACATATATAAACTTCCTGAGAAAATTAATTATTGGTCAAGGGGCAAAATTATTCTTATTTATTTTGGGATTTAGTTTTCCTAACTTCTAATCCCCGCAAAAATAAATGTTGAGAGAGCATTAATATGAGACCAGTGTAAGAAATACTACTTCCTGAGGCCTTCCTTATTGCATTCTATTTGTTAGACTTCTTTGGGATAATTTCCATGTCCTCTGGGGAAATGTTTGTAAGATCAAGAAAATATGGGAAGGGTAAAAGGTCGACTGGAAGATGTAATTTCATTTTAAGGATTTTACTAGTATTGTGAATTATCTACGAAACGAGCAAGTAAATGAGTAGGAGTGAGAGGGAGTGCTGAAAGCGAGGTTAAAATATCAATGAAGAATAGTTTGTTCACAAGTAAAACCAGTTTAAATACATAAGAGCTAGGGAAAAATGGGAATGAAGAAAACTGATATTGGGTTGAGCGGATAAACATGTATCCCTTTAAGACTGATGATGGAAAAATGCGAGGCTGCATAGTTTATTCTGATTGTAAGTGAGTTAAAAGTAATAAAGATATATGTTAAAGCTATGCCAAAAGATATTGAAGGACTTCTTACTATGCTGGTTTTAACGCGAATTTGAAGTAATAGTTATTCATTTCTCCGTTTTGAAATTTTTTTAATCTCTATCAGTAATAACATTGAGACGCCTCAGGCTTGAAGACGGCTAGTTATGTGACTCCTCCCGCTCTAAGTAATTTCTAAAAAATTGATTGCACCTATTAATAATTTATTTGATAATCCAATGTCATTATATAATAAAATGATTGGAGATAAAAGAGGCAGAGCACATAAACTTCGAGATATCACTCGAGAAAAGAAGTTCTTTGCGGCATAGTTAAGACCACTCTCATATAATATCTGCAATAACATTAGTGCCTAGTTTACTTACAAATATAATACGATAAAGCCCTCTCTCTGACCGTATGACACATTGACTCAATATTTTGCATTGAATTGTGCCCTCTTCCTCTCCTAACCACTTTTTTATTTTACATTTTTGACATATTAGTCGTATGTCAGCTAGTAGCTGCTTTAATCTTAGTATGGGATATTTTTGGTTTCTTAATCTTTTTTTTTATCCACCCTTTAGTGAAAAGCCCATTTCTCTCTATCTTGATCTCACCCGGGAAATCTGCACTCGTCAGTATCCCTCTTCTCTCAGCTATCGTAAACCACTATCATTCTGATCAAATTTAAGGAAAGAGCTTGGACTTAATCGGCAGAGGGATAATGCTCTCGCGATCTAACATGTAAGTATAGCCAATGTAAGAATTTAAAGAAGTAATTACATTTATTTCTCCCCCTCGTATTGAGATGCGAATAACTGAATTCATTATACCTTAATCATTTATGCGAAAACTTCCGAAGATAGAAGTTTTTATTAGCTAGGAATCTTAAAGTTTATTGTTCCTAAATTTATTCTTAGGTTAATTTTTTTAATTTAGCTCACATATAATTACTGAATATTTAGATTTTATTATACTCCAATAATATCTTAAATTGCGGAATCATATATCATCTAGTTAGTTATTTAAATTTATTATATTTAACGCCTTTCCTCTAATCAATTGTGTATCTGTTCTTTATGCTTGCGGTCATCTGGTGTTATGACATTTGGCTCAAATCATTTCATTAGATAGCGATACAAGATCATAACAGTATTAACATGAATACTTAGACAACATCTGGTTTCTGGCGTGCTAGTATTAATGCCTTATTTAATTCTTTAGTTATATTACTTGTGCTATAGGTTAAATAATTTAATTGAAGTCCAAATAAAGGGTGTTTGGAAGGTAAGGGTTTAATTCCATTTTTTCTTAATATTGCTTTATGATCATCATTTGCTCTGGAACAATTCACAAAAATACTTTTAACATTACTCCTATTTTATCGCATACCACCAGATAATTTTAACCTTGACTTGTTAATTATCAGTTCCTGAAAGCTAACCTTTTATGCACTCTGGCCGAAAAGCCTCAATTACATTTGTCACAAAAGGATATTTGTTTTCTTAATCTCTATCGCAGCTTGCAAAGGAGACGTGAATTCATGCATTTCCTTACAGAATAATAGTGGGTTCAGGTAAATTTCATGCTTTCTTGGCCCCTAAAGGCACATGCATGCTACTCTATTCATATATCTCTTTCACCCTTTCATTTCCCTTAATCTCTAGCTTAATACTCTTTACTTCAGACTTCTATCGTAGATATGCTTCATTGCCTTTCGTTGTCAGAAATAAATAAATTTATTTAATAAAATATGCGAGAGGGATTTATGCCCATTACAAAGATGTGTACGTTTTAATTCAGCCGTTTTCCTCCTGTGGATGACGGCACGAAGATAAAAAACACAAACGGCCTCAGTGAGCGGAAGGAAAAAAGGAAGATTGTTTCTGTAAAGAATGGCTAAAGCTAAGCTGTTTGTTTAAATTACGGTTCTTTGGAATAAATGTAGAACCATTTAACCTTTATTTGCGAAATTAACATTCATCTTCTAAAAGAAGAGAAACAAAGTTTCAGGAGTTAATTCTTTTCTTTCATCTCGGAATTTTCTTGCAAAACTTCCGGGGAAAGTTTTTATTGTATTTTTTCAGGTCTCTTCACCATTAAGTGATTTCTTTGGCTTGCAAGGGCAAGTCCAAGAGTTTAACGGGGACTTTAGATTCACATCGCCACAAGTATTCTTCTCATTACCCTAATTAAGTTATGTTCTTCTCATGCATATTTTATATTCTTCGCTACTTTTTTAGGTATTTGAGATAGATGCATTAATAACTATTTCAAAAATTTAGTCGAGTTTTAGGGGTAGTTTCTACTTTACCCTTCTCTCCCTAGTGTTTTGATCCATTCTTATTCCTGTATCAATCATGCTCATTTTAATAATAATAATAATAATATATATATATATATATATATATATATATATATATATATATATATATATATATATAATATTTTTATGTTATTATCTTTCTAAGAACATTTCAGACTTATTTTTTGCGCAATACCACTTTTGTCGTTGACCCTGGTTGCCTCGTCATTTAGCAGGCTTTAAGCATCTTAAATCGATTATGTATTATATACACACGAATTATTTGGGTGTTTTCTTTATTTTTTAGAAAAAATAATTTGGTACTATCATTTTGCATTTTCTGATTTCTCTCCCTACTCAAATCTGATGACACTATGTAAAAAATTTAACTTTTTTTTGTTCCTTGGTTAGAAGTGGTATTTTTCCAGTTGTTCGTAACTCAAGTAAATGAAAAAGTCTCGGTTTATCCCAAAACTTTGCCTTTGTAGACGACATACTGAATCAAACATTTTTGCGTATATTCTATTAATAAGTAGTATTTGATGTGTTCTCTTGCTTTTATAAGTTATTTTATGCGGTTTTGTATACTTAAGACTAAGTTGACAAAGATGGTTGGCTCAATTTTCTGCAACTCTTCATGAATTTTGGCTGTTAATTCATTTTTTAGGAACTTTTGTGCACCCTCACTCTTGTACTCAAGTGTGACTACAAATGTTCAAGGAGTTTGAGGTCTGGAGATTGATGGAGGACATTCCATCATCGTCACCCCTTTCTTTTCAAACTAACACTGAGAGACACTAGATGTGTGGCATTAAGATTGTATTGTTGGAATATTGCATCATCTGTTGGAAACTTTCGTAAGTAAGGAGAAATACCAATTTTACTGATCATTTTTGTATCCAATAAAAAATTGGGTATGCAGAAAAAGTGTGAACAAGCGTAATAAATTGGTAAGAACTAATGTAGGGAAGATATTTCAAAGTTGCTTTTATCAAACCTAACAACTCTAGCCCAATCATTATCAGTCCAATCCCCATGCTATTTTGCCCACGACAATCGCTCCTTTTTGTTCATGTGAGACACCCACGGTTTCTTTCTAAACTTACATCCCCGAGGACAGCTTCTAATAACCTTCTTCTCACTATACATCTGGATATCGCTTTGGTGGTGCTGCTTGAAACTGAGCAAGCTATATTAGAACCACATTGAATGGCAGAAGGTTGCACCAACCAGTTCTGCACAACATGCAAAAACGCATTAAATCAGTTATAAAGGCAAAATGAAAAGATATAAAATGCAAATTATAGAGGGGATATACTCGACTGTTTATTATATTGTTTTAAATTATTATGTAAATGAGTTTCATTCGTATTCTCTAGTTTTTCCTACCTGCCTGAAAATTTGGGCCAAGGCTGTATATATATATATATATATATATATATATATATATATATATATATACATATATATATATATATATATATATATATATATATATATATATATATATATATATATATATATATATATCTTTTACGTTTGTTGGATATTTAAATTTGGTTGTCAGTTTGGTGATTTTCCAGGCACAATACCATTTAATATCGTCGATGGTGATAAAATGTTTTGAAGACACTAAATATCACTTAATAAGAATCGCCCTTCAAGCTTCATGGAAACTACCCGTGAAGATTCTTTTACATTACACATTGCCCATCTTAGAAGTTTCCAATGCGCACCTAAGAAAATGCCAATCAAGTATTTATGCAGTACTATCACACATAAATTATTTCTATCATCCTAAAAAATTGCCCAACAAAATTGTTATAAAGGGTTTTATTCTTGTTTTTCTTTTTATAGATATTACTCTCTCACACATCTTAGACATTGCCAATCATTCTTCTTACAAATTGCTTATAGACATTTTTTTAAAGTTTGATAAATAAGGATTGCTAAAATTACTCAATATGCTTCTTAAAAGTGACTTATCACGCATTTTAGAAAATACTCATTGCCTATCTGATATAAAATCCATCACTCATCTTAGATATAACGCATTATGCACCCGTTAAGTGTTCATCAAGAATCTTTAGAAATGGCCCTCGTGGCTCCTAGAACTTACTGCTCATCAATCTTAGAAATCATATGTAACATATATTAGGAATTATTATTCACGTATCTCAGAAATTTGTCATCATGCTTATTACATTGTAATTGCCACTTTTTCTTTGTCAGGCTTCATCAGCTGACATCTCTAGGAGTTCGTTCCCAGCTGAAAAAATGGTTAATTTATTATTGGTAAATTCTCGCTTTTTGAATCTTCATATATCTTCTTATGAGTGTACTAATTGAGATTTCCTAGTTACCTATCGCTTCTAATTAAATCTTAAAACCTTCCTCTCTTTCCAATTCTCGTTAGGTGAAAGGAGGGAAAAATTGTCAATGCTTAAATTAAAGAATCTCGAATTGGTAAAACTGACTCATTAGATTTTCGCAAAAATCGAATTTGCACGAGTAAAGAAAATCCAAAACTTTTGGATATATTAGGAAAGTTCAGAATACTTCTTATCCAAATTGTAATACTAACTCTCTCGTTCCAAGTATAATTTGAGTATTTCACCGTTCGCAGTTCAATTTTTACAAAATATATACTGTAGATAAGACAATTCCTAGTAAAATGCTAAGATGTATCAGTGGAAGTTAAGAACAACCCCTACCAAGGAAGAAGATTTACGGGTTAAACAGGAAAAAATGTATGGGAAGTTGCAATGCAAGTTGATAACTTGCCACATAAGTGAATTATAACTATTAAAGTGTTTCACTCTGTGGGTAAATAAATGATATGTGTTGCATAAATTATTTATGCAGAAATTTGGTTTAATTCGTCAATATTTACTGCTCGCAGAGGTTGATAATTTTTCACATTTTAAGTGAAACTTCGAAAAAATCAATTGGAGGAGAAGACAAAATGTTGCAACGAACGGTATTTAACTGAAAATTACTAAATAAATTTGTGATAAAATTCCAAGGGGACTTCAGAAATGCAGAACGAATCTGTAAGTAAAGCCGGGCAATCAAATCGTCGGTTGCTGGTGCTCGAGGATTAGGAGGGACGTTAGCAACCACTCCAGCCTTTGTTCTCTTGACGGACTTGGGGTTAAGATGAATAACTTTAAAGAAGAAACTGCTTCTGTTGCTCGTCTTTGGTTTGGGATTAGAGTCTTTGTATCATTGCCACTCCTCTCTCTGCTGCATCATAGGCGAAATGCAGACCTCAGTCGGTAGCTTGAGTTCGTGGAACTTGCAGGACATTTTTCACGTTCTGGGTAGTTACCATCCTCCCAGCGAAGGCCTCAATGGCATCTAAATTTCTTCTTATCAGCAATTTGGGAAGACCGTCAGGGAAAGTGTAGTTCTTCCCCTCAAGTCCTTGAGTGCTTTCGAGGTTGCTGGACAGCTTAGGTTCTTAACCATGGCGGCCCGGTCATCGGAAAACACTCGTTTGTCGAAGAACGCTAGGGCCGTTCGTGCTCTGAGACGCACCAGAGGGGCCTTCTGAGGGCCTTCTCTGCCATTGATCCGAGTTCTCTAACCTCAAACAACTGGAGAGTCGCCAAGAACTCCAGGTTATTCTTCGGTGCACAGTTCAAAATAATTGCTTTATGCCAGAATCTGACGTAAATGAGACTGACGAAACGGGCCAGTGGTCGGACTTTGCATTTTTTTCGACCTCCTTAGCTCCAGTTGTTGCGAAAACAGTGCAATCTTAAGAATGGAAGTAGCCTTTGCCATCCCTCTCAACTGTTCATAGGCTCCAAGGGCAATGAATTGAGGCAGATTCCCTCTCCATCCTCCAAGGTAGAAAAGAGAGAGCTTAAGGAGTTCGAGATAGTCCTCACTTGGGTAAGCGCTGTCATGGATGACTTCCCTGAGCAACTCTATCATATTCAGCCTCTGTGATTCGCTTGACTCATCTAGCGTTCTTCGTCGTTGAGGGTACGACGGATTTCTTGTCCAAGAAATACAATCTTTCTCGGAATCGCTTCAACAGTGGAATCTCGGGACCAGGGGGAGGGCCGAAAAGTAGTTCATTGGTATCCTTCAGTACCACCTCGTGAATGTGATTCCGGCATGCCAGCCAAAGGAGGGATCTTCCAAGGGACTATTCAATTCTGGTCCAGGCTTCGCTAATCATGTCACTGTTGGACGGAGTCGTATCAAATGATAGAGCGATTATCCTGTCAGAAATCTAATACGTTTCCAGCAGCTGAAGGACAGTAGCCAGTACACCTCTCCATGTCCCATTAATACGGGATAATAAGCACAACAACTATCCTCTCCTCTGAGATCCAAGATGTGGCAGCACTTTGAAACAGTTGTCCATCCAAGTGGATAAAAAGGGGAGGTGAATCACGGAAGGCTTCTTCTTTAATGCAATTTGCTTCAGTTTCTTTTTTCTTACTCGTCATACCATGCATCGTAAAGACATAGGAAGAGATCTCCAAGACGTCATGCCCTGAGCTTTAGGCTGCAGCAACGAAAGACGCAGCAGCTTGATGACATGAAAGGTCTTACCGGTCCCAGGTCGTGGTCATTTCTGTAGCCATTGGGGTTTTGACGGCCTTCTCCTCCGTCGGCTTTTTAAGGGAGAAGGGCAGCCTTAGAAGAGCTGATCCGACACAAATGATCTAGAAGAAACAGAGGATGAATAGAAAGTGTCTTCCAGGGCAACTTTCCTAAACAACTTCAGTTCAGCTCATTGCTTCCTCTTCTTCATCTGCCATTTTTTCATTTTGTTAGCCTTCTAAGCGACAGAGGACGCTTGGAGTTTATCGAGAATCTCCACTTAATAGGACTGTCTGTCCTCCCTCTGCAGTACCAGAAAGGCCAAATCTGTTTCTGGGACGTTGGCCTCCGCGATCTTATCCCTCACGATATGAAAGACATCCTGTAAGTCCCCATTCCAAACCTCCCTCTTTGTCACGTCGGCAGGTGTTTCCCGCCAGGCTTCCTTCTCGAGCCTCGCGTACTCTTTGTGAAGGTTGCTAATGTTATGACGGATCACGTGCTCCGCTTAGACATTCAGGTTCGCTTTCTCCCAAACTTCGTTTAGCTTAAGAGAGGTGCTCTTGGCCGTCACCAGGAGGCTCTCTCTCTGCACCTGATGGTGGTGAGGAAGATCAGGAGGACATCTTCCCGCAGGGCAGGCGGTTTCCCAAGAAATGTAGATTCGCTGACTTGTCCAGGAGCTAGAGAAGATTCTTTTTTCGTATGGAAGACATAATCTGAAAAAAAACGTCAACATGTCTGTCATAGTATGACCAGGTCTACGCTGTTATACAAACACTGGCCTACTGGCCGACCGAAATTTAGAATCCACCTAGAGATTGCTCTAAGAGTGCTTTTAATCCATAATTGCTAGGCCATAGAATATTCAAACACGGGCAAGTTGAATGGCAATGCAATTAAATATTGACGGTTCATGGCCAAAATCATTGACATTATCAATTAAGTTTGAACCGAAGGATAATTAATTAAGAAATGATCTTACAATTATGCAAGTTCTAGAGCAAATGGGATCCTTGAGGTTGGATGCGGTAAAGGTGGGAGGAGCATGACGAAGCAAGGGTTAAATTCCTTTTAGCTTGATGTGTGGCGAGAAGGACTAGGGAAGAAAGTTCGACCTTGAACTTATGGGCGTCTCACGGGACGCTCCATCCAACTTCGGGGAATTGAAGATGGGAGCCTCTTATCCTTAAGAAACAAACGGAGGATGCTTCGGGAATGGCTTTTCCGATCCTTAAAATCTGGAGACGTGGTGAGAAGGGTTGAAATGCGCCTAAAACTATCTTCACCCACAACAATGAGTGACGACTAGCTCTTCCTTAGCTCTTCTACAATCACTTAATTGTCCTCTGGACGAGAATGTAGTCGATTCCCTCTCGACTAACGAAGACGTTACGGTTACCTCCTGGGTGTTGGCTTCAGACACAATTAGCCTGTGAACTCCTAAGTATCTAATATATACTCCAAAATTATCTAGACAGGGAGAGAGATTCATCACCAACAGACTTCCTTGATTGCCTTCGGTCGCGATAGGGGTCCATAGCAGGAAATCCCATGCCCCCTTAATGGTATTTCTATTGTTCTAATAAAAGGTGTATATAGGGCGGATAAATGCAGCGCTGCGAACTAAGCGTTAGGTTGAATAAATAGGTCTGCGACTATGGCATTTCGGCATCACGCTAATTGCTTGGAGCAGACGGTCAATGGCTAACTGGTGGGGTCAGGGGGGGGGGGAGAGAATCCAAAAAGGAGCAGTTGGGAAGAAAACAAAACGAATTCCTTTTCTCTCTCCTTTTTCTTCCACAATGTCATTCAGAATGGAAAGTTAATACCCTTACCATGAAACTCCCCTCGCTCCCCCCGGACTCCAGAGAAAAGTCAAAAGTGTGCGACCTGTTACTATTGTTCCATTTCACTAAGAATTTTCACGATGCACTTTTCATAGGAAAGGTCCAAAGGCAAACCAGTGCTGATAAAATTATTGTTCTTCAAAAAATCTGAAACTCTAATTAATATAGCATTCAAGCACGCGCAATGTATCTAATGATATTGACACACAAATCCGTATGCCATTTAACTAGTCAAATGGTTAAGTGCATGTTAATATCATGGTAAAGGACACGTAAAATTCTAGTAGAGGAATTTAATGAGCTGGCCAAGGAATCTTCCATTTGAAGAGACTAAGAAAGACTGCTCAGTTTTTCCTTAGGCTCGAATGCTGTATTCGTTTTTCTTAAAACTTCTGTCTTTATAGGTGGAAAATTTGACGAAGTTCGCCAATTCCCTCCATAAATGACATGGGGGAGTTCGGAGGAAAGAAGATTTTACTTAGAAAATTGCATTTTTCATTGAACGCGGAGGGCCATACAAATAAAAAATGCTTGAATAAGGTTTAGGTAGGAAAAACTAGTTGTATGTAGATAAGACGCACACCAGGTGGTATTCCTGAAACGTTTAAAGCTGAAATGCCTTCCAAGTTTCTCCTGGAATTCCAATTAATTCTGCTTAAACAATTTCTATATAATTTCCTTTATACAATATTTGACATTTACCAAAAGATAGAACCTTTGAAACTCACTTACATTTTCACAAAATTAGGGAGTGAAATTCATAACTTCTTGGAAATTTAGCTTGCTTTCTTTTTATTGAATGACACAGACTTGTGCTAAACGCGCCAAAATTGTAAGAAATATCGGTGATGGGAAGTCAGATATGACTGGTGAGAGGTTTTATTAAATTCACTATATCAAGCGGACACGGACGCTAGGAACTTTAAAATAAACAAAGAAGATAACTACTTAGGCTACCTTTCAATGAGGTACGATAAGCATGAAGAACACGAAACCATGGAATGTGGGGACGTTGAGACTTAGAAATGATTCCGATTGTTTGATGTTGGAATTTCCTTGAGAGAGAAACGAGGTTGTTATGATATACTTTGTCCCAAGGAAAGGAGTAAGTTCACTAAGAGTGCTGATTCAAAATTGTGACCTCAAATAATGTTAATATTGAATGCACAACATATTTGTGATCTAGCAACTAATAAACGCCTACGCGACCACACTACGTCACGCATCGCATTGACCAATACAGTACACTAAGTGAAAATATGGCCTTTTTGGACATATTGCAATAGATCTCGGAATTCATATGTCACTAATTTACTTCGATTCCCGCAGGGTGGTTATATAGCGTAATTGAAAAGTAATACACATCTTAGTTAATTTATCTTTCTGTCATATATGTTAAAAAACCTTAGCGTACTAGAATACGTGATCAAATTGACGATAGAGATAGGTCAGTGACTATACGATATGCTCTACTAGATCCAAATAAAGCTCTATTGGTTATATAAATGATAAAGTTGATACCCTTCAGGATATGAAAAAGAAGCCTCCCAGAGTATAAAATTGGCAAAAGCTATGCAGAAAAATGTACTGTATTTAAGATCGTCTCCCTTCCTGCCCTTACAAATCTCGTGTTAATATATACAGAGCAGCTATTTTACATTCTGAGAATTTTTTTCCTTGATTATGAGCGAACTGTTTCATAGCCCCCCTTCCTCCCCCAGTCGTTTCATTAAAATAGATTTTTGAGTCAAGATGGAATAGGTCATTTCTCGGAAGTTATGATGCCCAAGTAGAAAGAAAACTACTTTTGGTGTACTATCATATCCACTCTCACGAAAGATCTAGGACCCTAAGGCAAGTTTTCTCACTATCGCAAGAGATACAAACCGAGAAAACTACGTTATCTAGTCGATTTGTTCATAGCGATTTGAGAAGTCTTGTTCTGCCGGAATCCCTTCTATCTTTGTTTTTCCTTAATTTCTTCATGGTAAGAGGTAGGAGAATTCAATAACTATTTCATTTTATATAAAAGGCAAAGGTCAAACAAGCCCTCTAAACATTTCGAATATAGGACGATTGCTGACTGCACATATGATTAACACATGAAGTCAAAACTAATGCTCTTCTTTTCCCAGAAAAAAATGTGCACAGCTTAACATGGGAAAATTCTAGAGGGATTTTCTATCCCTTTATGTAAAACGGTCTTAATGCAATCCATAACCGGGTCAGTTCCTGTTGTGCCTACAGATTTTAAACATATAGTTTCTTGAGCAAAATAATATAACAAAGCATATTTCATTTAGCTTAACACATAACTAAATGTATAATATTAAGTGATGATATAAAATGATTAAAACAACGCCTATACTTTTAATTCTTACTGTTAAAACTAAAAACGTATATAAATGGTTAGTACAAAAAGGTAGATATGCATACCTACTTGATTATGTAACCTTTTATGCACACTCAATTTATATTTAATTAATCCTTATTATTATTGTTTCTGCTTGCGAAACCTAGGGATTTTTATCGAATATAGTGTATAAAATAATTTTAAATGGAGTCTTCTTCTGTGAGCTGCACCCTGGTATTTGACAAGCTACAATAATTAAAATATCGGGATTAATAGTGTCTAGTATATGATGCAGTCTTGGCCTTCCCAGATAGTTCACGAAAATAAGAATAAAATGTAATTAAAACAATTCCGAAAACACTAAGAAATTTTAATTATATTCTGTCACTGAAGATATTAATTAAACAAAGACTGGAAGTTGAATAATTTCGGTCGAGAAATTCAGAACAAATTTATTTTAATTAAAAATAATGTCTCTCCACATCATTAGATGTTGAGAATACCTACATAAAAAGAAATGGGTAAATAAAAACTTAAAAGAGAAAGAGATTAAAATGAATTGTTTGATGCCTCGAAGCTTAATTGCAAATTACAATTTTAATTGTCCCTAGGTTCACTGAATTTTCCAACGCGTTTCCCAAATTCCCTATTGAAATTGTTTGAGTGCGTATAAATCTTTTTCTAATTCTATAGGGAAAGTTGTGAGCTTGCAAATAGACCAATTCAGAATAATCTGACATTCGTTTCTAGACATCAACTTTCTCCGATGTATTGCTTTCCCCTTCGGCGCGCTCTTCCTGAACCCAGGTACGGCTTATTTACAGTAAGAAATATTTTTCCAGAAGAACAAACAGAAAAAAGACAAATTAATTGAGAAAACAATGACTTTTCTTAATGCGTTTAGTGTCTGTCTTCATTTAATTTGTGTGGATAAGAAAATAAAATTGGCTGGCTTCGAGAGGTAAGGGTGATTTTTGTTGTCTGGTGATGCAAGGTGTTGGAGCTGACTGCCTAAGAGTCGATGCATGGAATCTGAGCTCGCAGGATCAGCAGTAAATTCGGAGTAAGGCGATACCGAATTCATTTTTTCTCTTTATACTACGTTAGATTATCATATATAAAATTAAATCTCATTAAAGCCCTTTTATTCCAGCCAAAATTATAATTACCTACGGCGCTGTTTTTGAGATACAGGGGTTTCTTCCAGACCCCTCTCCCTTTGAAACCTGATATCATATAAATTGCTTTAGAATTATTAAAAATTAAGCATTCGACCTCAATTCATGTCCATTAACTTATCATTTGAAATCAGTTTTCTTTAGTTCCAGTAAAATCTGTTTTAATGGCGGACTGAAACATATATTTTTCCTTCATACATGGTCAACTATATGCTTTGATCTCAGTTAGATAGGGGAGGGGGTGTTAAGTGAATAGTTTGGATGTTCTGAATACCCTGTAATTTAGTTCCATCTATATTCGAATGATGCTAAAAATATAAACCAGTTCCAAGATGCCGTTTTGCTTTAAAAACTTTTTAAAATGGTATGGTATAGTTTTGCATTTTGTTCACAAATCAACTTAAAAAATCTACGGAGAAGTCCCACAAATATATAAAAATTTGCATTATCATACTTCTCACTATGTTCTATTCAAGAGCATAAATAAAATTTGCAATAAAATGATATATAAAACCAAAATTGCAAATTTTGAGCGAAACAACGTGAAAGGTAACTCAAGAAGAAATGTATCATCACCTTAAGCTTGAATAGACCGGCAAAGATGGTGCACTCGAAACTTAATAAACAATCAAGTATATTGTGCAATGCCACTAAATAATAACAACTTAGGACGTTTTTATTTGGTGGCTGCTTTCCTGCACACCCTTCATCTATTCCACCTCTTACTTCCCAAATATTTTATAGTATGATTTTGACAATCTCTGAGTGTATAAACTTGTAGATATCAGTAGAAATAGGTAAAATTATAACATATTTATTCTTTATCTTGTCAATAAATTGTCTACATGTTTTAAAATTTTATCTTAGACAATGTTTTTACTTTCATGGGCCTCAGGCACTGTGTCAGATAAACAGATTTTCATTTCTCTTCCCCAAAAGGAAATTTTTTATTTCAACGGTTCAGTGTAGGGTGTAGTTTCCTTTTTGTGAGTAGTAAACATCTATAAAAACAAGGTTATATCAACAATTTGAGCGGTAAAGGGTAAAATATATATTTGTATGCTAAATAACACTGAGAGGATCTTTACCTAAATTAAGCTGGATAAGATAACACATTTCTTTTAAATTCGCAAATGTTAACATTGGCTTTTTCAGGTTCTTTCAAGTTTTAAGGTACTAAAAAGAACTTTTGTAGTGTATTAAACGATCTACTACTCTCTTTCAGATTGGGCTATTAGAGTTAAAAGCTAAATAAAAATGAAACGATCGAGTCAATTTAGCAAATCCATTACTTTGTAGGGGTCGATGATCGAACCTAGTAAACATTTGATTGAAAAATTTAAACGGTTCACACATGAACCTAAGAAATATTTGTTTGAAATTAAACGGTTTACACATTGAACCTCATAAATAGGAAGATAAACTTCCCTTCTGTTAATAGCCCTCTTTTGTAAATAGGAAGATAAACTTCCCGTTGGTAATAGCCCTCTTTTGTAAATAGGAATATAAACTTCCCGCGGTTAATAACGTTTTTTTGTAAATAGGTAGATAAACTTCCCCCTTTGCGGTATTTCTCCTTTGTAAACAGGAAGTTAGACTCCCCAGTACGCAGTACGATATCTTGTGTCGGCCATACGTAGCTCCGTACAAAAATAGATCTTGTTAATGAAGTCCCGTGGAGAAAAGGTGAAAATCGATGGCGTTCTTGACTTTCCCTCTTTCGACTTTTCCTCCTTTGCCGGCTGTGAACTTTTCTGTGAGCTCAATTTTTGTTGATTTCTTTCCAAGTCTCAAAATTCGGAAGGATTCAAGGATTCAAGGATCATAAAAGATACAAAAATGGGGTGTGATAGTAAGAGAGGTAAAAGATAGAAAAAGTGGTATTTTAGTAAGAGAATGTTGTGCCAGTACGTCTGGCTATGGCTTTCCATGTGCTTGTACGATGCTTCCGTGCATGTTATTCAAGCATTCGAGCCTTTGTTTTCGTACTTTTGCATTTTTTGTGGCGAGACCTTTCATTACTCTCCGATCACTTAGTTGATTCAATGCAGTTTGTCCTCAACTGATAGTTATTGTGCCTAATTTATTTAACAATTTGTCCTCTACGGATCTTTTTTTTTTTGGTCCACTACGGATCTTTTTATCTTTTTAAATTCAGTCTAACGTCCAATTATTCGGCAGTTTACTTTAATTGTTTTTCCGGTGAGAGATAGTTATTTGTATATCGGTTCCAGGTTTTCGTGCAACCGCTGTTGGCTGCTTGCGAATCCTGCTTTGAAACGTCTATCCGGGTAGTCATTTTCGGGAATTGCTACATCTTGCATGACTCTTACTGGTAAGTAGCTGTGCATGTTCCTCCATATTTTCGTAGCTCTTCTGTGCAACGTCACACTCAGGGGGTCGATATCTGTGAGTTCGTGGAGTCTAATCGATGGGACCATGTCTAGCAAGGTGAAATCAAGGATGAACCGTAGCGCCTGATTTTGCACTGCCTGTGCCGTGCGAATTTGCGTCTTGCTCGCCAAATGCAACGGGACGGCGGGTTATAGTAAGATTGGCCTAACCAAGGCCAAATATAACTTCCTTTTATTGCGGAAAGAGAGTCTCCTGAACCTGTAGAGTTGTCCAAACCTGACCTTGGCTTGCGAGACTTTCTCCTTGATGTGATTACTGTACCCATTTGAAGTTATCTGTAATCCCAGAACACAGGCCTCTCGCGTGTAGGGATAGTACTCACCATCAGCTATGATGTCGGCCATTGTGACACGTCCGATCGGGAGGATTTTAAATTTGTCCATATTGGTGCGAATTTTGTTCTTTTTTTCGAAGAGGTTGATGTTACTGATTTCCCTGGCTGACCTGTTTGCGACGTCTATAGGAGCATTATAATCGCTTGTGATAATTTGCGTAATGTCGTCGGCTAATTGAACATATACGGCGTAATCTTGAGTAGGAAAAGGGACGTCGCTCGTGTAGATGGATACAGCGTCGGGCTCAGACTCCCCCCTTGAGGCACTCCCGCGTTTAACGAAAAGGGTTGCCCCTCGGAGTTATTAATTTTTATGGCGGCCTCTCTATCCTCTAAGTAATCACAGAGGATCCTGGTGACATTGGATACCATCTCGAGGTTACATAGCTTGATCTTTAGCCCAGGTACCCAAACCTTTTCAAATGCAGAGGCCACGTCTCTGAGCACAACGTCCACCCTCCTATTTTCGGCCTTTGCAATCGCAATGTACTCTGTCATGAGAGCGAGGGCAGTTTCCGTACCGAGGTGAATACGGAATCCATGTTGTTGTCTGTTGTAAGCGCCCCTAATCTCTAGAAGATTCCTCAGTCTGTTGTTAAGAAGCTTCTCCAAAAGTTTCCCGATGAACTCTAGAAAGGAGATGGGCCTGTAGCTTTTGACTTCCTTTTTTGGTTTCCCTGGCTTCAAGATGAAGACCATTCTGGCCCTTTTTAGTTGATCCGGAAAGTAGCCAACGTTCAAACAGGCATTGAAGAGATTAAGTAAGGCTTCGTTGATGTTTGGAGGGGCAACACTAAATGCACCCTAGTAATACCAGATATGCCAGGGGCCCTCTGCTTAAAGCTCTTTAGGGCTGTCTCGAACTCCTCATGACGGAACGGTTCACCCTCGGCTTCTGCTCGTCGGGTGTGATCGACGAAGTGGTATGGCGTTATGGATAGTCCTCGCTCTTGCAGGTTTGACAGGACCTCTTCCTCGTACTCCCCATCAAATTCGTCATTCTCCTCCTCCGTTATATCAAACTTTCTCTTCCAGTCCTCTCTGAAGTGGGATTCTATAATTCGGTCCTCGGTGATGGTTCTTCCCTCAGCTGTGATGGTAATATTGGATTTGCTTTGCTGAGTGCCACTTAAGCTTTTAATCTCTGACCAAAATTTTATGGGGTTGGTTTCAATGTCCATCTTATCAATCATGCCATCCCAGATTCCCTTAGACTCCTTACAGATGAAATATTTAATTTCCATGCGCAGGTCCCGAAATTCACGGTATCGAAACGCCGTGTTCCCATTCTCATCTATTTCTGCAATAAGGCTCCTCCAGTCGGTCCTTCCTTGATGCAATCTCTTCATTCCATCGTGGAGCAGGGAGAGTTTTATATTCGACCCTCGGGATAGCTATTCTATCAGCTTCCGTAATCTTGGTGGTGAGGTCCTCGAGGTGCCGATCTAAGTCCTCGAGGGTAGACCTGTTCAAGGGTTTTATGCGAAAGTCTTGGAGGACTCTTTTATACTCGAGCCAGTCAGCTTTCGGCAAACATCTACGGGAGGGGACCTTGACCTGGATAGGTGAGATCGAGATGGTAGTGATCATAAAAGAGTCCTCATACCTCTCATTAGAGTGACTAGCCGTAAGGGTGGAATAGTTAAAGAGTGTAATTGGGTCTGTCTCTGGGTTAAGTCCGTGTTCGGAAATAAGGACGATATCAGGATTTACCTCACGGATTATATTGCAGTAGACGAATTTTTTACCCATCCAGCCATTAACATTAAGGGAGAAGATCTTTAGCTTGTTGATATATTTGATCGCATTGTCCATATTATTCCCCGTGAAGGTTCGATACTTTCGCTGGCTCCGCCTGTGCGGGCGACCTCACTCTAGCAGATCTCTTCTTTTTGAATTGGTCATGTGAAAGATTGAGACATGACTCTCCACATATCTCGATTCTGCCTTGCCTGAGTGCCGAATTCATTTCCTCTTCGCTAATATCAAAGTCGTAGTCCCATTTAAACTTGCCCTTGATCATCCCATCAACAAGGTCTTCGACCTTTACCGATCTCGGGAGAGGGGCAGATGGGGAGGCATATACACGTAGGTTGATTTTTGTTGATTTGTAAACAAGGGAGGGTTGTTTGGTCTTTTTGGGGCTCCTAGTTCTTGGGGTCGTCCTCTGGGAATCAGCGTCCTTTTGAGAAGGTTGTTCCGTTTCCATAATTGTAAGGGTGTCTGACGTACTGGGCTTATTAAGTCTCGGATCCCGAGATTTCGAACGTCTCCTTGCCTCATCGGTAGGTCTAATTCCTGTCTGGGTCTGGTATAACTCGGTTGAGGGGGGATTGTCCGGAAACCACATTGGCTTCATCCCATTATGAGTTAACATGCGATTTAACTCTGTAGCATAACTTCCTGGCTGTGCGATATTCACAAAGTGAGCGTGTATGACGCACATCACAAGGTCCAGGTTCATTGAGGGGTCCAATTGTAAGAGGGTCTTTTCTTTTTTCCTGAGTCTAAGCTGCCTGTGCGTATGAGGTCGTTGCCCTGCGGTGCTTTTCCTCCTGTATATTCTTTTTCTTGTCGGTGACCGATGTCTTCTTCATAGGGCACAACATCGACAGGGTACGGTGTGGGCCGCTGTAGTTAAAGCACTTTTTGGCAGTCCGGCTCGTACACTCACGCCAGGTGTAGCCATCTCCGGCGCATTCGCTACAAACCTTTCCACGGAAGGTGCAGTCTTTAGTGGCGTGCTGATCCAAGCCATAGCAGGAGAAACACACCTGAACCGACACAAAGGTTTCTCTCTCAATACACGATGTGGAAATCTTTGTATAAAATAAGACAAGACCGTATATAGCTGCTTTAGCGGCCATCTCAGAGGTTTGGAAGGTGGCTTTAAACAGATGGGAATAGTCACCCCCTTCACGATTCTTGGACTTATACACCTCTTCGACTTTCACCCAAGTTTGACCAGCCTCAATCTCATTTCTAATTTCCTCGATGGTATGGGAGCCAACCCATGGGTCTAGGCGACGACAGATAATGGATCTCTGAGCAGAGACGTGGGGAGGGATCTTCGGGGCCAAACTAAGTTTGTCGAGTTTCGCTCGGGCATCTTCACTGAGAAGTCTATCCACGTCGAGATCTGTGTCGCAGATTGCTAGGTAGCCGTAAGTTTGGTCAACTAGACGGCATAGTGCTACCCCGATCGAGCTGAAAATGGTTGAGAATACCGTTTCCCTCGTAGGTTTCGGGCAACTCTCTTTAACCCAAAGGGGGATTCTTCTCTGTCCCCTGGGTTCGTCCATGACGGCCCGCTAGGGGGAGTCTTCACCTAGGGTCAACCAGGCTCCTATTAAATGTGTCCCTATTATAAAGCTCGGACCACCTTCTCTGCCCTACCTATATTAATTTGTCTAGCAGGACCCACCTGCCCGTACTGACCACTCCGCCCCCTAATATGACCCCCTTCTTCGCGCCCCCTGTAGGGCTTCCTTCCGGGGTTCGAACACGTCAGGTACCGGTGGTCTCTACAGGTCTTAAGTGGCAGAGAAGTTATAAGGACGCGAGATGTGCTGCTGGTCTTATGGGAGAAACAAAACGCTGGCCTGAAAATGGGGTTGTGTGGGGGGCTTCTCCGGTAGGCACGCGCGCGCGCGCGCCAGCGACTTCTACAATGGGCCAGGGGCGTTAGTCGTTAGCGGTCTTGAAAAGCGCGTAAGATTCTTCACCTACTATCTCTCGTGGAAATACAGATGAAAGAATGAAGCAGGACTTTTACTCTCTTCAGATGAGTGTTGAAAGCTCTTGAAGCGAAGCGCAGTCTCAAAATTTGGAAACTGACTTCGGCCGTGTTTATGTATATACGATTGAAGCGTAAGTAACATTTAAATCTATCCTGGCGCCTGATTAGTTGAAATTTTAAAGAGTAAAGCTTAAATGAAATTACTATTTATAAAGGTGAATTTTTGTGCTAGCCATAGTAAGAAGCGGAGTACGAAAATGGCAATCAATGTCGTAACGGAAAAGCTTTCCAAAGCCAAATGGGACAGGAGTTATGTGGATATCGTTTGTCAGGATGTATCAAGCGCGTTTTATAAGTTGTGGCAGCGGGGCATGCAGTATAAGATCTTACGGCTGGGTCTAAGTGAAAACTTAGAAAAAACTCTCTGTGACTATGTCATGGACAGAGCGGCGTATGTCGGGCTAGGGTGCACGGACGGACCAAAGTTTCTGCTCACTGCGGGCCTCCCGCAGGAGGGTTGTCTCTCCCCCATCCTTTACTCGATATACACCGCGGATGTCCCAGCCCATGTGTACCCCTCTTCCCTCAATATTCAGTACGCCGATGATTTCAGCCAGATAATCGTATCTCCATGGAGGAATGCGCCGTGGCAAGCTCGCATGACAGCGATGGAAATCTCGAACCTAAACAAATACGAGGCTTAGTGGAAAATAAGAACAAACCAAGAGAAATTCAAGGTGGTCCCCATCGGACGCACCTTAAGGGCGGACGTGCGTGTGGGGGATACGCGATACCCCTACTCCAACGAATGTAATGTACTCGGTATGAAAATCACCTCTACCCGTTACAAAAAGCACGTCGAAGAAAGAATTTCTCGAGACACGTCCGCTGTCAGAACTCTATACACATTTAGAAATCTACCTGAAAGCAACAAGAAGAAGATCTATAATGCCCTTGTAAGATCTACGTTGCTTCATCCCACCTCCACCCTCTCATGTGTCTCAAAAACACAAAAGAGGCGACTTTGAGTAGTACAAAATTAATGCATGTACCTAATCACGAGTACACGTAGGCAAGAGAGAAGACGGCAAAAAGATCTGCACAGAGAGGCAGCGATAATTCCGATCAACATAGTCATAGAATAACGGACCCAGAAAATGCAGGATCTGGTTAATCGGGAACTGAGTGATGAAATCACCCAGATGATTAACCAGAACAGAAGAGCTGACTGTCGCCCCAGATTCCACAGCTCCGCCAACCGAGTGGCTGGCGAAGACGAAGCACCGTTCTATTCGTAAAAGAGATGAAAAAAGCCTGTAAAGAAAAGAAACAAGAAAAGAAAACTCGAATTACGACAACAACCCACCGATGAAGACAATTTTAAACCAAGATCAAGAATAAAAAACCCACTTCGACAAAATTCACTAACCAGAAGAGACAAAAACACTAAAAAACACACACACACACAAAATACTAATACATCAAGCACGCACTTAAACGTATTAAAATCCACATACAAAGCAAGCAATGCATAACATAAACCAAATAAACTAAAAGTTACTAAGACAAATGGCTTGAACGCCATAACTAATTATTATTTATAATTATTACCAAAATCTACAATAACAACAAAAAATTCACGCAACCAATGAAATAATAAAAGTGATAAGTCTGATTACCAGACTCTAGGCATCTCTTTGCACCCTACCACACATCTTACTCTTTTCTCCACTTGTCTATTTTCTCTATCTATCCACACACCCTATCGTCCTCCCCTTACATGCACACCACTTTAATTTAATCGTAATCGTAATCGTTAGCCAAAAAAGGTACGCTGACCTGGTGCTCAGAGATGTGAAGAAGGCGTTTGACAAAGACTGGAGAACCGGTCTGCAGTTCAAAATACTGAGACTCGGACTAAACCCTAGACTGGGAAAATTTACTTGCGACTACGTGACAGACAGAAGAGCTTACTTGCAAATTTACAATCATACTGGACCGGACTACGAACTGACTGCAGCTGTACTGCAAGGGGGGTGCCTAAGCCCCCTCCTCTACAACATATATACCCTCGACCTACCAGTTTGCGGACGACATTTCTCAGATTGTGTCTGCCCCATTCAAAAATCACGATCTAATGGTGGAAATTACCGCCAGGAAAATCGACCATATCAACAGGTTCGCAGGAAGATGGAAGATTGCCACGAACTCCCAAAAGTTCAAGTTTATTCCATTCTTCCGTAAGAGACGGGTGCATATCGAGACCGAAAACGCCCGGATCTCTTACAGCAACGACGGGATGGTACTTGGACTAAAGATAAGTTATAGGGGATACGGTGGCCACGTTGCTCAAGCCTCAGCGCAAGCGCGGGTAGAGCTTTCTAAGCTGTTCAGGTTCAGGAACCTTAGCACAGCTAACAAAAGAAAAATCTACAACGCGCTCGTAAGGTCGAAGCTACCTTATCCACCTGTACCTAGCAATGTTAGTTCCAAGAACCAAATGCGACTCCTTCAAAGAGTACAGAATAAGGCTGTACTCTTGATATCGAACACCAGAAGGAGAGAACGGACGAGGCAGAGGGACCTTCACCAAGGGATTCAGTTGACTCCGATCAACATGAAGCTGCAAGGAAGGGCCCAAAAAATCGGGGAGAAAATCCCAAGGCTACTGACGAACGAAATAAGACAAAGACACATCGACATCCTGCTACATGACATTAACAGAAGGCAACTGGACTTTGTCAGCAGTAAGGCACAGACAGAAAGACAAGAAGACGCAATCTACAAGTAAAAACAAATCACTCTGCACAACGTAACACATTAATCTGAACAGAAGAAGAACACTAACGACACTTTAGCTACACCAAGAGAAACACTGAAACTACAGCATCAGCTTACAAAGGCTTGAATGCTACAATAACTAATAACTACTACATACTACAAGATAAATAACGAATAACAACAAATAAACAAACAAAAACGAACAACCAAACGAATAAAAATGCTATTCAATAGCAATACAACATCACAAGAGCAAAGAAAATCAGAAGAACAACAGTACGAAGAACAACAACAATATTAGAGTAAATAAAGAGACGTATAACAACAGCCTCTAACGAAAATGCCTGTGATTCCCTATCACCAGGGAATGTTCTCCCCCCCCCCTATCTCTATTATTTAATCAGGGAAATCTATCCCTACCTATTTATCTTCTACTATTACATACATATATGCATACATGATTACAGGTGCTATAATATGTGTGTGTATGTATTTTCTTTTCACTACTTCTTATATCCAAAGTAAAAATCGGTCAGAATCTGAAAATTTATTGTTATTTTAATAAGAAAAATTATATTCCTTGTTCACCATTTTAAAAGCTTATTCCGGCTATAATATACAGGAATAAAAAATCCAGATATAAATATATATTTTTCCTTCATCCCGTAAGGAAACTGATGATCACTTAAACCCAGCCTGCAAAACTAAAGAAAGAGAATACCATAACTGACTCAGACCCTACAACTGGTGTCGCCTCTTTGTCGAAAAATATAAGTGATTATTTTACAAAATGGATTCGCTAGGTAACGCATCAAGACTTCAACAAGCTGCTCAATTTCACCCACACCAAGAAGTGGAACTCGCAAATGCGATCTTTATCAGACCTCCTGTTTTTAATGAAGCAGCAGTCGCAGGATGGTTTAAAATTGTGGAAGCGCAATTTAACATTTCGAGGATACAGCGAGAGGAGACAAAATTTAACCATATTTTGGCTGCGTTACTTCCCGAGACAGTCGATCGCCTCCCAGATGCAATACTATCGTCACAGAATTATTTGCTCCTACCAACGGAAATCGTGGGGCCATTTGAAAGGACAAAACCTGAGCTTTTCGAGAAGTTAATCGCGTCTTTTCCGCAGACCGGACGACTTTAGGTGAATCTTGAAGAGCTACGGAGGACAGCGCTGCAAGTTGGAGTGAAGGAGGACCTGCTGAGACACAAGTTCATCGAGTCTTTACCTCGTAACATCGCCCCTATCATCGCCACGCAGAAGGACTTGACACTTGCCAAGTTAGGGAAACTCGCTGATGAACTCATGCCGTTCTACAAGGCACAGTGTTATAACGTAAATAAGAGTCAAGCTAGTGATGATTGTGCCTTCCCCGATATAGGTGCTCTTAGTGTTAACCCACCGGTACATCGAGTGCAATTTAGAAAATCTCATTCCGTGCCCGTCGGTGTATATCCTAGGGGTGATCAACCTAGGTTTGTGCATAAGAAATATAATAATAGTGATAATAATTATTCTAAAAATATACCGTCTGGGGTACGCCCTTTCCATCGGAACCAAAAACCAATGGAATGCCGTACACACTTATACTATGGGTCTAGTGAAAGGTATTGTAAACCGTGGTGCTCTTGGCCAAAGTAAGGGGAGAACCTTCAAATGCAGACATCATCTAGGCCGTCTTCCCCGACCCACTCGGAAAACGAGATCGGCAGGCCACAGTAAATGCGATGACGGGCATGCCGACTCTTCTCACTGTCGTTGCACGTATTGATGAGAAGAGGTGCGAATTCCTAATAGACACTGGTGCAAGCGTGTCCTTAATTCCGTATAATTTATTGCGATTATGTGTGATGCGCAGATCAGGTGTTAACATTGCGACGGCTAATGGAGGGAGGCTAAAAGTGCACGGAGAAGTTCAATTTGAAATAGGCATCCCTACCCTGTGACGTTCATTTAGATGGACGTTCGTAGTAGCAGACATTACGTCGCCATTATTGGGCGCCGATTTTCTTGCTCATTATAACCTATTAGTAGACTGTGCTCGTGGTGTCCTAATTGATATCCAGACTATCCTAGTTTCCAAAGTAAAGCATTTAAACAAACCGGTGATCTCAATGATAATTAATGACCTCTCGCATATTCCACCTAAGTGCAGGACAGTTCTGCGAAAATATGAGGGTATTCATAACCCAAAGTGTGTTGACGTTTGTTGACCACCGGCTAATTTGGTGGTTCACACAATTGAGACGGGTAGCGCCCCGCTAGCTTTCGCTCGCCTCAGACCTCTTCCAATGGAGAAACTACAATTTGCAAAAGCAACTTTCGAGACTCTGTTGAAAGAAGGTGTGGTGCGGCCGTCGAAAGCTTCTTGGTCTTCACTTATTCATATGGTGCATAAGAAGACCCCAGGCGAGTATAAAGTGGTGGGTGACTTTCGTTCCCTCAATGCGACGACCAAAGCGGACAGATATCCCTTGCCAAGGATTCAGAGCATGGTAGACCATCTCCATGACAAGAAAGTCTTCTTTCGCCTGGATTTAGTACGAGCCTACCACCAGATTCCAATGAATCCAGCGGACATCGAGAAGACTGTGGTCACAACTCCCTTCGGGCTGTGGGAATTTTTAAGGCTACCGTTTGTTCTAAAGGATGCTAGTCACCTTTCAACGCCACATGGACAATTTATTTCGAGGCTTTACGTTTGTTTTTGTGTATGTGGGTGATATTTTGATATTTTCGGAGAATATAGATGAGCTTGTGGAACATATAGAGCAAGTTTTCAAAATATTGGCAGAGAAGAACCTTCGGATTTTTATGGAAAAGTGTGAGTTCATGAAGGAAGAGATCGATTACCTTGGCCACTATGTCTCGGGCGGCAGGTTTGAGCCCTCCAGCTAGGAAGGTTTCCAAAATCACCGAAATACCCTTACCATCTGACTTCAAAGAACTTCGTCGATATTTGGGGATGTTAGGTTTTTACAGACTTATAAGGCCTAACTTCACTGCAATTGCTGCCCCTCTAACTGAACTCGCACGGCTTCAACCTAAAACTCAGCAACTTGTCTGGACTGATGCTGTTCGAAAAGCATTTGAAGCTACTAAGGAGACCCTGGCGAACTCCGTTAAGTTACACCACCCATTACCCAATGACTCTCCATACCAATTAGTGACGGACAGCTCCAAATTCGCAGTTGGTGCTGTGCATTCTTCTCTGCGAAGTTGAGTAAGACAAAGCAAGCGTCCTCTACTTATGACAGGGAACTTCTGGCTGCATATCTTGCTGTGCTTCACCTCATGCATATGATTCAAGCTCGCCAAGTGACTTTATGCACGGACCATAAGCCACTAGTCTCTGCCTTCTCCTCAACATTACGTGCAAAAACGGACAGGCAACCACGGAACTGGACCGCAATTTTGGAGTATGTCAATGACATAGTAATGTACGTGGTGAGGAAAACGTGGTTGCTGACTGCCTATCTCGGAATATCAATTGGGTCCAAGTAGACTCATTTGATCTCCGTTCTTTGGCAGCAGAACAAGAGCAAGAGGACGAAATGGAGTCATCTCAATCTACACTGAAGGCATTTCCTTTTCCGAGTGATTCCTAACTCTGGTTTTAGGTAACATCTAAATACCCACGATCGTTTGTTCCTTCACCTTGCAGATCAGTTATTTTCAAACAACTACATAACATTTCACATTCCGGAATTAAGTAATCGCTTCGGTTGGTGAAAGCGCGATATTTCTGGCCCAATATGGACAGAGATATATGTTCCTGGACTCGTGAATGCCTCTCCTGCCAATCTGCTGAAGTAAATCGCCACACTAAGTCACCAGTCCTGCCTATTAGTATACCCACTTAGAGATTTGAGACGGTTCATATAGATATAGTTGGTCCACTCCCGCCGTGTACCCTGCTTGGGCAAATATACCTATCTCATAACCGGTACCTGCTGTCATGTATAGACAGAGCCACCAGGTGGATTAAAACAATACCGATTCCAGACATAAGTGCTGCAACGGTTGCTTTAGCCTTCTTGGGCAGCTGGATATCTAGGTTTAGCGTTCCCTTATACGTCATCACCCACAGAGGAGCGCAATTTGAGTCTGAACTCTTCAAAAAATTATCTGCCCTCGTTGGTTTCCATCGTTTGCGAACCACGGCGTACAGACCTACCCCTAACGGGATCGTGGAAAGGTGGCATCGGACTTTGAAGAACTCTATAATAGCTCACCGACAAGGTTAGTTGATGGCCCTACCAATCGTTCTTCTGGGCATCCGGTCCTTGCCCAATGATTCGGGTTTTTTCACCATTTACAGCGGTCACAGGAACGACCCTTCACTGTTTAAAGCCCTTGGTCACCTCTTCCTCATATAAAGCTGATTCTAAATTCATCTCTGAACTAGCGAAGACTATGTCGCAGATAGATTTCGCACAGACCTCTGAAGGCCACCTGCACTCGGTACTCAAAACGTTTGTATCCAAGGAATTAAGGGACGCCCGCATGTGTGGGTCCGTGTTGATTGCGTTCGGAAGCCACTAGCAGCGCCTTATGCAGGCCCGTTCCGTGTTGTTGAACGCGACGACAAAGTTTTTAAATTAGAATTCCCGGATGGCCATCAGAACACGGTGTCTATAGATGGAGTAAAACCAGCTGTATTGCCTAAGGGACATAATGAGAGTGATATAAACTGTTCGCGACAATCAACTAATCAATCCGTTGTTAATAATCCGTTAGAATTAGATAACTCGCAAAAAAATGAGGAAGGATCATCAGGGGGTAATGGCAGAAATTACAGTTACGTGGAATCTGTTCCAAATCCCATAATAATGGTGCTGAATCGAGCATTTATACTCGTTCCGGTAGACGGGTTAAATTTGCGCGAAATCCCTCATACCACTTAAGCGCCGATCGTCGCAACACTGGAACTCAATGAGTTCGTACTGGAGGTCAGAGGGGGCACACTCCGGGTTTGAGTCGAACGGGCGCTGAAAAGTCTCAGCTCTAGGATGTAGCTGCGTATATCAGCAAAACGCTGGCAAACTCTAGTCTAACCTAAGATAACCATAACTTAACCTCTCCGAAAACACGTTCTTGAAATAAAAGATGTTTAAACACACATTTGGAATGACTAAAGGTCTTTGATGGTTTGATGTTTCAATACGAAGAGAAATATACGGAGAAAAATGAAAATTAATTAGCAGAGCGCTTAAAAGGTCACGAAGTGAGAAGATAGCAACATCAAGCAAGTATAAATTTGAATACCGGTATATAATTTTCTATTAATAGTCGTTAATATCATTACAGATTAATAAAAGATGAAGATGCTTAAATATAAATGATAGAGAAGAAATTGTTTAAAATTTATAGGCTAATGTGACTTTTAATGTAATTTAATATTCTCGGAAAAATAAAAATATATTTAAATTTTATATTGTAAGAAAATATATATAACTAAGGGCATGGTCTACTTAGAAAAATAAACTCCATCTTGCATTATCACATTAAAAAGTGCATTTGTTTTATGTTGAAAATTATAGTTATTGGATATCTTTCCCAAAGGAAATTATTTCCAAAATATAGGCTGCATTCTCTTTAATAGGGATAAGGGCTGAAAGGTATTAAAAGTGAAATTAATCCTGAAAACAAAGAATTTTAATTTTTAGGAAGTTCAGGTTTTCAAGAAGCAGATTCTGAGACATTAACGTGTTCTGATATGGAACGATATTTCTAGAAGCAGGAAGATTTTCTCTTTTAATTTTGAATCATATAAGTGTCAAGGTGTTTTCAGTGTCCCAATAAAACGATATGATTTTATAAATATATTCGGTATTATAGAAACTCTATAGTCTTCAATTTCACTTGAAAGAATCCGACAACTTTTCACCATAAATAAAAGTTGCTATCCTTCCTCTCATAAAATCTCTAAGGTAAAAGACAGACCAAGGTCAACATTCTTCTTGAATCTTTACAAAATTTTCCTTTGATTATGAATTCACAAATCAGCAATTCTTTTTTGCATATAAATGATCTAATTAGGAATCAAGATATATCACTCAATTCTAGTTTGAATAATCATTTAGGTAAAATTAGAAAGAAGAAATATAATGAACAACAAACTAAAGACTTTTGTGGTAGGTTAGCCCCGCACACCTTACACCTGATTAATATATGTACTTGTATATGTCGTATGTTAACCCTAAACACCTTACACCAGTTTAATATAGATGTCGTAGAATGGGGTCAAATTGATCCTTTTTACAATATAAGGGAAGTTTACAATATAAGCAGAGTGCAAGTTAACTGAAAGTAGGTTGGACAAAGGTCGACTATCTTGGAATTTCGGGATAACAGAAAAATGGTTACAAAAATAACTACCATTGTGCAAATGAATATTATATTACAAGATTAAAAGGAGTTTTAGAATGAGCTCTACATATACTAGAGGCACATGTGCCTCACAGCTAATCGAGGAGAGAGGTAGTGAGGACTGTCACCGTACAAACAAACGGACAATATTGACCGAGGGACGCTCGAACTTCCTTGACCTTAAACTAAGCCGATGATGATGCTGACACTGGGGGGGGGGGAAGGTGAGGTAAGATAGTAGACTTACACAGGAGAGTTGCACGTTGCTGTTAACTTGAAGATTTGATTCGACGGAGTAATCCTTGCATTGGGAAAAGTTAAAACAATACTCTCTGGATAAACACTATTACGGGGGTGAACTTGAATCTTGCTTTCGAGTAACACGAATCGATATCCAGCACGCTGCGTTCAAGGAGCGGGGAAGCGGGTCGGAGTAGACTGACGTAAATAACGATCATACCGAGAACTTGAGGGATTCTGGGAGAATTGTGCAGAATCCAACGAGAGGCGAATAGAGGGTATCGACGGAAAGGATTAGAGGATACTGAAGGGGCAGGGAGGACAGCAGATACTCGGCGGATTTTGATGGGACAGGGATGACGGCCGATCCTCGGCGGATACTGCCTTCTAACTCTGGCGCCGGAGGATTTATATAGTTTGAATGGGGTTTCCCTCCCCTCTTCATCTGAAGTGTAGGGTTCTTAGGTCAGACGCATCGGTAGACGAGAATAGACTCAGCCTTTTAGCGCGAGTGTAAGAAGGTTCTTAAGCCAGCGAGGTGAACTTTGTCCGACTTCAGATGGGAGCTTCTGATTTATCACACTTGTCGCAGGTTTCTGTGATGGCGTCATATCAGGTCATATCTGCCTCTCACGGCGTTTCATAATTTTGCACGTCCACTAGCGCAGACGAAAAGGGTCGACAGGTGTCTGTTATCTCTCTCTCTATTGAAGGGCGAGGCGGCATGTATCTTCCTCTCTCTCTCTCTTGGTGATCTCTGACAACTGTGCTTTAACAAGCAATGTGTATTTGGGTAAATTAGAAAACAAATGCATGTTATTTAATAATAATAATATCATTATTGTAAAACATTTTTTCTCCAATCTATCATCGTGTTCCTCGGATATTCATTACCTTCCCTTCGGCTCATTACATATGAAACGAATACCACCAAACTTTTCATCCTATAAGTAGCATTTCTAGATCATTGAGATCAGAACACACTTCAAGGTAATACTAGTCACTGCTTAAGATATCTGTTTGACGTAGTTGGTAGGAAATAGACCCAAACAACTACAACCTTGCGGTTACCGTAACAATGGAACGAAAAATGGAATTTTATCTGAAATAAATATTTTTATCCACTGAGAAGGATAAAATCTCATTTTTTATCAGACCTTTCCCATTTTTGCTCCATAAAATTAAATCATCCAATGAAAACAAGAATTTTCTGCTCTATTTGAATCTTAAAACACGTTATCCATATCGAAAAACTGTCAGAATCAAATACAAATTTAAATACTAAAAATATAAATGAGCAACATTTTATATCAAAAAACTGTCAGAATCAAATACAAATTTAAATAATAAAAATATAAATGAGCAACATTTTTGTAGATTAAGGACGCATCTTATTATCCCTTAAATTGCTTTGTAGGTAAACAGAGAAGGGTTAGATACAAGAGATATTTAAGCTCCTTTCTCTGTTGATTTAAACGGCTAAAAGTGTAAAAGCTTTGTGAAAAGATACGAAATCTTCTAAGGAACATTGCACGATGGTAATAAGATGCAGATAATCAGAACTTGACAGCATTAACTGTATAACAGAATAAAGAAATAAAAATTTTGAAAGCATATAAAAACATCTGCAGATTAGTGCGATGAATACAAAAAAGAATTTTTATATGCGGAAACGAAATAGAAATAGAGAACAGGTAAGGATATTCACTTTGAGCAAGAAAAGATGAGGACTAAAAGTCCTAAAACAAAACAAGGACATGCTTTGAGTCAGAAGCTCAAACACTCTCAACAAAGCAGGAAAAAAGGGAATTTAGATTTATTAAATTTGTAATTAAACGTCTAAAAATTTCAGGGACGATATAGATGACGAAGTACAGTCGTGAGTGAACAAAGGTGTGAAAAAGAAATTTCTACTTATTTCATCAGATGGAAGGGAGAGGGGAGAGAAAATATCATTATAACAAATATTTTAATGCAAAAAGAGAAATAAACATGTTGTACCAACCTCATATCCCATATACAAGAAGAAAGAGATGGATACTATTAAAAGAAGAAAGAACCAGAGCAAGCTTCTGAGTTTTGGTAAGGAGAATGATATGTAAAAGAAACTAAGGGTAAAAAGTATTTAGACTAGAAATGTGTCATTAATCTAGGTTCTTTGGTTTTAATTTTACCAATTAATTTTCTATGTAGTAATTTAGCAAGTTTGAGGCCACAAGTTATGAGTGTTGATTAAGGAACTATGGTTGCATTCAATTTGTAACCATATTATAAAAGACTAGTGGACGTAGATGACAGGATAGGTAGAAGAAGGACTCATTTATTGCACTTTTTTTCAATTACACAGTGATGTCATAACAGAGTGCGTCTGATCTTTGTAACTATATCTGCCCACTCATGACTAATTTTGTTAGTTACACGATTAAGACATCATCAGCGATCCTTCTTGAACTCTAGACCTAAAAGATTAAGAGATTAGCGATAAGAATAATTATATGACAGGTTATTCACGCTTGATTGCTCACCCTTATCTATGCTCCATATTTCACACTACATCACATATCTGCTACTTGTTAATCATTTCTGCATTAGAAAGTCATTGAATGATTACTACGCTTGCACATTTTCTCTGTTTAAGGTTATCGGAAAAAAAATCTAGAAAAGCTTAACGAGAGAGTACTCAACTATTTAGAAGACAATCAAATTAAAAACGAAAAACAACATGGATCACGAAATCAAAGAGGAATAGAAACAGCGCTGGTACTCCTAACAGAAATTATCACGATGAAAAAAGCAAGAGGAAACAGAATGCATTTGACATACAATGATATTGCCGAAGCCTTCATACCTCCTCGGTACCATGGTGGAAACTAAAGAAAAACCAAATCAAAATGGCTAACATATGAATAAAAGCCCACTGCAGTTAGCAGGAACAAAGAAACGCAGGATAACTATCAATAACACCAGAGATCAACCAAGCACATTAGAGGTTCGAGTTTTCCAAAGAGTTTGGCTCAGCCCAAGAAACAACACTGTTTACATGAGAAACCTCTAAAATCCGACTTAAGATTACTCTTTGTATATAAAACTAAGAGACGATATTTTGCAGGAAGTCTTATGTGTTTACTAAAATTTGAGAGACATAGCACCAGGACGGACATGCAAAATAACAAAGGAAAAAAATCATCAAATATAACGTACGTTAGAGAATATCCTAATGGTACAGAGTGAAAAGACATTGACCTGAAGATAACCAAGAAATTAAACATCACTCACAACACCGCAAACGTATCTACGACATTCAGATCTCATTATACCCTCAGCAGGTTTAGAGGCTACTTTCGGAAAAAAACAAACTTGAAGTCTACCTCGCGCTCAAGGGACCCATATTTAATTTCACAATAATTTCGACCCATTTTCCTAAGCAAAATTCAAACAAAGATCCAATTAAGTCCAAAGCATTGTGACACAATTTCATTACAAATACAGCAATAACGGAAAGACCTAAGTCCTGAGAACTTTGCTAAAGCTCAGAAACCAATTAACCAAGTACTCCACAAACGTACCAAAAATATCTGGAGCAAAATAGAATAAAAGATCGCATAATATTTCCTAAATAAGATCACATCCCCTAGACACGAGAACCGAGAAATAAGATATAAACTACGATCAAAATGTAAGAAAAAAATTCAAGAAAATATTGAACCAAAATATGAATAAATAACGTAATTTAAAATTATGCGAAGCAAACTTCAAATCACAAATAAAAGATACAACAAATACGACTCATAGCAAAAGTAATATATGAATAGAGAGAAACAAAAGGAATAATTAAGTGTTCTAAAAATGTTCATATAATGAAAAAGGGAAATAGAGGTGCGAAGGCTATATATATATATATATATATATATATATATATATATATATATATTATATATTGATGATTGAAAGTAGTCTTGAAAGTGGCAGAAAAACTCAATATATATTTTGCTGCAATGTATAATCATACAACAAATTTAAATCACCAAAAACGAAAGTAAAATGACAGAGTTTGTTAGTCAACCTCGCTTTTAATTATTCAACTGTCTATACATATTTCTAACTTTAAATCTCATACTTTCTAAACTTTTTAACGACAGAAGGATTTACAGTTTGTCCCTTGTTCGTCCATTCTCAAGTTGGCAGCAACAAAGCTTCGTCTAGATTCTGATTCATTAAAATCACTTTTCTAACTTGTGGGTCAAGAGAGCGGAGAAGTATCATACAACTCACCTCCGTGTCTCACACCAGACCGCTGAGGAAAACTACTCTTAAGGGTCGAGGCTCAACATCGGTTTCACTCAAATTTTAACCCCTCCATGATAGTAAGTCACACTTCCCTTGAAGATTTAAAAACATTATATACTCAGCTCTTTTTGCCAAATAAGGTCGGCAGTACACCGACCTTTAGTTTACAAGTAAGCTCGTCAGCTTTACTCTTGATCTTAGAGTAGGCGCATAATCCCCACAACTTCTGAGAAACCCTCTTCCTGAAAACAGAATTTTAGAGATAACTTAACTTCCCCTTACCAGATATCGGTCGTCTTTGGTATTTTCGAAATAGTAAGTACAAAATATTGGAGGAAATGAGGGGCAAAATTAGGTCAATATTATTGTAATGAAATGATTCTGGTAAAAAAATGCACCTCTAGCCAACCTTAACATAACCAAATTGGTAATAGAATGCGCAATCAAAGCTTCTAAGATCTCCTTTGCGCCAAAAGCACTGGTTCTCAGAACTAGGAATTTGAACACCTCTCTGGGGGTTGAGAACAATATAACAAGTATCTGTTTAGAAATGCGTGCAGAATGCAGGTGCAATTATGCCTCCGGAGCTTTATCTTATGAGTCTCACTGTCTATAATTCTCTATAATGTTTTACAATACGTTGATTACTATTCTCAAGCATATGGTACATTAATATTTCCCATAATCCTGTAATTGTCTATTAGAAACATCGCAATTAATTATTTAAATATTTATGAAGTAATTAGATAGACCCGGTTTTGGCATCGAGAATAGCTTAATCGTATTCGTTTCTAAGTAATTGTCACCGAAATTTAAATTAAAAATGTTCGTTGAATATATAACTTAATTTGAATAAATAACTTAATTTGAAGGTTAGAAATACATCTAAGACGAGTGATAGGTGTGAAGAAAAAGCAGATTGCGACCACAATTATATCAATTAAAATTAAGTCTCGTGGACAGTTGAAGCATTACTGAATACTAAATTTAGAATGTGAAATATTTCAAGGAGCTACATCACACAATTCAGGTGCCGACTTTATTGCCTGGGAATGAGGCTCTGATTTAATGAAAAAAGATTGAAGAATCTCGAGTGAGAGCAAATGGAAAATATGAGACAGCCGCTTTGTGTGCGAATGGTAAATAAAGGAGGGAGGAAGGAGTGGTTAAGAAATGCTTGAGATGTGGACAAGAGCAAGTTCAATGATGTAACTGTGATCTAAGGTGCTGGTATCATGTAAAAGAATTGATAGAAATTGAATTATGACGAGAATACAGGAGAAGAGGTATCCGGGTGTGGAATGGACTGGAAGAGCGTGTATGAAGTAGACTGATAAAATGAGTGAGTGTCTAAAGAGCAGGAGGTCATAGTGTGTATGCTAGATGTACATCTAAATATATTTATGGCTCATGCTTGGAGAACTGGGTCATCGATGAATAATGAGGGAGAGAGATACCACAGCCTAAAACACCCCGTCGCAATGAGTGGAAAAATCGATGAGGAGAGAAAATGGGTGGTAGGAGGGGAAATTATATGTCTTTGACGCGCCCCTATCAGGACAGTGGCAAAATGGTTAATAATGATGATGATTATAATGTTGATAATGGTCATAAAGGGCTACATTCTATTGTGCACGTAACCAAGGTTCGAAAACTTGGAGAATTTATTGGCAATGAATGAGACAGACCTGAATGAAACATTACTCATGAGAGGGGACCATATATTACATTCGTTCCCCATTGAGATTTATGGCAAGAACTCAGATAAGAGGATTAAAATAGGAGGAGGGTTTTTATAAGAGGTATTTTAGCCTCTTGCCTTTTTATAGTTATTTGTAGTTGGTTCATTTCTTCAAATAATTTTACCCAGATCTTCACATATGTAGAGAGGCTCGATTGCGGATGATGTAGAATGTCAAAAATCCATCCAAAAAAATTCCATGAACTTCGATCGTTGAATGACCTTATAGGGGATGGATTTGGAAGATTTATTTAGCCGATTATTTGGCATAAACATTAGTTCTAGGATGACATGTACGTATAAGATTTTCAGGTGAAAACGAGGAGTTAATTATTTCTTAAGTTGAATAAGAAATCTTCATTATAACTAATTCGTATAGAATTAGAAAAGCTTTAAATAATACTTGTTATTATTTTTAGAATTGGACCTAAAGTTCTTATTATAAGTTTGAATTCTTCTTTCAGCTAAAATTGGTTGCAGGATGTTGAACTCGTCCTGGGTGTGGGAAGAAAGAATGGTTTAGTGTTTGGTGAATAACTGTTTAGAATCCCTTCTTGTGTCTTGATATCCAAATTTTATTGTTATTTTAATGATATTTTTTATATAGCTACCTGATGCTCCCGTCTGTTTACTCATCTTTCATGATTCTCCAATCTGCGAGAAGAAAATGTTTCTGGGGTAATTATTAATGGAATAGATGACTGAGTAAACGAACCTAATGTTGTTATTCACTTAATGGAAAATCAATGTTGTTATTTGCTTAAAACTAAGAAGCGAAATTTAACTCGGGAATCCACACCAGAAAGGTTGAGAAGAATGGTTCGTAAAGCACGTCATAAAGATGAATCTAGTTAAAATGTTTCAAGATATATAGCTAAAGAGCCTTCGGGGAGTATTGGGGCCGGAAGAGCACGCATTCATCTAGATGTCAGCTGAAACATGGTTGCACATGCTATACATTAACACTATTGCAAAGAATGTAGTAAGGTAAATTGTTTGTAACGAATATAACCAGAATAGTGATATCTAATTTTTTTTAGAAAATACATGTTAAAACGTTCTCTGGACCAAAGTTCCCTGCCTGGAAATGAATAAAATACAAGTCGAGGATGCAATGTTCTGTTTTTTAAGGAAAAGAAAGAAACAGCCAAGGGCTGGATTTATTTATAGGCTTGGGAGGCTGAACCCTGAAGCCTCCCAAATTTATAGGAATGAGCAAATTCTAAAAAAAATAAATAAATATGATGGATATATTTTTATGCGCTCGCTGGTCCCGCTTTAAGTTTAATGAGACATTTGGCTGTATATTGATTCCTTGACGCAGTTAACCTTTGGGGTTTATAAATGGAGTTTATACCTTTATTCATTTTACTCAAAGTGATGGTTACTAAGTAGATCTACAAGCATTTTTGAGGCAAAATTAGAGAAGAATTTGGTTTTCATTGAGCAACAAGTAATTGTCAACTTGCCCAATGCTAACTACAAAAAGGTTAGTGATTCCAAAGTAAAGAAACGGCAAAAAGCTACAGAAGCTACTTTGGAAATTACAGAAATATTACTGATTCTGTCAGTCATTTGTGGTATGATGCTAATAAAAAGGCTTATACTAGGCTTGAAGCTAAGATTATCCTGCAAAGAATAGATTAATTGGAATTTGTATTTAGGCTGAATTTTGGGACATGTTTGTTCACCACTTTCACAAGGTTAGCAAAGCCATTCACGAATTAGAAGTGATATTGAGTATCTGTGCATATTTGTATAGTTCACTTCACGTTTTTTTAGGCAAAATTAGAGAAGAATTTGATGGGATTGAGCAACAAGTAAATGTCAACTTGCCCAATGCTAAATACAAAAAGGTCAATGATTCCAAAGTAAAGAAACCGCAAGTAAATGACAGGTATATTTAGTGATTTATGCCCCTAATTACCTCTCAACAAGAGATAAGTTTCGAATGAAATTATATATTCCTATAGTTTATATACTTCAAGCAAATTATAAAAGTGTTGCTGTATGCAGTGATGTTGCACAAATGTATTCATTTTTTGCTAATTTAAGGGCGACATCTAACGAAGAAAGCTAACAAGGTATCAATCTGCTGATAAAAGAATATCAAGTAGATGTTGACCTGGAGCTTAATGATGAACATGTAATTTTTACTTGTACGTAAGACAAGGAGAAAAGATTTTAAAAACTGCAATGAATATATTCACTTGTTTTCCAACATAAGAACTCTGTCTCATACAGACTGCTATAAAATTATAAAAAAGGAAAATTCTTAGGCTATTTCTTAGCTCAATGGTTATATGTTCTTTTTTAAGACTCAAAAGAATTGATGAGGAATTATGGACAAAAATAACTCAAGAGAAGTTATCCACACTCAGAATTTTATGCATTAAAAGAAACAAAGTTCAAGAAATAAATTTCGATTTAGAATTGGACGATTATATATTGAAAAGGCAAGAAAAAGTTGCTTCAATCACTGTGTATTTGTGAATTGAAACCTATTTTTATTAGTTATGAATTTAGCAGTGAACTTGTGAATTTTATTTTATTAACAATTCTTTCTTTCTCTACAAAATATTCGCAAAGGTTAGTTATTACAACAGTCGTGAAGTTAAGGTGTTCAGGTGCCTCAAAAGTGGCCTAGCATAGGTGCCTCGCTTCATCAAAATCCATCCCTGACGCTGCCCCAAATGAAGAGTAAATTTTTCATCTTAGAATAGAAGATACCTGTAGAAAGGAAAATAAGAAGAAAGAAAGGATATAAGGCAAAGGAATAATTTTTAAAATTCTAGTGTAAAAATTGCCTTCGGAAGAATTCTTACAATCTAAAAAATCATTAAAATTTTAGCTTTAAAAGCTAATCTCAGAGCAAATATCCGTCTCAGCTTTGTTGTAAGTTTTTCGTAGGCTTAATATGGATTAAACAAAGTGAAGGATGCTTTTAATTTGCTACTTTGCTTTCCAGAGTCAATGGCAAGCAATATTTCAAATATTTTCGAAGTGGTGACATCTATTAATTGCAGGTATTGTTAATAATATCAAAATAACCTATTTTAAGCTTTCCTAACCTAACATAACATAAAATGGTTAAGATAAGTTGCCTTTTGTGTAATATGTGTATGCATTGCAAATTTTAAATGAAAAGAATTATGAAAAATGGTAAAAAACTGCAATGAATATATTCACTTGTTGTGTGGGAGAATCAAAAATTTAGTGTTTCAAAAGTAGTAATGACAACAAGATATCTTCCATTAAACGCTGTAAATAAAAAAATGCTTTTCAAGGCTATCAAAATTTAATGACCACTTTTAGTTTACTTTTGTATAACTTACTTAAATTGGGTTTCAATATTTTTTCCTCATAAAAAATACCCGCTATATTGGCCATTTGAATACTCCCTCCCCTAAATCTTTCTGGCTGGGGGGAAAGTGGGTTTCAAAATACTTAATCCTGGGAAGACCTGGCGGCAAATTGGCTCATGCGCTAAGCCCTGTTTGCTTCCCTCATATCCAAACAATTAACATTTCAACCCTTCCTTGTCGTACACTGCCGGATGGTTATCGATATTATCACACTACTAAGTACAACTGCTGCCCCAGACCCAGGCTACAAAGGTTTTTCTATCACTAATTGTAATCAAATAACAGTACTTTTCCATCTTCCCCAACCAGGAATGGTATTGTGATGCTCTCGGACTTACCAGGAATTGTCATGTCAAAACTAATCAAAACTAATCGTTACTGAAGTATTGACCTCCTATGACTACTAAATTCAGTTACTTACAGAGTCCATGTGACTGAGGCCTCTCTCATCGAGAATTGCGTCTATTAAAACGCTTCTCTGAATGAGAGTTCTCATTAAGAACTGAAGCACTATTACGATCTAGATGACCAAAGATCAAACAAGGAGAACGTAGGCGGCCTTATTCCTCCCGTGGTTTTCAAGTCGAAAAAACTAAGTATTACACATTTCTAAAAAAAATGTTCTTAAAAAGTTTTATATGGTCATTATTTTTAATTCATTAAGTTTAAAACTCTATAAATACATCCAAACAATTCACACAAAGTTTATTTTAGCTACATATATGAATAAAGTACCGATCTCCGACTGCATTTCATCTGAAATCTTTTTGAAAAAGATATGAAAGCCGAGAAGCCCCGAACTAACTTGTAGAGATACGCAATCCCCAAAAATAAGTGAGAAAAGATAAGTTTATGGTATCCCATAAGTAATGCGGCTTTAGGAAAGGTTCATCATTAATTTAGGGTTAAAAATAAAATAACCATTTGAAGTTATTTATATTGAAATACATGTATTTTTCTTAATTTAATCAATAATATTATTTAAAACAGCTTTGACCACTAATCTCCATCTTCTACCAACATATCAATATCATGTTTGTAAAAACGCTGGTCCTTGAATTTAGAACGTTGTTTAAAGAATTTTTTCTCTTCTGTTGTTGAGATCTTTGCTCTCTTCAGGTAATTTTGGAAACTCAGCCAAGCCAAATGAGTATGGAATTGACTCAATAGATCTAAACCGAAAATGTTTTAGCTATTGCAGGATATCTCTTGCGATATGGAGGCACGATTTTTCTTGATGAAAGAATACTTCTCTTCTCTTAATTAATCTGGCTTTTTTGTTGCTGCATTGATGCTTGTAAACTGTAAATCTGATCATATTAAACATCTTCGGTGATTGTATTGTGGTGGAGAGAATGTAAGTGTGTATGAAGGGCCATTCTCCCACCCCCTTTTCCAATACCCTCTCCCTCCTTCTGTAAGAATGTGTTTGTGTGAATAACTGGAATTTGAATTTTGTTTTGTTTTTAATTTTATTGATGTTTGTATTCTTATTTCAGAGATTATATTTTTAAAGAATAGTTTAATAGATAAATATTTAAAGAATTATTAATGCTGAAAATTGTTTGGATATCCCTTTAGAGGTAAGATAGTCGATAAATTTACTTGGGTAATGCCCACTTATTAGTTTTCCTTCCATGTATAGTAAATGGATCATAAACGGAGGATATATCTCTTCTACAGAGAGTGGAAGCTTGGACGGATGGCAAAAAGGGTTCTCTAGACGAGTGATCCGCCCAGCCCTGAGACGGAGGGCTTTCATACCTCGCTAGACACCTGAACTACTACACCTGCATTGGCTGATGAGCCTGCCTCCTTTTATATTAGCATACTACTACCCACCTCCAGCACACAAGTGATAGCGCGTGCCCCTAAACGTTTGGTTTTTGTTGTTGTTTTTTATTTCGTGTAGATATATTAAGTAAATTTGTTCTATTCACCCGTTATAAAATTCTTTTGGTATCTTATTTGGATTGGGGAATTTGGCCTCATTTTTAAGTGTGCACACTTCCCTTGTAAATATAAATTATTGTAATTATCATTTTATATTTTTTTGTAAGTAAAGGGACTGTATATACAATCCGTTTTATTCTCCTTCGATTTCTCACGTCCGGATTAGTGTAGGAAGCGGGTTGTATCGATTGGGGGTTTGTCTAGAGTTTCGGCCCGCTACAGTATGATTTGCATTAAGACGTACAAATGGATTATGCTAGTTATATCCCTTCAAACGGGCGGGGAATTAGTCCTTTGGTGAGAAACTTCTTTCGGCTGGAAAAATGTTTTTTTTCCATTACTAATCCATTATATATAACACTTAATATTACTTTACCAAATTCTAAAGAGAATTAAGATGTCAATGAGAAAAGAAGTCAAAATTCCCCCTAAAAGACTTTTTATTATCGAGGTCAAACGATTTTAACAAACATAGGATTGTAAAGTTAATATGAATTAAGAGAAATTATATTTCCTTTTTAAATAAATAGATACAAAATCATTCTTAAATATAGGCAACACTATAAGGTTTTAGGATTAAAGTTGAAAGTTTGCGTAAAATTAAATATAACCTGAATATCTTGGTCAAAATTAATTATACATATTTTAAATAAAAAACATATGATTAAGATTTGGCTTGAATATCAAATTTTACTCATACATAGTAGCCGCCCTCAGCTTCGACCAAGCTATCTGAAAGACTTCCAAACTTAGTGTATTCATTCCTCACTTTATTCTCGTGAAGATTTTCGAACACCTGCTTGATCTTGGCCTTCAATTCGGACTTGGTGTAACAGGCAGAGCAGACGGTTTCTTTCTGCACCTTACCCCATACATTTTCATCCCTGTGATTACAATCAGGGGGAAAAGGGTGCAAGAAAGTGAACTCTAGGAATCTGCGAAATTTCCTGAAAACTACTTCTGAATCTTTTCGCAGGTATAGTCTTCCAAAAGCAACCATCTACATCCGTTTTACCACTTTTTCCAATAGTTCCACATAGTCGTCAGATTTGATTCTAAAACCATGCTCAAAGATGTGGGTCTTCATGGCGTCACTTTAACCATGCATCATGCAAAGACCATTAGAGTTTGAAGAAACTTGATCTCTATGATAGATAGAATGTCAGCTGTATTTTAGGGAAGACACCTGTTGTTCAGGGGGTTGTTCAACTGCATCCTGACAGAAGTTTTTCTTCTGGAAGAACCTGATCATCAAGCGATTGTCCTTGCCTTTGGGTGTAAGAATATCTCCCTTGCGCCTCTTGTACAAATGGTAACGAAGCTTAATGTTTGAGCCAAATTAGTTAGGTGACATGGACAGTCATCTCTTTCGACAAAGCGCAAATTTTATTGCAGGTGTGTTCCTTTCTTTTGTCTATGGCTTCGTAGTATCCGTTGCAACTGTTTACATTCCTTCATACGGCTTATACAGTGTTCACAGATCATTGACTAGCATTTATACTATCGGCAATATGATATCCGGTAGGAATCATCTAACTCTTTTCTATTATTCAGATATCTTCCAGTCTCCCAAGTTTGCTAACTTTTTCCAAACTAAATCTTTATTTTGTTTGCTCTCCAACGGAGTTGAGTATTCATCCAAACATCAACCTTCTCTTGAAACAAAGAATTATTAATAATATTTAAATTTAGCCCAAACACACTGAATATGATTTTTTTTTTTAAATTTCTTCTGGTATGGATTTCACGTACATAATTTATAGGTATTATATAAGATCCTTCATCACGCATAAACGTGTTTGCCCGTCGCTCCCGGCCTCTAAATATATTTAGCAGTTCATTGAGTCCATATTTTATATTTCGGATAGTGACTTTCGGGGACACAATTTTATCTGCTTAGTTAATAACGTAGTATATCACTAAATTGAAGATGTTTGGATAGGAAGCCCCCAACTTCCGATTTTAAAAAATATTATCATGTGCAATTTTGAAGATTGATTCTTCCATAATTGTCCTATCCAATCCTTTTTCATACTCTGTAAAAGATGTGTCGATTATACCTTTTGCTATTTTTTCTAGTTCGTGTTCTAAAAACATTTTCCGTTTACGCTAAAATTTATATCTTTATATTACTTTCAGCCATGAACATAAGGTTTATAATACCTTGCCATTTCTATAGATTAATGTCGCTTGTACTCCCGTTTTACAAACTAATGTTTTGATGAAAAGAACTTTCCCCTGTAGTTTTTGAGTTTATTTTGTTTATGTGATATATCATACAATATTAGTGCAATTAAACACATCTGTTCCCGAAGTTTAAACATATCTTTCATCTACCATATTATTCAATTTTAATTTAATCGTTATGAAGAATACTTGGTACAAAATGAATATCCAGTTTCTCTGGTTGAATTTTGTATTAGAAAAATTCTGTTCAGGTTGTATATCATCTTTAATTATTTATTATAAGAAAGTAAGGAAGTGTTGTATAATATTGAGAAACACATCATCTGTGTTATCTTATAAATATGTTAGATATTTATTTAATCAAATCTTTAGTAGGTACAAAAAAGTGTATGCGAAAACACATGACCTTAGAATTCTTATTTGTTATTTAAATTTAATAGAAAATCGGGTAAAATTATGACATTATATTAAGATTTCTTAGTCACTTCAGGTTATTCATGTTTCTTAGAAAAGAAAAAAATTAAATTTATCCATGGGAGGGGAAAAATCGGTAATCATAACTTGTAAGTTGGTGGCCTGAAACCCGTAATCCAAATATGATTCTTTAGATTTTTAAAAGTTCGACTCCGAGTCAAACTTCGACTCCAACTCTGTTTTATCAAATAATCTTAAACATCATTTATTGCAAGAAAACTGTTATAATGGCTTTCCCTTTTTATTGAGTTTATCATAAGCTATTTTTACAACTCATATTTTATAAATTTTCAGCTTAAGTGGCTGAATAAACCAAAATATACAATATGGAAATTTTATTCATAAAAAACAAATTTAAAGGTTTTTAACATTTCAAAAGAAAAATGTAAAAGAGAAACTATATACTAATATATATGTGCATATAACCTAAAAAATTAATCATCTGCAAATTTTTATAAAAAAAACCCCCAAAATAACAAGGACTAAAAAATTATTTATTATTTTATAGGAATAATATAGCTTCTGCAAGATCTTGCTAAATTGAAGCTATAAGATCATATTTTAAAAATTTCAATGCAGAAAACAATTTTTCAACACTGACTTGAGTCGGGGAAAATGCAGTTACTATCATAGCTCGAGGAATTCTAAAATCAGAGTAGTTTTAAATACGCTCATTCAGTGGTATTTTATAAGAGCGAGTATATTTGAGTCTCTTTTGAACAGTTAATAAAATTCCGTTTTTATTCATATATATATATATATATATATATATATATATATCAGTAATTTTGGCATTGAAATTAAGTTGCACTTTAGTTGTTCTTTTCAAGGGATTTTATAGGAAACCATGAATTTGAGAGTGAATCAGCCATGTTGCTTACAAACAAAAGCCAATTATGTAGTGATTATGCATTCGTCACAAACATTTTTGGAAGCTCTTCTAAGAAGCTTCTTAAAAAAATCTGATAAGACCTTCATAAATAGCCCGTTAATTTAGTAAAAATTATAAAATATTGCTATATTACTCTAGACCATAAACAAATTTATAAGTCACACCTTTCTACAATTGTTTATATTTATAAGATAAAAACAGGAGTCGGATTCGATGTCGGATGTTTTTTCCGACTCTGACTGCGACTTGACGACAAATGCCTGCGAGTCTGACTCCACCATAACTGTCTCCGACTCCACGGAGACGGATTGTTTTAGAAAATTTATGTTCGGCATAATCCACTAGATTGATGAATTGCTGCTTATTAGGAGCGTGAACAAGACTCGAAATCACATGTTTTTTTATAATGAAAACATTTATGTTTATATATTTCTTTAAGAATTAATTCATTCCATAAGTAATACGGTATTTTTATTATGCTTATCATTGTTACTTTGATATAAATAAAACAACTTTTTAAAGTTATATATATTTTAATAAGTATTTTCATTAGCTTAATAGGTAATATAATACATATTATATCTTGCAACTAGTCTGTCTTTCTAATAACATTTCAGTAACCGAATTGTAAAAATCGTTTTATTTTGATTAAATTTTTTTTAACCTGTTTCGACCTCCTCTGTTGAAGATATCTTCATTCTCTTCGTTGACTTTGCTAAACTTCTAAAAAGTTGCTAATTTTGGGGATCTAGATCAGGTCGGCTGGAGGATGACTAATTAAATGACAATTAAAATTGTCAAACGTTGTTATTCTATCTCTTACGATAAAAAGGTCGCTCGTTTTCTTGAATAAAAATAGCACTTGACTTCTATTGAGTAAGTAATTTCAACCTTTTTCTTCAATGACTGCATGTAATCGGTCCAACTTAGCAGAGTAAACCTCTCCGGTGATAGTCTGATTTGGATAAGGAAGTTAAAACTTTATTATCCATTCATATACTACTCATCGATTTTTACAAACATAGTATTGAAAAGTTAATAGAAAAATGGTGACTAGGGGCAGAAACTGGTGGGAATTATATAACTTATAGAACCCCCCCCAAAAAAATTTAAAAATAACTTGAAACTATTGTTTAATTTATTTAAACAAATGATCATAACAATAAAAAATGTTTCATCACTTATAGAATTCCCAAATAATTGAACGAATTCCTTTCAAAAGTTCCAGTCATAGTTGGAGATCTATCAGTGATGACTGATCCAGTATATCTAAAATGTTAATTAATATCTTCTTTAAATTCATTCATACTTTAGTGACCTATCCTATTTTTCAGAAACTGTCAATCTAATTATTCCTTAAGTTTTTTCCCAGAAAACATCTTGCAATAACTGTTAAACAGATATATGTAAAAGATCTGTAACCTCATCTAAACCTTTGGAAATACACATGCATTTTCAAAGTTATGAAAAATTCATCGATTACATCTTAACATGAAAATTATTCTATCATTACTTTATTTTTAATATCTAAAAAATAAATGGTTTTCTATGGTGAGCAAGAGTAAATTTCTATTGAAAACTAGCTGATTAATTATTATTGTTTTCTTTGAATGTTCTAATAAACTTAATACATTGTTGTGCAAGTTGCTTCCTAGTATAGGAAAAATAAATTCCTTCATCAACAATCACTGAGTACAAATTTAAGAATATTTTTAAAATATCATTTAATATTATAAGAGCGAGGTAGAATTGTTTCCTTGCAAAATGAGCCATAAGCTTTTTTATTTTGCTTAATGCTGCCATATTTATCACTTTCCAGAAAATCGCCCCTTAATTCTATTATATTCCTAACTAAGTTTATTTTACTTTGGCAGTCATTTTTTATCGGCTAAATTTTTTCACTATTTAAGGAATAAAGAAAGCATTTACAAGGTCAGAATAAAGACAAATTACCCATAAAAACAATTTTGCGAATGCCAATTGATGATGAAAGTTAGACGATGCATGAGCAACATATTTCTGTAAAAACGTATCAATTCTATTAAAATATTTGAAGGTTTTTTAGGTTTATATACTTATTTGATTTTGCTAAATGTGATATATATTTATTTACATATTTCATCATAACTAACATAAGAAAATATTATTATAAATAAAAAGATTTATTAAAAACATTAAATTGTGAGAATTTCATTTAAAGTACGTTTCAATATTTTTTGTCCATCAGTCAATTTTAACTAACTTAATATAACTCAGTTTTTTTTGTTTATCTCTGAACGAAAAGTTATGAGGTTCACTAAGCGCACTTACCGACTACTAAATTTCAGTTATGGCAAAAGTTTATTCTTATCAACTATAATCATAGAAACGCGTTTATGAGCCATTTGTTCAGGTATCGAAATTCAATAATTATGCAACTGTTGATAAATAATTTATGTATATATGTATAAATCAGGGAAGAAAACATTGATAAATAGTGATAAACCTTGGAAAGTTAATCAAATTGGCGAAGGAGGGGGGGGGGGCATTTCCTCAAAATAAGTCACTGGTTAAGTGAATGCACCATTACCATTCCATATTTTTATTTTTCTGTAAAGTAAATCGATTTTTTCTTTAATATTTGTCAGAGATTGTAATATTTACCTTTCCAGTTAAAGAGGCAAATGCAAAAATTTGCTTATGGTAAAATTTTAGAAATATTTTCTTTCTCTTACCTAATGAAAGTAAATATATTCTTTGAGTAATTTGGGTTTCTATTTCGTGTCAAATATGATGAATTTAACGTTTATTTCCCTGGAAAAAAATGTAACACTTTTTCTCAAATATGTGATCAGTGGTATTATATACTGTTTTTGATGCACAAAAATGACACGTATAAGATTCCTATAAGGTTACTATTAAACTCACCCTCCAAGATTTGGCTGTGTTTTAAATAAGCTCACCATATATGCTAAAAAGAAGAAACAGAATCAGACTAAACAAGTCTCTTTACAAAACATAAATCAAACTTCTATTTCCTGAATATTCATCAGATTCGTAACTCTTTTAAGATCCTCTCTAGTTTAATTTAAACATAATGAAACCAGCCAAATTGCTATCTTTAGTATTCATGGAATTTTGGTAAATGGGAGTGAATTCCAAGATTTCATCAGGAAAGTTTTAATTTGTCCTTTGATGTTTCATCATTTGTGGGAATTTATTTCGACCACACGGGAAAATACTGTGATTGCAAAACATGGAAAGAGTTTCTTTGATTTATATAATTACAGACCCTAGAGGATTGGCCATAACTTTCAGGAAGCGTTTTTCTAACGGGGCATATTTTCTGTTCATTTATATGCCAATATTCTTTATAAGAATTTGATCATTGGACTTCATATCCCGCTATAGTGGCGCTACCGATCATTGTGATATTTATTAACAATCTTGGATATTGCACTCCTTGTGAATCATGCAATTCAAAAAATTCCTGCTGTTTTTATTTATCCATTGCTTGAAATAATTTTTTAAATCATTTCCCGATATTTACTTCAACGAGTGAAAATTCCCCTATTGATTACATTAGATGTCTCTCTTTTCCCACGGAAAATGACCAGTAGTGTTAGACCTACATATAGGCAAATAAAAGATCTCAAGTGATGGAAACAAACGAGACTCAAATAAAAAGAATAGAAAATGAGGGAAGGAATTTTTATTTAAATTGCATTATTCCTCAGGAAATATTTCCCAATATTTTTGATTAATGGAGAGGTTCAATGAATGATCTTTTCGTACATCGCGCACTATACTCAACTCCCTTTCAGAGGAGAAGATAATTTACAGTGAAACTATTCTCTTTCATCTTCTATTGCGCTCAGGATGGTTTTAATACTTGAGCTTTTTCTCGCCTTTGTTTTGTTTCAGAAATATTTTAGCCAAAATTTCAGCAAGAAATTTACTTTTTTCTTGAGAGCAAATAAAAATTCATACTTTTAAGTAAAAAATAAACTCTAAAGAGAACTAAGAAAGAGATAAGGAGAAAGATAAATTCTTTAAAAGCAACACTTATGCGTCATGATAACACTGTACAACAATGAAAAAACAAAACGGAAATGAAATTTTCAATTTAATATAGGTACTTTTTGCCTAAATGATGAATATAACATCCGTCTCTTTCTTAGACCCTCCAATTTCTCGTAAATAACGATCTTACTTACCTTAAAACACTAATGGTTCCTTAGGGATTGATTGCAAACAGAATTGGTCGAAACTGAAAACTTTAAATGTTATAAACTGATTTCGATATAATTTTAATAGTATTTTTCTAAGATATTTGCCAACGTAACCTATGAAATTTATGAAAATATATCAATATTTTTTAGTTATATTGGTCTAAATCAGTTGTAACTCTTACGTAACGCTTAATAAGTTTTTAACTTACTATAAATGCTCCCTATTTTTAACTTTTCTATATAATATTTGATACTGGTACTATTTATATTATTTTTAACTCACATACTACAGTGTGTTTTCTTTACAGGAAACAGAGATAAAATGCCTAAGGAATGCCCCCCCAAAACAGACGGTTTCTGTTATATATGTGGATCAATTACATTAAGAAAATACAAGAGACAGTTGACTCAGTATATGAAGAAAATTTTGAGCTGTACTTTGGATGTAAAGTGGGTGACCAGGGCAAACATGGGCATCTTACATATGTTGTGTCAGGTGTACAAGTTCCCATTCCGCATGAGAAAGGCAAAGAGCCTGTCCTCATGTTTGACGTACCAATGGTGTCGAAGGAGCCAAAGGACCATTTAGAGGATTGCTACTTCTGCTTAACAGATATTAAAGGTTGGTATTCAATGTGTTATGACTCCTGGTTTTTAATATAATTTTCAATATAATTTTAATATAATTATGAAGAGCAAAATACATAATATGTTCTACTTCCACAATTTCTGCAATTGATCAAGGCCAGTAATGGCAAAAAATTATCATGTATCCAGATCTTGAGTCCGCTATACGATCAGTTTGACATTCAAGTGCTATTCCTGTGCCACAGCCGCTCTCTGAACTATTTAGGGCTGACGCCACGAGCAACTCAGACGATTCAGAATCTCAAGATACACCATGTGTGGCGCAGCTTGAATTTGAAAAGCAACACACCTCATCACCCAGCCAGAACTCAATTATCTAGTTCCTTATCTAACCTTTACTAAGCAACAGTGTGAACTCTTGGCCGCACATCTGCAACAATGGAACCTTTTGAATGAACATGCTCGAATTACAGTATTTATGAAGCGTTTAGCAGATCTACAGCAATTCTTCACTTTTTTGCAACTACTTGAATTATTCTAATGTTTCAGAAGCCTATTAAATGCCCTTGAAATGTCCAGTGAACTACATGAGTGGAGATTACTCATAGATGAATTCCTTTACAGCATAAAAGCGGTTCTGTTTTACATTGGGAAAACAATGCTTTCAGTTCCAGTTGCTGACTCAGTCATTTTAAGAGAAACATTAGAAAATTTTACTTCTCTTCTAGCCCGCAGCAGTTACAAGGAGCATAAGTGGCTAAATGGTGCGAACTTGAACGTAGTAGCCCTAATTGATTCGCTACAAACTGGATACCCCAAGATTATGTACTTCTTTCGCAAATGGGAGAGTAGGACGAAATCAAAACCTTATTTGTCACCTCGGGAAACTATGACGCCTGGATGCCATAATGTAATTAATGAGCCACTAGTTAAGTGGAAATAAATCATTTTGCCACCACTACATATAAACTAGACCTAATTAAGCAATTTACCAAGCCACTGCAACCTAACAAGCCATGTTTCTAGTACCTCAAACGGATCTTCCCTTAATAAGTGTTGCCAAAAGTAAAGAAGGCATATTCGTAGGCCCTCAGATTCGTCAACTTATATCTGATGACGACTTTGAAGAGACAATGGATGAAATTGAGCTAGCGGCCTCGCGTGCAATCAAAGATGTTTGCATAGGACTTCTAGGAAAGCACAGAGTGGCCTAGCGACAGCGTTTAATGGAGAGCCTAATCAATTGCTACCAAGATTTCAGATGCAATATGTCATTGGAGATATACTTTCTTATTTTTTATCCCTTCTTTTTAGAAAAAATGCAGGAGATGTGTGTGATGAACATGGAAAGAGATTCCATCAAAATAGAAAGTAAGTGAAAAACTAGTATAAGGGAAAATCGAGCAGTTCTATGATGGCTGAATTCTGTTGGAGCCTGAAGCCTGAGACACCTGAGACGTTTCACAAACGAAGAATTAAATACTAAAAGGTTAGTTAATACATTATGTAATGCTAACAAACATGCTGATTGCTTATATATTCATAAATTAATTACAATGGATACATTTAATCTAACTTTGAGAGCGGAATACATTTATGGTATCTTGGAAATCGGTATCAATTGCATAATTGATAAATTTGCAATTTACAAGAAAGTTTTACCTGACGGGAAATTTTTGTTATAAAATTTTAATTCTTAATAGAATTCACATGAGATCTATGTTTTTTCCTTGACACCGAAATTTTTAATACAGTGAACTTAAAGTGAATCAAATTTGGTTGCATGAGGTAGAAAATCAAGAGAAGCAAATGACTATGTGTTGAAAGCGGAGAAAAGCAGAAAGGACAAGCTTGACTGAGATCCAGAATGCTAATATTGGTGGTTTGCTATGAGATACCGACGATCGAGATTGGAGGGGTCTGGCCTAAGCAAGCTTCGTGTAGGAATTCTATCATGTATCCCGCCTCTTTCCGACCAAACTCATTTATTTTGCTTCAGAATCACCTGAGAACTAACCTTCCATGCCCTATCTTAAATCTCAACGCCATGCCAACCTAGCACCTTATTTTCAACACTCCCATTCCTTTATGTGCCTTTTTTAATGATATAATTATAATGATATATCTCTGACTGAGTCAATGGCACGAGACAAGCCTACATCAGCTTTCGCCTACGTCAATCAGTCGATGGTATCTATTCCATCATGGTACTTTAATATCTATCTGGAGGATTTTATACAGTCGATCACATTATACTTCTTCATCGTCTTCATGTATTTCTGGAACAGCCTTTGACTGATTTCCCTCTAATGAGGTTTCTTACTCATTGATATATATATAGGCGAGCGAAGTTGGGTTTTGGTGTATTATAACGCACATTTCTTCCTCAAGTCCTCTTCCATATCTTTATTTATTCATCTGGAATTTTTATACACTGCCTCTCATAACTCTCTCTCTTTCCCAACATCTTTTGCTGCGACTAAGAAATCGTACATCCGAACATGACCTTATTGGATCACAAGCTCTCCTACTTGGACCTTTCCAACCTCTTGAGAACTTTAAGAGCAAGTGTTTTCTTTGTCGGCAAAGTTTCTCTCGTGCAATGTACTTGCTATCAGAACTGCAATGTCTGCCCCTCCACAATCACGTGCAAAGTCTTTCTTCTTACGTTTAAAATCCTATCACCGAATAAATCTACTACCTTTCTTCATCAAGACCCTATTTAGGCCCTCGATAATCACACATTCTGACTGTTTACATTTATGGACTGCTCGTTCCTACTTATCGTCTGTTGTGGACGGATGATCTTTTAATCTCAAAATTTCTTCTGACTAGGTGGAAAGATATATGCCGATCTGGTTACCTTGGGACCTACAAGTTACCTCTTCTCCCAAGCCGTTCAGGTTTTGGTACACCCGCGCTTTTTTAGGTCCGTGGCATTAATAACCGTCATTAAAAAAGCATTATGATTATATTTATTAAAACATATCGTATATTTATTGATTATATTTATTAAGAACCAGAACCCATTAAAACTTTAACACTCTATACAAAGAGGAAGGTGGAGGAGTTAAAATTAATGGATCTCTGAATCAATTTTCGCATTGTGTTTTAACTCTATCTTATCCTAAAAACAAAATTTTACCTTGCAGGCTTCTTTCATTTTTCCTTTTCTCGATCGAGGAATTTGTGCATCTACTGGAAATATTATTTAATGAAAACCTCCCGAAAATGGCAAACAAATAGTTTCTTCAACTCGTTGGAGGAAATATAATTTTATACTTTTGGATAGAGGAAAATAAGGACGATCGTAAGATTAGATTTAGCAAATGAATTATTAAATGGTAAGATAAATTGGCATTCAAATGATGACAGGAAGTTTATCCTTCTTGTACGCCTAATTAACTTTTTCATGTACCTTGCCTTAAACAACGATATAATCACTGCAGTATCCCAGATCCTCTGTTATCTATTCAAGCCTTCGTTTCAATTTACAGACATTACTATCACAAACAACTACTCGTTTGCATATTACTTCCAGCCTCTAATACATCAGTTGCTTTATATCCTGTGAAGCAAAGCAAATTATATTCCCAATTACCTTATCCTCCATACCTAAAATATAGACCTATAATTTAGAACTGCCATTCCTACCCTTGATATTACACAAAGGTTCTTCTCTTTCTTTGCTTGTCTTTCACTTCCTTACATATAACCTCGTATCATCATCTGGAAACCAATTCATCTTAACTCTAAATGCTTCATTGGCTGGTTTCTTACTCTGCTTGATATATATCTTCAGTCTTCTTTACGCCTCTTTCTATAAAATCATCTGCATATCAATGACATTTTCACCTGCCCTGTTACCCATTTGAAGTACCTTTCGCGTTTGTTCTCTACTGTCCGTTTCAAGTCGTCATTCCATAATCAATCATATGATTTCTTCTTTCCACCTTTAGCCCACACTACCTAAAGTTATTTTAATTGATCAAATAATCTTTATTTGGTTTTATATCTTTGTTTTAGTATTGATATAAAATAAACATTTCTTCGAAAAGAATTTTGCCTATTTGCCTACCTATAGTAAAGTGTTGTGTAAAGAACTATATAGTGTTGTAGGATAGTGGAGAAATTTTTACACTGAAAGTTAGGCTTGCCCTTGGGTCAAGAACTGCCTAGGTAAGTTGTTTATCATTGGTGCGGAGACAAAGTGTGGAATACATAAGAAGAGGTGCTGTTGAATACGTCACGTTATTGGTCAAAAGTAAAGATTTGTAAGTAATGATTGATGTAATACGGAGGCTATTTGTAGAACTGAGGATAATAGACAAAGCAAAAACGAGTGAGCTAAAGATGTTTGTGAAGATAAGGTTATATCTGATATAGGACTTTTTGTGGTTGCGATGAGAATGCTCTGAATTAGTTATGATGGGCAAGATCTCTTCGAAGGCAAACAAACTGTAAGTGAATTGAAAGGAATTTTATGTAAAATTGGCTAATAATTTCTTGTGATTTTGCTAGAAAGGATAGTATGTTATGAGAGAGAGTGAATAATCAAGAATGGGAACAGTGCTATTAAGAAATTTAAGAGGCAAGAGAAGTAGGGCGCTAGTCAATTGAGAACAAATTATAATTTGAAAATCATACAAATATTGAATAAATAAATATAAGCACAAACAACTTATTTGCATATAAATAGGTACTTATGAGTATGGTAAATGTTGTTTATATATTGGGTCCAATAGCAGCTTTTTACGATACTTGGAAATGTCAAGCCGTTACTTGATTCCTGTCTCAATGAGGCACAAGACCGGATAGTCTTCCTGTTCAAATCTCGAAATCTATAAAGCCAATGTTAGGGGCCACGTTCTATGACAGTTATTCCTGGGTCGTGTACCCTGTTTGGGATGGTCAATAGTTTTCTTTCTTGTAGAAAGAAAACTATTGACCATCCCAAACAGGCCTTCATCGAATTTTTGAAGTCATCGGTGATAATGTTCTGTGCCTCATTGACTAGGTGGTTATCTTGACGACACTTAACTACTATGAATGATAACACTACGAGTATATTAGATAGTTTGACATTTTTTTTGTTCATGAGTTGAAAGTTTTATTTCCCAGTTGTTTGTAACAGAAGAAAATGAAAAATGTCTATTTTGATTCCAAAACTTTGCTTTTGTAGGTTGGGTACTGATTTTAGATATTTACCGATCTGGAAAATAATGTTCTGATATTATTAATCTCGGAAAAAAATGAAATAAACTGAATAGAAGGCTTTAGCCTTCTAATTTTGGCAGAGCATGGTGCAAAGCTTTAAATCTTAATTTTAAAAAGGATTGTAATATTGTAGAATAATATTTGCTGTAAGCTTCCAAAACTTTCTTAATTAAATTATTATGTTTTTGAAATAATTATAATTTGATGAAATTTTACGAATGTTAAGAACTTTCAATAACACACCAATGAAAACTTCTATAACCTTCTGGAATATTCTGTAGTATTACTTCAGAAATATTTATACCAGGATTCACATACATGCTATCATTTTGGCTTTAACTATTTTCAGAGAAAGAAGTATTAACCCCTCCCCGTAGAACCCAACGTCTACCTTTCGCGCCTGAGTAAGATACACCTGCACGCCGAGACAGCCACAAGGGACCATCGAGACTTCGCATGGCCGGCTGACCCGGGTTGGGTTCTCTTTATCTTCCCGTCTCATCGTCTGACCGACACCTGACCTAAGGCCCTTAGAACCTTTGCGTATACCTGTGAGACCCCCCAAACTATCCTCCCCCTTCCCTGGTGCGTCAAGTCTAATGAGATCCTCGTCCTCGTTTTGGAGGCTCCCGGCAACCCACTTCCGCCGAAGCAGCATAAATACTACTGGGGAACAATGTATTTGGTGAATTGACAAAAGTACATTTTCCTACCTAATTCGAGCATACTGAATTCAAATCCTAAATCAGATTTTCTCAGAATGCTACATATTTTTCGTAATATTAATAACTAATATTATACAATAATTTTCATTTTAAACGCCTATCATCATGCCCTGGAATAATTTTGAATCATCCTTTTGCGTTATTTATAGTAAAGCATGTTTTTTTGCGCAAACATTTTATTGAATATGAGAAGAAACTTGAATTACACATTAGGATTACAAATACTCTAATCAAATAGATGCTAATTTATTAATGAGCGTACATAAGACTGGATGACCTGTTCTTGATTTCAATCTGGCGTAAATTTGCGTTTGTAACTCTTTCTTTTGTAAGTCTTCACTGGTTGATCTCTTCTAATCGTCCAGCAGTAGTCCCCTATTATGTGTCTACCTTAATGACATTGGCAGCGCTCTTCCATCCTCAACCAATCCTGATGGAAGCGTTCACCTTGTTCGTTGCTCCCGGCTCCCAGATTCTCTGGAAATCGGTCGAGGTGACTATTTTGAAAATGCAGCTTCACACTCATGTTGCATCCCAGATCACGATATGCTAAAAGCATATTAGTAACGAGATCCTCGTAGTTATGCGTTTTTTTGTTTCTCAAGAAGTTACAAACAACGGCAGAATACGAGAGCCGCGATGCCTACTCTTTTTCATTCATGGTGTTCACTAATCTAGAATTACTCAGAAGTCTTCGGATTTAGGGACCATCAAATACTCCTGCTATTAGTTTTTTGTATGACAAAGCAGAAAACGCTGATACTATGTACTGAAAACAATAATTGTCAGTCTTCAACGCGTTGACATACTACTTCATCAACCCCAGTTTGAGATGAAATGAAGGGAAAACGATATTCTCTCGACTTATGATTGACTCATTCACAATGTTTCGCATTCCTGCTTCCAAAGTTTCCCAAACTGGCTAATCGTTTTGGGACTAGTGGTTTTCACTGGCTTGATTGTCCCACATACAGATATAACATGGAAAGTTTATATATCCCTTCTTCTGGCCAAGGAGGAAATAACCATCTTAAGCTCTACACATATGACCCAATTGTGTTCATGGCACTTAAGTAAATCCATGACCATTCTTATGTCATCGTTAGTTTATGGCAGATGGATGGAGTGACCGGGAGGAACTGCACCAAAGTCATTGCCAGTATGCTAAAGGACATACTTGAGACTACGCTTGAAGCTATACAAAAAGAGTCTCTACTCACCAGGGCTAAAGGTGCCAAGTGGCAACTCAGTAAAGAGATCATGAACATCGTGGCAGTATACAAATTGTTTGTCCTCAGAGAAATACTTATGAAATGTACTCTCCCTTGTTTGGTAATATGATAGCCGTACAGACCTGTGAAGCATATGTCTTTTACTCAACTTGGAGACTAAAGGATCTGCAGCTTTCTTGGAGAGCGCCAAATCTCATATCAAGTCATTCAGATACTCTAGATTAAAACAGTGATGAGCTAATGACTGTTCAGCATCTGATGATAAATCTGCAGACTCTGGATCCATTCCGTGGACGTCCATATGAGGTACATCATTTTAATCCTTGCAGGAAGCATATCCACTGAAAATCGGAACTGGTGAAGACTCAAAATGAGCTACTGTCAAGATCACCGAGGGAATGTTGGGGTAGTAGAGCTTTTGCCGATAAATGATACTTTGGCTCTCGCCACACCATGGGGATTCCAAAAGAAAAACCATTTCTTTTTCCATTCGTCTACTCACGAAGATGTTCCACACAACTATGGCAAACAGCATATGGGGCCCACTTCTTATTTTGTTCGCTAAGAGGAACATCAAAATATGCCTTTTAAGTGCGGATTACAAAGTTGGATATATTGCGCCTTGGACAAACTAGCATGTAACAGCCACATATGTAGCAAAAGGTGTCTGGATCATTAAGGGAATTTTCATTTTCTCTTGACGAAGCCATCACTCTAACATGAGACTTGGAAAAAGAAACAATAGCGTTAATATTTTTCACAATAACACTTATTCTTATCTTACTACTATGTACAGTGAAGTATTTGCTTTCTATAATCACCCTCTCTTTCCGTCCGGATGGCAATTTTGGGGAAACGAAAAAATAAAAATTACAGAATAACTATAGCATGTAGCTAAATATGGATTATATATCTGAAATCAGCAAGAAAAAACGAATTAAAATTGGCAGATAAATCTAAATCACCAGAAAATGTGATTAAAATTGTGATTCTGTGTACTTCGAGAAAAGATTTCAGAAATCAGTACCATACAACGACGGCTTCCAGCTGCCAACGCGATACTTCAATTCTCTTCTCGTCTTCGCTCGTACCCAAGACCAAATTTCCCACCGACAGACGATAGACACGGACAGGCTTCTTTTACTTGGGTATCGACTTCGTTCAAGCCCCCTCGATAATTGTACTCTCCCATTTTCTCTGGAAGCAATCACCGTGCATCCTCTCTTCGACTCTCATACGCGTCATTTGGTACCTCATGTCTCATTATCTTTATTGTCATTTATTTACTTGTGCTATGAATATTTTCTTTGTATATAGTAAATTTATATATATATATATATATATATATATATATATATATATTTCTACCATCAGTTTCTTTAGTCCCATTACCTCTAAGAATTGGCTATCTATTTAGGCCAACTGCCCTCGACTTTGTTTATTTAACCCTCTTACTTGGATCTGTATCTCGATACTCTGGCATACCCTCTTCACGGTCACCCTGCAACATCTATATTATATTCCTGTGTCAGGTTCTTAGGGTCATCCGTAATATCCGATCTCATTTCTTTTAGACCTGTACCAGATTTTAATGGGTGATTTTGTCGTATGTTAAAGCTTCTGGTTTTAGAAACTGTAGAAAAGACTTTACTATTTACCATCTTCTCCTTATGTGTGAATATTTATTATTATATTTTTGACCTTGTGTAACTTTATTCTTTTCCAGGCCTCATAAAACGTCTGACTTATTTTAAAGGGGTTGATCTTTTTTTTGTATTGTGTTGTCGTTTTCTTCGTACATATTGGGCAACACTGGCTCTCGCTAAATCCCAGAGTGAATGTTTCCAGATTATAGAAGAATTCGCGGCGTGCGAAATAATTATCGAGGTGTTTTATTTTTTTAATTTAGGAATCATAGGTCTGTCAAAGCCTACCTGCACTTCTTCTGTGCGTAAAATAATTCCTCCCCCTTTTTTGTGGTGCTTTTCTTGAAAGTTGGTCAAACGCAATAAAATGTCCTCATTATTTAACACGTTTAGCTTGCAAGGAGAATCACTTAGGCTCAGCAATAAGGACCTCTTAGCTTATATGCAGCAATATCAAAGGATCGAAAGAGAAAGAGAAGAGAAGGAATGAGAAGAAAGATGAGAAAGAGAAGAGAAGGAACGGGAAGTATGAAAAGAAAGAGAGAACGAGAAAAAAAAAAAGAGAAGAACAGGAAGAAAAGGAAAGAATCCCTCTTCATGAAATTGAAATAGGACAAGCAAGGAGACACTGTGCATCAGCTCGAGGTCCGGAATTCCCACTACTGCGTCTGTTAATCTTCGTTCTTAAGGAAGGCGAGGATTTTGAAGCCTTCTCAATCCACTTCGTGAAAATCTTCGAAATCAATCACTGGAACATCGAAGCAGATTGTTTCTCAGAGGCAACAATCGATTATTTGACATTAAAAACGGAGTTACTTGCGGCATATATGTAATATGACCCAAGACTTTTACCGCTCTAAATTCAGAGATGCCAGCTTTCAGCCAGGCTGAGCATACTATGAGTTTGAAGTACACAATCCAGCGTCAACTCAACTTTTAGCTCGATGTTTAAAAATCGTGCATGACTACGATGCCCTCGTTGACTTCTTCCTGCGACGCCAAGTGTTGGCTGCACTTTCAGCTGAAGTCAGATCTTTCGTAAAAGACCGATGGTGCCACGCATTCAAAGAGTGCACAGAAGAGGCCGATATTTATTCTGCAAGCCACAACCTTTATCCGAAAGAAGGGAAGAAAATGGCCATCTTTCCCCAAAACCTAAGCAAATCAAAGGTAAAATCTTCCCGCAAATGGAAACAAATTTGCTAAGGTAACTAGGTGGTCGAAGCCAAGCACCTCAAGTCCCAGCGACAATCCGGTAAAGTTCTTGTCTGATACGAATGCTCTTGGAGCCTTAATTTCGAATCTGGAACGATTAATGGCTGCCGCGTCCTCACTCTTGTGAGAGATACCGGGTGCACCTGCCTAGTGGTGTAGGACAAGATGCTTTCCCCACTCCCCCTGGACCATAATAAATTTGCCGTCATGCACGACTACTTTAGGGGGGGCTAATCGATTCCCCCTCGTTAAGTGCTACATTGATTGTGCGTACTTTACTGACTGGGCAGAAGGATAGCAGCCCCTATTAAATTCTGCTCCGTCCTCATTGGCCAGTGCCTACGGGTCTCCCCCAGCTCCATGGCCCTACTCGTATTTACCCGTTTTCAAGTGGTAAAAGATTCGAAGATGCCCTCGCACCTAGAAACATCACGTCCTTAAGAATTCAATGAGGTCATGACTGAAGACTTTGCAAGGAACCAAAAGAATTGCGATTCCCTCTGAACCCTTTTAGTTAAGGCTGAGTCAAAAGAGCAAGCAGCCACCCGATGAGACAAGGTGATCTCTTACCAAGTTAATGTCGGTTTACTTTATCGTGCGTGCTCAGAAAACGGTAAATCCCCGACCCGACTAATGTGTGTCCTGCCTTCTCACGTTGCTATGGAAACTCTGCGTTTCCTGAGGTCCAACATCTGTAGTGCTAATAGGGTTATTCCCATGTTTTTCTTGATATTTTGTTTCTTCTTAGTTTCACTACGGATCTGAGTTTTAAGCATCACCAGCCTAGCTGAGCAGGCTGTAGGGAAGGTAGACTCGATCCACTACACCAGTCTTCAAATGGCGATAGGTGCTTTTAGCTTGTTCTTCATTGAGAGAGGACTTTTCGAGACCGGGGAAATGTCCGTTTATTTACGCTGTACACGCGATCCAGGTTCCTAGCTTAGTCACCAACGACTCTTACGCATTCTCAGCCAATCCTCAACGGTACCTATCATGTCTAGAGGTACTCCGCCATACTCTTACCCGTTGGATTTAGGTCTTGGAAAGTCCTTTCAAATCTAGGTGTAGCTCTCTTGCCCGTGAGCCATCAGCTTCTGCCATATACACCACCATGGAAGATGCCACCTTTGACTATTTGTCACCTAAGCTTCTAGAGCACCGAGAGTATTGCACTCGGCCTTTTTAGAGCACACTTCTTGTCACGCTGGATCCGTTCAAAGGTATAAGGATGGCTCTAAGTTCCAGGAAGGGATCGGTTTTCACGGCATTTTTCCTATGTTTGAAGTCAACGGATCTCTTTTAGGAGCTACGTCTGTCTTCACGGCTGACTCTAGATTGTGATCCTTAGCGACTCACAAAGCACCGAGAGGCTCTCGAGGAATTGGAATCTCCACATTACCAGTGTGGTAGTTCGTGATATCCGTGACTACACAATTGTGGCGAGCCGATTGTATATCGCGATTATCTTCTGCTTGGTTCCTGACATGATGGTATCGAGTTGAATGACCACGCCAATGAGGGCACTAAAGGAGCCGGGAAGAGGAGCGACAAATCAGCATTTCACCCTTTCTCACTCTGACTACATAGCTGAAATCATAGAGACCCACTGGAATACTTGGCGAACAAGATGGTAAAGAAACAAAGTTTTGTGCAGTTCCACCACGACTGTTACTATAGACTTAATCCCTAATTCCAAGATGGTTTAAGGTCGCTCCCCGTTATCTTCACAATGAACACATTCGCGGGATGGTCTGTTGTTTGCTGGGGCGCTTCCTTGCACTTTAATATGATGATATAGCTGTTCCTAAAAATGCTTGGTAAATCCATGTATGAGTGATTTTCGCGCAGATTACTTTTCCCTTTAACTCGGAGAGCTGTGTCGCTACCGATATTCCATTTTACTCATGACTGGATAGTAAACAGGCTTGTAGACTATCTGAATTTCCGGAGGAAGCTTGTCTCATCCATTTTATTTTACTCTCTTTGTTGTAGGTTGTATATTCGTGCACTGGGAGGAGGCGGGCCTTTCTCAGAAGCTGGAGCATACTTCTTTCTTGTTTTTTTTTGGGAGGGGGGTTTCTTGCTAGTTTGTTCTTCTGTTTTTTGGGGTGTATTTTCAAACTTTGAAATAGCGTAGTACAAGGCTAGAATTTAATTAAATAGAAATGCTAATTCTTACTCATGAGTTAAAGTTTTCCCGTAGTGATTTCAAGTTAAATCAGTAAAAATTAATTAAACAATTTATCAATAATTCGTTAAATTAATTAAAATCAGATAGAGAAAACTTGAGTTTCCAATTTTATTGCAAAAACGTTACAGTTTGAATAGAAATCTTCTATTTGTGCATATAAAGATGATACCGTAGGGTAGTGCGCTAGATGGGGTGAGAGAAGGGTAAAATTGTGTGCCTATCGTTTCTTAAGAGGTGGTAATCTATAGGTGAATCTTTTTTTGTTTTAAAGTATTGTATGGGGGTTATAACTTTAGTGAATTTATCTGTATAAATGAACTACCCACCTTCCCATATATATATATATATATATATATACAAAAATTAATAAAATATTACATTTTGTTTTATTATGTTTGTACATATTATAATTTTAAGGTGAAATACAACAGAAATTAGAGCCCCAAAAGATTTATTAATAACGAGTGGCAATTGATTCACTTGTTCATTATTTTTAATGATGTCCCTCTTTCTTCAAGAGTACTTCACTTCATTTTGGCGTTCTTGAGAATAATTTTTTAGGAAATTTTGACTAATACTTTTCTATATTTATTCATTAATCACCAGAACCTTTTCGCAATTAGATGACATATATTTATCATACATCAGTATGGTTATATCCTACACATTCTCTATTAGGTTAAAATCTGGCGAATTCATGGTCAAAGTTAACAAAAGTTTGATGTTATTTTCATCACGGAAAATTTTATTCGTTTGTTTGGTGAAAAGGTGCACCATCAAAGCTGAAAATTACATTTATCTTTCCCCCATTGGTCCTGAAATTTTGTGTAAACTGTTGATGAAGTAGGTTTTAGTACCTTTTTGAGCTCATAGCAGTATCCTTCGACAAAATGGCAAGTATTTCAGTTCTATTTTGTTACTGTCGTAGAATGCCGAGCTAATATATATTTATTCGTTTTATTAATTTTTAATGAACCAAATCACTTTAAATTGAGGCGTAGGTTCGTACCTTGGTGATCGCTTGAGGATCGGGCTTTAAGAGTGCTAAACTTGATTTTAATTCTAGTGAATGAATAAACTGGGTTTCTTTCTTGACTTTATCAAATATCGCCACTTCAACTCAATCGGGGATAATTAAAATAGTGCATTTACTAAAGAAAAATAGACTTTAATGAACATAACCCATCTCTCTAAATAACATACAATAAATACAGATCTAATACACTTAAAAAAAGAAAATGGGATTACTGGGTGAGCTTTCGCAGCTCGCTTCGAGATAAATTTTTACGGGGGGAACAATTTTTAAGTTAATAGCTTTGTCCTTAGTCAGACATCCAATAAACTAATTTTTATGCACGGGGACATAAATAACAGGATTATTCTTTACTTACATAAGGTAATGGAGATTAATACCAGTTTCCCGTTAGAATATCTTTGGGGATTTTTGTTCCTGACAGGCGTAGCTCACGTAATTTGCAGTTTGCTCGCCAAGATGGCGTTACTCCGGCCTAAAGGTGGATAAGTGACGACACATGAAATTTTCGAGTTGGCGTAAGAGAATCAAAACAAAGGAGCAGATTAGGCGGGTTGGTTCTCGTACGTTTATGACCTTAAAAAGGTTTTTAATCTTGGGATATGTTTATATTCTTTTCTAGCGATTTGGCTCTTGCTTATATTAATTCGATCTTGGATGAGAAATCTATCTAGTTTGGAGTTGTCAAACTCAGATAGAATAAAATTTGGAGTCCTCAATCTGTGTCGGTGGATACTCACTAATCTTTGGGCTCGAACGGCTCGAACTTGCAATAACTTTGTACCGGTGATTTTTGAGTCTTCTGGTCGAACTCGAAAAATCTTCTGTCAACCGGTGACTTTCTTGTCTCTTCGGTGGGAACGAACTAAAAGCCAGGTTTACACGAATCATCCTAATATATACCTAACTTACTCCCGCTGATGTGGGTGGATGGTGGATAGGGGGGGGGGGGACTCGCAAGGTGGGACCTCAGGTTGGTCTCCCGCACTTTTGCGTCAGGTGGCTCGGAGAGGGGGTAATACGATATCGGCAGTTTCCACTTTTGAATGGGTTGTTATAAGTGCACCCTCGAAGGGCCTGCCTTTTTTTAGCTGAGGTCAGGAACCAGTGTCGTATCATTTACCCTTTTGCCCGTTCTCCTATGCTACCGGAGAACTTCGAAGGGGCAAAGCTAAACACAGATTTCTGTTGTTATTTTTTCCTTAGACTTGATATATATATATATATATATATATATATATATATATATATATATATATATATATATATATACATATATATACTAATTTCTTATTATACATCTACAGTAACTATTAGCCATATACAAGGATATTGTCCGGATGCTTCACGATCAGCACTACACCAGACATGTGAGATTGCTCTCCTTTTCTCATCCTAACCAGAGCTCATCAATATTTTCAAATAAGCGGATATGAGCTGCATTAGTGAATATTACTTTGCCATACTCTTCAAAATTCTAAATTTATTTTTCATACAAAAGGGTTATTTTTTTTATATCAGACTCTTTCATAGCTCTTTTCTATTTGAGACATTTGTCAAAAAGTCACCGCTTAACTGTCTCTCTGACAACCATCCACCAAACAGTTGGTTGCAGTATGTGGTGTTAGGATGGCAGATGTTCTGAGCGATGTGGTGAACGAAATTGTTTGGAAGCCAAGAACAGGTCATCTTGTTTGTGTGGCATGGATCAGAATTCTGCTGACAAAAGTATAGCTTTCCAGCAACTACTTACTTGATCTAGGGCAATAATAACTCCACCTTTTGATCAAGCGTTCCGTATTCAATCTGATGATATATGGAAAGAGAAACAGGCCATAACATGGCTCTCGCTATTGACAACCCCAAAACACTGATGTTGACTGTTAATTTGGTCTTTCTTAATCTCGTGGTATCTCTAGGGTGCCCAGTAAACCAACGGGTGTGTAAAGGCTTCACCCACCTGGTCCTGGTATAATTTATTCTCGTCTGAGAAGAAGAAAACAATGGCACACTTGAAGAGATGCTTGAGTTTGTTACAAGATTTGCAAGAGATTACTTTATCTCTTTTTTTCCTTTTACGAGAAAAGCTCACCATTCCTCATCTTATTTGAGTAATAGTGGATGGCCTCATGCACTAATTGGCTGAAGCAAGATGATGACAGCTACGCGCCTCTGGCTATGTACCTCATTGACTTGCTGGCAACGTTGTCAATAATAGCCTAGATCTAGGCGAGAAATACTAGGCATCGTTTCTTACCGAAACCTTTATAGTAAGGTTACAGAGTCGCCATACCCTCGTAATGCCAGTCTTTCTCATCCAACTATTTTTCTAATTTTTGTAGGAATGAAGAGAGAATCGAAGCCAGACAATAGGCACATTATTGGTTCTTGACACATCTCTCTTGCAAAGGGGTAACTATCTAAGAGAACCCCATTCAACTCTACAGGAGAGTGGGTAAAATTAAAATGAAGGCTCCTTCTGTCACAAAGCTTCTAAAATGTGATCTACTACCTCTACCCTCCAAAACCCTAGGTAGTAAAAGGGAGAGATAGACTCATTAGGAATCTCTCAGTTTTAGCAGAAACGAGAAAACGCATAAGCCTTTTACCCGGAAATATGTTATTTTAACAAAACAATCACAAAAACTGACTGCAAGGCTTTACACTGGAAGGGGATACCCAGACACCCGAAAAAAACAAAAAGGAAACAAAGGCTGGAAGACATACGGTTGAAATTATGTTCATAACCATATATATATATATATATATATATATATATATATATATATATATGGTGAAATTGAGCCAAAATAGAACCGGAAATGTTTAATGAAATGTCTTTTCTCAGAGATATTCAAAGTCTGATGTCACAGGAGAGAATGGTTTAATGTTGATATTTTGATAGTAAGAGGGTTAGTCGAACCGACCAAAGTTCACCTCTACCCAGCCTCTAAGGAGGTTATGCAGGCAGGACTCCGCCAGGTGGAGGTCGAGTAGTTGATTTTGTTTAAAAATCTAAAGGGGAAATCACGTTACCCTACCACAATAACCAGCGTTTGAGGTCCAGTGAAACTAGACGACCCATATTGCTGCATCACGATCGCTGCAATTAAACTGAAACAGGAAATCCTCTTATACTCAAATGATCAGCCCCTTGATCCGTTCGGTGAAGTCCATCGCGTTTTCCTTTCGTTAGAGGATGCCATTGATACGGGTTTCAACTTCTGAGCCAGTGATTAGGAGAAGCTCTGAATGACACGATGACTTGTTGCGGGTTCTCTATCTTATGCAAGTTCGGTAGCCCGTAAAACGTTTGATATTTGGGTTTAATGGTCTACTTTTCATATACAGTCGTTCCGACTCCAAAGTCCTGGTGATCGCGGGCGAAAATATTCCTAGTCCGCAATAGTTCCCGATTCGTCTGAAGAAAAACTTAGCTGGGAAATAAAGATGACCCATTGTTTAGAAAAAAGAAAATCAGAAGAAATCTAAATCTATCACCTAAGGAGCTTAGCCTGATGAAGAAATAGAACCCGAAAGCGAACAGATCTCCTGAATTTTGACCAGTAATATCGAAGAAAGAACATCCTACCGAATTATCCACAAGAGAGAGTGCAAGAAGATAAAAATCTCTCTAAATCGGGCAGGGTCCTAGTCGCCAATGTAGATAGGCCCATAAGTTCTAGATTAAATTTAAAATACTTGTAATTTATTACTGGTTGAAACAACTATTTTGTGAAATATGAACGATAGCCTCACCTAACGGGGCCTTCCTGAAACGTGACTTAGTTGTGGTTACTGCTGGTTTTCAAGTAGAAGGACCACTGCATTGAATGAGTAGTTTCTGCCCAATTGATAGGGACCAAACAAGTGTTTTTTCAAGTTTAATTATTTCTTTAGCTAGAATTAGTAGACGAGACGTCTAAACTTTAGGCAAGAAAGAATATCTGCAACTATGTTGCGTTTACCCTAAACATAGCGAAAGTCGTTTGTGAATTCCAAGACATAATCTTGCTGGTGACATTCGTTGAAGGAATGACGATCCCGATTGGCCAAAATCTCGGATAGAAGTGATCAGCCTTTTGAAACTTTGCACAATTTCGGATAATAGACTAGCCTATTTCTAGTTAATATCACAATTAGGATATCCTAGTACTAGTTAATAGCCTATCAAGGCTAAGCCAGTACTAGTTAATAGCCTGAATAAGCTATCCTACTCTTTGTTTGTTGCTCATAAGAGGATAGGTGAATGGTTAGTGCATGCTATTTGCTAATAACATAATTGATCAAATAATTGATAATTGATCAAGGGTGCTGCTTCGAGTTTTCATATTTTTGGATAGTGCAAAATTATTTCGCCCCCAAAGTTCGATTAGAATCTGATTTTGTATTTTAACAAATACCTTTATCTCTGCGCTACTGAGGAATGTTTAGTTCCTACTCGTCTTCACTAAATTCCCATGATAAAAATAATCTTTGCCTTTGTGTCATATGTTTTACCATCTTATTATAGTTATTGTATAATTAAATAACTTGATATTTCTCTCCAAACCCCGAAAAGTTAATTAAATTCCAACAAACCAAATTTTTATGCATTTCTGATCCTTTTATATCCTCTTTCTCTTAATTTTTTCATTCCTCTACACTTATTTTCATTCTTTAATTAGCAGAAAGTATAAAAATGATTTTAAAATATTATGGATATCTACTCTCGGCTGGATGCGTAAATCTACTTCACACCAAACACATTTTCTATCTATCCTTGCCATAAACCGGTGTTTTTGAATTGCAATTACAGTACTTCTGCACAAGAAGGAACCCTATTCCATCAATAGACCAGTCAGCCATGAGACATGTGGATTGTGATGGGTCACATAGGCAAACCGCTTCCTTCATTTCATTGATTATAATATTCTTGGACTCCTGAAATGCTGTTTAGCTCGTTAGTCTAATTAAATTTTATTGATGGTTTGAGAAGGTGTCTGAATGCTTTCATTTGATTTGCCATAGAGAATGCATACGCCCCTTGATTGAGTAAGCCAAACCAAGCTATTGCACTAGTTATGTTTATTGCCTGAGGAAACATTCTGATGGAGGCTAAAAAGTTTTCACTTGGTTTGACATTTGTTGCCGTAATCGTTAGTCGTGCAAACTCAACATTGTCTTGGGCTAACTGGAATTTCTTTGGGTATAGAGTTACTCCATTTCTTGCCTATAGGTCAAGTCATTCACAAGCTTGAAAGAACGCTGCTTTAATTGCTTCTGCCCACATGCATGTATCATCAACACATTTGACCTTGTTGGGGAAGTTGGCAATAATGGCGTCGAAACGGTGCGTGTAAGCATCACCACTGGCAATGATTCCTTGTGGTGCCACCTTGTATCGGTATAGTTCCCACGGAGTGATGAAGGTGGCATTTCGGTACGGAGTAATAGCAATTCCATGCATCAGTGATGGTTTTCTCTGTGTTCTGTGGGACTCTATTTGCCAGGTGGAAAGGGCTCATTACATGGTGAGTTTGTCTAACTTAATGCCGATTTTGAGGTTGTAAATCTACTGTACGCCTTGGTGATCCATCTGATTTTGCTGTCACCGCCATTCTTTAGCACTAATTACAGGCGAGTTGGGATTAATCTTCTCTAGAATGCCAATTTTTACATCCCGTTCCAAGTCATTAAAAACTTTTTCGTGCCAATGGATTGGTACTAACGCTGGTTTATGAATAGCAACTGGCTTGGCGTCAGGATCTACATACATGCAATTTAAGTGGTTCAGACTTGATCATGGGAAAAGGTTGATGTTCGCACACATTGAAAGCTGTTGCGTTATAATAATCTAATAACTACTTTTTAAGGGCAGAGACGTTTGCTTCTGTAGCTTTAAGACCGGAAGGTAGTTCAGTTGGAATCGAAGGTGGGTTTTGATTTCTCTTTGGGCATAGGCACTCTGAAATATCTAAGTTTTCTATTAAGGAGACCGAATCTTGCGGCCAGCAAATGGTTACTATAAGGAAGTTAGCTGTTATGGCACCAAGAGCAAATAATGATTCTCTGCAGAGGAATGTTTTGTCTATTTTTTTTTAAACATACAGTAATTGCCTCGTTTTTCCCGCTGAACCTGATATATCAGTTGTAGCGATTTCAACGATAATGCCTCCATCCACGGCTGGGTCCTCTACTATAGCACCCCGCATATTGATTTTTACTGAAAAAAATGTCACTTTTATCAATATCAATGGCAAGTGCCGATCTAAGTGGTATAATTGAACTTTGGCAACCGGAGTCGGCAAACATGGTGATATTCATGGAGATAAAGCTGATGTGTTTTTCATTCGGTGTCCCAACACAATGTGACATTTGGTAATGGTGTCAACTGCACCTTCATAATAGAATGAGGTTTCGATGATCGTGATACCCATTTGCCTTCGAATATGTGGTGTTCCATTGGTTCTTTAATTTTATTTTCATTGAATGATTCATCTATATGGCAACTGGTGGTACATAATTGATCATACAAGAAGCCAGTAGAGTCTTCTTCAGTTTGGAGGTCTCTTTGCTGGTATGTCTCATTATTTCTTTTATTCTTTTTGCCGTTAGGAGCCCATTCTACCACCCGCCACAGATCAGAAAATCTTTTACCTTCTGACTTAACGAGTGCGGCTTGTGTACGTAAAAAATGGCCCCTGTTAGTTGTATTTTTTTGTGAATTGTAAAAATTTCTCTTTTTCGACTGTGTTCTATTTTGCCTTTATTTGTGAGAAGTAATACAAATTTTACATACTGTTTGAGTAGGAACGAGATTTTGCTGGTAATAGTGGCCTATTTTCCGCTGTCTTTATTAATAAATCTTCTCGAATACTCGTTTTTAGCATTTGATAAACCTTAGTGAAACTAAATATTTTCAGCTGTCGGTCGACCATCATAAATAAAAGCCAATATTCTCCTTTATCGTTTATTCAGCACTCAAAAGGATGATGGTTGACCCACACCTGTAGGGGTACATAACATTAGTCAAACCACATAGGTTATAATAGTGAAATCATATCTATCTACAAGTAGGGTTTTTTAAAGAGAGATTATTATTTTAATATTAGCCTTAGATGAAGACTTTCCAGTCCCATTCCTTTAGAGTAAATAATATACTTTAATTCACTGGCGATAATTATCGATCCTCCTATCTCCTATAATTTCTTAAATTTTTTCCCAATTAATTCTTTACAAGGAGAAATTAAAACGATTCATTCAACCACACTAGCCTAATACTCTTCTAGTTATAATTACGGTCAAATGTGTATGGAATGTATGAAAAACAGGGGTTGAGAGAAGAGTTCACTTATTTGTTGTAAAGAGTGGCAAAGACTGATGCCAGCGTCGAAAAGGGGGTTTTAAAAGAGATCTTTAAAAATAAAGTGGTACAAAAGTAAAAATTGTAACTTATTAGGGAGTTTTTATCTGATTTCACCCTAGGAACTCATAGCCTTTTCAGATTAAGCGCCTTTATGCTCTTTCAGTCCTTTATCGGCAATATCTCGATAGGAAAAGGCGCAAAAGAAAGCAAAAATAGCTAAGGAACCGATAAAATTTGGTAGAATAAAAATCATGGGAATGTGAAAAATGCGCCAGCAAATGTTATCATTACCAAAAGGTGGAATCAAAAGCTCGCATGTACAGCTGCCTGGGAAGATTTCGTGCAAAAGGCACAGGTAATTAAAAGTAGAGATTCGAACTCACGTTTTGGGGGCAATGCGGGAAGTAAACTCAAATTTTACATTTTTTTAACAAGGTTTCGTTCTGTCTGATACATTTCTAATGGAAAATTACTATTTCTAAGTGGGATTGAGCTATGGGTTACTACATCCTGTGCCAGTTATTGCAATTTTGAGCAAAATCAAATTCCTAATGGGAAAATAAACAAACCCACTCTGGCTTATCTTTCGTCTAATGGAACCGATTGTCCCTTTCAGCGAAGTCTTAACCTCAAACTATTAAAATTATATTTCAGGTATTTCGGAAGGAAAATTCCACCTCTTGCTTACGTGTGGAAACTAATTGTTACCCCCTGTTCTTTATCCAGGTTAGATAACAAAACCTCCCCACTTCAAAACCTTTTTCCTCAACATAACCACATCATGACTGGTTTAATGAGCATTCTTCTCTAAGGCCACATTCTTCGAATATCGCCGCCTTTCATGAAAGAATACTATAACCAGGGTCTCACCATGTTAATATCGCAGAGTAACCAATCTTAATAAAAGAACTCTATTTATCATGACGCACAAAGATTCTCCTCGCTTTAAATATTACAAAATCTCTTCCTAGAGGACAAAGTTGAACCTATAAACAGAATTTCCAGGAACAACGTATCGAATGTAGCATCCTACACCTGCCATATGGAGGAAATGCACGTAATCCCGGCACCAGTGAGCTCGGCATTCTCAAAACAGATTTAGAATATCTAAGCTTTATGCCTTGAGTAATTTCGATTTTATCTCGTTTCACCACTTCGTCTCCAATATTCTTTTCACCTAATTTCTTTTTGTCTACTAAAATTGCAAGTTAGTTGGTCACCAACAGAAAAAAAGGCCATTTTTCCTACAGGCACCAATGCTTACAGGGAAATCTTCGGATATATATATATATATATATATATATATATATATATATATATATATATATATATATATATATATATATATATATTATATATATATATATATATATATATATATATATATATATATATATATATATATATATATATATTACATGCAGTTTCATTTGTTCTGTATTTATTAATTAAATTGGCATATCTCTCCTTAAATAGCCTGTGCGAACGGCCTCCTTTCAATTGTGCATAAAATTCGAAGATAAAAACTTATCTCACCGCATTTACCTACACAGCTGCTCCTCATCTAACTGCTCTTACCCTACTCTTTCTACCCTCGTTCCATTAATTTATCTCTCCAAGGTGTTAATAAACTTTCGTTCTTTAATTTTTGAGAAAACTAATTATATATTTGACAAAAATTACATATGAGAAGCTGTAAATATGTTGTTTAACGGAAACCTGGTTGGAAGTCAGAGCGAGCGCCATTTATAGGGTTGAGACCCCTTATGGCTCTCATTTCTTACACATATCTAGAACAACAGAGCATAGCAATGTAAATGGCTTACTTTTGGGAGTTCATTTCTCCCCCTCTCTTCCCACGATGGACACACAAGAAACTCTGGAAAAGTTTCTCGCATCCTTGCGTCGGAATTCCACACTCAAAATCGCACTTATCTATCACCGACACGAGTACCCACCCCACTCATCCAACAGCTTTTTTTGGACAAAATGGGTGAATTTATAAAAGATTTAGTGCTTGTATTTTCTGTACCCTGGTGCTTCTATTTCATTTGACCTGATACTTAATCAAAGCATTTGAAAATCCCCAAATATATTCCCGCATATTCCCGAATTTTCGATCTTTTTATACATTACACTTAATTTTTATCTGTCACATACTTGACATCCTCATAGATTTGAGAATTTCTAATTGATGTAAGTTTGTTGGTGTATAGGGGACAAGAAGGGTGTGTGGCTAGATAGGCAAAAATAGAAAAGTGGTGAAGAGAGAGAGAGAGAGTTTTGTGAGGGATTTGCAAAGAGATGCTATAGCCTGGTGATCCGGTCTATCGTTTCAATATTTTTTTAGCGTGTGTTTCCTTTGTTGTTGTCGTGTTTTTATTATTAGGGCCTTCAGGACTTTGTCTTTAATAAATTTATTGTTCCTGCATAGGTAATTCGCATTTTCTGTTGTTGTAATTAACTGCGTTTTGTGCTTAGTATCTTTGGTTTTATTTATTTTGTTTCTTCTTTCTTGTACTTAAGATCGGTGAAGATAAGTCTTCATCGGTGAATTTGTAGTCAATAGTTGGTGATTTTCAAATGTTTGGGTTTATTGTTCTCTGAATCGGTTTTTGTTGATATCTTCGGTAAAATACAATCCATTTCGTGCGTAGAATGGCACTTTATCTCCGCCAGTCTATTGAGTAGAAGGACTCGGGAATCTGGTGCAACTTATAGCTCTTCTGTTCCGTTTAATAATTAGAATTGTTTCATCATTTAATTCTCGATTAACCAGCTCCTGCATATACCTTGTCCGTTCTTTGATAACAACGTTAAGGCGATTTAACCCCACTTCCCGGTACAGCTCTTTTTAGGCGTTTTCTATTTCGCCTGCGTGTACCTGTGATTAGCTGCTTGCATTTGTTCTTCACCACTGGTAGTTTCCTCTTTTGTTTCCTCGAGACACAAAAGAGGGTGGAAGCGCAATAGAGCAGAATAGATTTTACAATGAAATTGTAGATCTTCTTCTTTTTGCTCTCACAGGGATTTCTAAACATAAATGGAGTCCTGACTGCTGCCTTGGCGTTAGAAATTCGATCTGAGACGTACCAAAGTAATTTTCATTCCGAGTACATTGACGACCTAGTATAGGTATAACACCTATCCACCACATTCACATGAGAAAGTAGTTTCCTGCCAATGCGGACTACCTTTTATTTCCCCTGGTTGGCTCTTATTTTTCATTGGTCCTCTTAGATGTTTAACTTTTCGAATTCTGCTGCTGTCATACGAGCTTGCATAGGCACATTCCTCCGAAGACGTGATTTTCTGGCTGAAATCTTTGGCATATTGAATATTGAGGCATGTGGGGTTCGCAGGGGCTTTAAGATCTGTTGTTTAAATCGAGTAGAGATTGGGAGACAGACCCCCCCCCCTCCCTACTGCCAGCGGCTCGCAGTGAGCAGAAGATTCAGTCCGTCCCCCGTGCACCCTTACCTGATATAACTAGCCCTCTTCATAACATAGTTACAGAGATTCATTTCTAAGTTTTCACTTAGCCCCAGCCGTAGGATTTTGTACTTCATCCTCTTTTGCCAGACTTTATCAAACGTCTTTAATCCATCCAGACAAACAATGTCCACGTAAATCATCTCCTGTTTAGCTTGAGTTAGCTTTTCCGTGATGACATATATCGCCATCTGCTACTTCGCCTTGTACGAAATGCAAACTGGTATTGGTGGCTCTCTCTCAACCTTGGGTCATTCCCGTGCTTTGGCAAGAAAATAATTTTTTCCCTTTTATAAGAACTTGGAGTTTTAGATTTGCTCTTCGCCCTGTTACAAGTGCATGGGCCCTTGTCACTTACCGAAGAGGTGTTGTCTTATTCTTTTTTTCTTCATCTATATCTTCAACTTCTTCATTTTCGTTTTCTTCCTTTTCGGAGGTTTACAGAGATGGTCATTTTCACGCATTCGTATGCCGGCTTTCTGGAATTTGTGGTTAGGAATCAGCGACTCCTTGAATGCCTTAAATCATTCTTCGTCCGCCAGCACAATTATAGATGGTAATCCATTTGTTTTAAATAGCGAGTTTAACACTTTGTTGTAGTAGCCAGGATTCAATGCGTTTGCTACATTTGCATGTGTGATGCATATTAGTATGCGCGCACTTAGTTTGTTCGTCATGCAAACGTCTGAGTGAAATGCCATCATTGGTCGTAAATATTGTCCTTTTCTTGTGACGTTCGCATATGTGGTCTCTCTTACATTTTACGGTTCTTCTTTTTTTGTATTAGTTCACAGCTTCTTGGGCAACACATGGCCATAATCCTCTATTCTAAAATGCAATTTCAACATTATTTTTATTACTACTAGAGGTTAAACTCCCCGTGCTTAAAGCCCCTTGAATAACCATCCGATCCCTCGTTTCATCACTTAAAGCCTCGAACCCAAGCCAGGTTGAGACGAATTATCTGTGGCTATCCAGCCTGCCATCTCTGTGTGTATTTGTACAGAGGCTGAGATCGCCTCTCGACTCCCCCCAATCCGTAAAGCCGGCTCTGAGTAGCTCTGATACGTTTGATCGTTGTATACATAGAGAAACTATTGCCATTATTTCATTTAATATATTTATTGTGTATAAATGTGTACATATTAAAGTTTATTTTTGTATCTACTTTTTCATAAGCCTCATAGCCAGAGCCTTCACTAGTTTAATATCGGCCAACTGCACTCATTCTTTTGAATTTAAAAATTCTTCCCACTCGTCCCCCTCCCCCTTCACCTGTATCCCCCATCAGCGTCGTGAGCAAAGTAGAACCAACGTCACGCGTTGACCTTGAGCGACCACGTCCTTTGGGTTGAAGTGAGATATATGTCGGGGTCATTCTACGACATAATATATATATATATATATATATATATATATATATATATATATATATATATATATATATATATATATATATATATATATATATATATATATATATATATATATATATATATATATATATATGTATATTAAATAGTGTCAGGTTTATATAGTCTTTAAAAGGTTCCCTTTAGGGTCTTTTAAAGGTTTTGAGACTGATAACTTGGCTATTGAGAAGGTAAGCAGAAATATTCATGCAAACTATCTTTCCCATTTGCTGTGTGTACCCGCATTTATACATATCGTGTGTAAGTTATAAGACCATGATTCTTATTTATTCACCCCTCACCTGAATTTTACCTCTTTCATATCAAGAAAGGCCCAGTCTAGTATTATTCTCGGGGGTGTGAGCAAAGTTAAAGGCTCTCTCGTTAATTCGGGTATTTCCAAGTGCTCGGGCGGAAATTATAAATTACTCCGTGAGTATACCGAGTTAAATCGGGTCGACACTCTGGTTACGTTTTTATTTAATAAAGTTTGAATCAAATTCACGACTATCATGTCTTCCTTCGACCAATTTAAATTACAAGGTGAATCTCTCGGTTTATCCGGAAAGGACCTTCCTTCCTACATATATACAAGAAGGAGAGAGAGGCAAGAGAGCGGAATGAAGGAACATAGAAAACGAGAAAAAGAGAGAGAGCAGAAAGGAGAGATAGAGAAGAATGAGAAAAAGAAAGACGCATCCACTAACATGAAATAGAAATGAATAGAGCGTGGACCGAAACGATCTACATCAACTCGCGGATGAACGTCCCGCAAACTGCGTCATTGAAGCTCCACGTTTACAAGGAGGAAGAAGATTTTGAGGGCTATTTGACGCATTTTGAAAAGATCTTCGAGCAAGACCACTGGGAAATTGAAGCAGATGGTGTCGGTAAACTCCTACCGTTGTTGTGTTCTAAGCTCAGAGATATTTTCATATCCCTTCCACTGAAGACAACGATTGATTATTCGACGTTTAACCCGGAATGGTTAGTCGCGTATAACATGACGATCGATTTCTATAGCGTTAAATTTCATCACGCCCGTATAGAGCCCAACCAACTTTTCAACTTTTTGGGTATATGCTTCAGAGACTTGTAAAATTCTGGCTTGATTCTTGGAAAGATTCCCAAGAGTATGAAGCGTAAGTTGACTCAATACTGAAGGAGCAGCTTATGTCTTCGCTTTCTTCGGAGATTCGATTTTTTGTAAACGACCGAGGGTGTTCCACCTTCAAGGACTGAATCGAAGAAGCCGATGTATTCCCCGCGAGACACAATTACTACCGTAGGAAAAGAAGAAATTTTGATCCATCGTTCCCCAAATGTAAAAGTGGCAAACAAAAGTTTACACCTCTTGACCCTAGTAAGTTTTTCAAAATAACTGCTCCCTCCAAACACATAATTTTTTCTTCATCAGAGCCCAGTGAAGTCAAGCAATTCTCGTCAAATCCCCTTTCGTTATACTTCCTCAGGAAGCCCATCGTGTGTTTCTCCTGCGGTATTGAAGGACATTTAAGGATAAACTGCCCTCAGAACTCCCAATTCCGTCCTATTTCTCTCAACCAAGTGCACTAAATTTCTGCTTCCCCCGCACAACCACCGTCTCATTTTTAACTGCCTCCCTCTCCGTCTGTTCCTCCTGCCGCTGGCCATCAGGTGAACTTCATGTTCGAGAAGCTTGAAGCCTGAACTTTTAGACCGGATCATTAAACGGCTGCCAGGTCTCTACCCTTGTCAGGATAGAGGGTCTACATGTATTATGGTCTCGGACGAGCTGCTTACCCCGATCGCTTCGATCTATGATAAGTTTGCGGTAGTACATGACTACCTCGGGCGTCCAAATCGATTCCCCATCGAGAATTGCTTTATCGAATGCCCATATTATACCGGCTGGGCCGAAGTGGTAGCCGACCCAATGAAGCTCTGCGCTCTTCTGGTCGGAGAGTGCCCACAGGTCACTTCCACCCCTGTGGTTCAACCGAACCTCCCACGTTACAAGACTAACAAGGAAGCAGAGGCACTCCCTGTGACTCCGAGTTTAGCAAAATTCTGAATAAAAAATTTGCTAAAGAGCAAAAGGATCGCGATTCACTCCACCCACTATGGACCAACGCACATAATAAGATACAGGAGTCCACCCACGGAAATAAAGTAGTTTTCCTAAGTCGTGAAGAACGACCTACTGTACTGCACTTGCTCGAAAATTAATAGTTCCGAGGCCCATGCATTATACATCCTCTGTTCGCAGGTCCTTCTCATATTAAAGACTGTTCACGATAGTCTTTTCTCTAGCCATTTCAGCCATACTAAAACACCTTAGAGAATTTTTAATTATTTTTGTTGTCCCAGTGAGGCACATGGCATCCTTAATTATTGCCGTTCGTGTAATATCTGTCAAAGGACAGCTGCAAAAGGACGCGTCAGATGCGCTCCGCTGCAGAAAAGAGACCTTATATAAATACCCTAAGCCCGTTTGGCAATCGATCTGATTGGCCCCATTCACCCCTCGTCCAGTGAAGCGCACGACTTCGAGCTTACCCTCGTTGATTTCGCCACCTGTTTTCCTGAAGTAGTCCCGTTGAAGAAGATTGACAGTATCACCTACGCAGAGGGCTACAGTATATTTCTATCTTCTCTCGAATCGGAGTACCTAAGGAGGTAATATCCGATCGAAGTCGATAATTTACCTCACAATTAATGGAGTACGTCGGCAAGCTCGTAATGGAACCCCCCTTTTCACTAGCCCCTATCAACACGCGGCAAATGGAATGTGGGAAAGACTTAACGTTTCACTTAAGTCCATCCTAAAGAAGTGCGCAGACCACCCACGGGAGTGGCATAGATATTTGCCTGTAGCTTTGTTCGGTTACCGGGAAATACCGCATTCCACATTAGAATATGCCCCCTTTTAATCCTTTATGGTCGGAAAGTCCTAGGCCCACTGAGCATTTTAAAAGAGTTGTTTTTTAACCAAGAATTGGACCGGGAAATATAATCTTCCTACGCCTACCTCGTATAACTTCGATAGAGGTAAGAAAAGTGTGCTGAAATCGCTTTTTAGAACAGGGACACGAACTTAGATAAATACAAAACGTATTTTGATAAAAGATCTAAGAATCGTAGATTCCAACCTGGCCAGGAAGTTTTTTTTATTACTCTCTATCAAGCATAATATACTCCTAAGTCAATGGAAGGGCCCCTTTCTCTCCATCGAAATTCTCGGCCCTTTTGATTACCTCATTCGAACTCGGTCTAGGGACAAGCTATATCATGTAAACATGCCCAAGAGGTACCACCGCCGAGCGTGCATCAATAATATCGTGGCCATCAACGAGGAATCGGCCTTGGAAGCAGACTACTCCCTGGACCCGGTAAATATGGTGCAATTGGCTTGCATTGAACAGGACAAGTAGTAAACCTTCCCTACTGTGCCCAGCGCTATCGAAGCCCAGTCATCCGACTTAGAATTAACGCCCAGTTGCCCCTCAAGTCAAACAGTCAGTTTTAGCAGTTATTGAGTCATTTTGGAGACGTGATCTCCGAGATTCCTGGCTGTGCCACCCAGTTCGAGCATGATATTATATTAACTACCCTAGAGCCTATTTGTTCTAAGCCGTATCCCCTTCTCATCCATATAAGAGAGGTCTTCAACATAGAAGTTACTAACTTATTAAATTTGAAAATTATATAACCCTACGAATCTAATTACTGCTCCCCCACTGTTTGTGTAAATAAGTCCAACGGGTCATATGGGCTCTGCGTCGATTTTCGGAAACTTATTTCGGTGACGGCTTAGAGTAACTACAATTGCATGATAAGAAGAATATTAATCGGGTTGGCAAAAGTTAATTTTTATTTCAATAACATTTACGGTTGCAACTCGCAAGTGGGAAGGTCACGTTATTGCCCTCCAGGCCCTGCTACGTCGCCTCCGCGAGCACGGACTCACAAGGTTTCCAAGCAAGTGCCATTTTGCTTATAGTACGATCGACTACCTTGGCTTTCAAATGGGGGACAACCGTTTGGGCCTCAGGAGGGCAAAATCCGCGCCATTGTTGAAATGCGCCGTCCGACCAATAAGAAGCAGGTGAAATCCTTCATTGGATCTGCTTCTTAATACCGCCGCTTCGTCCCCCATTTCATTTCTCTCTCGGCCCCTTTGTGTGACTTGCTGTAAAAGAAGTCCCCGGAACAACTTGTCTGGTCCCCGTTACCTCTCTCCAACTTCAAACCGCTGAAGGGGAAATTAGCTTCCGCCCCTATCCTCCGGCTCCCTAAATCGAAGAAGAGTTTTGGTATCAGAACCGATGCCAACAATGAAGGGTTAAGTTGCATTTTACTACAGTATAGCGATGATGGCGATAAATACCCCGTTGCCTACGCTGGCTGTAAGCTTCTCCTGCACGAGCAAAATTAGACCGGTCTTGTAAAAAAGACTTTCGCAATTATATGTACCATAAATAAGCTTAGAATGTATTTATTAGGTAAAGAGTTCCTTGTAGAGACGGATCACAAGCCCCTCGCATATTTGCGAAATGTAAAATAAGGAACGGTCGCCTTATGCGCTGGAGTTTATACCTGCAAGAGTTTCAATTTAAAATTAATTATATAAAAGGTGCTGAGAATTGTATTGCAGATAGCTTGAGTAGGAACCCCTTATAGAAAACCAAAACTAATCTACATAGGATAAATTTTATGCTTGTACCTGTTATGTTTAAGTTTGTCCTCTTGTTTAACACGTTAATCGCTCGCTGCCTCTGACGAGTATATTAGCGTATTGCTGAAGAATTCAACTCTCGGTTATTTCAGTTTGGATGTAGGTATCGTTGTGAGAGGAAGAGCGTTATTTTCTTCTCTTTATTTAGAATGTGATTCTGAAATAATAACCGTGACCCATATTAGGGTCACAAAGGATTAAAGGCATAAATTACTTCTTCTCTGCTTTTTAACCAATCGAAGGGTAGCACAGTTTGCGCCCTTGGATGGGCCACCAAGTAGTAATATGTTATAATTCGTCTATTGCAATGCGAGGCCCACGTGGGGCGCAATTGTTATTAAATAACTCTCTTTAGGAATTTCTATTTTTTGTTAAATTACAAATATTTTTAACAGGGGTAAATACGCAATAAAATAATGTTGTGCCTTGGATAAAATAGCTAAAAATATTTTTTTATTATTTGGGTTATTAGAGTTCTCACTGGAATGTTGCAGGAGAAAACCTCAACATTATTTTTTAGGAAATATAACTATTATTTAAATGAATTATGATTGGGTTGTAGTATATTGAATATAAATTTTAGAATTTTAAGGTATTGTGATTATTATTGAAGTAATTTATTTACTTTTTTATTTGGTTAATGATCTAGGAAATTTATATTTATTATAGGAGTAAATCTTTAGTTTCCAAAATAAGTTGTAATTTTATTTACAAGATTAATTATAATTAATACACCACCGTATATATATATATATATATATATATATATATATATATATATATATATATATATATATATATATATATATAAATATATATATATATATAAATATATATATATATATAAATATATATATATATATATATATATATATATATATATATATATATATATATATATATATATATATATATATATATATATTCATTATTTAAATATTTGCTTATTTTTTCAGATATACATATAATGCCTTCTTCAAATTTTCATTCACATAAGAAGTCATGCATAACCTTAGAAGATAATTCATCTTCAGATGAAGAACCCCAATTTATGGATTCAGAAAGTGATTTTGAACGATTGCTGTTATAAAATTTAGACGAGAAAGCAGCGATGAAGCCCCGATTTTTGAAGATGAAGCAGAAGCTGAAGAAGAAGCTAAATAGGAAGTCCAGAATTCCAGTTCAAATTCACAGTGACAATTGCTTTCTTCAAAACCTCGAGAGTTCACCTTTACTGGAAAAGAGGAGCTTGCAGAGCCTGCTGTCTATTAAAATGATGGTATAGTTTGGCCTATTAATGTGAATATGCAATTCCTTAATGAGAATTTTTTTGAGTTAATTACAATCAAACAAATGCGTATGCAGACCAGGTCCTAGCAGCAACAACTTTGACACGAAATTCTAGACTTAAGTCTTGGGTTTCGACTGACAAAGATGTAATAAAAAGCTTTTCTGGGAATCATTATATATATGGGCATAGTTTTGTTCCAAAAATTATCTTTATATTTTTACCCTAAATTTGTTTCGTAAATGATGCGTAGGGACTGAATTTCAATGCTGTTAAAATTAATTCATTTTGATATCATGTAGTACATAAGCCTGGTTCTGATATTATTATTGATGATAGTTTAGTACAATTTAGGGGTAATCTTAAACAATATATTCCTAATAAGTTCCATAAGTATGGATGCAAATTGTTAAGTAGAATGGAATCTCTTGTATTGAGATTATTAGCAAACTATACTGATCAAGGGCGAACTTCATTAGGTGATAATTATTAAAATACATATCTTTTGGCAGAACAAGTAAAACTTATCTTTGTAGGACCTTGCGCTTCAATCGAAAAGATATAACCAAGGCACTTCTTGGAGCCAAATTAAAAAAAGGCCCAATGAAAGCGCTACAAAGCAATACTGGATTTAAAGTTTTTAATTGGATTGATAATAGGAAGGTACTGACTACCTCCACTGTTCTTGAGCATAGGAATAAACTTGTCTCTTTAGGCAAAGTAGAAGGAATGGGGAAGAAAAGAAAAAAACTCAAAAGTGTGATCGCCTAGAATAAGGCTAAAAACGGGCTATACATCTCTGATCAGATGTGTTCTTATTACACACCAATAAGGAAGTCTCGCAAATGGTACCGGAAGATAACCTTTGAAGTGATTGGAAGCACTTCTGTTTGCAATTCATGGGTATTATATAATAAATATTATAGTGGAAAAAAGATATCTTTCCGCTCATTCGAACAGTCAATAATTATATTCTTCTAGATATGTTGCTTTTCAAAATAAGAAAATAAAAGAAGCAAAGAATCTTTTGCTATAGCTGGTTCAACATCTTCTACTCACCAGCTACAGGAACAAGATGAGCCCAAGAATAAAACCAGGAAACTGTGCAGAGTGCGTTACGAATCAATAGCACAAAATGAAAGCAGGGATGAATGCGAAGGGAATCCAATTTTATTCTTTTTTTCAATTTTTGCTTAAGTATGTCAAAAAAACTAGAAATGTTGAATTGCATTTTCCCAAATTCATTTTTTGTAATAATTTAAATTTCCCTCCATAATTATTTTTTTTTACCTTTTAAGTATTTAACAGTTACAAAAAAAGCTTTTATTAAATAATTTTTTTTCTTAAACTGAGTTTTAAAAAATATATAAAAAAATATTTATTTTTTTGTGTGTGTAGCTCTAGGTCGTTATTGCCCCTAGGTGGTCGACCCCCGTTTGAACTAATGTTGGTTCTTATAGCCTTTGTGTTCTTGTGGAGTTCATTCATGTCTTGTCTTCCTGGATACTTTTGTACGTAAATATGTCCGAACAACCAAAGCTTGACCCATTCAACGTCAGGTATCTCCGAATTGTCCCCAGTCCTCGGGAGGTGGAGAAAATTTGAAACATTTAATACCCATCCAGTGGGTGTCAGATGTCACTTTTTTGAGGTAACATCTTGGGAATGTATGAGTGTATAGAATAGAGGCTACTTGCAGCCATGTGGCTGGTCGAAACCACGATGTCAGGCTCGAGGTCAGTTCACGTTAGCGAGAACCGTCAGAATAATCAGAATATCGAACTGTTTTACGCGATAAGCGAGGGATCGGAATCTCAAACGCGAGCTTCTGTCGTCTCTCAGGGTGTTATCAAGAAGCCCACGCGGGAGTATATCACATTTCTCCAACGGCGTGTTGTTTCATGGAGAGATTTCCTCTGATCCCCTAGGCGGAGGCAGTAATAGATCTGGACACTTCCAATATAATGTTGTTCCCATTAGGTCATCGACAATATAGGCCTACCTCTAATAACGAAAAAAGTCATTCTCCAGAGCATATCACACACGGCATCTAGTCGGCTATCTGCCATGCTTGTGTATGAACTCTTACTCTGAGCGGTTCTTCCTAAGCATACCCTGACATATATATACGATGGGCGGTCAATAAATTTTGCGAATCGGTATGGCAAAACAGAGGAAAGGAGATGGCTCTTTGCGGGGGTGTTAGAACAAGTTGTGACATGTCAGGACCTGCAGCCGCAAGCTTCTGCCTTGTCTATTTAAGAAGAAGTAGCTGATCGCAGATCGTATGTCACAAATTTATCAACAATGGAGAAGGTTAAGCACCGTGCAGTGATCAAATTTTTGACCAAGAAAGGCAAGAATGCAAAAGAGATCCATGAACGCATGGTTCCAGTGTACACCGACACCACCCCTTCCTATGCAACAATTGCTTGCTGGAATAGGGAGTTCAGCCATGGTCGTGAGTCCCTTAATGATGACGCCCGTCAGACGTGACCAACGAGGACAATGTAACCCGTGTGGAGAGGATGATCCTTGAAAATCGACCGGTCAAGGTCGAAGAAATCGAGCGAGAACTTGGAATATCACATGGAAGTGTTAGCAACAAAATCCACGACAATTTGGTCATGACCAAGGTTTTAGCCCGTTAGGTCCTTAGAAACCTCACGCCCCATGATCTTCTTCAACTTCGTCAAAGTACACAAGGACTGAGTTGCACAAGCTGCCCTACGCAAGTGCGGATTCGAGGAGCTCAACCATCCCCCCTACAGTCCAGATCTGGCCCCTAGCGACTACAGTTTATTCCGGCAGCTTAAGATTGCACTGCGTGGACGCCAGTTTGGGGACGATGAAGATGTCCAGCTGGCCATCCAGGATTGGATTGAACAGCAGTCGAGAGATTTCTGGTTGTCGGGAATTTGAAGCCTCAGGGACAAGTGGTGCAAGTGCATAGAAGTCGAGGGTAGTTATATTAGTAAATAATAAAACACTTTTCCTCATATCTCGTTTCCTTATATCCGATTTGCAAAACCTTTTGACCACCCCTCGTATTTGTATATATATATCACTATCATTATATTAAAATCTAGTGTCAGTTAAAGTTGGGTTATTTTATATTGAATTAACCCTTTTTATTTTCAAGTCTATCCCCCAAGTTAAGTTGTTCGCTTACCAGTTTGACAAATTCGTTGATTGATATCCAAAGAGAGTAGAACAAATTTTTAATATTTTTTGGGATTGATTATTTAATTGTGCTGCCCGTTTTTTTCAAGTATATTTTTGGTGTGTGTGGGTTTTTGAGGGGAGGCGATCTCTCCTGAAACCCCTCACTACTCACTATGCAGGCTTAAAAGGCCCTATAATTATAACTTATTTTCTTTTCTCTATTAATTGCGTAGAATAATTGTGAGAGTAAATCTCCGTTAGGGTTTTCTTACGATTGTAAGAGCCTCATAATCATTTCCGGGAGTATCTTGTACACTCTGAGCGGCCAGGCGCGCTTTTACACCATCAAGATGGCGTCCTTTTAACTTTTTGGACAGAATGAAGAGATTCTTGAGTTGTTCTGCAATGATCTATTTGCCTATATTCAAGAGAAAGAAAGAAATGGAAGCAGAAAAAAGAGAAAAATAACAAAGACAAGGTTAAGAGAAAAGATAAAGAGAGCAGAGAGAGATGAAAGAGAGAGAAAAAATTCTTCAGCATGAACGCGAGCTAAACAGATACCAATTGGAAACTCTTTACGTTATCTTGCGGAATGAATTCTCCCAAACCCCATCAGTTAAATTTCCAGTGTTTAAGCAAGGCGAGGATTTCAGCGCCTGCTTTTCTCATTTTGAGAAAAAATCGAAGTGAATCACTGGGATATTAAAGCGAATGGAGTCGCTCGACTACTTCCCCATCTCAATACATACCTTCGGGAAATTTTCATTTCATTCCTCCGCGAAGCCACCCCAAATTCTGAACTATTATCAGCTATTAATATTAATTAGAAGTTCTGCCAGGCGAGGATAATGCGTAGCAAGACCTAACACCAATTTGCCTTCACCCTCAGAAGGAATTTTCACTTTTGGTTGGCCTCAGCCGGGGTCAACTGATACTATGAGTCTCTATTTGATTTCGTCTTACAGGATCAGTAGATGGCTGCTCTAGCCTACGAAACCCATGTCTTCCTTCAAGGGATGTATCGAAGAGGCAGATGTGCACCCGTCAACCAAGCACCTATACCCGAAAGACCCCAATAAATCGTATCTCCCATCCACCAAAAGTAAAGGTAACATCTACAAGTTTCCCTCAAGAACTCTCCCTTGTTTGTGAAGGTACCTGGTCCCTTGAAACTTAAGTACCATCCCCCGCCAAAATCGATGGATATTAAACCCATCATCATCAATCTCCTATCGACGGATTACCCTCGAAGGCCCGTTGTATGTTTTTCCCGTGTCATTCACGCTTTTTTGTGGACCGACTGTCCACAAAACTCCCAAATCTTTTCTGCTCCTATTCAACAAGTCCATCAGATAAATGCCTCTCTTTCTCATCCGCTCGCTTCCCCGGAAACGCCAGCAACTTCCCCAACAAGTAGTCCCACGAGAAGGCAAGCGAATTTCTTGTTCAACAAAAGCTCCTTCGCTGGGCTTGAGTTCGAAAATGGAGCCGTTAATGGTTGCAGAGTGTCAATCCTAGTAAGAGACCTTGGCTGGAATTGCATCGCTGTGTCAGAAAAGTTGCTCCCCCCAGTGAGCCCCGACCATGTTAAATTCGCAGTATTCCATGACTGTAGGGGCGCGCAAATCGGCTCCCCGTGGTCCGCTGCTATCTCGAATGTAAAATAATTTACTGTTTGGTGTGAAGTGATAGCAGTCCCCAATAAGCTCTGCGCCGTGTTGATCTCCCAGAGTCCGCAGCTCTTCCCTAACCCCATGGCACAGCCTGTTATTACGATGTCCCAAGCGCTAAAGGAAACTGTGCCCCCGTGCAAATAGAACCTGGTTATGCCCCACAATTTGCATTTCTTCAGAACGAGACATTTACAAGCGCTCAGAAGAAGTGCCATAACCTTTAGCCCCTGTGGAAAAAAGCGAGAAATGACCAACGAGTATCTACCCGCGGTCAAAGAAAAGTTGCCTACCTCGTCAAGACGTACTCCATTTTCGCTCAAGTTCCATTGAGGATAAATCCACAACTCGTTCTTTATGTATACTCCCTTAGCATGTTTCCCAAGGCCTCCAACTTGCCCAGGATGGATTACGGACTGGTCATTTTAGCGACAATAAAACCGCCCAGAGAATTTCCTGTTATTTTGGGGGCGCCCGGTGCTGGCAAAGAAATTGCCGAGTTTTGCAGGTGGTGTGACATTTATTAAGAGACAGAGAAAAATGAAGAATACCACCTGCCCCCCTCTAGAAGAGTCAAATTGTCTCGGAGCTTTTCTTTAGAGTGGCCATAGACTTGATTGGCCCATTTCATCCACCGTCTTGCGAAACATAATCATACGTCCTCACACTTGTCGATTTTGCAACAAGATTTTCCGACGCAATCATCCTTAAAAAGATAGATAGTGTGACCTGTGCGGATGCATTCATTTCTATCTTTTCCCGCGTCGGCATCCCTGAGTTAATGGAATACGTTGGCCAGCTCATTACGATAAAGCCACTATTTACCACCCATTTTCACCCTTCCGCTAACGGCGTCTTTGAAAAATTTAATGGTAACTTAAAGACCATTTTAAAAAAATTATGCTATTCCCAGCACCGAGAATGGCATCGGTACCTGCCGGTTGTCATGTTTATCTGCAAAGAAATCTTCCACAGAACTTTAGGATTTGCCCTCTTCGAACTTTTGTATGGCCGAATCGTTCGAGGCCAATCACCGCCTGGATGAGGAGATGAAATCCTCGTATTCCTAAGTGTTAGACCTTAGGAACGACATGGATGAATGCGAGTATATAGCATACATAAATACGGGCCTAATCTGAAATATTATAATTCTTATTTTGACATAAGGGGCAAAGAAAGGCGATTCAATCCCGGTTACGAGGTGTTGCTCCTCCTACCCACGCACACAAATAAGCATTTGTCAGAATCGAAAGGCCCCTTTCCAATCTTAGAAGCAAGCTGCCCCGTGTGTTACTTAATACACTCTCCTTTAGGTAACAAACTATTTCATTTGAAAATGCTTAACCGCTACCGCGGCCACGCCTGCATTAATAATATAAGTGCCCTTCAGGAAGAAGCAGCAATGGAAGCATCTCATCACTCTGAGCTGCTTAACTTAATTCAAACTGTATGTGTCGAGTCTGACAACAACTAAGCTATCCCTTAGCTCTCCGCTTCCCGTGAAACTCCCCCTGGAACTCGAATTATATCCCCAGCTGGAACATTCTCAAAAGACGCAAATGGCTCTTATGTTGACCGAATTACCGGATGTAGTTTTCGATACCACTTCTTCTGGACACCCGAGGCAACCACCCACTTCCCACCGCTGAATGTAAATATAACGTCACCTCCCATATTGTGGCTCCCGAACACATGCAAAGCGTTCGGAATTTAAATGGATGCTTTTAGTAAAGGCATTGGTTTCATTTTGCTCCAGGATGAAGAAGATGGCAATTGTTATCACAGTGCCGGAAGCTCTCGTCACGCCAAAGGAACTATGCGGTAATAGAAGGTGAGGGTCTCGCGATCGTGTGGAGTGCGCAAAAATTCAAAATGTATTTGCTAGGCAAAGAATTAGTGGGCGAAACCGATCATCCTTCATTGGCTTATTTAAAAAATTGTAAAAGCCAGAACCGAAGGGTGTATGCGATGGAGCTTACTTCTATTGGAATACCAGTTTCGAATTTTGTACATTAAAGGGACAGAAAACTGTATTGCAGATAGTCTAATTAGGAATCCGGTAGACGATCCTCTACCGGAAGCCCTGTGCTCCCTGTATACAATCGAGTCTATGTACTTGCCTCTTTTTAATAATTCAAGGACTCTGTCCTATCTGGGTATATTTTATGCTCTTTGGTTGCTATGTAAAAAATGAGGTTTTTGTGCATATTTGTCCCTTGTGTATTTTTTATTTTTTATTCGCGTTTCTTTTTTTTGTCTTGAATATGGTTCCACTACCTTTCACACGAATGAGTCTTTATTCAAATTGATTTTTTGTGACATGCATTTAACTATTTCCTGTATTTATTTAATTGTTTTGTTTGCTGGTTAACGCTTATACCTCTTTTTAAATGTACCCAGCGACAGGATTTAAAAGCAAGTCATTCTTTCATTCGGTGACTGCTGTGTCGACTCAAATTTAAATGCCCGCTATTATTGTACACCTGCAGACCCAGGTCAAATATTTTCCCATACACGACCCTTCCAATGTTGGGAGATGCCCTTTTCCTCTCCTCTACGCATCAGAAAAATACATCTTCGGAAAGGGAGGCGTGTGAGGGGATGCCCACGAAAGGAAGCAGCATGCGAGGAAGGTCTCGGAATAACCCTTTTGGCCCCTTCACTCGAAACCACGTGCTCCTTGTCGTGGGAGGTTTAGGATCATCGAGATGGATCCAGTCTTGCTCTAAGTCGCTTATGCGGGACACACCTCGCTCTCTCTCCCCCGCGATATCACCAAATTTTCGCCCCATGCCACACAGGAATGTCCTTTCCCCACAAGCGTGGCCTTACAAGCCCAACTATATTTCCTGAGGCAAACTTTGCTCTTCGATCCAACTCGTTATCTCGAAATACGTTTGTATAGACAGACTTCGAGAATCATTTTGGGACGGCCATGCCCTGCGGCTATCTAACGAAACAGCCACCAGGCTATAAAACCATGCATTCGCCATTCCTCAAGGAGATTGAGTTACTGACAGTCCCTCAGTTCAGACCGTTTTGTCTATTGCCCCGTGAAGTCTCGCAACCCTTGTTCGAGTCCTACCTCGTCGTTAAGATCTCACTAGCAGATCGCCATTTGTGAATCTTTGGCCCGTGTTCATAGGAAAGCTTATCCAATCACCTTCTTCCCGGAAAATTGTGCGGCCCCCTCATCTCACACCCCCTTTCAAAATCCCCTTTCCTTGCGTCTGAGACTCCGAGCCCGAGCCGCAGAATGGTCTCATGTTTAAGATTCCATCTCTCTGGCGCAGAAAAAATCTCGTTCTTCAACAAGAAGTCCTCTTTGTCAGGTCTCACATAATATCTCCTCCAAGACCTGTGCCGTTGGTCATCCCCCTCCGAACATCACTAATCTTTAAGGTAAAGCAATTTTGCATTGTAATCCCCTGATTACCCCCCTCCCCGTCAATCGTCATCTGCACCCACTTTTGAATTGACTTCCCGCTTAAACCCAAATAATATCCATTGGTCGAATTAACGATAATCTTTCATGCCTCACTTGGCTCTGTCAAATTCTAAACTGTCACGATCCAATTAACTATCCTTATTAAGCAATTTGTTCCCCTTTGTATATATATATTGCCCCGTTTATTATAATTTTATTGAAGTTATATTTTAGGGACTTGATCTTTAATTATCCTATGAACTGCCACTTGGCAAGGTATTAGATAAATCTGGGTGAATCTTAAACGCACTCTAAATATCAAAGAGGCTGACTCCTACTCCTTTAATTGCTTCAAAGCATATCGCAGACGCCCGCGGGTCGGCTATCTGACCGTGCTTGTGTATGCACTCTTACTTTGAGCTGGTCTTCACAGGCATACCTCGACACCCTGCCTAGTAAATTGCTGCTCACTAATTCACCACCCATTTGAATCTTTCGTGAAGCTCACACACGTCCTATTCTTGTTGATAACAAATATAATCTACACACTCCTTTGGGTCTTCCTTCTCTTACTTCCCTACCCGGGTGCCTATTTCTTTCTCGCCATCATCCCTGCTATTTTAATTTAATTTAATTTAAAAAATACTATTTCATATCCGTTCAGGAATTCCAAGTCCCTTGCCATTAACACCCATCTTCTTCCTCCCTCAAACTCATCTCCTTTGGTCCTGGTTATTCCTTATAATTGACTTTCTTATTATTTTTGAAAAAGACGTTTTATCTCGTAATTTTACAACCAGTGTCCAGTCATTAGCATTTTGTTCTCCAGTACGTTCCTGGTCTCTTTATCTCCAGTATGTCATTAGATGCGTTGTCATAGAAAGTTTAGTGATAGACCAGATTCTAAATCACATATCTTTCTCCAAAGGTGATGTTTTCTTAAAGTGTAGCTTCTAGTTAATTTTTAGCGCAGATTCAGTTTTCTTGCAACTAACTGAATGGCTTTATGGAGCCTTTAATTCTGGTAGTTCTTGATGTTCCCAGAGCATTTGAACAAATCAATCAAAGTTTTCTTCATGCATTGCTTTCCTAAATATATCTGTGTGCATATGAAGACAATATATCTAGGAAACTGAGGTTTGTATCGTGTACCCTATGTTTCGGTCCTATGTACCCTTTGGTTTCGTATCTATCTTCTTCCCTTCGGTATTTTTTTTGCGTTACTTCGGGCTATCAGTTTCTTTTTATTCTGAGGATTCAAAGATCTATCTCTCCTTTTCCTCAATCGTTTAGGGGGAACTTAAAAATCTTCTGGCTGCCAAATTGATCTTAAGCAAATTTGTGAAACTCATTCATGAAAATACCGAAGTATTAGTGTTACTTTTTCCATCGGCGAGGTTCAGTCAGAACTATTGGTTCTTTTCTTATCGTTAGTAGCTCCATGGTTACCTTGTATAATGTTATTATCTGTTGAAATCCAATGTTGCTAATGTCCAAAAATCGTCTTTGCTTCTGCTACAATTTTAGTAATATCCACTCCTACAATGATCACAATAGTTTCGTGATTGCGAGTTATGCTTTTTTATTTTACCCTTCCATTAGTGCAGCCTAATTTGTATTCAATCTCAGGCTTACACTAATTTAGCCCTTTCAACTTTAAAAAAAAACTTTGTGACCCCTATTATTTTCCATTGGAGACGTTTTTCCATGACTCTCCTTACTTCCGAACTCTTATATGTGTCCATTTGATTGATTCAGAATCGCTTTCAAGTATTTCATCTTGCAGGTAAAATTGAAGCACTAAATTACTGTTTCCAACTCTCTTCCGCATTGATATATTCTAAAAAATCCTAAGATCTAGATCCGCCCAATAACTTTTTGTCCTTTTTATTTGTCTATATTGCATGGATGCTCTTGCTTTGTTTACATTCACTGTTGTAGTATGGAGTAATTTGTTTGCTCATAAATTCTCCTCTCTTCCGTGCCATAAAGATTCAACTTTTATCTCTAGCTTTTTCCTTGTGTGTAGAGGAACGCTCTCCTAAAGGCTATGGATGGCATTAAAGAGCACCAGAAACTAAACTATATATCTTTATCATTATTATTATTATTTAATAATATCTATCAGCTGAGTTATTATATTTCTCTAAATTTAACTTGGAAAATGATTGTCCTCGAGAAAACTTTGTTTTTATATTATCTTTAATTTTCTACACTTAATGAGCTATCGTCATGCACTTATGACATTTTCAGAGCATTTAAATTTTCTAAAGCTGATTGCGCGAATATATATGTATTTATAAATAATTATTGATATTGGTTAATGGTGACGCTTCCTAATGACAAAGAAGGTTTGGGTTAGTTTTTTCAAGATTCTTCCAGAGGTTCCTAAAATATGATCGCACACAGGTGATCGCCAAGTAATAAAGTTTGATTCCTTAATAAATTGTCTCTGTGATACAACTTACCATTTTCGCTCAGAAGGTAGCATCTTAATTCTTCTGAATTAAATTATGTATTAGAAATTTAAAAAGAGTTGTGCAAAATGATAAGTGAGTTAGTAAAAAGAACCTTTTGTGAAGAATTGAATTTTATTCCATTGCGATAAATTTTAATAGATAATATTTTAGCTAGTTCTCAAAGGATCTGAAGTGACCACAAACCGCAACGTTCGATGTCATCAGTAAGCATCACCGATAAACCATTATCTCCAAATGGCTTTATATTTTTGCTCATCTGTCTTGATGAAAGCTTAGTAAAATATAAAAAATAAAGATAAAACAAAATACAAGTTTTCTTAAATACAAAAATTTTTGAAGATAATTTTATAGCAATATTATTATTAGTAACTGTTTTGAAATCTAATTCTGCCTACATATCCACCCATTTTTAAAGACACTAGAGATTCTACTCCTCTTTAGAGATATGCATCTGTTCTTTACATAAGTATCAGGTGATTTTCCGAGAAGAATCACTTGAAAAGAACATTTTGTGAAAGGGCTGACCTTGAAAATTTGTTATATTCTCATATATAATAAACTGTCACGCGAAGTTCTTTCTCCATAACCTTTGGAAAAAGGATAGGTTTTGTATCAAACTATCATGGCAGCTCAAAATTAAAGTATACATTGACAAGCAAGTTCTAGAATAAATTTCAATAAGAAACAAGTAAAGGTCAATGAGCCTTGATGAGAAGACCAACTATTCCGAACTCAAGAGAAGTCAAAATTCGGGTTATCCTAGTAGATTTGTAATAAAACTACAACCAACGAGAGTATAGCAGAAAGTTTCTAAATGATGTGCTGCAAAAGTGTGGAAAATTAAATTAGAGATGGATAAAAGGTGAATAACTTGAGTAGATAATTTAGGTAGTTAAAGGCCATGACGGCACGAAATTGGTCTTAAACTACCGCATTTTACAAAAGCTACGTGTCTCTTTGCAAGCTGTACCCTAAACAAAGTTAAGTTTTAGGAAGAGGCTATAAAGGATTAAAAAAAACAATATCTAAAGAAATACGTACAAATTCGAGGTATTTATAGATTGAATCGAAAGGTTATTCCATGCTAGCTTTTAGTTCATATGTAAATGACATTGTTAGATAGGAATTTTAAAAATTTCATCTTTTAAACATTTAATCATGATTTCTGCTTGACAAATGATGCACCGGAACAGGCGATCAAACTGATCACTGATTATTCCCAGATCCTCACCAAGGACGAGAGCAATCGACAAGCTGTCCTGCAAGCTGTCGAGCGCCACCGACGGCTGAATCTGAATCCTAACGGATCTTACAGAAGAATATACAAATCGTTTCAATCGTTATTTCAGCCACTTTCAGTTTTATTTTGAAGAAAGTCCAGGAAATGTGCCATTCCTATCACTGTTCCTAAATGTTCCTTGTATAGTTTGAGAGTAATATTCGTCCCATATACACTGCTGTATCGTGAAATTTTCCTAGAATAGCTATTTACATCACTTCAGAGCAAATAGTTACGTTTCTGTGGCATTTATAGTTAATGTAAATAAATAAGCTTGAGAAATGAACACCTGTATGGTCTCGAAAAATCAACTACCCTGTGCGACCCCTAAATCTTAAAAGATTTCACATGAAACTTTTTGTTCTTTTTTTCTTGTTTTAACTCACAATAAATCATGGGTGCTGTAAGAATAGTTATTTACATCACTTCAGAGCAAATAGTTACGTTTCTGTGGCATTTATAGTTAATGTAAATCAATAAGCTTGAGAAATGAACACCTGTATGGTCTCGAAAAATCAACTACCCTGTGCGACACCTAAATCTTAAAAGATTTCACATAAACTTTTTGTTCTTTTTTCTTGTTTTACCTCACAATAAATCATGGGTGCTGTAAGAATAGTTATTTACATCACTTCAGAGCAAATAGTTACGTTTCTGTGGCATTTATAGTTGATGTAAATAAATAAGCTTGAGAAATGAACACCTGTATGGTCTCGAAAAATCAACTACCCTGTGCGACACCTAAATCTTAAAAGATTTCACATGAAACTTTTTGTTCTTTTTTTCTTGTTTTAACTCACAATAAATCATGGGTGCTGTAAGAGATTTCAAACTTTTATATATATATATATATATATATATATATATATATATATATATATATATATATAAATAAAAAATGAAAATTAATGATTCTCTGTACCAATTTATGGTTTGATAGTATCATATTAGAATGTAGGTGTTATTATTACCACTAAAGCACTCATAAAATATAACCTTGATGTTGAATTAAGGGTCACTGCTTGGTTACATCTTATGTAGTTTCAAATTGGACTTTTGTGTCTACCTTTCAATATGCCATTCTGTATTTTACTAATGCTGTTTTTGTTTCCACATTATGTTAACTTGTTCTCTTTTTATAATTCTGCCATATTTGTAAACTTCTTTCCAATTTTTTAAAAACAAGTTTCAGAGACTGTTTAGAGATAGTATATTTAAAAGCATCGTGCTTTGCAATTAAAACAAGTCAAGGAGTTGAAATATCGCCCTTAGCTCTAACTTAATTTAGAAATTCGTCTTTTTTTCTAGTAGGAAAGAAATTTTCTTTCTTTCGAGATTTGAACAAAATTTAACAAATTTATTATAGAGGGAACTTATGAGATACCTTAATTAAATTGTTCTATATACTTGGTAGTTATCCCTTTTTTTAACCGTTTAAAAAGTCTACTCCTTAAGAAAATGTCCACCGTGTATCAAAATTTATTGAAAAAAAATCTGCTACGCCAAAGGATCGGGACAGTGTTGGATAAAGGGAGGTGTAGACCACCAAGTACATCTGAGCAAAACTTTGATCATGTAAAACAAGCAGTTGATCTTTCCCTCAGAAAGTCCATCTTTACAGCTAACACAGTTACAGATACCACATCCAACAAAGAAAAAAGTTCTACACAAGAATTTGTGATTGTACGCTAACAAAGTGCAACTTTTACACGTATTCGAGCCAAATGAAGAGCCAAGCGTTACATACTTCCTGAGGATGCACTCTTTTTCATTTGAGTTTTTTAGTGATGAGGCAACCTTTCATGTTTCAGAGAAGCTAAACACACATAATTTAAAAATATTTGGATCAGAACAACGCCATGGTTTAGAGAGAACTTCACCAAGATAGACTAAATGTGAATGAGTGGTGTGGAATCATGTGCCATCGAATTAGTGGTCCAAATTTTATAGATAGATCAATTAGTGCCAATTTTTCCCTTGAACCTTTGACCGAACATGTGGCACCACAACTTAATGACCTTCAACCAACCATTATTTTGCACAAAGATGGAGCTCACATACATTGAGGACTGGCTATTTATGGGTTTCTAAATCATAAATTTGTAGGAACGTGGATTGGAAGGGATGGCCTAATTTACTTGCCATCTCGTTTACCAAATATCACTTCCCTGGACTTCTATCAATGGAGTTATGTAAAAGATATTATGTCTCGAACAAACGTACGGGAGCTCACCGGTATGAGGGCAAATATCATTGATTTTTTTTCCACTATTGATAAGTAACGTCTTGATGTGCTTGGTTTAATTAATGCTGAAAATATAGAGGCGTATTAAATGAATATTGACAACTTCAATATCTACTTTTCATTTTCTAATATATTTAATGGATTTGTCTATTCATTGTCCGTTGTAAGAATTATTTAATTTGTAAAAATACTTTATGGACACTGTTTATAAAAGGTTATATGGCCAAGGAACATTGTGACCACAATGTAGGATTTGGGGTGGTTTATCTTCATGTGATTCTAGATTTGGTCTAGTCCTGGCCTTCTCTGGATAAATTCAAACTTGCACAGGAGTAAACCGTTTTTTCTACAAGAACTAAACGATGATTAATAGGGATGATTTATTAATCCAAAACACATACCGTATTTTCGAGTCATAGTAGACGTTACGTGGGGTAAAGTTTTACCCTTATTGGAAAAATGATAGAAATAGTTGATTGAATCGTAGTAAATCGGACAAAAATATATGGAAAATACTTTTATACTTCTAGTTCTCCTATTTTTAAATGATTTATACGAAAACTGAATACATACTTCAGAAGGAACCCAAGGCAATTCAAAAAAGCACATATTCACTAGATTTCTGCATAAGACTCGAACGAAAGACTTTAGCAGAGATGCACTAGGATCCAAGTCATAGGAGCATCAGCTATTCAACAATAACCTATAAGCGCCATTAGGAAGTTTAGTAAGAAAAGCCAGAAATTATATTTTTAATTGAAAAAAATGTAAATTTCCTAATAATGTTTACAATTTTTACCTTTGTCTATGTTTATGAATATTAAATGAGAAAAATGCTTAGAGTTGTATTTAGAGCTAAAAGATGTCTTATCAAAACTTTCGTTATTTCATTTATTAGCCAATGAGACCGAACTATACGGCTATATTATTGAAATCACATTGAGATACTTGGTTATCAAAAGGTCTGTTACACTTTTTTTATCTCTGGAAGGGTTTAAGTGTATGAAAGATAAGGTTCCATTAAATAAATGTAAAGTTCTACTTTCCCATCACTTGTCAATTGCAAGTGAAAAGGATTAAGTTTTCTGCTCTCCTGCACATAAGCCACTACATGTTTGACATCAGAAACCGGCAAAGAAGAAGAACATCTCACTGCATACTGTGTCTAAAGCATTCAAGGGGAAAGGCAGCAATAGATTGAGGTGAAGTGAAAGGATTTTTCTCATGGACCTTATACTAGAACAGCTTCGGGAGGGGTGTCATCGCCTTCTCAACAAAATTGGAGTGCCATGGCAATCAAATTCCTATATTTCTTATGAAAGAACCTTTACATTCAATCGGCTCATCAACAAACAGAACGTTCACGTGGTAAACTTCGGCCAGGACATCTCTATTGAAGGCTACGTTTCCACGAACAAGCTTACGGCCTCCGCAATAATGCTCTGCCTCGTGACTTCGACGCTCGTTTACAGTTAATATTGATTGAAAGCAAGTTGACTAGTATCTTGGACAGATTTGGATGCCTGCCGATTCCTGGAACTAGATCGTAGAAAATGATGTAATTTATTTTGAAGAATAAATGTTGGTGTTGCTCCATAATACTATGTTGTTTAGTTTCTTCTTCCTAAGTGATTCAGAACTTTCTGGCTAACCATATATATATATATATATATATATATATATATATATATATATATATATATATATATATATATATATATATATATATATATATATATATATATATATTTATATATATATATTGTTTTATGCAAGAGACATCATTTTATTTTAGGATTATAATTTAATCATTACTCATGTTAATATAGTAAGGAAAACTGCACTGTACGCAGTTATATATGCACTTATGTAGCAATGTGTGACACCTTCAGGCACGCTCGTGGGACGTTATTCGTACACACCAAGCAAATGACTGTATTCAAAAGACAAATATAATAGCTCTCAAAAGAACTCCATCAATTTGATTTATGATAAAATAAAATAACCTCCTACATTTTAAAGATGTCAAACAGATTGTAACAGCTCCAATTCAGATCAAGACTGTATTAGCCGTTGGGAGCGTGAAATGGAAAGCACATCTTTTCAAAAGTGAAAAACGAGCTTAATTAGCATCTAACAAGTCATGTTTCGACCAAGACTATGCATCACGAGATGAAGAAGCCCGAGTGTTTCGGAAGAGTAGGAAGTGCGAGAGAGTTGCTTCCGCAACTCAACATGGAGCGTTGTAAAACTGGTATAGAGACCTTAATAATTAGACAATGGACCAATGGAAGGACATGCTTTCTTCGTACGAATCTACCTTGATATTATTTTTCTGTTGATTCAAGTTTCCTTCTGGTGAACGCCCAAAAAGCTTATCATCCTCCGATTTTCCCATTCCGACAATTGAGACTAGAGGTTGATCATTAATTACTTTAGTTCAGTGGTAGTAATTTATCTTGGAATCAACTCTGAGGAATGAACTCCGAGGAATGTCAATTTAGGATGGAGATTTGAACCAAAATACTCTTTCACACTGTCGTAGCCCTATTTCAGGAGGATAATCAACCTTTTCACACTAATAAAATTGTTAAAAAAGGTTTGTTAGGCAAAATGATTACACAGGACAAATGGATTTTCCGCCAGATCGAAATGTCTATATCGAATCGACTATTTGTGGTGTCATTTGAAGCAAGTTTTTTTATATACATAAAATAATTCTTCTAAATACTGTCCGAAAGTTGTTTAATAAACCTGTTATCAATCATTACCGTGTGGTAACTCATATTAAAAATATTAAGTAGTAATTAAAATATTGTTTCTTTTTTTGCCATACCCTCGTGATAGCTTGAATCGTTTAAACAGGCGGCGATTTGGTGTATTATGAGACAAGATTTCACACAAATTGTAGGTTTAAGGACCCAAAAAAGCGTACAAGTTTCCTTAACCTTTATAAAAGTAGTTATTACTTAAAATTTCGGGAAAATTTCCCCTACCTCGAACTAAAGAGAAAGGTTTGGATAATCCAAATTCCTCTTAACATGATTCTACAAATGAGATCTGAGGTGGAATGCATACATCAACTATGCAAAAAGCAAGATACGCTTTCAGGTAAATTGAGCTTAAATATAAAACACTGGCGTAAATATTGTGCATCATTTCGATAATTTTTTAAAAAATAGTTCAATCTAGACACGGTCTATCTCTCGAAAGTTGCATGGATTCTTAATTTGTATAGTTGTTTTGGAAGCAATTTGGTCTATTATTTCTCCTTAACTCAAAATATTCGTGCTGCCATATCCATGCGCAGAAAAGTTCCGAATGGAAAATTCTTAGCCGTTATATTTGTCTTTGAGGCAATTTTTCCTAAATCCTTGATAATCCTTTCTTATAATACATGTCATTCTCATAGTAGTAAGGCTGGTTTTCATCCTTCCCAGTGGCATAGCTTCCTTTAAATAACATAATATCAGTCAAAAGGATTTTTCTGTCCTCAAAGTCGCAACATCGTCTAATTTGAGCCTAAATAGTCGGATATCAGCTGGAGCAAATTATTAACCTTTTGATTTTCGCTGGATGCATATGAGAGCAGCGCTATAGTCATGACTATAGTTCGTAAGCATATGAAACATAATGGCTAAAAGAATGTCCATCAGTATTTTGGCTTGTTGTTGGGTTTATTAATAAATGCGAATGAAGCGGGCTTATATTTAAATCTCTAAACATTTTCTACCACTTCTCTGCTGCAGCACATTTTAAAAAATCTACAGACATCAGCCTTTGTGGTACCGTTCGTCCAAACAAGATACATATGCCAAAAATTTGAAAGATGAAAAATCACTGCAGCTGGGAGATACTGACAGGGTTAATGCTGATAGGGAGAGCTCCTTCTCTCTAACTGCCTTTGTCCAATGGCCATGTCAGAGGTCACATGAAGAGAAAAAACTAGAGATAAATTTCAAAGAATAAAAATACGTTAACCAGAAATTGTCAGAATCTACAATAAAAACATGAGTGGCTTTGACCTAATGGAGCAAAAGAAAGTGACACATAAAATTGATAGAAAGAGCAAAGTAAAATTGAACTTGAGAATATTTTTTGATTACATGGATATTGCAGTGGACATTGCATAGCTTATTTACTAAACAGTAATTAAGAATAAGTTTCCTAATGAAGAAAGAATCAAGGATTTCTTTGATATTAGAAGAGCTGTTGATACAGCTTTTATAGGCAACTACACAAGTAGACAAAGGAGGCTTTCATTTCAGCATCCTACTAGATAATGAACTTTTGTTCTCCTATTCCCAAGCCCTTCTCATTAGATGATCCTAAAGGATGAGTGAAAGAGGTGTACTGTATTGTTTGCACTCGCAGCAAGAGAGACATTAAAATTAATAACTATTAGTCTAGATGTCAAATATTCTTATGTTTTACCAATAAACATAATCTTTTGGCAGAAAATCCTACATAAGCAGGAGTAAACCCTATATATAGTATTCTCATTGATGATTTTCTTTTTGGGGGCAATTTTTTTCTTAATTAAAAAATGAGAAATAAATGAATTGCTTGATGCTCTCAAGCTGTTACTTTCGGGTGACTCGTTAAAGAACGAATGAAAATCGGAGGTCGGAAAACGAAGCGTGAGGCTAGATGCGAATCAACAGAGGTGCTATTTACATGCCCTCAGACAACTCGTCTATTCCATAAGCTGCGTTCAAGAAGAACTTTTAAAACCGCTTGCCTTCGCACTAACCTTGCTATAAGGGGCCCTTTAATAATATCAGTAATATTTTATAATAATTATAACACTTATCCAAAATAACCCTTCCAATTTTAAGGTAAGCTATTATTAACGCTTAAAATGTTATGAAGGGAATTTATTTAAATAAGTCCGTATTTAAGTTCTTTGTACGGTATAAGAATTCACACAAATAGGAATCTCACACGTATCACCATGTCCCACAACGGCATTTGTTTTGATTGCTAAGTTAATTAATTACCAGGGACTCTCAAATGGCTAAATCCATCTTTTAAAACAAACTCGACACCATAAATGCAGTTCCACGTTTGAAATTCACTCATCATTATTATTATTAGAGAGATTATTTCTACTGTATTATTAGTATTATTTTTAAAAAGGGAAATGTAAACCTTTAGGAGTTATTCTACATCTGTGCGATCTTAAGATGATACTGGTGGAGAAGAACTTGACAGTATTCTCGACACACCCTAAAAAATACCAACTGGCATGAAAGAACTTTACCCAGAAAGGAAGTATTAGCTATAACCTGCTACATCTGAAACCTAAAACATGGGAATGTCCTTCGAGCCCCAGTGGCCGGTAGTCGCAACTAGATTGAACACGCTGCTCTCCACACCCCAAAAGAGAAGTAAGTAGTCCTTTGAAGGCCTAAGACTTGCTGGAAGACAGCAGGTTCCAAGATGTGTGGCTGCCTCTCAATCAGTGCCTCGGACGTCTTCGAGACTCCACTCTCTTAAATATGTCCGTGTTACTGATTGAGAGGCTGCCAGACATTTCTTAGCCATCCAAGCGTCCGAAAAAACATGGATATGCGATAGACATGAACTACGTGAGTATCAGATCAAAGCATATTCCCTTGATAAATAACCAAAGGTTATCCTTTTTCAGTAAGAGCCCAATGGCCAATTCGGCTAATCTTGACCAGATTGCCTCCTGGGCGGGTGAAGCTACACTTTAACCTGAGTTTTGTACATGATGGAGTTTATGCAAAGTAATGACTCGGCTATAACGTTCAATCATATTACAAAATAATTTACTGAAAAGGGGCAGTCAGGTTTGAAAATGTGTTGAAGAAAGAGAGGGGGATATTTCGATCACTTCTCCTGCACATAATCTACTCAAACTTTCTTCATAACATTTGATCTGGACAGAATCTTTAAGTTGGCGCGTGCTTGCTGGAATCCGTATCATGTGAAGACTTTCGTGCCGAAAAGTGTTCACTGCTTTCCACGGTGAAGGATAAAGAAAGAAGAACTCCTAATTTGCTTAAACCACTCCAGAGCTGTACATGTTAGATCCTTTTCGTGTACAGATAATTGCTTGAATTGTGGCCTATCGCACACTGCTTCCTGTAAGTATCTTGCTACGTATATGTTAAGAAACCTTCTCAAAAATTCGTATGTAGACGGTATTTTGTATATAAAGTCTTAGAAGTAATAATGTAGCAGTTTGCGTGACCAAACACATCCTATGAAAAGCACTCTCTTCTTCGGGCCCGAACAGGATTACACGGGTGTAACTTCCGCGCCATTCCGGAACCCTTCAATTGGTTCGACCAGCCCGAGGACCATTCTGATGCGAGTGGCAGATAAGTGTTCCAGGTCTGTTCTGGTAAATACCGTCAGTCCCCGCTTTTCCCCACATGAATACTTTACGATGAAAAAGGGGTAATCAAACTCCCATAGCGACTCATTTGTTTCTCTAGTGGCAAAACGCAAAAAGCCGACACTGGGTGAACAACTAGGCAATAAAAGGTATACTCATCAAAAGTGGTTAGGAATAATGGATAGTTTAGGCTCGCTCGTCCTTACACGAAGCTGGACGAGTCGCATTGAATAATCACCGCACTCCTCCCAAAGTACAAAGAAGCAACGACATCAATTGCGCTACAATAAACGAAGTATTCGAGGATAAAGGAAAAATGGATGGCGTGATTAGTCGATTACTTTCTATTTGGCACCTGAATCCTGTTCCGAGGTTAATAACCCCCAAATCTTTAGCTAAAGAGGCGTATGGGTATTCGATTTAGGGCTACTTCTGCAGAAAAAATCTTAAAATCTCTAAGCCACAGTCGGGAATCTAGTGCACTCAATGGAACTGCCATGTTTTACAGGATAACTGAGAGGATTAGAGGGAGCGAGAATCCTCCCGTTTGCTTTAGCTCTTTGCCTTTAGGGCACCAAGTTGAGTACGTGCATAAAGAACGACTACACTCACGCAGCATAGGTTTCTAGCAATATGTACACAAAGGAAGGAGCTGATACAGAGATTGCGCCATTTACATTCGACGAAATTCTATCTTCTTCCCTAGGCTTTACCAAAGGAGAGACATTTAAAATCTCAATTGAAATGCGGTATTCATTTTTTAGGTATAGCTTTCACTACCAGTCAGCTTCACTTAGAAATAATTACGCCTATGTGTAAGGCAATTGATAAAGCCTTTTCTGATTTTCGGAGATCTGAACGTTAACCACCCAATTTGGAAGAAGTACACTGTCAGTCCAAGAAGCCTGTTCTTAGAGGACCTTGACCAAATGCTAAAGAATGCTGTCTTGACTGATGAAGAATTTACACATGTGTTCTAGAACTGATCGTTTACATTAATTCATTTTTGCCTGTATCTTCAAGTTAATCAAGAAGTATGATGTACATCTGAGTGTAAGACGATACTCAGAGATATAAGCGACGTCAATGCGATTTTAACCTAGGTTAAGTTCACCGTGTGAGACCAGAATCCATTCAATTCTACGTGCCCTCACCATTGTTTATGGTGGGCATAGATGTAAACTTACTAAGCGAGTTTTATTAGTCGCTCGTTTATTGCAAATATACAGAGACTGGTGTTACAATATCCTAAATTTCATGCATAGCTCACTAATTAAACGAGGCTTATCCTTTATATTTGCTTTCACAATCTCGGCTCTTATCATACCAATTTATCTAACTTTTTGCGTGTTCAAGCTGATCAAAAATTTGTTAAATGTTAGGTTAACTTATCTTCTGACATCTGTTATCACGTTTTTTGTGCACAGTGCGGCTTCCATAAGTTCTACTTTCTGCCAAATGCGCTGTTTCGACTGGAGAGTTCTATAGGAGTCGATTCTCTTCTTAGGCAGCATTTCACCACGGTATCTTTTTTAAATTTAGAAGCCTATGATTTCTAATAGCGATATTGTATCTTCGAGTCATTTCATTCTATCGGGTTAAGAAGATGCCTTATAATTTAATATTTTGTACTTAATTACGACGTTCCAATACTGTCTACTCAATATGCATCAGTACGGTTGTTTCCAACGAATCCCAACCATTGTCTGACGAAGTTTAAACTAACCAACCAGAGTTGAGCTCCTTTTTGTCCTTAATCTTTTCCAAACCTAAAGCTACTGATGTTTATTCTATCGTCAAAGAAATTCCCTGAATACCCTGTCTTTATATTTTACAAATACCAACTCAACATCGCGCAATCAATTTAATTAATAGTAATCACTATTGCAATTCCAATTAATACTCTAAACTGTGTGTAACTAACCTTCTCCATTGTTCTCAAATACATACATATACTCTTACTGTGAAAGCAAGCGCAGCCAACAATATAGGGGTATAAATTAATTATATGTACAAATGCCAATTAATCAATATAAATATTTCTGCTTTATTTAATTCCTAGGAATATTTTTCTGCCCTCTCCATAAAATTATTTTTTCCTGACGCTAGCTTGTTTTTCATTTTTTTATTGTTCAATCATTGTAAATACAAAGTAGGTTAAAAATTGAGTTATATAAGCATGTCCATCAATCATTGCTTTCGTGTATTTTCAGTGTGAAAGAGATGCCCCATGTTTTACTTCCTGCAAAGTGCATAGTAGGCCTATCTATGCTAATTCAACTTCTCCCCCAATCCCTAGCGGGCCTCATTTTTTTCACTGTAAATCTCTATTCTGTCTATACCAACAGGAAACGTCGGCTATGTCCTAAGCCTTTTTGGTCCCTGGGTAGCAAACGACTTCGAGATCTTTGTGTAACTCTAGGTCCTGTAGCGCCTATGCTTTCACCCAAGGCTTTAACCTGTATAAAACAACTTCAAACGTTTGTCAACACGCCCATGTTCAATAAGCTTCCACAAAACTGGACTATTGATTTAGTATTTTCTTAGAAAAGACACATATTGGTTCATATTAAAGCCTCCAACGGTGTACAGAGACGGCTTAATTCCGAAGAGGGAGTTGGATCACACGATGCTACAACATTGGATTAAGTCGGCGATGCCCTTTTGGGCACTGCGCATATCTTAATGGCCAAATGGTTTACTTTTCCATCCATTACGAGACACTAAACGCGATACACTTTTCGACATCATTTTTTTATTCAATACCAATTTAAATCGAGCAAATTGTCAGTCCACTTGCTTACCAAATCAGATAAACCACAAAAAACACGAATCGCTGGAAGGAATGCCAATATTACCTTGTGTTCCGTTACTGAACAGTTAGTAGTTGCTGCAAACAAGCACTCTCATGAGGAAAACAACGCTAGTGAGGAAGAAAGCTTGTCGACGTAGACTGAAAAAATGGAGCAGAGCTATGCTTTTCTTCTCGCTGAGAACACGACAAGTGTTTTGTCTTATTGTTCTCAAACTCCTCCCGTGGACCTATCTTCTTATACCTCGACGGTATCGAGTAATTTTCTATTACCTTCGAATCGGCCACATTCAGGGAACGCAATCTCATTAGATGGAACTCTCTGTTGAACCATCCTTTACTGTGCACCACATTTTCTTTGAATTCCATAATTAATGCAATCTTCGAGTGCAGTAACTCTTTTTTTATCGAGATTAGCAGGGTTATTATTCTATTGTTTTAAATTCTGAATCGCGCCAGGTTAGTGGTAATAGAGTATGCAGTAGTTAATTATTTAAACTGCTGATTACACGTATAGGACTATGAGCGAGATGAGCCTCCCATGTGTGCCTAGAGAAAATGCATGATCGAGCACCTTTACATATCTTATATACCAATTCACTAATTCCCTTTTTTATCTCTTTCATTGGCTAATTTCTTTATATCACTTAACGTGTCTTTAAAGATCTATGTATACATACAAACAAGATTTAAAGCAGAACTAATTAATGGAGACATCCCTCTCCCTACCGAAAAACATTGTAGTTTTTTAATCCGGAAACCGAGAGATTGTTTATAGTGAAAAATTTTGAAATAAAAGGTATCTTTTGGATATTTTAACCAAGGTGAAATTTAAATGTGTGAAAGAATGTATAAGTACCACCTGTTGAATTACTCTTGGGCCCTGTAACAAGAAGGAAACCAACTCTGAAGAACCTTACCCTGTGTTCTAACGAAGGCAGGTTTCATTGTAGGATGCGATATTTAGGGGAACTTTTAATCATTCCCTCAAAATACATTACATGTTATCAGCGCGTACTTTTCATCGTTTAACTAAGCAGTGGCTACCTTAATTGAGTCATTATTTCGTTTAGATTAAATATAAAATTTTATATCATTTTCTACCTCGTTGTTCGACACTAAATCTATTAATTTTTACCTCGGTGAAACTTTGTAAGTGTGGGCGTAGATTGTCAGGAAGAAGGAAAAGAATCCTTGCGTTTGAATAATGGAGGATGCTTGTGTTCACAAACTTCATTTAAACTTTATAGTTTAGATCATGTATGTATGCAGTAAATGTTTTCTTGTTACGTAAAACCTAGTAATAAGTAACACCTTTATATCACAACCAATCCAAAGAGAATCCTTTTGCCTTTGAAGACTAACTTTCGGAGTAGGAAAGAGAACGGGCCTTTTTTTGCCATCGTGCCATTATTTTTTACGATTAATATAGCAGCTTAAACCTCATCTTTTATTTTCCATAAAACTTTGCTAAAAAATGTTTTACAAACATTTTTTTCATAATATTTAAATTAGAATACACCCGATGTAAACGTTCTCATTCACATAGTTAATGAGGCTGCAAAACGCCAGTTTGGCGATCTTTTCCTAGGCTACACACCTAACAAAAATAAATCTAGGAAGTGCTAACGTTAAAAGGTTCCTATGTATTACTAGAATTATCTTTAAATAACTATCAAATTTGAAAAAACCTCAATACCCTTAAGAATATTTTTTTTCTTTAAAAACAATATCAATTTCCCTATTGCATAAATATTTATTACCAACGCCTGACTTTCCTCAATCCTCAAACTATCCAGGACTTGTTTAACGGCCAGTTGGAAAATGCACATCCGATTTTTGTAAGTCGCCATATCAAGAATCTAGTCGAGTTTTATTAACGGAGGTCACCTTATTCTGTATATATCCGAGTATCGGATCTAAGTTAAACCATTGGTTCTTTCTGGGAAATAAAAGGCATCGAAATTAATACTTGTCGGTGGTAAAATCCTTACCTAGTTACTTATTACTATCATAACTGTATTCAAGAAATAGACCATCGTATTTTTCATTTTCGTTTAATTTTTTTACATTTAATGAGAAGATAAATGGAAACTCGCACGTGCACACTGGGACATTGCATTGAAAGGCAAGTATACATGTTTTCAGTAAAATAGAAACAATATGAAGAAGGAATAGGAAACAGGTATGCTTCTGGAGCCAATTCAATCCTTTCTGTATCAAGAGGAAGATAAATAACCCATCATAAGGTTGCAACAATTATAACAATAAGCATTTAATTTTCTATATACATTAGAGAAGCTAAACCAAACCTCGGTGAACTAGTAAAAAGGAAACATCCTGTGAGCACTTATGTTTGAGGCAGTCAAATTTAGTGGAGGATTTTCCCACATCCATGTCCTTATCTTCTATCTTACAGAGTTTTTATAAAAAACTTGCCTTTCATTATTAATTTTCCTCTAATATCACTTACTCTAAAATATTAATATAGAATTAAAACGCTAGAAAATAGATAAATATATATAAAGTACAACTTCAACTATAACGGTTTACCCAGAGGATTTGGCGTGTATCAATTATTCCTCCCCATTTCGCCTTCATACCGATGGCGCGCTGTGGTGGAGCCTCTCGTCCAGTGAGGGGATATTCTTGGACACGCCCTCCAACAAACCCCTCTCATTAACACATATTCACATTTTCAACCATTTGTATTTAGTTTATTCTTGCAAATGCATTCGCAACCTTTACTTCCTTTCCCCAATAACTTTTCCACCTCGCCATCGATACGCAAACTCTATTTCCATGCTTGTGCAACGAGTATTTTATAAAATAAAAAAGAACTGGATAATAAGTAAACAAATTGAAAGTAGACAAATGTATAATAAATATATAAATCTGACAGTCATATTCATCCTCGTCAGCTTATGTCGAACAAAATAAGGCTGCCCATCTACTCCCACCCCATTTATACCCTTTGAAGCGCCCCATATTATTTCCACGAAAAATTGATGCATTATGTGATAGAGCATGTAATTCCAAGGTTTATCCCAGCAGAGTAGGCTTCCAGCACGCTGCCTCACACACTCATCCTTAAGTACACTTATGATATACAAGTTTAAACTTCTTCTTGGTCGACCATCCCTGTCTCAGAACACTTTTACTTCTAATATACCCACCTTTTATACGCTCTGATACTCAGTTGACTATTTGTGAATTAACAAAATATTTTTGTTGCATTGTTTTGTCTCTTAGTTTTATGAGATTAAGTTTACGTTTGGGCGCTCTTGTCACTGCAGGTATTCATCCAGTATGGCCTCATGAGCCTAAAGGTAAACTAGACCTTCTAATGTTCTTATGTATATTCTCATCACAAGTACATTTTCATGTCTATATCACCTGTGAGCAGCGTTACTCAAATTGTTGACTCATTATTCTCTCCATAAATACTTATTAACCACTCGTTCCTTACTCTATTTAACCTGCACACGCAAACCAATTCCGCTCAATTAATCCACTTGGACACCGATCACTTAAATATTTCCTTCTGTGATCTCACCCCTATATACATAATCTGTACCGACCTTACAGTCATACAGCTTCCAAATACATTCATTACTCAATCATTTAGTTATGATCACCCTTAGGATTTTATTACCCTTCGAGATTTGCGGTGGCAATATCTTATATTACACCACCATTCTTCGCGATACTTTTCGGACAATTAAAACATCGCACTTGTTCAAGAGAGACACTACGGTGTTTAATATCACCCTCCTCCCACACCTAAAAACCATTAATTTACTATATTTTCATTTTCTTACAGCTATCTCTCAACACATAACCTGAAAAATAATTCATTCAACTTATCTACATCTCCTTCATACTCACCGACTCGCATCGTCATCAGCTTATAACAACAAAGATGAATCTTACTTCTCACCATTTCTCATCAATCCCAAGCTCTTTCTCTTTTATCCAATCTTGTTTCTTCAAGTACTACATTAATAAAGATATTAAACATCTATGGTGACCTTGCCAGCACCAGGGAATATCAAACAACTCATTCAAGCCATCTTTTGCCCGAACGCACCACTTATAACTTAAATACATTTAACACCATCTAACACGTTTTACATCTTATATACCTTGTTTATTTAGTAGTCGGCCACAGTGCAAATACATAGTCTATATACACCTTATATCAGCTCTAAATCCACTTTGTGTCACCCTCTATTAATTCCACAGCTATCTTTCTTATATGCATTATCATAATTTGTCTATACCTTATGTTTCCAACAATACAAAGACTTATTCATCGTAGTGCATTTATTCTTATTACTCCCTTTTCCCCTTTATACAACAGTTCTATCAAAGCATTATTCCAGTCCACAGACACACTTCTACTTTTATATGCGAAACACTACAACCAATTGACCCATACCATAAAACAATAAGTACCAGTTCTACTATCGCAGAGAAAATACCAAATACACTAGCTGGCTTCCCCTTTAAATAACAACCTTTCGCTTGTCTATCTCTTGCCTACCCCGATACAGGGATCAGTTGACCTTCTCAACGCCAGTAATATTCACACTCGCTTTATCTTCTATAGCCAGCTTTTCTAACTCTTCAATGTACAGGTTCCATCTACTTTTGGCCAAGCATTTGCTCAGACATAGTATGCCATTATCTTTCTTCGTTTTAATCTTCAAGTATACTTGATAGGTTTAATGCATAGTGTCTCTCATCAAAAGTTGCTGTTCACAGGAAGTGGAGCTTTTTCAACCACCATGTTATTATTCATTTTTTCTTTAAGTCGAGTTGTTCATTTCCTTTTGCCTAATACTCATTATGTAATGCAGAATTTAGGGTACGCCCTAAATATTACCTTTACTCGTAATTATTAGTTAAAAGAAAGAAGCGAATCCCATGGTAGGATACATGTCAGAATCTTTATGGGATAGTCTTGTAAAGAGAAATTAGAGAAGAGTAAGTGTTTAGAAGGTATTAATTCATAGTAGTTCCAAAGGAAACTACTCAAGACTCGAGGATTTGCAACTCTTCCAAACCCTTTACTGTTTATCATACTACAGCAGCGATTACTGGTATTTTGCACTCTCGCCCTGGCCCATAAGTAGCGGGTAGTTTCCATCAAAAGGGCGTCAATCTCGTCCTGCCTAAGGGTCTTTTAGGTGCGATCTAGCCCTTAAGGAGTTTGTCAGGGTATGCCTGTGAAGACTAGCTCAGCGCAAGGGCACATACACAAGCACGGGAAGATAGCCAACCAAAGCCACCTGCGATATGCTTTGGGGCCATTAAAGGAGTAGGGGACTGCCTCCTTGATTTTTATACAAAGGACGATTTACGGTTGACCGGGATTTATCTAATTGCTTGCCAAGTTGCAGTTCAACGGATATATAAAGAACAAGAATTTAAAATATATTTTAATATATATAATAAATGCAGCACAATATATATATATATATATATATATATATATATATATATATATATATACAAAAAAGGGGGAACAAATTACTCGATAGAGATAGTTAATTGGATTGTGACACTTTATAATATTAGAGAGTTAAGCGGGAGGAGCAAAATTAACGTTAACTCGAACAGGAGATATTAATTACGATTGAGCAGAAAGTCAATTCAAAAGTCGATACAGGTGACGATTGACGGAGTGTAATTAGAGGATTACAACAAAAGATTGCTTTACCTTGAAGCGTGGTGGTGATCTGAGGGGGAAAGATTAACGGTACAGGTCATCGAAAAGATACTTCAAGGAGTCCTAAGGATGAGGACTCGTAGATGGATGTTTTGATTACTTTTTTTAAAGAACGAGATTTTCTCTGCTCCAGAGTGATGGAATCTCAAACACAAGACGGTTTTGCGGCTTGGCAGTGAGTCTCAGACACAAGGGAATGGGAGTTTTGAACGGTGTCTGAGCTGATGGGTGGCGCACAGTTTTCCGGGAAGAAGCTGGTTCTATAGCTTTCCTCTTGACAGGAGCTAAAGTTCCACGAGGGGAGATATGCTGATAAGATCGTAACGACGAGGTACGACTTGAACATGGATCGCGGCACTTCGAGGGGGAACAGACAAAACGGTCTGACCGACTGCCTAGCAGATTCTCAATCTCCTCGACGAATGGTGGACTCAGGGTTAAATAGTCAGGTGGCTGGTCCGATAGATAGCCCCAGGTGATGCCCGTCCCTAGAGGATTCTCGACGTCAGTCTATGTAAACTTACTTCGAGATATAGAGTCGGATAAGACAGCTAAGCTTACCTCATGATATATGGTAGGGTTAGAACGGCTGCGCTCGCGGGAATAGACATGCCTGGGAAGCATTGGGGCGAGAGCTCAGCGTCATCGCGGAGGAAGGGAGAGTGAGGAGTGTTCGAAATAAAATAAGGCAATGAGTAAAAAAAAAACCACGAATGAAACAGGTACATAACAAGCCTTATCAAATAAAATAACAATATATCACGCCTCTTCAAAGAAAACTTGGTCAGAAATAAAAATAGGCTGGGAGTACTCAAGTAAGAGAATTCATCGCATGAGTTAAGCGGCTTGGTTTTATAATTATTAATGCTTTCTCAAATAAAGCAAGAGGCTTCATCAAAGCAAGCAAGTGGCTTCCTTAATTCAAACAACCCTGTCTCAAATGAGGCAAGAGGCTTTCGGTAATGAAGCAAAACGACTTTGCTAATGAATCAAGAGGTTTCCTCAAATGAAGCAAGAGTCCTCCTTAAATGAAGCAGGTGGTAGTCGATAAACACTGAAGAAGAATACTATGTATATTATTGATTCTAAGCACACAAACCATATAATATAACAAATAATTATTTACCCGATAAGCATAAACTATGTAACAAATCAAAGGTTCTCGTCTACATGAACAAAATAGATAGACAACCTATATCAGATTCAAAATCACAGAGCAAATAAAAAGCATCTCGTTTCAGGCTAGAGCTTTCTATGCACATAAGATTTACAGATGAGGACAAAATTGCCCAAAATAATCTTCCTTGTGCCGGTTATAATTGATTGGTTTCTAGGTGAATGAACTCTGTCGCTTTGCTCAGACATTCCTAATTAACAAATTATGGCTCTGCTAAAGAAAATTTCTAAATCAAATGCAATTAACTTACAATAAATTAAAGAGGGGATACTCCTGAAATTATTCAGGAAACAGTAATGGATAAATTGAAAGTTGGCATAAATGCAGGGAGTCGTGGATTACTTCTTATCCATGATTTCTTCCAATAACTAGGGATTATAATTGCATGATATCAACTTGGAGTCTATCAAATTTATCTTCACCAAAACGACGAAACCAACTATGGTATTACTTTCACCAAAACGATTCGCACTTAATTGTTTCCCAATTAATCACGAGAAAATAGAACGGAAAATAACTGAAAAAGCAAGCCTTGTTGATTTTATAATCCGAAACAGAGGGACAATAAAGTTTTCCTTAAGCTTTCCACGAAGGATGAATTAACCAAGGTTTCCAACGAAACATAAATTACTTTAATTATAATCTTCATTTAATTCTAGTAAACTTTTCCGTTCAAAGGATTGAGCAGTATAATTAAGGAGCTAATGATATGACAGCTAATTATTCAGCTTGCCAAAATGGAAATTACGTATTAACGATTTAAGTAGCTTGTTACAGGGCTCGGCAAAGAACAATGAACGTGATTAGGTGGAGTAAGGAAATAATCACTACCCTTGACGCCCTCGTTGCTTTTCATTTATATTTGTAAATAATAATTTAGTTTCCTCTCTGCTCTCTACTTTTCTCTTACGTTTTGCTGGACATAACAAACAGGGAAATGTTCTAAGCTCATGCAAATAAATATTTAAAAAACTTATCCAAACCTTTTTATTCCGTGTAATGAGTTGCCGTTTTTCAATGCATCATCTACAAATGGTGCCCATGTAAATAAGATGCACTTTTTTATTTTAATTATGTAATATTTCCAGCAATGACTTACTGGAAATCGTATGGGTTATGTTTAATAATGTCTAAGAAATACAGAGAAGCAAATTCCTAAAAATATTGATTTACTTTCTGGTATTGTTCGTGTTTTACCAAGAATTTAACGTTAAACACAATCCCTGTTATTTATTAAAGAACATAAAAAAAATTAACAGGAAGATGAAATTCATGCCATTCTGTATTTATCGTTGAAGCACATATGGCAGTCATGATACCCTTTGGCCATTTCTTCCTTGGAATATGAAAAAGGAAGAATTAAAAGAATAGATATTACTTCCACTCTAATATTCTTGGTTCAGTCTAGGAGAATTTCGAATGATAATAATAATAGAGGATTTAAATTGCGCCCTTCAAAACTTTTAATGCTTCTTTGGTTGCCGTCTATCGAATAAGGAAAGGCACAACTATACAGAAGGCATGATCATCCATGCAGCAGAGACAAGTGCGAAAAACAGATAGCAGGAAGGCACCTCAAGAGCAAAGGGCTCTTTGGTTTTCTAGACACAGCCGTTGTGGAGGACAAAATCTTATTAGAATTGCTGTCATTAAATGGAATTTTACAAAACTGATACAAGAAATGCCCTAAATTTATAAAAGAATCCGACAAAGCTCCCTTTTGAAACCTAACAAATAGTCCAAAGGAACTATTATTTTGATATTTGGGCGACCACTGCGAAAAATGGGGAATTCAAATATTTATTTCCTTGTATTTATTCATTTATTATTTGGAAACAAACGGAGACAAAGAAAATGACATGAAAAAGACTTCTAAATCTATATAATCTCATGAATCTCTTGCAATTTCGCGATGCAAGTAGTTGCCCTTGTGAGGATTCTGAAATGGCAACCTGTATAATCCAATGAAAGAATACTCAGGAAGAATGTTTCCAAAGTAAAGAAAAGACAATGCGAATAAAAATAGAAAATATAAAAAAACTGATGGGGTGCTAGCGAGAGGTGATGGCCAGATATATATTTCGTTTTTCTATCTAAGGCGTGGTAGTAACAACTTTTGATTCTTGTGGTAATATTTGTTAAAATTATCGAAGCTAAATTGAGTCAAATTATCTCATAAGTAGCAGCAAATAGCCATAAACTGGTAATTACCGAAAACTTCAGCTATTTAATGAGTTAATTTAAGTAAGGAAAATTGCTAAAGAACGGTGTTTAATAATACGTGTATTGTTTTTCGCTATGTAAACTTGTAATTGTATATACTTGAATTTCTTATTTGCCTCCTATAGGAAAAGCCATCCTTTGTATTGGATATTTTCCTCATTCCTCTTTTTGTGTTTTAAAAGTTAATTTTTTCTCTCTTTTTTTTCGTCCTTCCGCCTCTTTTAACTACTGCTTCCTTGACTCTAAGAAGAATTTACATTAAGACATTGAAGAAGGGAATTTATGTTCTCACTTCTTTTTTATACAAATTCTTACCATATATTTCTTTATTTATCATCTCTTTTGTGTTGGATAAGTTGTTATAGTTCTTCCTTTTCACTCTTCTTTAGCAATCGTCAGTCACAAAAATGGCTATCGTGGCTTAATTAAGCAAGAAGTTACCAGAATCTAAAAAAAATATTCTCGACACAATAATTATTAGGGCAAAGAAATGAACAAGAATGATTTTTTTAACTATAATAAACCTTTCTAACGGTCTGTGATGAGGTTACGGCCGAAGGAGAATTAATGAATCGAGATGAATCAAACAGTAACTCAAAAATAAAATATTTCATATAAAACACAACAAAATAACTATAAATTTACAATTAAGAGGTTAGTTCAAGTGTTCTTCGGGATGCCCTCTTGCCTCAGGCAACCAAACACTCAAATAAAAATATAATAACATATATGGTAAAAGAATACCAGAGACAGAGAAAAGCGGTAGCAACAATCATCGACACTGTAATGGGAGAGGGACAGAGGTATATATCAATCGGCCTTCGCAGAAAGGTTCAGTGTAATGCTTCATCTCAGGTCGCTGTGTCGCGCTACTCCCTCTGATTCGGACACGAGAGACAATGCCTAAATAACTTCGATGTTTTTTGCAAAGGTCTATTCAAATTGTCGGAGCAAAATTGAACGCAACTTTGTAGCTCCAGAACCAGCTCCTGTCTTCTTGGCCATGCAGACAGAAGTGAGGAAGAGCTAAATGCCAGCCCAGATTTAAGGTCAGTGTTTATAGCCTGGCCCTATTATTAGCGCGCTCGTTTCCAGTAGATGATACATGCCCAGGAACCCAGAATCAGTATATATTGACATACTTTCAACTCGCAAGATCCTTGGCTTCTTTGATTCTGAAAACCAGGTAATTCATCGTTTATAATGCCTAAAGTAAGCTTAGCACAATCTCTGTATCGTTATAGATTACAAATTGTCTACGACTGGACAAAATTCCTAATTTCCATTAGGTGGGGTGCTATAAGGACACCAGCTACTAATTGAAGACAGACGTAGCCCCCAGATGATCAACACAATCTTCAAACGTTGGGAGCTATAAATATTAGAAGCCAACCCTCAATGTATCCTTGAAACCACGCTGTACCTCGGCAGACTCCAGTGTGAGAAGATGGGCGATTGGACACATTTGATGACAATACACTCAGAGCTGTAGAAGTTTTGTGATTAGATGAGTGATGCCTATCATTCCACTAGGGGTTATCAGAATGGTAACAGGTTGGGAAAACCATCGGCGCGACTGCTCTGATAGTTAGCTAAACTTTCGACTGACTTTCCTGGCCATTGAACTGAAAGGTATAGGAGGAATTATTGGCAGCCTCGGCTACTAAATGAGTCATTGGGGTTAAGCGCCAACGAAATAAGAAAAGTTGGCGACTGGATATAAGCTGAACCTGCACATGTAAGTAAAATAGAGTGACTCATCTACTGCGACGAAAGAAATGTCTTTTAATGAGACGTACGGAAGGGGCCAGTCTCTAAACGGAGACCTGAATAAGAGATCAAATATATCATCCTCAATTGGCTATCGGCTGAATATTTAAAAGTTGTGAAGTTTCGGAACCTCACCCAAAAGGTGTACAACATTCGTTTCTCAATCCATTTCAGAGGAAAAAAGTTAGTTCTTTGTTAATTTGCTTACAAAATTTACCAAAGTTTGTGCTTCTTTGATACCAGGTTCTAGAAAACAGTTGTTTTAGGCCCTTGCAAGAAGGTAATTACATATGGAAGTATCCAAATTAGAAGACTCCTTGAGGTTTCAAACAGGACGGTTTACAAATGGAAAAATAAGATTTATGCATTAACCAATACCCAGACATGAGAAATCAACCTAGATGTTTAAATGAAATAATCTAACTTTTATTGATCCGGAGACGACATTAATGAGAACTATTAGAATGAATGAGGTTTTGATTATATTTAACTAATGCATTTGCAATGACTATAATGTATCTTATTGAAAACTATAGAAGCCAAACGAGGTTATGATTTATAATGTAAATAAGATGATGACTTCTATTCAGAGATGGCGACGCGCTGGTCACTCATGATATGATCTAAATATGAACTTCTGCCTCTTTTTTCGGCATCATACAGTCCTATCCTCTCCACACGGCAAACTTGACTACGTAATAATTACTATACTTTCTTCGTGTGATCGTCTCAAAGAATTACTGATCGTAATCATCTTGTCTATTTCATGACCCCCTTAAATTTGTACCAGTTCATATTGATACAGCAGAGGAAGTCAATAGATGAAAATGATCTTATCCTTCATTTAAAACCAACGTTCCCACAACCGGCATAAAGTTTGTGAGTAAAGGTACTATAAAAATTGAAAATTATCAAGTTGTCTAATGAAGAGTATTCCTTGAGCGTACCGGCAAGAAGGGCAAACAACTCGCCAAAACCTGATGAAACCCAACAATCATGGCACATACCTTTTGATGTTGTTTCATAAAAGCAAGAATCTCTAGTTGTTTGGTGCGAAGAGAAGAATTCATATCTGATTCTCCACGTTCTTTCTGGGTGATTACTACCCCATAACCCTCAATTTCGTTCACTTCTAATAATAGGTGAAAGAAGAAGGGGTAATAGATGGATAACATGAGAGTTGTTGTTTTTTGGGTTAGTGGGTAGTGTGGGTGTGAATATGAGTGGATACGCCAGGTGACTTGCTGTTCTTTCTCCTTAGTTTGATCTACTTTGCTGGTACTTCTATATATTTAGAGGTAGTAATCTACAGTTACTTCTAATTCTTTATTCTTTATCCGTTTTTTATTAGTTTCATTTGGGGTACCTGCATAGGTATCGTTGCTTCTAATTCCATGTCTTTTTTCCTTTTATTTTCGCTTGTCTTTTAGTTCCTTCAGGCCCTCTTGTCTTTGTCTTATTTTTTTATTACCTGGATTATTTGTTATTTTCCTTTATTGTTATTTTTTATGGTTTCTGTTTGTTTGATCATGTATAGCTTGGTCTTTCCTCTCGCTGCAGGCGAACCCTACTGCGTGGGAATGTTTGTCTTTCATAGTCTTCATTCTCAATATTGAGTTCTCTGCTTGTTTCAGTGGTTTTTTGTTTCTCAAATTCCTTCTTTTATATCCCGGCGATAATTGAACCATAAAATCTAAAGTTGCCACTAATATAAGACCAAGAGATGAGCAGGAGCTTAACACCTTTTATTATATCATTTCTCACATTAGCCCTTTTCCTTAAACAAATGCTCCCTTCTCCTTTGGCCCTTAAAAACGTTTTGCGATTTAATCAAAATTATGTGCGACTCCATTATACACATTCTTAAATCTCTCTGCCTATAAAACCACCACCACCTTACAGTTTGTGCAGATGTTTATTCGCTTGAGCTTCAAAGAAATCTCATCTGGTTGCAGAGAAACTTGCATGGAAGCTGTCATTTGTTTAAAATTGTTTATTTATGAGCACTCCTCCCAGTACATGAGGAGAGAGGAAGCCTTGACCTCTTGAATTTTCAGGTCGTTGTTTAAATATATGGGATTTCTCTCTATTAAAAATTCTACTTCTTTAGAATAAAAGTTCATAGATTAGTTGTTTGAAAAGTGAGGTAAAAGAGAGCGTGCGACAAGTTGAACTATACAGGAAATTGAATTAATCAATTTTGCTTTCTTTTATCTAGATGTTGGTAAATAATACAAATCGTCAGACCATCAAATTCTATAAAAGTCAAGGGTAAAGCGATCGTAGGTGTCAAAGCTATCGTCAACTAGTCCTGTTTAATCACAATCTGGAGTTTAGAAATATACTTATTAGCAATTTCATGCCAAATAATACTTAATTATAAATGAAAAGCCAATATTATTTCAGGATATTTTAAATTACGCCAAATCATATTACGTCGGAAGAGCCATTCAAGACAGACACTAAGTTGTCATCCTCTTTATTATTATTTTATTTTTCTGTAAGTCTTTTTTTCTCATTATCTCTCTATCTCTCACGTTCTTTCTCTCTCTCTAACTTGGCTTTTTTTGCCGTGTTGCCAATTTGATTTTGAAAATGAACTCCTACAAAGTTAATATGTAATGTATCTCTTGCAATATACGTCACACACGACAGAGAAGAAGCAATCAAAGAACAAAACTATATTACTTATAATGCTTACATATCGGTGATAAAAATTTTGATAAACCATTAGATTTCTTTTTAATATTTGTGCTATTTCCGACAAATTCCACTTTCTGCCTTTTTAAGTTAGACCATACTTCGTTTAAGTCTTAGACATATTTCTGAGAGTTGCGCTTCCTCCGGTAACTGTCTATTCACTAATTTGGTTGCATAAGTCTTTTCAATTACCTTCTAATGCACATCTCGCAGCATTTTTCATAGATGAAGTAAAACTTCTCCTCGCTTTCCAATAGCAATTACCTTAGTTATTATAAATATAAGAATAAAATTTTAACATTATCACCTGTCTTGCACCCAGAATGATTTTATCTAAACTTGCCGCAGGAAAAAAATATAAACACAAGTTCCACAACTTTGCTTCATAGGGATGGAGCTTCAAAGATCTAAGCATCAAGCTATATATAAAATTGGCTCTTTATGAAATTTGCATTTAAATTGGAAATCAGAAAGTGGAAATAAAGTCAAATATTTTTAGGAGCGCAGCGAATTAATCGATGTATTTCATTTTTAATCCTGAATGTATTTGCTAATTGATTAAAACCTTAATAATAATGTTTATTTCATATAAGAATCGCGTTTTCTCGTACTGTACGTCATCGCTGATTAGGAGATGCATTGTTGGTTAGGATATGCATTTAATGAGGAGGCAAAATAATGATATGAGAATAGGGGTCGTGTTGATCTAGGCCCGAAAGGAGATACTTTCTAGCTGAGATATGAGAACTGATATATATGTAAAATTATAGTAAAATTTGTGTAGAAACATCGTATCTTAAAAATGGACGTAAACATATATAGCACTGAAGCAGTTGATAAAATTAAAATTTTGAAGATTCTCAAATTAAATAGATCCTTTGTTTTGACAAACGTCTGGAATTTTTCTATTACTCAAATGGACATCTTAGAATGAATGACAGTTTTCCTTGAACATTCCCTGGTATTTTAATTTTCGCTGTTACAAAAATGTTCTTTTATTGTATCTCTTCTAGTTTACAGACTAGCAGAGTCATAACATAGTTTCTCACTTTCACACAAGTTAGAGAAATTTGAATATGATTAATTGGCATATGGGAGTGTTGAGGTAGTTTGACCTGACATCAAGACCTGTGGGTCTCATCCTAGTCACTCTGCGCAATTTTATTGTCCCATCCCCACTTACAAATACGTATGCCAATCCAAAGAACGACTACAAGGGCATTTTCGGGCCAAGTTCCTGTTTGCACAACAAGAAAAGCAAATAAATAATTCCCTGGTTTGTTGCTATTTTACATGTGTTTAGATTTATGTCTAAAAGCTGGAATCCCACTCAACTTTCGAGGGAATAAAATGATATTACAATAGTTTCATTTGCTCGCGACCCGTTTGAATGACTCTATGTGACTACTTCCTCCAAGGTTGAGGGATGTGAATAATTCGCCCAACATGAGTAAAACACAATTTGTTGTGAATGCGGAGGATATAGACAAGCTCTAGCCCTTCGTATCAAAAAAATATAAAGCCTCCGCAGAGAATTCATTCTCGAACTCGGGCAAGTGCTTTGAGGAGCAGTCTCTTGAAAGATTCTTCCCTTCAAAGGTGACACGCATCTCCCTTTCTCCATAATTGCATTGCCAAAACTCCTAGGACACCGCGCTCAAAAACTTTCGTTTCGGCTGCGCGTCCTAACACATATTTCGTTCATACAGTGCACGTTAAAAAAAATAATATATGCTAATCATTATTTTATGCAAACTATTTTGGCTTGCTAATAAGAGAAGTTATTACACTGTAGATTGCAATAATATATCCATTCTAAATTATTCGTACAACCTTAGTTCCAACATATTATTATCAGTCGATCATTTTCTGTACCCAGAGTTTCATTTCCTTATTTAAGTCTTTATAGCTATCACGTAATAAATCAATACCTTCTTTATTTATCTATGAAGAAGCACCAAATATCATCGTCTTTTACTGCATCAGCCAAAGAGCAGAGTATATATTTAATCCTCGTCAATACTCTCTGATTAATTCAATGAATGCCCTGGTCGGTTTCAGAGTAGTGTTATACAAATTCATTAAAGTCTAAAACCTACAAATTAGTGTTAAGTGTAGGGTCTCTATGCTATTTTAAACTGAAAGATACCAATAAGCATAGATGGGCGTTATCGCTATAACGATATCGGGTTATCCGATATTTTTCCGCGTTATCGATTAATCGGTATCGCCGATACTTTTGGTTCCAAACTGGCGATAATAAATAATTTTAGTTCAGTTTTTGGTTCCAAACTGGCGATAATAAATAATTTCAGTTCAGTTTTTGGTTACATTTTAGCACAGGGGCGAGCCGCGCGTGCCTTGGAGGCAAAAAGATGTAGGTCCGAGTTTTGAGGAGGATCCTCAAAACCTATGAGGAAATGAAGGAGAGCCTCACCAGGTAAGAAACTAAGAAACAGTATTCAAATATTTTTACTATTGTATTATAAAATTACGCTATATATAGTCAATATTTAATATTGTATTCTAATTTTGGATTTATCTATTATCGATTTATCGGTTATCGCGCCGACCTATGAAAATGCGTTAAGCTTCAGGTGGTAGAAATCTGTAATAAGAACAATAGCAAAACCACACAAAATTCTTATTACTTTTTCACGCTTTTTATGTAGATTTCTCATCTTTTCCTTAAATATTTACATGTCTTTTACGTGAAAAAAAGGATTGCTCTTCCCCTCCCCTGCTCACTTTGAATAATGAGGTCTAAAAAGAGGGCAGTACCATTAAAGTAACGGCCAAATAACCTAAAGGAGAGCTACCATTGGTCGCTTTCCATCATAAGTTCGTAGAACTGAGACCCACAAAACCTCCACTTATTAGAAAGATTCGAGGCAGGAGATGGCTTACTTTACGCCCTCAACCTTCTCTTATTCCTAGAGGGCGAGAGTCAAATCCGTGAATTCCACGCTAATAGCCCTTGGGGGTCAGTCTACTAGTGGTGTACCGCCAAAACAGTGAAGGTGTTTTCTTTCAAGATTAAGAACGCGTTTCTTCCTGATCCCCTTTAGCAGTCTGTCTCCAGTAAACCAGGTTGGAATCATTTATCCTGCTTAATTACTAGGGTATAAGAATTTCACATTCTCCAAATTCACGTATTTGGGGCCGGAGAGGTGAATGCGAAATTGAGAGTCCATGTGGTATCCTTTTTTTATTTATATCTCCATACCTACCATAGTTAGTAGAAGTACAGCGAAACCAGAATCGGAATTATTATCTTCTGATTTGTTCAACCACACGAGTAATTGTGATCAACAAATTGAATTTAATAATGCTATTATTAAATTACTAAACTAGTCTAAAAGTCAGATTGTTATTTCAAAGGACGTATGATTGAATCAATATTGATTCACACAAATTCCTAATTACAATATCTCTTAGGACTCTTTTAAATTAAAGATAGTCACAAATTCACCCGTCCATAAGCCTATGTCTTCCTCTGCCCCCTCTCTTCCCTAACTTATCACCCTTCCTCATGTGATGCTATATATAAATTATTTGTGTAAAGTTTTCTCATTGTACAGTTTAAGATGGTAGTAAACACCAAAGCTAGTCCTGTAATGTAATAAACTGCTTCTACTAAACAGTGGCTTTATATCTATATATACATATAGTCAAGACCAGAAGTTTTGAAACCCATGCTTTTTTATCATATAAAAACATTAGTAGAACTAATAAAAGGTTGAGGTTTTTTTTAGTATGTTTCCATCACAATTTTTAGGTTAAATCTACCAAGATTTATAGCCCAAACCTATTTTATTAATAAATAAAGGTAATTGATACGTGCACTCAATATTTAGGAATAATGATGTCCAGTCTTCTTCAGGACTGCTTTAATTCATTTTGGAAATCTTGAGACCAAATTTATGAGGATATCTTTGATTGATATCGCTCCGTATTTGTTCAATTAGACCCACAGCTAATATAAGTGGACGTTTCTGTTCATCTACTGCCAATTTGATTATCGCCCACAAATTCTGTATTGGGTTAAAATCTGGTGAATTTCTTTGCCTAGATCCAGAGATTTAGATGTTATTTTCAGCCAAAGTCTTTGTTATTGTCTGTAATTTGTGACACGGTGCGCGTTTATGCGGAAACTAAAATTATGATAATAATATAGTTCCTGAGCCGTTGGTTAAAGTTGCTGATCAAACATGTTTTAGCATCAATTTTTATTTCCAAGAACAGTTTATGCATCTATGGCACCTATGTTACTGCATAGGAAGCCACATTGGATGACGCACACCACTTTCCCTAAATCATCTATAGCATCGAGAGTACTTCTTTAGCAATTCTTTGAAAATACATCTTGTTACAATGGGACCCGTCTTGCAAAGAAGATGGAATCCCGTGTCCCAGAATAGGAAACTGCGTGCTTTAGCTCCACGGCAGTTCCCGTGGGTGGGCCTATTCCTCAATGCTTAAGCTGTACCAGGTGATTTTCTATCACTTCTAAATCATACAGACTAGTAGGAAGCACCGTGATCAGATGGAGGGAGTCCTTGAACCTCCCTCTAATTATTAATTGGTCCCTCTAAGGTAAGACACTTTTTGGTGAATTTCCTGTTCTTCTGATCTTCGTGAGCGGAACCAGTCCAACTACTGTGAAATCAATTGTTCACTACAGCCTATGCATGGGTTCTTTTAAACCAGATAACGGGGCAATTTATGTTTAGGGGGAGACAGGTCTACTCCATAGTATTTAATTATAATTTAAATTCTTCCTGCACGCTCAGCCACTTAAAGGAAGCAGGCCTCGCTTTGACACCTGAGGGTACTTGGTAGATATTAATTTATTGTTTTTCCTATTATTTTTTGTTGTATTTATTCTTTGGTTTTTACTTAGTCAGGGATTAACTCATCCTTAAGACTACATTTTACGGGGGCTATTTTCTTTCTGGTGGCTGCTAAAAGGGACCATTTTTTTAATCTTTCTATTTTTAATATTTTGACACAATACAAAGTTCAACCACTCACTCAATAAATTCTTACTATCTTACTGTTGATCAATCGATAGTTTAACCACTTACTTCATATATTCTTAATATCTACAATACTGTTTCCATCACTACATAATCATATGAATTCTCCATACCTCTGTATCCAGCATACATTAAACATCCCCTATCTTTTAAATCTTTCAGCAGGGTCTCTCGGGGCAAATATTTGATCCACACACTGCTACCAGCACATAAATCTACATTGCTCTTTCTCTTTTAACTTAATACAACGGTAATATCGTAATATTTTTCCAGCCCTAACGCACATTCTCGGACAATTTTCTTACAAAATCATCACTCTTTATTAGCAATTCATTGACTATCTCATCCATTACAATGGCCTGCGTTTCTAAACTTTTTTTAAGGGTCATAGATTTTCCAAATGAATTAGAATCATCTTTCTATGCTGAATTAAGTATATAATTAGCTTTCTTTGGTCAGGTCTGGTCTCTAAGATATGATCAATTTATATTAGAACTTATATTCCAAAATAGCACTTTCATCCAACCGTTTATTACTTCTGTTTTGTCACATCTAGTGATGAGTAACCATACACAACATATTTTATTCATCATTTCAGGTGTAGATTTGCATTACCTCAGATCGTACGTGTAAGATTCATTATAATAGATTTTGTTTCTTCTGTGGACATCTCGCTGTTCCAGATCTTCAAGAAAAAATCACAGATTTGTGAAAAAGGCATATCATGCTTCCCCTTGAGTGAAACTAGAGAATCAGGATAAGCCATTTGGTCCTCATCTTTGCTGTAAAAGATGTGTGTAAAATTTATCAGATTGGACTCATTACGAAAAGGAAAAGTATGCCATTTTGTCAAACAATGGTGTGGAGGGAAAGGAAAAATGATCCCACAGACTGTTACTTCTGCATGACAAACTGGAAAGGCACAAATCGCAAGAGCAAGAACCATATGCATTACCCCAATGTTCTTTCTGCTATAAACCCTATCCCAGATGGCGCTGATCTTCATGTTCCTGAGCTTGATGTTACAATGAGTTCTAGCCCTGAGTTCGAGGATAGTGACACTACTGATACCGCTGAGTTTGATGCCTACAAGCTAGAAGAGGACCCCTGACATCTGCCATTTACGCAAGCTGACCTTAACGACTTGAAACGAGACATGAATCTTTTAAAGAATCTGTTCAGTTATTGAGTTCACATCGTCGAGATAAATGTATGCTGGTACCAGGGATTACATTTTATTGGTATCGGGACCGCGAGAAAGAATTTAGAAATTTGTTCACGTTTGATAAAGCATCTTTACTGGTATACTGTAACGATATTGCTAACCTGCTCAACTTAATGGGTCTGAACTATGATGCTATTAAATGCAGACTTTCCATTGACAGAAGTCTCAAGGCAGTTCATCTTAATAAAGGCAATAAGTTTTCATCGATCCAAGTTTAGACATTCAACTGCAATGAAAAACCTGCAACAGCATAAAACGTCTGTTTTCTGGTCTCAACTACCAGGAACACAAATGGCTGATCTCTCATGATCTTACATTTGTTAGATTTATCCTATGCCTTCAAGGAGGGTATACAAAGTATCCATGCACTATGTACTTGTGGAACCCTCGAGCTGATACCAGAATTATGTCAGAAAATTCTAGCCGCCAAGAAAAGGAATAGAATCCGGTTCACACAACGTTCTGTCCACCAGCTAGTTGAACCAAAGAAGATATTGCTTGCTTCCACCCCTGCGCATTAAACTCGGTTTAATGAATAACTTTGTCAAGGCAATGGACAAGACATGTAGAAGATTTGTCTCTTTGGTCAGAAGTTTCTACGAATCAGCATAAAAAACCTAAATGCAGGTGTATTTTATGGTCCACAAATAGGGAAGCTCATCAAGGAAACCAGTTTCGATAAAGCACTGAATCCTACCTAGCTGTCTGCCTGGTTATCCCTTATGTTAGTAATTGCAAACTTCCTTGGCAACAACAGAAGTACTCAGTATGAGAAGGCTTTTGATGAGGTAATAGGTAATTTCTGAAAGATTGGGGCATGCATGTCAGTAAAAAGGCATTTCTTTTAGCTCCACCTAGACTATTTTCTTAAGAATTGTGAAGAAAAGGGTGAGCCTTTCACAAAGATATCCATGTGATGGAGAAACGCTACAAATAGCGTTAGGATGTCAACTTTCTTCTGACTACTGCTGGGGCCTGAAAAAGGTTTTGGTGTCTGCTAAGCACCATTGAAATTCCCTAAAATGACCATTCATCTATGAGTAGCCATTTTGTATGTTTTACTCTTCTTGGTATCAATTAGAACGTTCTGTAATCCTCCTCTGTATAAATTAGTCTAGAATTTACTATTGTGGGTACATTCACCTACGAATTGATCGGAATATATAAATTTTAGGCATGTGCTATATATCTCAAAAACTTGATCTGATTAGATATAATGAGCATAATTTTCGGATTCAGCGCGAAAAACTGGCCTAAAATCAGATATTCTGTGTTAGTCCTTGAAAATAGCGCAGACCAGTAAATTATAGATATCTTTCTACTTTTCAGACCTATCACACCACTCTCACCTATTACGTGCCAAATTCCACCATATACGAAAACAACATCAATTTTACACCTTCTAAGGCATTTATTTATGTTCACAGTCACATTATCTTTCATACTTACATCCATCTTATAACTCCTGTTTATTAATCACGCCTTCTTTGTTGGTTTCTCACCATTAACCCTTTCTTCCAAAATAAGTGCCTATGTTATAATAAATCTCATTCATATTGCGACGCCTTCTTCATTTCCTGATTTTTCTCTAGGTTTATTTAAGCGTTTTTTCATTGAAATTTCACCTCTTTGTACTTGTATATTCATCTGGATTTTCCTGACCTTCTCATCTGAGATGAGATGCGCCTTCTTTTTTTTCTACCATTCACCCTCTTGGTTTCTATTTCCCAATTCTAGCACGCCCCCATATAGCAGCTGCACTGCACAGTATCACTTCCATAAATTCCTACAATAATTCCTATACTTCCTCTCCCCTTCTTACATTTGATTTCCCCTTCTGTTCCCCCTCTCTATCCTCTTTTCATCCATGTCAGGGCTTCGTATAGATCAATCGGGTAATCGGATGTCTGATAATCATACATCTTGAAGCTTATCCATCAAATGCATCCTACAACATTTTTTTCTTATATTATCTCTCTTTTTTTGATGTAATGTGTTTACTACAAACCGCTTTATTTCAGCACACAACCAAACCATTCTCCATTTTTATCTCTTCAGGTGTACCAAAACCTCCAGTTGTCCTATCTTTTTCCATTTATCTGTAGCTACATTTAAATCTAATCCGCCCATCGAATGATACCCGTTACTTATTGAATCCAACATCATTCCAAGTGATTTTCGACGCTTTTTTCTAGGTTTTCCACGCGTTAATTGGAGTCTTTTTTGAGTGGATAGTGACGAGAATCAATTGGACTAATTTGCTGTGCTTTTTGACCAGACGGTTTTATTCTTTTATAAATAAAGGAGTCTAGCATTTCTTCTATTCGAAGAAGAATTTTGTTTTATTGAAAATTGTCTTACGAGTGAAAGAAAAAGGAAATGTGAAAATCAGTTCAGAAGAGGATGAAATCATCGTTCCAGATTACAGAGGGGCAACTGTGGAGAGAAACCCATACTGCCCCAACCAAAGTGATCTCTACAACCTTGTCAGATATCTTGGTTTCACAAATTCTAATGCCGCGCTTTTAACTTCGAGACTCAAGCAGTGTGGATTGGTTAAATGAAAGTGTGCAAATATCAGGTTAGAGAAAGCGTCACCAGTGTTTTTCAAAGCTTTTTTACACGTCAAGATGAGCTTTGCTTTGGTCACAATGTTGCTGTTTTGTTTGAGGCAATCGAAATCGCCTGTAACCGCAACGAGTGGCGCCTCCTCATTAATAGCTAGCTGTCCAGGATCCTCAAAGCAGTGCTGCTTCAGAACGGAAAAAATTATCCATCCCTTCTCCTTGCTCACAAGGTCCAGCACAAAGAGGAATACAGCAGTGTCAAGATCGTTATAGATGCATTCAAATATGAAGAGTACGGTTTGAAAGTTATTAGAGATTTCGAAATGGTGGCCTTCTTGATGGGTCTTAACAGCGGCTTTAACAAGTTCCTGGTTATCATTGCCTTTGGTACAGCAAGAACACTGTGGCACAATCAATACCATCAGCTGGATTGGCTACAACGGGCCGAGTTTACTGTAGAGAGAAACAACGTCAAATGGGAGCCTTGATTGGACCAGCGCAAAGTATTCTTTCCTCCTTTTTACTTAAAATTGGGCCCTATGAAACAATTCGTCAAAGCTCTAGATAAGGAGTCTGTAGCTTTAAAGTATCTTTAAGATTTATTTCATAAGCTATATGCAGCAAAGGTGAAAGCTGGGTTCTTCGTCCATCTACAAATAAATAAGATGATGGAGTGCAAGAAGTTTTCCAAGAAGCTCACGGTCGAAAAAAAACAGCGTGGGACAGCTTCATTGGATTGGTTCTGGGCTTCGTAGGTAATCACAAAGCCGAAAACTATCTAGAGATTGTTCCATAACTTGTTAAGAATCTAGGGCAAGATGGGTTGCAGGATGTCCCTGAAAGTCCATATTCTTGATGTTCATCTTTATAAATTTAAGAAGAACATGGTAGCGTACTCCGATGAGCATGGCGAGCGCTTTAACTATGATCTAGTGGACTTTGAACGCAGCTATCAAAGATCGTATAATGAAAGTCTTACAAGGACGATATATTTGCGGGCTGATTTGTTTAAGTAATCTACAGTATAAACGTTAATAACGAAAAGCCACTCATTTCTGATATTTTAATTGTTTCATTTATGTAATTCTAGAATAAATAAATGCTAATTTTATATAATGTCGTTTTGTTTCTAGTTTATGCAAATCAAAGTGCAAATTCGCCACTTCCTTCCAGAGAGAACACGTATATTTCATATAAATATCACTATGCTGGACACAAAAGCAAAGTTAGAAATAAATAACAGTGATCTTTCATGTGTAATAGATACAAGCAAATAGAAAATAAAATTTGCTACCGAGGACAAATATCGTGTTACACAGTGTAATCTACAACACAAACTGTTTCATCCTTAAAATTCTCAGATTCATCAAAATGTGTTTTGAGCTCACACATTCATCTCTAACCAGTGCATCATGTAACTCATCAATCAAAACCACTGGCACACCCAATCGCATTCAATTCACTTCAGCCCGCAAAATCTATCATCTTTTCTGCTAAACATATAACCTTAAAATTCCACACACACAACTGGTTCCCCCATTGAAGCTGATTAACCCTCATGACTTAATAAAGTCTTGCGACAGCCCATCCATTATCGTCATTGCATTTTGTGCTCTCACGATCCAGCGATTCTTAGTGCACGGCTTCCAAAGGTTAGCAAGTCTTATCCTTGGTTATCATCTTTTACGGCACACACCTCAGGACGGTATTGGTATCATTACTGCACCATATACAGGCTAATGGCATGCATTCTGTAGATGATCGGTGTATGTGAGAAGAACATGAAAGAGAAGTATTTCCACTATCTCTTATGTTCCTTTATGTGAGTAAGTGTATTGACGAGATCTGAGGACATATCTTCTTCAAAAATATCATCATTTTAAACGGGGATAATAGCTCGTTTCAGGCGTATGTAGAAGGAATCAAATGCCTCTTGTTTGTTTCCGAGCTACGCTAATATGTTTGAGCTAATGGAAACTTAGTTTATAGATAGGTAATTATCCCCTAGACAATGAATTGGTAGCCGTAATGAGAAACCTATATTTTCTGACTCTATTTAATTACTCACCGATCTTTGTTTAAATTCTGACTTCAATCAAACTACTTTTTTCCTACCGAATGTTGATAATTTAACTTTTATTGAAGATTGTTACTTGAGTATTATCTCTTTCGGTTATACAATATACGGTCTAGATGATTCGCCTCAATTTCATTTCAATCAATATTGAAATATAGGTTAAGTGAAATATACGTTACAGTAATGAAAATACTCCAGAAATGAATGACGGATATTGCTGAATTCTTGGTTAAGAAATCCATTATAGATTTAATGGTAGTTTATTCGCGACATCGAACACAGTATGATGCAAGAGCTTGGAAGGGGTTAGTTTGCTTAGAGTAAATTGAAAAAAGACTTGCAGGTTCTGTAAATGGTGCTTTTAATTTTTATACGAATTGCTAGGTCGGTTAATTTTATTGTAATGCCGGACTTAGTGAATGTCTTGTGTATTGAATAGTTCAAACGAAGTTGATATACCAGTTAGATTAAAATAATGAGCAGTACGCACAAATCATCTTAGAACAGACCTTCGTTTTCTCATCATCACTAACTTTATAATTTAAGAAGGGGATTTTTTTGAGTATTTGATTTATAACTTCATCAAGGTTTGGTTATGACTTATGTTTTTTATCAAAGTTATCTCCAATAATTAATTTCTAATATCAAAAATCAAAGTGGTAAAGTTCGAAAATAAATATAAGTATGGAAATTTATGGAATTTTTAAAACCCAAAGAATTACAAATGGTTAAGTTCAGAAAATTTAATTTAGAGTTCCTTTTTAAAATTATTATAATTGGCGAAGTTCAGAAAATTTATAAAAATAAAACCATGGCTGCTTTTTTTTAGATTTTAAATTATAATATCAGTAGCGAAGCGCAAGCTCTCTCCGTAGGGGAAGTGACAAAACCATTGCCTGGTTATAGATATAAAAAAACACTTACTTGAATACGCTGAAACCCTGCATGTGAGTATCCAGTGTACAAGAAGAAGGAAATATAGGATAAAAAGGACTCGGTTCAAAGAAAAGAAACTAAAAACAATAAATTAACAAGACGGCTGCAGCAGTTGCTCGACAGGTTTGGCCTTCTGAGCCTTTGTGCCAAAGGTTAAAATGGAAACATCTCATTTACAGGATTAAAAATGAAAAACATCACACGTTAAAAAATTAAGAAAATATTTAAACCCTAGAAGCTGAAGTATCTCCATATTCTCTTGTAAATTCTTTGGCTAAGTCCATTTTGAAGAAATTGCTTAGGAACTTTTTCCTTCGCCAAGAAAGTTACGATGTGGTCCATAAATCCTACCCACAGAGGACCATGAAGCTATGGTATTTATATAACTTCCCTCTCCGTATATTATACGAAAGCAGATTTAGCCTCTGCTCGGGACCTGCGAAGAGGAGTAAAGCATTTCGGTGTCATTAACCAAGTTAGAATTAAACTCGGCGAAGAAACTACGCGGTCATATTTCTTCGTTCAACTTTAAAGACCTTAGCCATTTACTCTGAGGGGAACTTGTCATTGATTTATACAGTGTGGTGAATATGTTATTTATTTAAATTAAATAGGAAAACAATGTAAGAATCTCCACTAGACATTTGTGAATATAATTTCTTAACGTGGTGAAGTTGGAGAGGAAAGTGAATGGAAGTTATCGAGGGTCCGTCAGTATTTTGAGTTCATTTGCAGAAATTATAATTGCTACATTTAATCTTAGGAGTCTTTCTAACGCTTATTTTTAATAAATCCACTGCTTTAATTTGGGATCGGAAGCTTTGAAATACCTGAATCAGATGATCTTTATCAATTTTGGACATTGTCTTTGTTTTGCGTCCATTGAGAGATGAAATAGTATTATAGGGGTGTTGTTTAACAACCGTTATTTTTGCATTCAAGTAGGGTATTAGGTCGATCTAACGAGAAATCACTTTTGACTTAGTATCGAACTGATGCGCACCATTTTGACTAGTCTAGTCGAACTGCTCTAGTCGTTTGTGATTTTAGGCCCAAACCCAAATAAATTCCTACAATCATGTTGGAATTATATGAGCTTAATGGTCGAGCTACGCTTATGACCGGCGAGAATTCCTGCTGATATGACTCTAAATTTTGAGTTTGTTTTCTTATCACCAGTTGAAAACTTGAATTTTTATCTCAGCCGAGTTCACCCCCGTTAGTATGATTTCTGCATTTGTATAGCCATTTCACCTCTATCCTTCAGCATTAAGTATCAATGGAGGTATCGAAATTCCTCCTTAGGTCCATTATCTCGTCGGAAGAGTCTGTAAGGCATAATATTAGGGCCCGTATATCTCCTCGTATTTCCGATATCTCTTGATTCAAAAAGAAAAATGAGGAATTTGCTTTTCATTTTAACTTGTGTGAAGGTAAAATTATTCAGGAACTGAAAACAAGCAAGTATTTAATAACCAGCATCATGTAGGTATGCAAAGACTCCTATTACTCTGGCAGAGTGAATTTGATCTAATAAAATGCTTTGAATTATTTAGACACTTTCTTTTTTAAATTATGAAGAAAAAATAACTTAGGTAATTCGGATTTTGGTCAGAAAATATTAGCACATCAAGATTAAAGATTTTGAAAAGCTCAAAATACATGTCAGAATGGAACTAAGAACCTTTTTAGGAGAACAGTAATTTTACGTCTTGACCGAAGGAGGAAATAAAGAGATTTATTTAGCCATAAACGCAACAATCCAGTTTGGTTAAGGAACACTGGCAAGAAAATCTTTCCAAAAATAGTGGTCTATACCTCAAATGACAACTTTTTCAAATTAATTTCGTCAATGGGGAATGTCCAGATGTGACACAGCTGTACTACCTAGATTAAGATTAGAATGGACAAGACCAATCCTGCCATTCTTTTGACGAATCACGTTTCCTTGTTGATAAAAAAATGTAATAAGTAACTTAACTAAAATGGTAAAGTTTATTACGCTAGTTAGACACCAAATTACATTACCCTTCTAGCTTTCTTTATAATAACACTCTAAAACAAATTTCAGGTTCAAGAAAAAAACATAGATCTCTTGTGCATTTTATTTCAAAGTTTAGTGTCTCGAATTCAAATTTCGATAACTGAAATTTCCCATCACGTAACATTTTCTTGTAAATTGCTAATTTATTAATTATGCAATTGATACTGATTTCCCCGTGCAGCAGAATGAAGTCAAATGTCGGCCACCTGCCCTGCTGTACCAACGTGGATCCCGAGATTAAGGCATGGAGCTGGAAAGCATGGCTGAACCTGGGCAAGGAGGTGGCCGAAACCGTTATCACATGCCTTAGATGTATTTGCCTAGGGACCGATGTCATCATCCCCCACGGTCACCTCTCTGCTACCCTTCTGGCTTTCAGCTAGAAGATATAAATCCGTTGGACATTCCAACGAACTTTATTACGATTCCTCCTTTCGCCGAAGGAGTCGCCGACTTTTCCCCAAATTCGCGCGCGCGTCTGGAGCCACCTTACCAGGCGCCTAAATAACGCTTCGAATGAGTTTAGAGAGCAGCACTGTTAGACTTCAACCTAAGCCGACGAACGAGATAAAGGACGCTTTCCCCCCTCCCCTCCAGCGGCGATTTCGATTTATGTTGAAGGCTAAATCGATCCGTGAACTCTGCTTTAGTTAATCGGAAGCTTTGACATCAGTGAACTCTGCCTTCAAATTCCAAAGGCGACAAATGCTCCCTTGTCTGAAGTAAGAGGTAAACGGACTTCTTTCTTTGCCTTCATCGTACCCCAACTGGCCCCTTTTCAGCAACGAGCACGTAAGGTAATTATAACCATTGCCACCTGCAGATTGATCTTAAACCTGGCTTATCCAATTGCTCCATTACTTGTGTGAACTCCCCAGTTAAAAATCCCCCTTTAAATCAACAAACTGAATCGGACCACTTTAATCCCTCAATTAACCTACCTGATCGCGTGTGGACCTTTAAGCCCGTCTGGGCGACCATTCCCTTTACACCCAATTTTTATGTAAATATAAATATCATTTTGTTGTTAGTAAAGTTATATTTTCGTCATTGTCTTTCTCTTGCAACCCCAGAGCGTACCAGCTACCTGTTAATTTTTGGCCAACTTACACTCTGAAGTAGTTGTTGGAAAGGGACCCCGCCAAGTTAATAATAAACCATTTCCAATGGACTCATAACAATTTCCACTTTCACTATCGGTCTTCAAACTACTTCGGCCACAAGCCCCAAAGTACCTACGTCTATATAAATATAGAGTCTAGGCATTCCAGAACACCACGTTCCAATAAATGTATTTCCCTTCCAGAGTCAGTTTAAATGTGCCCATTGTAATTAATTTATGAATATATAATGAATCAGCATGTTTGTTAGCATTATATAATGTATTAACCTACATTCTATTATTTACTACTTCGTTTGTAAGACATCTTAAATGTCTCATGCTTCAGATTACAGCAGAAGTCAGCCAGCATATCAGGTCTCCATTTTACCTTCTACTTGGTTTCCATTGACGCTATATTTATTTTGATGGAACCTTTCTCCATGTTCATCACACGCATCTCCTGAATTCTCTACAAAGAAGGACAGATGAGAATAAAAAAAGTGTATTTTCAGTGACATATTGCATCCGAGATCTTGTTAGCACTTGATTACGCTCTCCAATATACGCTCTCGCTGGGCCCCTACGAATTTTTCCAGAAGTCCTTTGTATAGCTCTTTGAATACATAGCCGGCTGCTAGCTCAGGTTCATCCAATGTCGCACTGAAGTCCAAATCAGCTATAAGTTGAAGAAACTGAGGGCTTACGAATATGCCCTTTTTTATCCTGGCATCACTAATATTTGGCCAAGATCAATTTAAGGTACTGAAAAAATGGCTTGTTTGGCTGCAGTGCTTTTGTTAATTGTTACATTATGCCTAGTATTATATGCAGGGGTGTAAAAAGGATCTTCTTATTCTTAAGTATGGCTCATTACTTATAGTATGGCATCCAGTCGTCATGGTTGCCCGAGGTGACCATTCTGAGCGTACATAATGTTCTGATTTGGCTCAACTGTCCCACGTGGAATGGAAGCATCTAAACTTGGTGTATCAAATTAGTAGCCTTTAAGAAGGGTTACTACTTTCAAGTCGGTCTAAATTAGCCAATCATGCTCCTTGTAACCTATACGGTCTAGAATAAAAGGAAAGTTATCATATTTCTCTTTTAAAGTGACTAGGATGGGTGGTGTTAATGAAGTGGACAAAGAGATGAGATGATTATAATAAATGATTCGAATGAAAGTGGTGGTGACATGTACCAGGTTGCCTGGCTAATGCTGTCGTGTTGCATTTTTTTCTCATGGTTATATTGTTTACTTTGAGCATTGGAGATTTTTTGTCTAGGTGATGTTTTTTTTAATTTTTCTTTATATTCTCCTGTTTTGGGGTTTTGTTTTTTTTACCTTTTGAGCCTTTATTCTTAGGTTGATTTCTTTCAAGCTTTAACACTGCTGTTAGGAATATTTTCAATGGTAAGTATTGGTACTCCTACACTCTCGTCTTTTATAATTTGTTGATTTCTCTTCATTTGGTGATTTTTTTAGCTGGAAAGTTGTTCTATTTTATTTCGAACCTTTTCTCTACTGCTTTTGAAGTTTTTCTTGAAGTTAATAGTTCTATTTTCCTTTTCCGTGAGTTTGCTTTTGTTTAGAACTTCGTTTGGGAAGTTTTCTTCTACTTTGAGCCATATTTTTCGGGTGCATTTATGTATATTGGATTTACTTTGAACTTTGATGCAGAACACTTGATAGTGTCTCGTCTCTCTTCTTAGAAGATTTCCTAATGAAGTAGGGCACTTGGTTTTGGAGACTCTGCATTTGCAGGATCTTTGTCTTTGGTAAAGTGTGAATTGGAATTATCGGATATTTCATAATTGTGTGTACTTGTACTACGTAGCGTTTTCTTTTATTCCGCTGTGTGTGGTTGTAGAACCTTTACAGGGTGGAGAGAACGATCTTATCTTGGTTAAATCTTTCGTTAACATGCGACCTGCATCATTTTTCCGAGATCTTTAGGCTGAGGACTTTGCCTTCCATAGCGTATGAATATTTGATGTTGTTCACGGTGATATGATTGATTTGGTATCTAATTATGAGAAATGTTAGGAACTTGTCCATGTTCGTTTTTATTCTATTTTCCATCTCAGAATTATTCATGTTAGTAATTTTGTGAGCAGTTCGTTGCGCAATGTCTCTCAGGTTTTGGCGTTCGCTTGTAATAATCTGAGAGACACCATCTGCCAGTTGGACATACATTGCGCAGTCATCCATAGGTTGTGGGAGGTCTCTCGCATACACGGTATAGAACATGAGGTTACGACACTCCTTCTGGGATTCCTACATTTCAGATGAAGGCATTCCCTGCGAAGACGTTGATAGAAATTCTTGTATTTCTTTGATTAAAATAACTGGCAATGATTCCTGTGAGCTTTGGCTCTAGTTCGTGGTCAGCCAGTTTTAGTTTTAGGCATAAGTCTCATACTTTATCTAATGATTTGGCAACGTCCTGAGTGTTAAATATGCTCTCTTTCAACTTGCAATTTGTATTGCAAACTTTTCGGTGATGAGTGCCAGTGCTGCCTCGGTGCCTCCATGTTTTATGAACCCATGCTGTTAGTTATTATGTATTCCCTTATCCTCGACGAAATTTCTAAGCCTTTTTTTAAAAATCTTTTCGAGTATCTGTTCAATAAAATACATCAGCGAGATCAGTTGGTAGATTTCGATGTGCTCTTTAGTTTTTCAAGGTTTTAGTAGGAATATCATTGTCGCTTTCTTTATGCGCCTGAAAACTGTCCTGTGTTTAGGCATGCGTTGAAGAATTTTAGTAATGATGTTAGTATGTTGTCAGGGGATTTGTTATATATTGCTCGTTGATATCACTCATCGTGATTCGCATCTCTCTCAGTGGCACTAAATCGGCCTTTTAGGCGTGAGGTTGACAGATATTACCATCATGTGGTTGAGAACTAGGCTTGCTGTGACATGACCATACATAAGTTGAAAGTAAAACTTAATCAGGCGAATATATGGAGCATTCTTTTGCATATGCTGTAGAATCGGATAAAATTTGAACGCTCATTCAGCAAATGTAGATTAAAGCATGTTACTCGCCATCTTTATAACCTAATTAAACATTCACTTATTTTATTTTTAAAAGACATATTAAAACACACGTTTTACGAACCATCGTACTTAGTTACTACTTGCTGTTGACTCTCATGATCGTCCAAACTTATCCTTACCTTTCCTTCTCCGCTTTTTATACGACCAGCACAGGGAGGAAAATACGACGGTCGCTTGTTTTGAGTCAAAGAATCTAGAATGCAAGCAAATCAGCAGCTTCTCGCTGGATGCAATTTACCTCCTTGTCATATGAATGAAAACACTTTTAACTAGTTATTATAAACTCCATAGCCAAATATCGTGATAATTCATGTGGTTTATGATAATAAAAAAAATTATAGGAATCAAGTTTCTTTTTATTCATCGCAGTGGATCTTATTTTGATTTTATTTAAGGTGTAGGCGTCCAGAATTGGCTATGTTGGTACGTGGTATTTAAAAAGATATATTTTCTAGCCATTGATATGATATGGCCTCATTCTCATGTGTTTTAAGTGAAAGGGGTCCCTATCTGTTAATGGGTTTGAAACCCTGGCCACTTGACACGAAGTGGGGGAAATGAAAAGGGTAAAAGAGCCTTAAACGGTCTCTATCCTTTCGTATAGGGCCACAAATGTGACGAAAGTGTATAAGAATTAAACAAAAAATTCAATAGAAGTTTTCAAAACACATCAAAGACTACAAAAGGGTACAGATGTATACAAAATTCTTCAAACGTGTACCAAATTATAAAGAAACTATACACAAGTGTGTAAAAATCTATCGAGGTCTATTGTGGGCAACTGCCCCCTTTTAAACGCCGAAAACTAATAATAATAATAATGTGAGGGGATGCCCTTCGAAGAACGAGTGTGAAAGGAAGCCCCCGGAATAACCATTTAAGCAACTTCGCTCTAAAAATCATCGAGAAGGAAGCAGTCCCGGGCTGAGTCGGTCGACACAGCTGTATTTACTTATGCGGAACGCACCTCGCCCCCCCCTCCCCGGCGATAACGCTGAATTCTCGCCCACATGCTTCACTGACATGTCCTTCGCCCGCTAGCGTGGCCGTACAAACTCCAACCCCATATCCTGAGGCAAATTTCGCCGTCCGATCCAACTCGTTATCCCGATATAAGTCCAGAATCCTTTGGGAGCAGCCATGCCCTGGGGCTATCTAACGAACCAGCCATTCTTCAAAGAGATTGAGAGTCTGCCAGTCCTTCCATTTATACAGTTTTGTCTGTTTCCCTGCAAAGGCTCGCAACCCCTGTTCCAGTCGTACCTCGTCGTTAAGATCTCACTAGCAGATCGCTTGGCGTGAAGCTTTAGCCCCTGATCAGAGGAAAGCTTATCGAGCCACCATCTTCCCGAAGAACTGCGCGGCACCTCCTCATCCCTCAACCCCCTTCAAGAGTCCCGTTCCCCGGGTTGAGACTCCCTGCGGTGCGCATAATCGTTTCGTTTTTGAGATTCCATCTCTCTGGAGCAGAGCAAATCTCATGTAGTTCTTCATCAAGAAGTACTCAAAACCCCTATCTACGAGTCCTCCTCGTCATGACTTACAGAAGTATCTCCTTAAATCCCTTTGCCGTTGGTCTTGCCTCTCCAAACACCACTAAGCTTCAAGGTAAAGCGATTTTGCGTTGTAATCCTATGATTACCCCCCCCCCCCCCTGTCAATTGTCAACTGCATCCCTTTTTGAATTGATATCCCGGATCATTTTTCACTTCCCGCTTAGCTCTTTCATATTTAAAACGGTCACGATCCAATTGAATATTTGTTCCCCTTTTTGAATATATAAATATATATATATATATATATATATATATATATATATATATATATATATATATATATATATATATATATATATATATATATATATATATTTGTTGCCCCGTTGATTATATATATTAAAATTATACTTTGTGTTCTTGATCTTTATTATCCTTTAAATTGCAACTTGGCAAGCCATTAGATAAATACCAGGCAAACGTAAACGCAAACTACATATCAAGGAGGCTGCCTCCCACTCCTTTAATTGCACCAGAGCATATAGCATACAGCTTCGGGTCGGCTTGTGTATGCACCCTTGCTCGAAGCGGATCTTTACAGGCATACTTCGACAAATAATAATAATAATATCCATGCGATACACTGCTGCTTGACTGGATTTAATAAATGGTTAAATGTATTCCACTTTTAATAGGTGTTCATAGCACTCAATTCTACATTCCAATTATCCAAATTTAGCAACATTTAAATCGTTTATTAATTATCCCTTTTATATTTCTGATCTTCTTCCACTCCCAATTCACAAGGTAAAATCTCCTATCTACTGACATTTCTTAATTAATGGTTTCTAAATACTAAATTCTTCAACAGAATGATCATTGAATGAGAATACTAGATCTTAGCTCATTAACGGATTCATTAAAACACGTATCTTTGAAACATATCAACTTACAAGTCAATCTATCCCTTCGTCGCATACTCTCACTGCTCGAAAGGGCGTGTCAAGGGGTACTATAAGCAACCATGATGTAGGTGACATCAAGGTGATTGCATGTCCTCCCGGTTAAACGACATAAGCTCATTAGTCTCTAAGTTGGAATTACAGTTCGTTGCACGACGCCTCTCTCTTCTCTTTACCGACTTTCTTTAAGAGATGCTAAATTGGTTCTTAGTTGAAATTCGATTTAAATAGCGCAGTCCAGGGAATTTAAAATAAAGCCAGCAATGATTTCTACATCTGCTTTACTTCTTTTATTATTTCCTTCATTACTAGTTCTTCAATATTCTGGGTTTGTGCAGATGGTCTTTAAAAGACTCTTAAACGAATGTACCATTCGATTTTTATATATATACAGGCAGTAACTCAACTTTTTTTTCTTTCTTAAATTATATCTGAACAATCCTATTTTTATGTAAATAATACTAACACCCAAACTCCTATCCACCCTTTGACTAATCCATATATTATAACTGCAAAAATCAATCTCACTTAATGTATGTTGTCATTGACTTTCATTTTATTAATGTATCCCTCTGTTACACATACTCCATATATTGTCACATTAATACTGTAGACTAAATAAATCATATATTTTCCCTAATACTAGGACCATTTAGTATAGAAATATATTCAATCTCCAATCCCTAAATCACTTATTTTATCTTAATTCAGACTTATTCACTTACCTTAATCACTGCCTCGTTTGCTAACAACAAAGGCCTAATAATACGATCAATCTTTTTCCACAATCATCTAACCAACCCATATTCAAGTGAAATACATCCATTGAATCGAATTAATTTTTAGCATATAAATCATCTCACACGAGTCCACTAATAATTCAAGCATTCCTAATTATACAAACTCCTAACATTTGTACACATTTAAACCAATTGCACGAGACGATTCTTTATGACGTTTATTTTCAGATACACAACCGAAAAAACGACTTTTGTTCTCTCATACTTTTTTTCACCTCTTCAATCATCATATACCTCTTACACAACTAACCATAACCCAGTTTCTCAAAAACGTTTAATCTTCCATTAGTGATCTGAACTAAATCAGTAACACAGCCAAATACCAGACTATCATGTCTCTCAGAAAAATGACCTACTTTAGCATCCAGAATACACTTAAACGTGTATATTTTTAACAGTTACCTTTCTATTTAAACGCTTAATAGGAGAGTATTCCTTAAGAATTTCCGAAGTACATAACTTGATGAGATTTTAAGGGAATCGAAAAACTTATGACAAATAAAAGAGTTACCTCTTATTCATTCCCAACTATCAATTTTCAAACAGTATCCTAAGATGTTATGATTCATTCATAAAGTAAAATGTATGAGAGAAAAGACTAACAATTCATCCTCTTCAGATAAAGTCACCACAATAAATTTATCAAATTACAACGGTGAAATTAATTCCATAAACATAATTAAACATCAATTTGACAGAGTTAATATTTGATTCCGTTTGATGATTTTATGGCTCGAGAATATCACTTAATCCTAACAAACATCACATTATCTCTAGAAAAACGACTTTGAAATTAAATTTTATCCGGAAGGAAATTTTATAAGTATGAGCAAACTAGCCCTAAATGTATTAATTTAAAGGCAAATATAATATAAATATATATGTAATATGGATAATGTCCGGCATATTAGAGTTTGTACGACAACGTACCCACAAGATTCCCTGTAAGAGGGTTATTATAGCACTGTTATGACTCCTTGACACCATAGACCAATCTAACAGACAAAAAAACGATCTGTTTAAATTTACTATTTTCATATATACTCTTGATATCACAGGATACTTTATCGTTTTTTCCTAACTTGTGAGGGAAAGTTATATTATGCCAATTTGGTTTACATTGGATTGCTAGCCAAGTTAATAAAAGCAAGTGAAACTGGGAAAATACGTAATTCTTTCTGAAACATTGTTATGTTTTGTGCAAATGTTTTATTTTACTAATTTAAACAAATTTATTATTCTATTTTCCTATAATTCCCCCATAAATATGTGGGTTCTTTGCGAAATTGAGTTTGAGTAATTGATCCATTGTATAATAATGCAAATAGATTTATAGGGGGACCAGTAAATTAAACTATGAACAAACAAACAGCATTGTAATTTTCAAAATTTCTAAATTAAGACAATGAATGGTTCAGGTATGTGTGAGACCAAATGTTTAATTTTATTTTATTAAGAACGATTAAAAAACTGTGCCCAGCTATTTAATATGTGAGTACCCTTAATCAGATATTATTATTTAGGAGAGATTAGGTTATTTAATCATAAAAAGATTCAATTTGAAACGAAAATTTTTGCAAAAGAAAGCAGCAATGAATTGGGAATAAATTTGAACCTTCATCTCTTTAATGCACTTTATCAACATAAGAAATTGTGCTGAACCTGAATTACATCGATTACCTAACGCAAGAAATAAATCATATTTGAACAATATAACATAAGACATGAATAATGAAATAATAAGCCTCACTTCCCGCAAATTCTGGACAGCAATATGAAATCTTAAACCTTTAAAAGACATAAGAACAACAGCATTATTTTTTTTAGAAAAATGTTATAGATTGCCTGCATATGAGTGATAGTTAATGTTTTCACTGAAAGAATAAAAAAAAATTGTACATTAGAAAAATATTGCCTGGGGCATAGGTGTGTCATTGAGCCTCAGGGGCAATTACTTATCCTTTACAAGAATTTTAACCTTTGCCGCTTATAATAAAATTTTCTATTAATGTTATGGAAAACAATATTATAATGTAATTGTATTTAGTAAACATTTAAAAACATAGTTAAAATATTTATGTATATGCAAGAGAAATCATTATGGAATGCGTATATTTCAAACTAAAAGTAATATATATATACAACGTTAAAAGCGTACATATCACTATACAATTATTCGTGATATTTTCCAAAGCAATTTCTACCATTTACGTAACAGAGGTAGATAGCACATTCAACACACATATTCTTGGTACTGTTATAAACTTTACTTTTAGTGAACACTTTGCAACGTTGTCTGCAATTATATTTTCGCATTGAATGTGTTGGTGTGGGTGAGTGTAGATTGTATTTTGTTGTATGGGGAAGGGGGGTTGACAGCAACAGAAGTTGATGGTGGGACTCTTTTTCTGTTGGAGTAGTTTCGAACCAATGGGTTACAATTCTTCTGAATGTTTTGCATCAATTTTTTAAATATTTGACCAACTTTCCAATTTGAACAATATGATAGAGGCATTATTTATTGCAATATCAACAAGATCAAAAACTACTCTGAGATAATATTTGACTTTTGACATATAGTGAAACTGATAAGTTGATTTTTCGGGTCCATTGCATCAACCCTACTCATATGGGCATTGCAGTGCTTAAGAACAGCAGGACATTCGATCTCCTCTTTATCACTAGATCCTTTTTGCCTACGGTACACTTACGAAACAGGTAATGCAGATATAAAATTCGACAACATGACCATTGCTTTATTCTCAATATAATATACATAAAAAATACCATTTTATTCAAAACAAGTGATATATCCTTTTTGCATGTCGTTATCAGAAGGTAACTGTAATCTTGGAATATTTTTTCTGTTCATTCGTACGGTTCCTGCACTATTTATATTTTTCGTGGATAACATGGATTGGAGCGAAGGCGAATAGAAAAAGTTATCGATATAAATGTTACAACCAATATTTTGATTTTTTTTGGTAAGTTTTAGAAAGACTCCCTCGCCCAATCCGTATTCTATTTTTTAAGTAATTTATACCAATATAGAGGTCAAATTCGAACAAATATCCTGATTTAGAATTACATCTTCACCACATTTTGAAACCCCATTTAATTGGTTATCCTTTTACATACTGTCTAAAGATATTATGACTTTTAAAGTTAATCGTGCGCTCGTCCATTGATTGACATTTACTAGGATACATGATAGATAAAAATGTTTGGTTGAAGTTATCTAATACAGTTCTAACTCTATACGCTCTATCGTGTAATGGATCTGCTCGTTGTTTCATTTGATCATTGATGTTAAAGTATATTAAAGATCTATTTTTTCGAACCACTTCAAGGCATCACGTTAGATATAAATGGAACACCAAGATCTGGTTCACGTCATTAATAATCTCTAATTGATGGCAGAACAGGATATCCCATTACTATGTTCATGCCAGAAAACTCTCTTAATTCTTCTAGGTTAGTTGTAAAGACATGACCTTTTTGCTGGCTATACATCTAGTTTGAGGAATTACAATTTCATTTTGAAAAACATCAAAATTAGCTTCGATGTAAAATATTTCTTTAAGATTTGGTTCAACAGTCAGATTGATAAGCACTTTGCCGTAATAATAGGCTTCCAAGTTATCAGGTTCTAAAGAGATGTTATTGTTTCTTCATTTGATACTCTCTTCCATGTAAAAGTTGCAATTTCACTTGAAGTTTGATGTAAAGTCGCATCAAGTAGGCTACTATTGAAATCAAAGATTTCTTGTATAAACATGTGCTGTTTGTTACTTTCTATTATTAAATTTATACCTTTAGTCGGTCATTTTGAGTATCTTCTAAATCTTTTTCTATAAAATTCATATCTTCCTCATCAAATACGGCTACATCTTCACGGGACATCCTGTATCTGTAGTATAATGAGGATAGTCTAATAAAATAATATAAATTTGTAATCTGAACTTAAGGAAAAAATTCTTTTTCCATGTGATGACATATCGCTATCTGATATCAGAAAATATATTTCTTCCTTAAAAACGCGATTATCTTTTGTACTCGTATCTGACAAAAACGTGGACTCATCGATCACTTATTCCAATAAGTTATATTGATTTTTTTTTACACAATGTCCTTTGTCGCGATCAATTGACAAGAAATATTTGAGTAAATATGTATGTTATTTTTTTAGTTCGAATACTCTTATAGAGCTATTGTTGAAATTTACAGATATAATAAAGAATACATATTAGTTGTACTTTACGAATTTTCATGTATATCCAATAATTTTGACTGTTTTTTTCTAAGTTTAAATTTAGTGAATCTTTGTTTGGCCACCATATATATATATATATATATAATTTTATTTTTGACTGTTTAAGGTTTACATGTCCTATCTCCTCAATCAGTTTGCAGTGATTAAATGAAACAGAGAATAGGAGTGAAAAGTCGATTGGCTCGAATCTTGAGCTTTATACTTTCCTTTGTCGCGAAGGAAGAGTACGAGTCGATTGATCGAACACAATTTAGAACAATTAACAGGATTTATGCCATCGAGTTTGAGACAATATGCTGGAAACTTCTTGAACCGACCGCAACTAATAAGGTAATGGTGAGAAAAAGTATACGATTTTATTAATCAAATTAAGAACAGAGAGAGTGCGATAGCCAAGCCCCAAATTTACTAGAGATTGAATCAATAATATTGGAGAAAAGTGTGAGAATATCTAAGGCACCGTAACCATTTGACCACAAATTATCCTATGCTATAAAAAAAACGGTTAAAAGAAAGGGCAAAGTTCCAAACATTAGGTGAACAATTTTTAGCCGTTTCGAGTCAGGTTGCGAGCGACTCTACATCTTACTATGTTGGTTGGTCGGTCCCCTTTTTGATTTTTTTTTGTTTTGTAGTAAATTGTAAGTATTCGCCCTAATCTAAGGAAATTCAAAATAATTATATTGTTTTACATTCTCTTTCAAATGATATAATTGCCAAAGTCCTATCAAGGTTATCCGGGGAATTATTTTGTTTTGGCAATAATAAGATAACTTTTCGACCGATACTCTGCTAGACTAGACTAGGCTATAATATGCTATACTCTGCTAGGCAAGCCTAGAATAGGATATGCTATGCTAGACTGGCTACACTAAACTATGCTAATTTAGGCTATAATATGCTATGCTAAGATAGCATATAGTATGTTAGGCTAGAAAATAATAAGCTATGCTTGACTAGGGTATAATAGTATAGTATATGCTATACATATTTAGGATAGTTAATCCTGGGCTATGTTATGTTACGCTAGGCTAGGCTAAGCTATACTAGGCTAGGCAGGGCATGACAGGCTAGGCTACGCTACATTATTCTAAGCTAGTGTCGTGGAGTGGCCAGACTATCTCTCTCTATATATGTATATACGGAGCTACTTTGGTGCTTGGGCCCGAAGTTGGTCTGAGACCGTTAGTGAGAGAGTGAGAGGGGAAATTGATATGAGTCCTGTGGGGATAGTATATTATTAACCTTGCGGGGTCCTTTTACAACAAATATTTCAGATTGCAAGTTGGTCACAGATTGACAGGTAGCTGGTACGCGTTTGGGTTGCAAAAGAAAGACAATGACGTGAATATATCTTTACTAAAAACAAAAATGATATTTATATTTACACAAATATTTGATTTAAAGGTATAGGTCGCGCAGACGGGGTTAAAGCTCCACACGAGATACATATAGGTTAATTAAGGGATTAAAGAGCTCAGATTCAGTTTGATTATTTAAAGGGAGATTTAAAACCAGGCTGTTCACACAAATAATGGAGCAATGGGGTAAGCCAGATGCAAGATCAATCTGCAGGCAGCAACGGTTACGATTACCTTACACGCTCCTTGCTGAAAAGGGGCCAGTCGGGGTACGATGAATGAGACAGAAGAAGTCAGGTTACCTCTTGATTCAGATGAGAGAGCATTCGTCGAGCCTTCGGAGTTCAGAATCCTCGTCAGATAGTTGCCGATTGACTATCGCAGAGTTCAGTAAAGTCGATACTAGCCCATTGACTATGGCAGAGTTCACGGATAGATGTAGCCTTCGACTTGAATAGAAATTGCCGCGGGCGGGTGGGAGGAGACGAGCGTCCTTAAACTCTAAGGAGAATCCTTTGGTTTCAGTGTCAAAGTTCTTTTCACTTATATCCATGAAGTAGAGAGAAAGGAGAGAGCTGAATAAAAAGAGATTAGAGATCAAAAGAGCGAAGAGCGCCAGAGAATTCGCCCATATGATTTAGAATTAAATCGTGATCGGCTCGAACCCTTTTCAGTAAATTCCCGTGAAGGAGCTTCTCAATCCGCCTCCGTTAAACTCCCCACGTTCAAAGAAGATGACTTCGGATCTTTTCTCACTCACTTCGAGAAAAGTTTGAAATTAATCATTGGGACATCGAGACGGAGGGTCTCGCTAAGCTTCTTCCCAACCTTTGGGCGCCGCTCCGAGACCTATGCGTATCGCTCTCCTCGGAAGCTACGGTGGATTAGTCCAGCCCCAAATCCGAACTTCTCGCGGCGTACAATATGACGCCTGACTCCTACTGCACCAAATTTCGTCACACCCGAATCCAGCCAAATATAAGCTTCCGTTATTTTGGATATATTTTTTCCCGTACTTGTAATTTTGGGTTAGACGCATCGAAAGTCTCCCATGATTATGAGTCCCTGGTAGATTTTGTTCTACGGGATTAGCTGCTGGCGTCCCTAACACCAGAGGTCCCCTCCTTTATGAAGGATGGTGGGTTCAACTCCTTCAAAGAGTACATAGGAGAAGCAGATATCTATGCAGCGATTCAAAACTTATACCCGAAGGAAAATAAAAAGCCTCCGGCCTTCATCCCCCAATAATAAATTGAATAACTCAGGGTTGCCTCCAAAGAATTTCCTAGAATTCACCAAGGTTACGGGCCCCTTTAAGCCCAGAAGTTTCCCTCCATCGGAATATCGTGATGTCAAACCCATCATATATAATCCCCCGGCGTCAATTTTTCCCCATAGGCCAATCATATGTTTTTGTGTGTGGTGTCGAAGGCCACATGCGCCCAAATTGCAGCCAAAATTTCTAATTCCGTGGTAATCGCACTTACCAAGTCCACCAGGTGGATGCTGCTCCCGCTCCCCCTCCCCCAACATCGCGACTAGAAACCCGACATCCAATTTCGTCTTCCAGTGCACCAGGGCACAATGTAAATGTCCTCTTCGACAAGAGTTCTCTATAAAGTCATAAGTTTGAAAATGCAAGCGTTAATGCTGAGACCCCACCCTCTTCCGCGATACTGGTTGTACTTGTATTATGGTATCGAATGAACTTTTTTCCTCGGTGGCTTCCAACCACAAAAAGTTTGCAGGAGTCCGTGACTACTTGGGACGCGCAAACGGCTTACCCATTGTAAACTGTTACCCTTAGTATCGGTACTTTTCCGAAAGGGCTGAAGTCGTCTCAGCCCCTATCAAATTATGTTCCGTTTTGTAGGACAGTGTCTTCTAGTCTCATCTGACCCTGTGGCTCAGCTGGTTATCATAAGAGCCCAGCCAGAGAAGGAATCACAGACGCCCACTGCCCTTGAAACCCCCTCAGGTCCGGATTTCAGCGGCGTTATGAGCGCAGAATACGCTCAAAGACAGAAGAAATGCCTAAATCTCCTTCCTTTGTAGGAAAGATCTCGGGGTATCGAGAAAGATTCGGTCTGCGATAAGAAGACAGCCTCTTATATCCTAAAAAAGGCTTGCTATATCGCGCTTGCTCGGATGGCGTCAACCCCGAGACTCACACCCTGTGTTCCTCGTTAGTATATATTCCTGCTCCTAAAAATTGCCCACGTTAGTGTTTTCTGTCCACTCAGCAACGATAAAATTGGTGAGAGGATTTTCCGCTATTTCTACTGGCCTGGTGCTGTAGTTAAAATTTCGGAAACTGCCAATCCTGTGACATCTGTCAGAAAACCACGGCGAAAGGGCGTGTTAAACCGGCTACCTTCAGAAGCTTCCAAATCATAACGAACCCCGTTCGTTCAAGACCCTACCCCCTTTTAATTCATCTAAGAAATGCCTTTAACGCCGAGGTTAACAATCTGCTCCCCATAACCTTAAATCCTCCATGTAAAATTATTGTTTCCCAATAGTTCTGGTACGGAAACCAGATAACTCTTACCTCATGTATGTAGATTTTCGCAAAATAAATCCGTGACCATTTTCGATGCTACACCAATTCATTTAATGGCCTAAAACCTTCACTTGTTTGAAAAAGCAAAATTTATTTGTGAGTTCTAAACCAGCTAAATTTTAATTGTAATTGCTCTATATCGTTTGCCCACCCTTTAATTATTATAAACGCCAGCTAGAGATTATCTTATATTTAATTATTTATATTTATCTCCTTATTTTTCTCGATGTGAACGTCTAAGACGCACATCGCCCACTATGTATATATAAAATTAGCATTTAGAAGCCTGGTTCGGCACCAGCATATGTGTATATGTACCACAGTAATCCTTCTGCTATTTATGTATAATTTATCATTGAATATCCATTTCATTCTTTTTTGTAGATTTGTATAGCTTAGTGTATAAATATTATTTTAATTTTTTTAATTATTTCTCCCTTAATGCTCTTGTGGTTGGTAATAATTAATTTCCTTTTCCGTTCATATGTACACGCAGTCCGGTAAAATTAGCTTGTACACCTTCTCGACGACAGGTGAGGAATTTTCCCATATTTCCGCTTACCCGGTGACCACTCGCGTGGAAGACTCCGATTCCCCAAGTCATTCGTCTTATGGGATATCAGTTTTATCCCCCAACTTCGAAAGTGCCATCATTCAGGATGACATAGGGTGCAGCAGAATGAGGTAAAATGGCGACCGCTTGCCCTTCTGTACCCACGTGGATACTGAGATCAGCGCATCAAACTGTGAAAGCATAGCTGAACCGAGGCAAGAAGAAAGCCTACGGCGTTACCACACGTCCCAGGTGCATTTTTGGCCTAAGGACCGATTTCATCCTCACTCACGGCACCTCTTCGCAAACATTCTGGCCTTCCGCTCGAAGATTGAAATCCGTTGGACATTCTAAACAACGTTATCACAATTCCCCCTTCCCCTGAAGGAGTCGTCGACTTTTCCACAAAATCGCTAGCGCGTCTGGAACCACCAGGCGCCTATATAAGATACTTGCCGATTGACTATGGCAGAGTTCACTGTAGTCGATACTTGCTGATTGACTATGGCAGAGTTCACGGATCGATGTAGACTTCGACTCGAATCGAAGTCGCCGCGGGGGAGGATGGGGGGGAAGGCGAACGTCCTTCAGCTCATTCGCCTGAGTAGATGGGAAGTCTAACAATGCTGCTCGCTAAACTCAGTCGAAGGGTTATATAGCCGCCTGATGAAGTAGCTCCAGATGCGCTAACGATTTTGAGGGAAAGTCGGCGACTCCTTTAGAAAAAGGGGAATTGTGATAACGTTGTTTAGAATGTCCAACGGATTTCAATCATCGGGCAAAAGGCCAGAATGTTTGCGGAGAGGTGGCAGTGGGAGAGGATGAAAATGGTCACTAGGCCAATACAGCTGGGGAGTGTGATAACGGCGTAGCTCTGCCTCCTTCCCTGAGTTCAGCCATGCTTTCACAGCTTCATGCGGTGATCTCAGAATCCACGTGGGTCCCAAACGGCACGTGGTCGCATATTTGACCTCATTCTGCTACAGTTAGTATATGATATACTGAGCTGTGATAAAGTAGGCAAGGCTTCGCTATACCAAACGAAGATAAGCGAGGCTTTGGTAGGGTAGGCTAGGTTATGTTATGCATGCTATGAAAACCTAGGGTAAGATGTATTAGTCTAGTCTAGGCTAGGCAATATTATGATATACTATACTATACTCATTAGAGTAGGATAGGGGAGAATAAGTTAGGCTATAATATACTATAACATAATTACACGGATGACAAAAGCCACAAGGGCCTATCAAAGGTCATCCGCATCCGTCAAAACCCACCCACAAAAAGCACCATCACCAGGGAAAGACAAAATCAAAGTCCCCCACAATATAATATAACGGATGACAAAAGCCACAAGGGCTCATCATAGGTCATCCGAGTCAAGCGGCCTCTTTTTCAAGGCACCCAAACTCCCAGGAAAACTACATCCAGAGGATTGCATCCAGAAACAAGGGTATCACCAATCAAGGCTTGTCAAGAACTAAATCATGCAGCTATAGATATATACAAACAATATTAATATATACAAAATTTAGGAACCATCACAACCTTCCCTTCCCATAAACTCATCCAACCTACTCTTAAATACATTTAGATTTGGACTACCTACTACCCTCTGCGGCAATTTGTTCCAGAAGTCTACCACTCTATTGGTGAAAAAATATTTTCTTAAATCCAACCTACACCTTTGCTTTTTAATTTTCAAGTGGTGACCTCTAGTCCGATTTCCATCATCTAACTCAAAAAACTTGCTAACATCCAATTTATCTATCCCAGAAAAAATTTTAAAGAGCTCAATCATATCCCCTCTCACACACCTCCATTCGAACGAGAACATATTTAATACCCTCAGTCTATCTTCATATTCAAGGTGCCTCAGGGAAGGAATAATCTTTGTTGCCCTCCGTTGCACTGACTCAAGAAGGTTAATATCGTGTCTAAAATGTGGGGACCATGCCTGTATACAGTACTCTAGATGTGGCCTAACATAAGAGTTATAGAGTTTAAGAATAACCTCCTTACTTTTGTAACTGACATTTCTCTTAATAAAACCCAGCACTCTATTTGCCCTATTTCTTGCTTCAATACACTGCTTAGAAAAGCTTAATGACTTATCTATTACTACTCCTAGATCTTTCTCATCCTCTACTGAGCTCAGCCAATGCCCATCCATTTCATAGTTAAATTCTCTATTATCTTTTCCCATGTTAATAACTTTGCACTTATCAAGGTTGAAAGTCATTTGCCACTTATGTGCCCAGGATAACAATTTATTTAAGTCCCCCTGCACTTTAAAATTATCATCAATATCTTTAACTACAGCTGCTAATTTGGTATCATCCGCAAAAATTGACACTTTATTATTAACTGCCTCCCCAAGATCGTTTATATAGATGACAAATAATAATGGACCGAGAACTGATCCCTGAGGAACCCCACTGATAACATCCCTCCACTCTGACTTTACACCATTTAGCACTACCCTTTGCTTCCTGTCTTTCAGCCACTCAGCTATCCAATTTGAAACACCCCCACATATTCCAATCATTTTTAATTTATGAACTAGTCTCCTGTGTGGTACCTTATCAAATGCTTTACTAAAATCTAAGTAAATTATATCTACATTCTCTCCCTTATCTACTTGATCTGTTACAAACTCCAGAAAGTCTAGTAAGTTAGTCAAACATGATCTACCTGATCTAAACCCATGCTAAGCATCGCTGATTAACCCCTCCCTCTCTAGTTTAACTCTTTTTAACTATTTTCTCAAGAATTTTACAGACTACAGGAGTTAGGCTAACCGGTCTAAAGTTATTTGGATCTTCTTTACTACCCTTCTTGAAAATGGGGACTACATTCGCTCTCTTCCAATCATCGGGTATTTCTCCATATTCCAATGACCTAGTATATAACTTGTCCAGAGCTATTGAGATACTTTCTACCCCTTCTTTAAGTATCCTAGAATGAATATTATCAGGGCCGGAAGGCCTTGGTAGTATCTAAATCACCTATTAGTCCTTTTATCATCCTCCGATCCACACAAATGTTAGTAAACACCTCTTTTCCTGACCTATGAGTACTATACATAGGACTATTTAGTTTCTCTTTTGTAAATACTGATGCAAAATGACCATTTAGTACCTCAACTATTTCCTCATCAGTTTCTCTCACAAACCCTTCATATTTGATAGGTCCTATTTTAACTCTGCCAGACTTGTTATTAATTTTATAGTAACTAAAGAACTTTCTAGGATCTTTGTTGCTATCCTGAGCTAATTTAATTTCTGACACCCTTTTGTTTTTCTTTATAATCTTATTTAACTCATTCCATAATGGTTTCCTACTTTTGTTCCTAATGGCCTTCATTGGGATACATTGTTCTTGGACTACATTTATGTATTATATGCTTGAAAGTATCCCACATCCCATAAGCATTTTTACCTCTGAATTCTATATCCCAGTCTACCAAATTTAGCAAGCTTCGAAGTTTTACATAATCTCCCTTATGAAAATTTGGAACTTTTTCAGCATTCTCAGTTATTTTACCCTTCTCAATTCCCAAGTTAAAACGAACTATCTGATGGTCACTATTTCCCAATGCTTCCCCAACAGTCAATTCTTGAACTAAATGATCACTGTTAGAAAGTACTAAATCTAATATATTGTCCCCCCTCGTTGGCTCATTAACAAATTGATTCAAAAAATTATCCTCAAAGCATTCTATGAACCTGCCACTTGTTCTATCCCTACCTATCATATTTTCCCAGTCCACAGAGTTTAAGTTGAAGTCCCCAATAATAAATGCATCTGTTTCACATCCCTTACTTATTTCCCTTATCATTAGTTTATCTATATCATCAGTCTGCCCAGGTGGCCTGTAAAAAGCTCCCAAATGCACCATTCTATTTTTACTGAACCTAATATCTATCCAAAGTGACTCAACTCCATCCTGCTTTATTGAAGTATTTAAACTTGAAACAATGTTGTTTTTTATATAGATAATTATTCCTCCACCAATCCTACCTGTCCTTTGACTAATGTACATATTATAGCCCTGAAAATCAAATTCACTTATAGTGTCACTAAATTCTATTTCATTAACCCATGATTCAGTAACGCATAATATATCTATATCCTCATTGCTAATATAACTAAATAGCTCATCCTTCTTGTTTCTAAGACTACGAGCATTTGTATAGAAACAATTTAACCCCCCTATCCCTGAAGCACCTCTTGAAATTTGAATGAACTCACCTCTATCGCCTTGGAACCTATTTCTGTTATCTGCCAAGTCCATTCTACTTTCAGTACTATAATGTTCTCTCATAATTCCCTGACCACTATTAGTATCTAGTTTCCCGCCCGCAAAGACCTAATAACACGATCATACTCCTCCCACAACACATCTACCCCCCTCCTACTCAAATGCAGTCCATCCATCGCATACATTTCTTTCATTCCAACAAACCTATCCCACACATCCACAAACATGACACCTTCCATCTCACACATCCTCCTCACATAATCATTCAGCCCAATTGCACGAGACATCCATTCTACCCCAACATCCATTCTTGGAAGCACAACTGTCACAACACCTTTCATTCTACTTTCTTTCACCTTTTCAATCAACCTCTTGTACCTCTCACGTAACTCACATGCACCCACTTTCTTCACATTATTCACTCCTACATGTGTAATCACAACCGCATCCCTTGCACAGCCAGACACCAGTTCCTTATACCTATCAGACAGATCTCTCACTCCAGCACCCGGCAAACACACCCTTAAACCATTCAATCTACTTGCATTCAACTTCCTATCTAAATATCTAACTCGCGAATCACCCATCACAAGCACTTCAGTCAGACTCCTATTCCTAACCCCCACAGACCTAACTCCATCCCCACTCCTATTCTCATTCAAACTACCAGTCACTCGAACTCCACCCCCACCCCCATCAGTCATATCACTTCCAGTTACTTCCTCTCTTAGGGCACTGAATCTATTAGTCAAGCTAATAGGTTCTGTGTCCCTCTGACTCACACACCTATTCTCCCCCTGGCTAACCACCTCAACAGAGGCAACCCTATTCTCACAAAGAACAGGAGAAGCCTCCCTAGCTTCATGTTTCCTAACCACTCTCCACTGTCCCCCATCCTCACTAGGCCTATTCCTAACTAATCTAAGGGGGCTAACTTCACTATCACTAGAACTATCATATCCTACCTCCTCCACCGGCCCTCTACCTTCACCTGAAAAATCTAACTGGCCTACCTCACTACCTAACCTATTCCCAAATCTAGGCCTAACACTAAGTTCCCTCCTGAGCTCAGCAACTAACCCCTCCAGCCTACATATCCTGTCTAAATCCTGCCTTCTCATCCCCTCTAAATCTACAATGCATTCACGCAGCCCACATACAACACATGTATACCCCTCACCTAATACTCCACAACCAATGCATACATTCCGACACTCATGCTCACTTTCATCCCCAAACTCCATCACTTATTCAAACAAAGAAAGAATTTAAGTAGCAATAAGAAAAAAAAAAGAAGAGCAACTTAGCTTTCGCTGATTGTGGTGAGAAAAAAAAACAAAAAACAAACAAACTATAGAAAAATCTGAAAAATAGATCAACAGACTGAGAGCTCTATAAAACACGTGCTACCTGTTCAATTAACTAGGCTAAGCTAGGCTAGACTAAGTTTTAATTTGAAATTATAGGCTTTGCTAAGCTAGGCTAGGTTATACTATGTTAGGCAGTCTAAGTCATACTTTAATAAGCTAGGCTAGGATAAATTGTGATAGGCCCAGGTATACTATAGTAAGCTAGTTTATTCTAATTTATACTATGCTAGGCTATATATGCAAGTCTATACTAGGATAACTAGGGATACTATGCTATTCTAGGGTATACTCTGCTATTCTAGGCCAACCTATGCTATGATAAAGTTGGCTTGGCTATACAATGGTATGCTATGCTATGCAAGGCTATGAAAAGCTATGCTGGATAAAACTACGCTAGTCTAAGCTAGATTATAGTTTACCATGCTAAACTAGCATAGGCTAGGGCAGGTTATGCTACACTATGGTTGGGTATCTTATGCCAAGATATACCATGCTAGAATAGGATAGGATATACCACGCCAAGCTAGGCTATACTATGCTAGACTAGTTTATATTATTCTAGGCTAGGTTATATTATGCTTATGCTAAGCTATGCTAAGCTAGATTAGGGTAAGGTAGACTATGGTGGATAGCCTATACTATGCAAGGCTTTGCAAGGCTAGGCTAGCCTAGGCCATGAGAGGAAAGGCTAGGCAATACTGTGTTACACTATTCTAAATAATACTACGTTATACTATGCTATACTATACTATTCTAGTCTAGGCTATACTATGATAAGCTATACTATGCTAAGATTTACTATTCTATATATGCTAGGCTGTACTAGGCTAGGTTTGGCTAGGTTTCTATGGTTTCTAGGCTAAGATAGGCTAGATTAGTCTAGGATAAGTCATACTATGCCAAGGTAAGTTATGTTATGCAAGGCTAGGCTACGCTAGAATATTAGAGCGGGTCATACTCTAGAATTTTATGAAACTGGTGATAAGGGGTATTCAAATGATGAATATTGGCGAAAAGAAAATTATTTTGGCACTAAAGTTAAATTTTTATTCATCTAACCTACATCAATTTGACGTTGAAATATTGTTAGCCCTTGGTCATTTACTATATTTTACTATTATTTTGGTTTAACATAAAAGATAAAAGTTACCGTTTTCTATCATCAATACAATTATGTAGTCTGAAAGATATTTGTTTAAAAAAAATGTAAAAATGTATTAGAGAAACATGAAGAGTAGGAAACCTGTTAAAAATGACCCTTAATTTAGTTTGGTCTAATTCCAAAATTGCAAGTAGCTAGTACTCCTTACTCAGTGGGAGGCAATATACTAGTAGTGCTGCAAGTTCTGGTAACTATTGTCACTAGTTACTGTTTATTGAGCATTTATATTTTATTTGAATGCAGGAAAAGTCTGTGGATCATTTTCGAATAACATATAATTATTTGGTAAAGATTGTTTCTTAATCTAAGTGCCATCTTTTCATCTGCAGATATACCTACAACTAGTGTGACAATGGCGAAATTCAAGACAAGGTCCATATTAAGATCTCATCTGACTAATTTTGTTCTGACTGTGCAAGGGCTTTTCGTGTCTGAGTTTGCAACAATAAGAGATATTTTGAGGTATGGCGTCTACCTGAGGGAGCAAATTGAAGATGACGGGAGAAATTATGAAGTTGACCAGCTGGTAAAAAGACATGTATCAGGGTTTGATTAATCAGTAGACCAAAGCTAATGCTCTCTTTAAACCACCTGTAGTGAATTAGAAGGTAACAATAATATCAAAGCTTAAGGAGGTGTGAAAGAAGGCAATAAAATTTGCCCTTGGTAAAGGAAAAATAGAAGTAAAAGAGAGGTTCATTGCAAAACTAGATAATTTAATGGATATATTGACATGTAACTGTCAAATTTCCAGTTATGGGGAAGTAGGTTGTAATGGCTGTGAGACTGATGGCCCCATTAACTGCTGATTTAGTAAAGAGAAAAAAAAATACCTACCAGGGAACTATCTTTTAGTAAAGGACAAAAGGAGAAGGTTGGAAGTAAAGTTACCTTTCAAATTGGTGGTCGTGATATTCCAGAGAATATTAGAGAATTAAGAGTTTCAGAAAGGAAAGGATAGCAGAAAGAATGAGAAAAAGTAAATAGGAAAGCGCTGTTTTTAGCCGGAAAAGCAGCAATAAAAGAAATCGAGCATTTTTTGGCAGAACGTGAAGATCTGGAGGCAGAAAATTCTGATGATTACTACAGTTTGGGTGATGAAGTAACTTTTGAAGTTGTCCAAGAGCCACAATCTTCCACCAAGAATAGAAAGAATTATGATGAAATTCCAAATATTGTTCTTGTCCGTATAAAGTATGTTGTCGGATTGGGACCAACTGCAGCTATAGCAACAGAAGCTTTAATAGATGTTGGATTCATTACTGAGGAATATACAAGTAAAGTAATTGATAATAATTAAGTTAAGCGAGCACAGGAAAAGCTAATGAAAGTTATTGAACATGAGTTTGAGAAATTTCTTGTGTTCTCTTTGATGAACGAATTGATGTGACAAATTTTAGGATGGAGGCAGAGGGAAGTGAAAAATTGTTTCCTCCAAAAACAAAAGAGGAGCACTACACTGCCATCGGTGAGCCTGGGAGCAATTACCTCCTCCACTTTGTCACAGAAAAGGCTACAAAAGAAGAATCACATGCAGAGAAGATCGTTAAGGCTATGTTTGGATGGCTGAGAAAAAGGGGTTTAAATAAAAGCTTAATGGCCATTGGAGGAGACTCCACGAATGTAAACACAGGTGTAAATGCTGGAGTAATGCAAAAAAATGAGCTCTATTTGGGCAGAAAGCTTGTTTGGTTGGTTTCTAACTTGCACACTGGGTAACTCCCTCTTCGTCATCTAATTATCAATCTGGATGGCCCAACACTATCTGACAACAGATATTCTGGACCAATAAGAAAGCTCCTTGACTCTGTTACAGACTTGGATATCAACCCAAATTTCACTCAAATATCTTCAGGTCCTCCTCTTAACAAGATACGTCAGGAAGTGGTGCAAGATCTTTCCATTGATCAACACTATGGCTTTATAATTGTATCAGCAATCAGAGAGGAGTGCTTCCTACAGGGCTTTCTCTATTAGCAATAGTCCCAGTAAATCACAGTCGCTGGCTGACCACATCTAACAGACTTCTTCGGCTGTGGGTGTCAAAGCATGAGCTCAAAGGAAAAGCCTTTAAGAATCTACGACTGATTGTTGAGTTGATCATTGGTGTATAAAATACATGCTGGTTTAACATTAAGATTAGGTTCTCTTGGACCAAGGGACTTAGGCACATTCTTATTCAACTTCACTGCCATAAGGCTTGGGGGAAGGAGGTGTTGGATAATGTTTTGCCAACTCTTAAGAGATGAGCTTGGTTTACATACAGTGATGCCATCCTCTAAACCCTTCTATGCTCTAAAGATCAGGTGGAGAGAACTGAAGGGGTGAAAAGAATCCAGACCATCAGGGGAGAAGGAGACTCAAATACTCAACTAGGAGATTCCTTTGTAAGGCTTAGAAGGACACCACACATCAATTGTGATGTTAGCAATATTGAAGATGTGATCCATTGGTCAGAAGATGTCTCTTAGCCACCTCTCACTTGCTCTTTAAGTACTCCTGAATTGAAAAACTTCATTGACTCTCCTATGAAAGTACCTGACTGTCCTTGTCACACACAGAGCATTGAGAGGGTTCTAAGGATGGGGACTGAGGCTTCCTCAAAGTATTTTTCACATGAAAAGAAGAATGAAGATATCAGGGCACAAGAGACAAGTAGACGTCTTATGTCCAGGAATGGGTCAAACCAAGATTTGTGTACTCTGATGAAGTTTAACTTTGGAATATGACCCAAAATGACTCATGCAGCTATATTTGAAGCTTTGCATACACTTTTCTCACTTAAGAAACATTTTAATTTCAGGTTACTTTGTGTTTCTGTGTACTTGGATTAAATAAAAATAGGTTACATAAACTCGTGCGAAAGGGAAACTAAACTTTTATTTAAATGGAAATTGATTTAGGTAAGAGCAATTGTATGAAAAAATTAAGTTCTTTTTCAAAATTTACACCGAAAAATCTATCATTTAAGCACCCCTCATTAAAAGATTTAATGAAATTATATAGTTGCCCTGAAGGATGACCCGCCCTACTAGAGTATGGTATGGTAAGTTTTACTAATATAGGGAAACATAGGCTAGACCTGGTTATACTAAACTAGTTTAGGCTAGACTAGGCTATGCTATGGTAGGCTATGCTATGACATAATCTAATATGTTATAGTATTCTTCACTATACTATGCTATGATATACTATGATAGGCTCGGCTAGGCAGAATTTAATATGTTAGGCCATATAGGCTAGTCTATACTATGCTAGGCTTTATTATGCTTGGTGAGGTAATACTATCGTATGTTGTCCTACGGCAAGCTAGGTTTAGCCAGGCTACTATTCGAGACTATACTAGGCTATGCTATTCTAGACAATACTAGGCTATACTAGGATATGCTATGCTATGCTATGCTATACTATGCTATGAGAAACTATACTACATATACTATACTGTATTATACTTTACTATACTATGTTTTGCTATGCTATACTATACCATGTTATACAATGTTATAATATGCTATAATATGATAAGCACCACTATGCAATAATATGCTATGTTATACTATGCTATATTATGCTATAATATGCTATGCTATACTAAACCTTTATTATGCATATTAGGGTGTGAACATTTTTTCGCCTTTCTAATTCCATAAATGAGGGATGATAAAAAGTTAAGGACACACATTTTAATTAAAAAAATATATATCATCATTGTAGAGGTATAATAAGAGATTAGTATATATATATATATATATATATATATATATATATATATATATATATATATATATATATATATAAAAATATATATGTATCTAGTCTAAGGAAAAAAATAACTAAAGACATCTGGGTTTAGCTTTGCCCCTTCGAGGTTCTCAGGTGACAAAGGAGAACGGGAAAAATGGTAAGTGATACGAGACTGATTCCTGACCTCAGCTCAAAAGGCAGGCAGTTCGAGGGTGTACTTATAAACAACCCAGTCAAAAGTGCAAACTGCCGATCTCGTATTACCCCCTCTCCGAACCACAAGACGCAAAAGTGCGGGAAACCAACCTGAGGTTCCACCTTGCGAGCCCCCCCCCCCCCTCCCATCCACCTTCCCACCCACCTCAGCGGTAGTAATTTGGGTATATAACAGGTTGACCCAAGTAAACCAGACTTTTTGTTCGTTCCCACCGAAGAGACAAGAAAGTCACCGGTTGACAGAAGATTCTTCGAGTTCGACAAGAAGACTCAAAAATCCCAGGTACAAAGTTATTGCAAGTTAAGGAGAATTTGCAGTCCTTGTACAATACCAGATTGTACCAAGGAAGCTCAGCCCCGTTCGAGCCCCAAGATTAGTGAGTATCAACCTACTCAGATTGAGGACTCCAAATCTTATCCTATCTGAGTTTGAAAACTCCAAACTAGATAGATTTCTCATCCAAAATCGAAATTATATAAGTGAGACCTAAAATCGCTAGAAAAGAATATAAACATATCCCAAGATTAGAAACCTTTTCAAGGTCATAAACGTACGAGAACTAACCCTCCTCATCAGCGTCTTTGTTATGATTCTCTTACGCCACTCGAAATTCCTCGTGACGTCACCCGTCAACTTGCCAGGCAAGTCAACGAACGCCATCTAGCGAACAAACAACCAACTCAGGAACAATAATCCCCGACGATAGTCTAACTGGAAACTGGTATTAATCTCCATTACCTTATGTCAGTAAAAAATAATCCTGTTATTTATGTCCCCGTGCATAAAAATTATTTTAGCGGATGTCTGGCCAAAGACAACGCAATTAACTTAAAAATTGTTCCCCCGTAAAATTTTAGCTCTACTCGAGCCTCGAGAGCTAGCCCTGTAATCCCATTTTCTTTTTATACGTGTGTTAGATCTGTGTGTTTTAATGTTAATTAGTGAAGGGGGTTATGTTTATTAAAGTCTCTTTTTCTTTAGTACAAGCACTGTTTTATTTATCCCCGAACGAGTTGAAGTAGCAATATTTGAAAGTCAAGAAAGAAACCCAGTTTATTCATTCACTAGAATAAAAAGTAAGTTTAGCACTCTTAGAGCCCGATCCTCAAGCGATCCCCAAGGCACAACCTTGCGCGTCAATTTAAAGTTATTTGGTTTATTAAAAGTTAATAAAACAAATAAATATATATTAGCTCGGCATTCTACGACAATCATATCTATCTCTATAATTTAAGAAGGGAAATTTTTTGAGTCTTCGAATAATAATTTAATCTTAGTTTGGTTATGACATGTTTTTTATCAAAGTTATTTCTAATAATTCTTTTATATGTAATAAAAAAAAAATTGGTGAAGTTCAGAAATAAATTTAAGTATTCTTATTTTTTTTTAAAACCCAAAGAATTACAAATGATGTTAAGAAAATCTATTTTTATATATCTTTTTCTATAACTCTATGTTTTAGCAACCTGATATTTTGAAATGGGGAGAATATATTTTAGAGTTCCTTTTAAAATTATTATAATTGGATAAGTTCATAAAATTTATACAAATTTAACCATGGCTGCTTTTTCAGATTTCAAATTTTAATCTTAGTAGCGAATCGTAAGCTCCCCCGTAGGGGGGGAGTGGCAAAGCCATTGCCTTTTTTTAATATAATTTATTTCTGCTTTTTAATAAGCTTTTAGAAGCTTGTTACTTTTTAGTCGCGGGCGACTCTATATCTCACTATGTCGTCTGGTCGGTCGGTCCATCTTTTGCTTTTTTTTAATAACATTGTAACAATTCAGCAAATCCCAACGAAATTTGAAACCCTTATTTTGTTTTACATTCTCTTTCGAATGATACAATTGACAAAGTCCTCCCATGTTAGCCTTGGAATTTTATTGTTTTGGGAATAACATTATAACTATTCGGCAGATTCTAACCTAATTTGAACCCATTATGTTGTTTTACATTTTCTTTCGAATGATATAATTTTTCAAGGTCCTCCTCTGGTTAGCCCGGGAATTAGTGGGGGGCTTTTGGCAATAACATTATAACTATTCACCTGATTCTAATAAAATTTGAATCCCTTATATAGGGTTTTACATTCATTTTCAAATATAATTGCTACAGTAACCCAAGGTTAGCCAGGGAATTAGTTTGTGGGGGCGAAAACATCATAACTATTCGGCCGATTCCAACGAAATTTGAATTGCCAGGTTCCTCCGGGAACTATTTAAAGTTTTCAAAGTCGTAAGGACATAAATAATAATAAGTGAGGGCACGTGACTTTTTGGTCAGCAGACCTTTTTTAATACTATCTCTTTGTCAATAATTGCAGTATCGTCATAATTTGATCTCTAGATCCAGTATTTTAAAAACCTAAGTGTGTTTGAAGATTCTCCTCGATTTCTATGAGTTAAATTATTCCGTTTAGCGAATTTATAGGGGAGTTTTGTTACTTTCATGGTGAGCCGTATGTTATAGTGCTTAATAAACAAGGGCAACAAAATTATGCTTCTCTATTTTTTCAAAAAAATCAAATTTCAAAATAAATCTTAGGGAAAATATTTTTAACACATCAAATTGATAATAAGGCAATGAAGAAAGTTTATGTTCAATAAAACGCGCCATAAAATCGTATCAGTCAACATGTTTCCATTGTTTCTTATCAAGGCAAAGCGGCATCTTCACACACAGGGACTGTGCCCAATGGATGAAAGGTATTTAGACCTCCCCAAACTCGAGAAAGAGAAATTCAGGCCACCTCCCTACAGCTCTTCTCTATCTCTTACCTTCTCAATCTTTTAGGGCGAGGGGATTGGGATGTCAAATAATATTTACAGCCATATTAACAGGAGTCAACAGGGACTCAGCTCAGAGAATTAATTTCTCCTGATAACCACTCATTTGCTCACGTTCTCCCATCGAAGGCTCATATTTGTTCTCATGGGAGCGGCTCTCACACTATAAAGAAATTTTGGTTGTATTTTGGATTAATGGGATGGCGGACTCAACCTAAACATAATCCAGCCTCAGGGCTTGTGGAACATCAAATCTTTTTACCATCCCATGTAAGCATTAACTCCCTCTCAATATAATATCTTAGTCTCAACTACTTTTGTCCAATACCAACCCAGGTTCTTCGCATCATTAACATTTGACCAAACTATCGCAAGGGGAAGAAAATATTATCTTTTAATCTAAGTCCCCACTAACACTACTTTTCTAGGGGTCAGTTTTGCAAAGAAAAATGATGGCAAGAATTCATCAAAATCGACGAAGCTATTTTCTTTGAGAATCCAACTTTCCCTTCCATGTCACAATGTTTAATCGTAGCTGTCATACTGACTTGACTGCTACATTCTCTCTGCCCAAATTAATGGAAAATCTTAGAATACTTTCAATTTCCTCAATATGAATTCTTCGTCTAATTGTGGGTATGATCTTCAAATTAGTTTCGATGGTTTACAATCGCAGTAATCAAAATATGTTTTATCTGCCTACATGCTCCCAGAAGACGCTCATTTATACAATAACATATTTTTTACCATTATTTTTGATCCAATATATATATTTTTAAAACAAAAAGTAACAATGAATTCTTTGCCGCAAAACTTTCGATAAATCGGTGTGAGGAAAGTCCCGAAGTTATGTGTTGTCTTAATCTCTAAAATGGACATAACTTAAGAAACCAAAGCATTAGATTCGTTGGAAAGATACAACATACATTTGTTGTGATGTATTAAACTGGATCTACAAGTATTTTAAGTAGTTGCATTGATTGTATTTGGCTCCGATTTATTGTAATAAACTCGATTATAGATCCCAGCCTCAGAGACCGTCTGTGTGCTCCTAGTCTAAGTTATAGAAAAATTACCTTTAAATTACCTACAAATTGTATTGATCTGGTTTGTATAAGTTACTTTTCAGGGGCGACATATGGCGCGCAGAAATAAAACTAAGAGAGTTGAAGTAATTATTTTTTTTTTACTTTTAACGCTAACTTGAAACAAATTATGATTCCATCAATTACAAAGGTATTACACTCTTAACGATATAAGTTACATTAAGCTACTGGACAAGCAAAAGAATGTGGCGAAATGAATGAGTATATCATACATACAAAGTTGATACTTGGGGAATAATACATCTATAATGGTGTCAATAGCCACAACAATCAATCTGAAGAACTTTTGAAACTAGACTGGCCAGTAGAGTTTCGAATTATGAATATTCAAGAAAACTTTTAGAAGTCCACGAAGCAAATTATAAAAGTACAAGAGATGCAACCGATAAATATGTTTCAATTTTTGATTGGATGATATGTCCATTGGAACCGGCCAATAGAGGATTCTCGACCAGAGAATTTATAGTTGGCTTTATATTCAGTAGCTGAAATTTATTCCTGTTTTTTATGTACTGAGAAAACAAGAGTTAAAATCAATTTCTGGTTTGGTAAATATTAGGAGAGTTATGCATCTATTCCAGCGAGAGCCCTAATACGCAACAGCAAAGACCAAAATTTTATGACACATGGAGTTTTTCTTATGCCCTTGGTGTCTATTAATAAGGTGGAATAGGTTTTAATGCAGGATTCCAATACATATGGAAAGGAAAATAAATGTAGATGATTGCCTAAAACTTTGTTTGAAATACCTAAATTAGCAAGACATTAATTACAGACAAAATGTCTTCATTTAAAATATCATATTTGTTGAATATTATAATAATCCATGTCGACATGATCTAATAATGATAAGATAATGGTGTAAAAATAATTTACTAGGAAAGAAGTCAGATAAGAAAGCTAAATCGCCTTAAGAGTCGTCAGGTTACATTACATTGTTGGTGAAGTGTTACAAACCATCGGAGAAAGTGAAAACATCAAACACCGACCTCATTCTTGACGATACAGACATTAATCCTTGTGGCATGAGATTTTGAGCTCAAATGAAACCCGCGGTCTAGATACAACATGAATGGACAGATGGAGTAGAGGTTAGCCATCTGTCAGAACAGTCCATCCCACATAAACATTACCTAATGTCATGTAAAGCCCAGCTGAAGCGCTGATCAACCTTTATCAGAAGTGACGTTGACTCACTTGCCTACGTGCTCACCATACCTGAATCATACTCTAGTGGCTAGTGTGTCTTATGGTTTCAAGAGACCAATATCTAATATTTTTCTACCCTAGACAACCTTAGATTCCGCAGAAGGCAATGCTAGTAGATAAATCGAGGGCAAATAGTAATAAATGGAAAGCTTGATGGTCGCTCTGTAAATTATGAGGTGCAAATCAAGTTCTGGGATAGGTTGTTTCACCGTTTGTGATAGCACAATGAATTTATTGAAGTACTAAGCGTTCATGAGAAGTTGCATGCTTTCATCAGCCCTAGACTTCATCAGAAATCCACGGAATATGATTTTCTAACAGGAAAATTTCCCATGTTAAAAGTATGCGTCCACCCTACAGTAGTTCAGGGAAAATAATATCACGGAAATGGACTGGCCAACTCAGTCTCGAGATATGAATCGATTGTAAACCTTTGGTAAGATTTGACAATGACCTAATACGTCTTAAGCCTGCGTCCAATGACCAATTGGCCGCACTCATGAGAGTGAACTGGGCAATCATCACACTCCTCAGATTTGCATCCTCGTGGATACCAGATCTTCAAAACTAGATGTTATTAACACTGCCCTAGGGCAACAACATGCAAATGAGCTTACCCTAACAGTTTACCGTTGCTTTTACTAATATAATTTTATTTGCTGATATTGCGTGTTTTGAAAACTTTTGTAAGTCTTTAATTCTTGTTGATTGTTTTGGGCATATATAAATTATTGCTATTGATTACTGTTTCTCGTAGAATAGGCTCCCGACGATATACTATATATCTATTCTTTGTGGAAATTATTCTATATTCGAGTGCAGGGTTAATCAGATGGCCGAGAATGACTCTACGTTAATAAATAGGCCTGGAGAGGGCTTATTTATGTTCAATATACTTAAGAAGTGGAACGGAGCCCAAGGATAAATAATATTGCAAGCATTAATATAGTAAAATTTTATTAATTAATCTAAAAAAACAACACATGAAAAATATTTACATGACCCAGGATTAAAATGGGAGATACACATAAAATGAAAAAGGTCATGGGATAAATTGGACTAAGCGGAGGATTAAGATTTGGAGGGATTTAAAATGACAAAAAAAAACAAGAATGGAAAGGGGCGGCCAAATCCGTTTTAAAGCACGGAGTTACGTTGGCACAAAGTTAAATAGTTAAATGCAATTCGTAGCATACATATTTATGAGGTCATCGTGCAGAGGAAGGCGATTTAAAGAAATGGCTTCGTTCTGACTGGCGATTTCTTTCCCAGGACGAGGGGTTTTTAGGGGGGGTGTCTTTAACGAGGTGGGAAGGACTGACCTTGAGGAGGGAAAGCGAAGTGGGGCTTCGGAAGTGCGAGCGATCCTTGAGACAGAATACAGGAAATGTCTTAGATGAACAATTGAGATCATTGGTGTAACCAAGCGTTCTCTTGAAGGACGTTAAGAGGGAAGAATTAAATTACCACTGACGTGATATCAGGGGAGCTAGAACCGTTTCTTGTCGAAAGGGCTCGAAGCACAATGACTGTCCTAAAGTTTTTCTCTTTCTCAACAACAGGGGGGCCCTGTTGACTTGGCGTCTCGAGGGGCACGAACCTTGGCACTCAAGGATATTGTCCTCTTCTGGACAATAAGGGGGTTCTCGGGGTAGAATTCCTATGTGCACAAGGGAGAACGGATTAGCGTGTTGCCTCGCGAAGATAATCGGGATCTGCTTCAAACGCGAAATTCTTTTGCATAAATAACCGGAGCCAGCCCCTCAGGGTAGGGGACAATGGAGGACTTCCATGGAATGTCCCGGTAGCGCTTGGAAAAATCTTATCTTCCCATAAGCCTAATTCAATCTGTCCAGATCGACGACTGGAGGCAAACGGGGGATTCAACCTCGTTGATTAAACTTAAAGCGGGGCAAGATAATATTCGGGAATGGTGGGTGATCAGAACGCCGTTCTAATCTCTCTCGCAGGATGGATGTGGGAAGCATGAGTTTTAATATGTTATAAATGCGAGGCACGGCCGCCTTAGGCAATGCTCTCACACTGTTTACTTCACTGTTATATTCATAATGACATGCAAATAAAATCTTTACAAACCTCCATTTATCTAATTTCCACAAATTTGCCAACTGTCCGAAAAGATTAGGTCGCGACTGTAAAACACATAGTATTGGTGGATGCACAACAAATAATCTAAAGAAGAGTAGGATTTGCTGTAGTCCATCAAGTAGAAGGTTGCAGTTATCCTACTTAGATCTTTATCTGTTCTAATAAACTTTGTCTGAAAGCTCTCTCTCTTTTCATCAGGCCAAAATTAATTAGATATCGTAACCCTCCTATCTCATTTGTCCCTAATTAAAATCATTTTATCTGTCTACTCAAGAGTGACTGGAAAATTATTTACGATACTTTTTGAGCTAGTGAGTTGGGTAATTTTTTTACCATCACTTTGTGAACGTATTGCTTTAGATGTACGGAATACTGATAAATATCATAGAAGTTGCTGAGACAAAATTTTCAGCCCTCATATATTCCAGTAGTGGAAGAGTTTACTACCTTGAACTCGAGAAAATTATGATTTATTCAATCAAAATAAAAAAAATAATAATTACAGGCCTTTTAGCTATCAAATCATTGGTCATGGCATATTGGTATCTGATTTATTAGGTAGAAGAATAAGTTATTGCGTTTTTTTAGGTAGTGATGATTTAAGTTTTGTTTAAGGAGATTTGTGCAAATACTAAGAAACAATAATAAATAATGGATGCAATATTTGCAAAGGTTAGGCTACATCTCTTAGCAACGTAGAATATTAGGCTTTTGCTTAGGCTACGTCTTGAAGTTGAGTAATAAGTCATTGCGGTTTAATTAAAAGTTGTGTTAATTTAATTTTTGTTCTGTACCCTCAAAATGGAATGTCAAGTTGAAAGAAAGGCGCATTTTCGACACTTGTTGTTATTCATTTTTAATCGAGACGGGAACAATGCAAATACAGCCAAAGCTCGTCGCGATATTTGTGCTGTGTACGGAGAAAATGCTTTATCAGAAAGGCCAGCTAAATGGTGGTTTTGACGTTTCCAAAACGGTAATTTCAATCTAAATGACGAAGACGGTTCTGGATGCCCCATTAAGTTGGATGAAGATCCATTGAACGACCTTCTTCATGAAAATCCTCGTCAATCGACTAGAGAAACAAACCAAACTAAAGCCTCTGGTGTGCCTGGGTAAAATTACATATGTTGCAGCAAGTGGGCGGAGATAAGACAATGCCGCACTAATGGGTTTTGGAGTGGCACAAGAGGCTCAAAATGGATGCGAGGACGTGTAAGACCACTACAGGAGTGGAAGTACTCAACAAGCCGGACTGAGGACAACACTGAACGCTTAAGACAAATCGTGTGTGAGGAGTGTAGCCTGAATCTTTTTCTGATTGCAATTAAGTTGGTCATTAACTGCGACAGCGTCTAGAAGATTATTACCGAAGATTTTGGCAATCGGAAGATTTGCATAAGAATAATGCGAAGGTACTGAACGATGACCATAAAGAGCGGCTCATGCAGGTGTGTCAAGACATCTTCGAGCCTTTTGAAACCGAACCAAACTTGCTCGGAAAAATTATCACCTTTAATGATCTATGGATCTTTGAGTACGACCCGGATAACAAGAGCCTTCATTTGAAGAGTCCACAATTGCCAAGGTCGAAGAAAGAGAGACAGTTCAAGTCAAAATTCAAAGTCATCTGTATTGAATTTTTCGATGTTTGGGGCAGACTCCACATTGAGTATTGCCACAGAATCGGATGATCAACTAGCATTTCTTTAAAGAGATCTTTTCGGCATTTGCTTCATTTCGTGCGCAAGAAGCTGCGAGAGTTGTGGCCATAAAACTCATGGCTGCTTCACCCCGAACAAAGGCCTCCTCACAATGCTCTGAGAATCCGGCAGTTCCTGGTTGAGAAAAACATGACCGTACTGCAATAATCTCACTACTCATTTAACCTGGCTTCAGGTGATTTTTTACACTGCCCCTTGCTCAAAGGGATCAAATATTAAGGAGACAAGTTTTCCGTATTTGGAATTATATTCTTAAATAAAAAATTAAATATAATTTATTTAATTGAAATATTAATAAATATTATCTTTAATGTAATTTCCATCATTTATGATGCAAAGTTCAATGTTTCTTGCGAGATTCACCCAATGAACCCGACTTTTTAACTCCTCTATTTTCAAACTGAAAGAAGACTTTAAAGGGGATAAAAGTATTATAAGCTGATATTTTCTTAAATTCTATAGAAAAAGTTAAAGGATTAAAGTGGTATATTGTTTCGTTCTAGCTTGGCCACTAAAAATATCACTACCGAAAACAGAAATTATTCGCAGTAATTCCATATAAGTTCTATCAATACCTATCATCTGTATGGTTCAGCTTCCTAGGTATTATCTAACTAATATAAATCTGTGTCTAAGGATTACATTTGATTGTTATTTTACTCGACTCTCGTCATTTGATGAATTGAAGAATGTTACTGCATATAGAATCTGAAGAAATAAATAAACTTACCAAGGATGGAATTGTACTATCGGTTCAAAAATATCGAATGATTGAAATCTTCAGGTCAAGATACTGAAAATTTTAAGCCATTCATGGTTTAATCTGCCTAAGTTTATTAATTCGATAACCTCTTACCCAAAATTAAGGAGAAATATGCGGCCAATGAGACAAGTCCACCACAAGAGTGAATGAGGTTGCGTTGCCAAATAATTCCTTTCAAAAATTTTGATTATGAAATATTTTTTAACTTACATATTTTTTAGGCCGTATAAATTTTATATTAATTATATTTGATCGCTTAAAATGAATAATAATTTATAAAGGGTAGGGAATGCAGGGGGAGGCTATTTTTTCCTGGTATAGATGTGATGCAGATTTTTAGGTTTTTTTTAGTCATATGTATGCTGAAATTCATACATGAAATTCGACCAAAATGACATTATAAAACCCAATTTATAATTTTGAAGCTTGGAAGAAAGGAAAAGTTTACATTTCTTTATATTATTTACATACAAGATTCCTCTTTTGTGTGAAAAGATTACCCTATGATTACCTACACAATTACCTCTGAAATGACAGATTTCAAAATGGCGTTAGATGTAGGATTTCTATCCGGGAACCCAATCTTTCAAAGTTTAGGTTGTGCATAGTCAGGAAAATTGTTCCTATTCTTGATGATGTTGGAGAAGAAGAAGAAGATTAAAGGTATTGGACTAGAAGAGTATGGTATCGTGTTCAAAAATTCTAAATGCCATTTTTGTGTTATGCAAATTTCTGTTTTGGGACACCACATTTCCACTGACGAAATTGGTCCTCTCGAGGATAAAGCTGCAATTATTAAGGAGTTTCCTCAACTTCTACACTCCAGCAACTTCAAAGGTTCTGTAGTATGGTAAACTTTCACCACAGATTTATTCCCAACTTTTCTAGCATCATGCAACAAATCTACACTCTACTTTCAATCTCCAAGAAGAACTTTCCTCTATCCTTGTTTTCCGAAGCGTGCGAGGCTTTCTCTCGAAAGAGAGAGGCTATAGCCTCCGCTATTTCTCTGACCCATCCTTTCCCAGGAGTTCACATAAGCGTTGCTTCGGACGCGTCCGCTACCCATTACGGTAGTATGCTGCCACAGAAGGTTGGTGACTCTTGGCAACCTCTCGATTTCTTCTCCAAAGAATTTATTCCTTCTTAACAAAGGTTCAGTACGTTTTCCCACCAACTCCTAGGTGTTTACCTCCCCCTTAGCCACTTCCGCCCATAATTGGAAGGACGTAAACTTACTGTCTTTAGTGAGCAGAAGCCTTTGGTGCGTGCACCTTCAACTAGTAGCACCTCTACTGTGCACTCTTTTGTTGATTTTCGTCACATAGACATCATCGTGTAGCTTACGAGCGACATTCGCTACGTTCCTGAGGCAAAACACGTCATTCTGGACGCGGTTTCTCGCATAGCCAAGATATCATGCACGCAACTCTCACCTACTGCACCCATTGATCGGGCGGTGCTAGCGTTAGCTCAGGAACAAGGTCTGGACACAAAAGCACTGCGTAACTTGTCTCAAGTTGTCGCACGTGAGATCGACTTACCGGATATTCCTTCCAGGCTTATTCTGGTCGATTTTTCATTGCCCAACTGTGCTCACCCTCTTATTCACCTTGCCTTTAGTTGGCATATTTAGACCAAACTCACGGTCTTTGCCATCCTGGCCTTCGAGGAATTCGCAAGCTCATTGTGAAAAGTTATTCGTGGCCAGGAATAAATGCCCACGTGACCACATGGACTCGCGCATGATTCCCTTCTTAACTTGCAAAGGTTCAACGCCACATAACGACCCCTTTGGCTGCTTTTCTTCTTCCATCGGCACGTTTTACGCCGTTCAAATCGATCTCGTAGGACCTCTGCCATTTTGCGTAGTTGCACCTATCTTCTCACCATGATCGACCGTTTTACCCCTTGGCCAGAGTCAGTTTCTATCTCGGATATTAGATCTTCCACCGTCGCTTGAGCTTCCTCCTCAGGGTGGTTTGCTCATTTCTGTGTTCCGTACACGATCATGATTGGCCGTGGTAGCCAATTTGAATCCCACCAATGGGATCCACTAATGTCAGTGCTTGGCTCCTTTCGTTTTCGTACCACTAGATATCAACCCCAAAGCAACGCCAAAGTTGAACGATTGCATCGGACGTTCACTATAAGCTTACGTTCCCAAGATCCTAATAACACTTGGGTGGACAAGCTCCCGTTGATCCTGATGGGTATATGCTCAGCCTTCAAAGAAGACTTGGCCTGTTTTGCAGTGGAACTTGTCTATGGTACTCAACTTCGTCTCACTGGTCAATTATTTTCTTCTAATGCCTACACTCTACCATCTTATCTTCATCCTGCTGCATACGTAGATAATTTATTATGGAAGATGTCCAAAGTTAAGCTGACCGCCACTAAGATTGCCTGCTAGTCAGAAACCTTTCGAGCCAAAGGAAATAGCAACCTTTTCTCACGTTTTTGTCCGATGCGACTCAACTCGCTTCTTCTTGCAAACTCTATATGATGGATCCTTTCTCATCATCTCTAGAAGGTCTAAATTCTCTGTATTACAGTTTGGCACTAGGAAAGATACAGTCTCTATGGATCGCCTGATGCCCACCTTTATAGAGGCTGTTCACTTTGAATAACCTCTGTCTCCTCCTTCAATTATAAATATAAATAATCCAGTGATCCATCATTCTCGTTTCCTAAACCCTGCTCCAACCAATTCTCCAACCCACATTCCTCGTTCCGATTGCTGCCGTCTCCCATTTTGTTGCAGGAGCCCTCATCGTCAGCGGAGAGCCAGTCTCACAACGTCCAGTTGCGGCCAGACGCAATTTTGGGAGGCACGGATGATTTTCGCCCTGCCCGCCTACGCGTAGGAGAGTATTTAGCCTCGATTGATTGACATTGCGGGCCAATTGTGTTCCCGCAATGCAAATAAGTCAAATGGCACCGTGACACGTTCTGACAGCGTTGTTTGGAGACCTCGTTGATATCCGGACTAATCTAATACCGTGTTAAAAATTTTCGATGAGCGAGTGACTATCTCGGGAATGGGAGTTTTTTTCAGCAGCTGTCAATTTCTACTAAAGTAATATGAAACATGTAAATACTCTTAAAATATTACGTAATTAAATATAAGAAATGTCTCACGCATAACCCTTAATGGAGGACAAAAAATCAAACCGTTGTTTTCCTCTGAGATAGCAAGAGTTTCACCTGATTCCTCTGAGCAAATAGTAAGATCTTGAGTTTCGGCAACGTACGGGTGTTGGATGATTGTTGCTCGATCCTTTTGCCTCGAATTTGTCCACAAAGCGTCGAACAGTGGACTCGGCAGGACGATTGTGCGAGGATAGAAATCACGTACTGCGCGGTACGTTTGTCGAACAGAGCACTAATTTTGGTAATAACATTTGACGATTTGCACACGCTGTTCAACGCTATAACCTTACATCGTGACTTACCAAGTACTACTGAAGCGTTCACATTGAGGTTGTCAGATGTTGCTTTAATAACATGGTCACTATAGCCTGAAAAAGCTCGAGCGTCGTGGTTGAAAGACCCTATATATTTTCCGGTTCCTTTCCAAACAATAAATTTTTCCATGAAAATGGAGAAAGTCTCTTAGTATTAAGCAAAAGGATGCTTTAACTAAAATTTAACCTCATAATACATATCAGAGCGTTTGCAAAAAGGGAATTTCTTCAATATTAATATAATAGAGTAAGAAAGAAAGATTCTGAGCCTAAAGGGCATGTATAAAATGGTCAGGAACAAATTCATACATAGTACAGATACTATTGAGGATGAACATGACTACTCTTACTCAGCCTATTGTTTCAATGTAATTATCTGACTATGGTCTTCACAAATAAGACCATCTACACCCAAAATTTTAAGAGAAAAATCTGCTCCAAAAAGTGGAACATTATTTTGCGAATGTAAAAAGGTATCCATTTATTTATGTTAGAAGAGAGGATGAAAAGAGGTGAATAAAGAAAAGAACGCAGGTAGAATATATGAATTATGAACAGCTTCCTGCGTCGCAGGAGCACTCTCAGCGATTGACGAACCCGATGTGCCATCTAAACTCTAGTAAACGAGACTTATATCATGCTAAGCATTTAAACTGCTCGATTGCACTCCTCGGCACGCTACACAGCCCCCTTTTAGAAGCAGATCGTATTTATAATAAAAGAAGATAACGTCGCTTAAAAACGTTATCCATGGGATATAACTCCTCCTCCCGGGTATGGGCACCATTTTGAAATAAGAGGTGTATGAAAGAGAAAGAAGAAAAAATAAAGAACAACAGTGTCGTTGGCGAATTATATAGCACTTTTAGCAAGCGGTTAATCCACTGTGTTATCTTGAATCTCATAAAAATCTCATTCATCGAAGATATTAAACCACTCATTTTCAATTCCTCCATCCCTATACCTCCATAGGTTACCCGAGGTGAGGTGATAGGAAGTGAAATATAATGTAAATCTCCTTAATCGTCTGGCTATTTGGAACAGAGTCAGGTCTTCTTTGTGAATAAAAAGAGATAAAGGCCCGAGAGTTTGGACCTTGCGAATTTTGCAGGTAAGTGGTTTAAAAGCTTTGCTTGTATGAGTCGTTTTGTGGCTCAAGATGGTACAGTAAATTCGCCGCTAGTTAACATTGGTCAGGCGACGTAGGAAGCTGTTCGCAAATCTCCTACGCTTGTTTCGTTCTTTATGTTTTCTTCGCCCCTTTTTCTACACCTATCAGTCTACAATGCAACCCAGAAACGAGAGGAGGAGCAATACCCCTTAGGATAACATTTCAAGAGTTTTTCGTCCGTTTCATTACCTCAAAATACGCTCTGCGCCTAGGAGGCGGCTATTGTGCGTGCAAATGTTGTCAAGTAATTTTTTGGTGAGTGATATTAAACATTGTAAGTTCTCCTTTTGGTATTTATAACCACCATTTATTAACTCAACAAAATTATGTTATTGTATCTTCGTAAGGAGAGTCAGTTTCCAAGAAGATCGATGCAATCGAGCTTACAGGCAAATGGAGCATACTGTGTCAAAAAACATGATTCAATGACTTCTTGCTTGTTTCTTTTGAAGAAGAGGAAAATGGTAATCAGCCCTGAAATTAAAAATTCCATTCATGGACGCTAACTCGGAGCTAGCTTTCAACGAAGCCACAATCGTATCGGAAATAAATAATCCAATTTGTTCTATACATTTCGTTATTCATGAACATTGCATCAATACTTAGATTAAATTACAATTTAAATAGGGACAGAGATATGACATGATAATAGTAAATTTGAAGGAGGGGCCAAAAACTACTAGAGAGAGAGAGAGAGCCCCAGTTTCTCTTGGAGCACTGGAGAGGATGGATGTAACGCTTTTCTGACTTTTAGTTGTATCAGAAATGTTAACCCCTCCCCCTCAACACCTTGTGCGGAGTGAAACAAAATAAAATGGTTAAATGGAATTTATATACTAGTATTGGCTAGTCCTCTAAGATGACTATGGGGCAAGGTTATTTATAATAAAAAATATTGATTAAATAGAAGTAATTATTAAAAATTAAATTTATATTAATTTTCAAACTCTAAATAAGCAAATAGAAAAAGATAATAGCAGCAAAAATACATATGATATACTGAGTGTCAGAAAGAGAAGGTTTACCTCCCCTGAACCCAACGTTTACCAGTGGCGCATGAGAATATACACCTGCACGGCCAGACAGCCCCAAGGGAGCCACAAGATTTTCGCGAGACTGCGTAATCAATTTTGGGTTCAAGTAATCGCAGTCGCCCCATCTGATCGGCACCAGACCTACGGTGCCAAGGCTCGTTTGCGAAAAGCTGTGAGGCCGCCGAGACTATTTCCTCCCTTCTGCCCCACCAAGTATAAAGAAATCCCCGTCCACCTTTTAGGGCCCTCCCGTAGACCCGCGTTCGACGACGCAGTATAAATACCTTCAAAAAACTTTGAGAAAGAGTACCATACAGCCCACTCTTGGTTAAGCAGCCACGTACAGTCTTGTATACCCTACTTCGCATCCTAAAGCTTCCAGCTTCGAACGCGACGCGTTATCTCTACCTAGCCTTGCTCGTATCTAAGGGCAGAAATCCCACTGACAGACAATAGACACGGACTGGCATCTATCACTCGGTTATCGACTTCGTTCAACGAATGGACCACCCCCTCGCTCATTTTACAGCGAGGTAAACGAAGAAGGAATCTTGCAAGTTCAACTTTGCAGCGCTCGTTTACTTGCCGCATTCAAGCCTCGAGTTAATTAGGCTCTTCATGAGTCTCCCCGATAATTGCACTCTCCTATTTTCTCTGGAAGCAATCGCCGTGCATCCTCTCTCGTGCCTCCACCCGGTTTGGTACCCCGGGTCTCATTTTGTTTATTGTTATTTTTTCACTTGTGCTATTAATATTTCCTTTGTATATAGTAAAGATATATATTTTTATATTATTAGTTTCTCTAATACCGGGAACTCTAAGAATTGATTATTTAGGTGAACCGCACTCGACTTTGCTTTTTTTAACCCTCACAATAGGATCTGTATCCCGATTCTCTGGGGTACCCTCTTCACGGTCAACATACGCCAATGAAATTATCTATATAGTAATGGTAATATTAATTCATTTATTAAATTTATTAGATCTGAGGAAAGATGAAATAAAATAAAGAAAAGAAATGAATCAAAGCAAATCTATTCAGATAAAAAATTAAACAGCCAAACATTTTGAAAAAAATACGAGTAAATGCCTGAATAAGTTAAAAAAAAAATCACAAGAAAAATAATATTCTTCATAATAATAATTCAGGTTGGAAAAAGATTAAAATGATAAAATGTTGTAATAAAAACTAAAGTTCGATGAATTTATTAATCACTTCTGTCAAATAATATATATATATATATATATATATATCTATATATATATATATATATATATATATATATATATATATATATATATATATATATATAGGAGGGGCGTCCAATAAGTTTTGTGAATCGGTAGGGCAAAACAGAGGAAGGGGAATGGCAGATTTGGGTGTGTTAGGACAAGTTATGACAAGTCAGGACCTACAGCCAAACGCTTCTGCCTCGTCTATTTAAGAAGAAGTAGCTGTTCGCAGTTCGTCAGTCAAAAATTTTTAACAATCGAGAAGTTTGAGCACCGCGCAGTGAAAAAAGTTTCGACCAAGGAAGGCAAAAATGCAAAAGAGATCCATGAACGCATGGTTGAAGTGTACACCGACACCGCCCCTCCCTATGCAACCATTGCTCGCTGGAATAGCGAGATCCGTCATGGTCGTAAGTCCAATGAAGATGACCCTCGTCCAGGACGCCCGTCAGACCTGACCAACGAGGACAATGAAGCACGTGTAGAGAGGATGATCCTTGAAAATCGACGGGTGAAGGACGAAGAAATCGACCGAGAACTTGAAATATAAAATGGAAGTGTTATCAACATCATCCACGACATTTTGGCCATGACCAAGGTCACTGCGCGTTGAGTCCCTAGAAACTTCACGCCCCATGATCGACTTCAATGTGGTCAAAGTTCACAAGGCGGATTCAGGGAGCTCAACAATCCCCTCTACAGTCCAGATCTGGCCCCGAGCGACTACTTTTTATTCGGCCAGCTCAAGGCTGCACTACGTGGAAGCCGGTTTGGGGACGATGAAGATGTCCAGCTTGCCATCCAAGAGTGGATTGAACAGCAGTTGGGAGATTTCTGGTTGTCGAGAAGTCGCCGCAGCCTCAGAGACAAGTGGAGCAAGTGCATTGAAGTCGAGGGTAATTCTATTGAAACATAGTAAAACACTTTTCCTCATATCTCATTTCCTTATATCCAAATTGCAAAACTTATTGACTGCCCCTCGTATATACATATATGTATATAAACATATATATATATATATATATATATATATATATATATATATATATATATATATATATATATATATATATATATATATATATATATATATATATATATATATATATATATATATATATATATATATATATATATATATATATATATATATATATATATTAGTTTAGTTGGGTGGCAGTCTTTGTTGAATGCAAATTTTGTTGAAGACCATTGTGTATTTTGCCATAATTTATTTTCTTTAGCAACTTTCTCTTCTTCTAACTATCTTTTTTATTCCATCTTCTAGATGGTGGGTCACTTGTCTAGTATTTATCTCTATTTTTAAATGAATGTGTTTGGTAGAAACCAAACGAAATTGCTAACTTTAAATCCTATTCGATCATCTTCGTAACGTTTTGAAATGTTCTTGCCTCCTTTACCAATTTTATGAGTGGATTGACCATCTGGCAGAAAGTGGAAAAAACCCCGATTTCAAGTGGTATTTATTCCGCCTTGGTCAAACGTAACATTTGTGGAAATGAGCAACCTCTGTGTGTGTAATTTCCTATAACGTTTTGTATCACCGAGGATGATTAAATACTCCTTAAAAAACCTCGTCTTCCGACTTTCTTCCAGATCCTCACTCCACTTGTTACATCGGTAATGGAGGCAAGAACATTTCAAAACGCCCGAAGATGATCGAATAAGAACCAAAGCTTAGCAATTTAGTTTGTCTTTTACTAAACACATTCATTTAAAAAAGAGATGAATACTGGATGTCGTAAATATTTTTTACTCCTGGAAACGAAAGTGGAAATTGTACATAGATATTCATTTTAATTTAGTTTCCTTGTTATATTAAAGTAAGTTTGGAAGTAGTAGCAATATTGACTTGGGTTAATTAACTTTTAATTAGTGGTCGCCGTTGCGTTTTGCGAAAGTGTGTTGTTTCGAGTTGCCACCTAGCACAGCTCCTGGTGTACCGAAAAGCAGGTAGCTTCTCTGCTACTACGACTCAGTGTCATGACGTAAATACAGACCCAGTTAAATATCTCCTAAAGATTCCGCAAGTTATTAAGTTTTTGGTTCATACGGCGCGCAAAGACGTATGATAATAATTTAGCTATTTTGATTAAGTTTCATAAATATTAATGGATAAATAAGCCATTATCTCGCTCCAAGATCAAGATTAATCACCATTTCACATGCTAAGTATATATTTAGCTGTTATTTATTAATAATAGCTACCTATTAGGATCCTTTGGGCATTTTATACTTAGACACTATGAATGGGATATTTAATAACCACCTTATATTAGAGCAAGTAAGTTGAGATTTATTCTTTTACTGAGTTTATATTACAGCCATTATTTTTCATTTAAAATCTAATTTAATTATTCTTCTCGTAATTTCTTGTTCAAATTGTTCTCAGTGGCCAATTTTAAAATTCTTAAAAATTGAACAGCAAAGTTGCGATATGGTCTTTCGAACCGGATTTTAGTTTACTTAGCTCCTGTAACTTAATGGTAAATAGCTTAAGCTAAACCACATGGGCGAGATTAATACCAATATTCATGGTAAAAGAAAAATTATTTCGATAAATTGCTAGCGACTGTGATAGTACACCACGAGTTGTGGCGGTGGTGGTTATAAGAAAAAAATAGGCAGACTTTAATCAAAATTTTAATTTCTTAATAGTCAATAAATTTAAATTAGTTCGCCCTCAATAATTACCACTTTCGTTAATTGATTTTAAATTAGCATTGTCATGTCAACAATTCATAAGATTGCGGTTCATAAATCTTTTTGTACAACCTTGAAAACAAGGCCCTGCGATGAAATGCAAAGCGCTAGTTGTGACTTCACAAAACTCCGAGTATGGAGTCAACAATTACAAAAATAAGTAGATAGACTGACCCGATATTACGAAGAGTTAATAGATGCTACGAGTGATGAAGAAAGAATAAGCGAACTAATAGAACAGCGAGCGAAATATGAGGTAGAAATACAAATTATAATAAATGACGTGCAGGATTGTATTTATAGGACACAAACGCCATCAATCCTTGCTAACTCGACTCCTATAAAACTCCCTAGTATAAACCTCCCGACCTTCTGTGGAGAGGTGGAGGAATGGGAGGGATTCTGGGATCAGTTTAAAAGTTCGGTCGATCGTTCTGACATTAATCCGGTTGACAAATTCAATTATTTAAAAGGTCAATTGTCGGGAAATGCTCGGAAATTAATAGAAGGTTTGCCGAGTGAAGAGAGCAGTTGGGACTGTGCAAAGGATATACTTATAAACAATTATCATAATAAAAAACGTATAGTAGAAGAACTTTGTAATAAAATAGTAGACCAAAAAGCTGCCTCTTTTAACTTAACGTCTCTGAGTGAGACCAGAGCTAACTTGGAAATAATAATAGCCAGGTTAAAAAATACTAAATGTGATGTTTACGATTGCGGACCAATGATAGTAGCGGTGGTAAAAAGAAAATTACCATTTAAAGCTATAGAATATATCCAAAACCGAATGGATGAAGATTATCTAGAAATAACACAATTAAGAGACGGGTTGGGAAAGCTAGTAAATCATTTAGGTTCCCATAAAACGACCACAACGGATGCTAACTTACCGTCTGCTACGGGAGTAGCTAATAGATGGAGTAGGCCAGAAGCAAAGGTATACGAAGTACATCAGGAAAAACCTCTCATAAGAACAGATACTAAAGAAAGTTCCCCCTCCAAACCAAACCCGTGAATAATTATGAGTGTGTTTTCTGTCAAGGGCAACACATATCTAATAAATATACTGTGTATAAAACTTATGATAATCGTATAGATAGAATAAGAGAATTAAAATTGTTTACGAGATGTAGCGTTAAACACCCTACAGAAAACTGCGGAATAAAACTCAATAAGTGTTTAAAGTGTAAAAAGGAGTTTCATCATTTAAATTTTTGTGGCGAGTTGCCAACCATTGAACAGAGAGTCTGTGCAGTGCAGTCCTCAAGTCGTGAAATTTTGACCGCGTTGCCAGTGGGGAAATGCTTCATGAAAGCTAAGGGGCAAAAATATGCAGTTAAAGTACTGTATGACCAGGGTTCACAACGTACCTTTATCAGTGCACATCTCGTAGCAAAATTAAATTTACAAATAAAAGAATGGGAAGAGTTAAGAATATCTGCGTTCACCGGCGTAATGGACAGTCAAAAGTATGGTATAGTAAGATTCACTATTAAAAATGGGAATAAATTTGTAAGGTTGCAAGCGCTAGTGTTGGATAGATTACCCCGAATCATCAAGATTAATGGGTTGAATAATTGTTTAACACGCCTAGGTAAGAGTGGAGTAAGGATGTCTGATCCATATTTGAGAGATTTATTAACTGATGTGGATTTATTGGTAGGAGTGGATCAGTATAATAAATTGCTAGAGGGTATGGTTAAACTGAAATGTATGACTTTTCTAAAAACAAAGGGAGGCTTAGTATTGTATGGAAACATCCCAAATAAATACGTGCCCGTTACTGAGGAAGCGCAGGTAGCTTTAGTGACCAATATAGGTGTACTACCGTCCAATAATTGTCCTGATCTGTAGAATTTCTAGAAGTTGGATACAATAGGGATAAAACCTGAAAAAATTAGTTATGAAGAACAGGCAGTAATAGATCAATGCCAAAATACAGTACAATTTAAAGACGGAAAGTATTGGGTTAAACTGCCCTGGGAACCCGACAACTAAAACCTACCAAACTATTACAAATTAGCTGAAAAGAGGCTAAAAGCAAGTTTGAAAAAACCTAGGTCCAACGCAAACAATATCAAAAAATATGATAATGTTATTAAAGAGCAGGTAGAAAAAGAATTTATAAAAAAGGTCATTAGTGCTGAAGTAACTAAAGACACGCATTACTTACCCCACCTACCCGTAATAAGGGAGAGTAAAACTACTCCATTAAAAGTAGCATTCAACTGCACTGCGAAACTAAAAAATGGTACTAGTCTAAACGATTGTCTATACACCGGACCCACTATAACTGATAAAATAATGGACGTTCTGATTAGATTCTAGACAAATAAATATGCTTATAGAGCAGATAGAAGTAAGGCTTTCCTTGGAATAGGATTGCAGGAAGAGGATCGTAATTTTACGAGATTCCTTTGGCCGAGTGACCCTTTAGAAAGAGATGGCCCAATGGATACTTATAGATTTAAATCAGTATTTTTCGGAGCTACTAGTTCATAGATATTCATTTTGATTTAGTTTCCTTGTTATATTAAAGTAAGTTGGGAGTAGTAGTAATATTGACTTGGGTTAATTAACTTTTAATTGGTGGTCGTCGTTGCGTTTTGCGAAAGTGTATTGTTTCGAGTTGCCACCTAGCACAGCTCCTGGTGTACCGAGAAGCAGCAAGCTTCTCTGCTACTACGACTCAATGTCAAGACGTAAATACAGACCCAGTTAAATATCTACTAAAGATTCCGCAAGTTATTAAGTTTTGGTTCATACGGCGTGCAAAGACGTATGATAATAATTTAGCTATTTTGATTAAGTTTCATAAATTTTAATGGATAAATAAGCCATTATCTCGCTCCAAGATCAAGATTAATCACCATTTCACAGGCTAAGTATATATTTAGCTGTTATTTATTAATAATGGCTACCTATTAGGATCCTTTAGGCATATTATACTTAGACACTGTGAATGGGATATTTAATAACCACCTCATATTAGAGCAAGTTATTTGAGATTTATTCTTTTACTGAGTTTATATTACAGCCATTATTTTTCAATTAAATTGTTTTCAGTGACCAATTTCCAAATTCTTAAAAATTAAACAGGAAAGTCGCGATACCGGACAAGTAATCCACCATCTGGAAGATGGAATAAATAAGATAGTTAGAAGAAGAGAAGTTTTCAAAGGAAATTAATTAAGGCAAAGTACACAATGTTCCTCAACAAAATTTGCATATATATATATGTATACATATGAAAAAGAAAAAACAACAAAAAATATAGCTTTCTCTTTGGGGTGTCTTTCTCTTGAATCCCCCCTCTATACATAAGCCGGACCGCCCACGTGAGGAACATGTCGCTAAACCAGCGCCTTGCAGACCTCTGTGTGGTGGAGGGTGTCTTTTTTGTCGCCCCGTACGCCGTATTCTATGGTATAAAAGACCTCTACTAAAATGATGGGGTGCACCTCTCCTTTAAGGGTAAGGCTTTCCTAGCCAACCTCATCCAGGATGTCATAGAGCGCACCCAAAGGAATGTCCGGCCCAATGGGAAGGCGGACGTACTGGCGTACGTCCGCCTTCCCATTGGGGGCACTCCCCAAACAACCTTATCGGAGGTTGTTAAAGATGGTGCCATCGCGACAACCAAGAAGCCAGAAAACGGAAGAGTATAGAGGGTCCTACATTAGGGGACTCCCTGAAAGTTCTTCTGTTCAATGCGAGGTCAATCAGGAACAAGTTTCCTTAGCTACGTGGCCTCGTAGCGACGGAAGAACCCGAAATGGTAGCCATAATAGAATCGTGGATAAAAACCTCTAACCGAGACTTTGAAGGTGAATTCACGGTTCCTGGCTACGAACTCCTCCACAAAGATAGGCCAGACAGACAGGGGGGGGGGGTGGCGGTGTAATTTTGTATGTCAAGGATACAATCAAATCTACAAACTCCAACATTATATCCGATCACGAGCTCCTAGGCGTTGACCTAGAGATAGGTCCTGTCAGATACAGGACCCTACTGCTTTACATACCCCCTTATAACCCGTTGAGAAAACAGGGAACTGTACCAGCTGCTGGGTGAGTTTTTCAAGGCAGAGTGTGCATTGTGATGGACGACTTCAACGGACAAGTTGACTGGGAAACCAGAGCAGCCTGTAGCGAGAGCGCCCTATTCCTGGAGTTCGCCAACAACGATTTCCTCACTCAATAGGTCAGAGAACCTACGAGAGGAGACAATATCCTCGACTTGGTCTTCACCTCTGAGGATGATATGGTTGAGGGTGTCTCAGTAGGCGAAGAGCTCCGTGGCAGTGATCACCAGCTAATTAGATTTACGGTCAAGATCCTGAAGGTAAGGTCTGTTGCCAGTCAATCACTAGAAACTTGACTTGAGAAGAGCAGACTTTGCAAGCCTTTGTGCTTGGCTGACTGATGTATGGCTAGCGGTAAGCAAAGATGTTAAGGATTCGTGTGACAATTTTACAAATAAGTTCATGAGTCTTCAATCAAGTTGCATCCCTCTGAAATGCCTCCGTCGGTCTTCTGTTCAAGAAAAGTGGTTTAATCGAGAAATCGGCCAACTGCTCAGGGAGAAGAGAAATGCGACCCAGAGATCAAAGTTGTCAGGTGCCTCTAACGAGTACCGGAGGCTAACCAAAAAAGTGGAGTCCAGCATAAGGGCGGCTAAGCGGTCTGAGGAACTCCGAGTAGCGACACTCTGCAAGGAGAATCCCAAGGAGTTCTTCAGCTATGTAAATAGCCGTAAACCAATCCATCGTAGGATTGGGCCCTTAGTGGACGAGGAGGGTGCATTAACTCACTCAGGTGCAGAAAATGCTAACCTGCTCAATGACTACATCTCTTCAGTGTTTACTAAAGAGTGTGGTTCCATCCCCTAGCCCACGGATTCCTACTCTGGGGAAAACCTGGAGGTACTGGACTTCACCGAAGGAAAAATAAAGAAAAAGATCGCTGACCTAAAGACGAATAAGTCCCCTGGACAGGACGGGTTTCTATCCAAGGTGTTTAAGGAAGTGTGCGATGAAGTATCACGACATCTGTGGGCTATCTTTAAAATGTCAATCCGGACCGGATGCGTTCCTAGAGACTGGCGTGAGGCGGAGGTAATTCCGAATTTCAAGAAAGCAGACCCCAGCCAACCGTCAAACTACCGACCCATCAGTTTGACTTCGATAGTCGGTAAACTCATGGAAAGCATGCTAGTGGACAAGATAACGTCTTATTTAGAGTCAAACCTGCTACTGAAGAGTTCTTAGCACGGCTTCCGAAGGCAACGATCATGCCTGATGAACCTTGTGGAATTCTTCCACTTCGTGTTCAGTGAGCATGATCGGGATAAAGCGGTGGATGTTGTGTACCTTGACTTCCAAAAGGCCTTTGATAAGGTACCACACCGCCGCCTTCTCCGGAAAGTGCGTGCACAGGGCATATACGGCAAGGTAGCAGGTTGGATAGAGAGCTGGCTAAGTGACAGACGGCAACGAGTAGTGGTGAATGGACGGGCCTCTGAATGGGCGCCCGTATCTAGCGATGTCCCTCAAGGTTCCATCTTGGGACCACTACTGATTATTATCTATGTCAACGACATATACGGTGATATGGTTGCCAAAATCTCCAAATTTGCCGACGATACCAAGCTTGGTATCAATGTGGCAAAGGAGGGGAACACTGCCGCCTCCAAGAGGAACTTCAAAGGATTGGGGAGTGGTCGTACACGTGGCAAATGCCTTTCAAAGTGGGGAAATGCAAAGTAATGCATATCAGCCACCGAAACCCCAAATCTCAGTACATCCTTAAGGGCACTGCTCTTGAATCAAGTTGAATCGAGTGACACTGAGAAGGACTTGTGTGTTACTATCACTCCGCGCTCCAGGTCTCTGACAGCGTGACTGAGTAAGCAAGTGAAGAAGAGGTTAAAGAGTAAAGGAGCTAACATACTGGTTCCTTTTGCTTTACGTCATTAGTGATGCTAAAAGGCTCAGACCATTCTACACCAGAAAGTCCCAGTCTGGTAATTTCATCGTGGAGCATCCAGCTGAGGTTCACATATCTAGTGAAAATCCATCCTTTGTCACGATCACGCAAATAGTTTTCTTGTTGACAGTATCAAACGTTTGAGTGAGGTAAATAAAAAGCACGTGAAGCTCAATTTACACTCAATGCATTTCTTCTGGACTTGGCAAACAGTAAAAATAATGTTGATACTGCTTGGGCTCGGGTGGAATCCACACTGTGCTTTGGGCAGATTTTTCTCAGATATAATAGTTATCATTCAGGTGAGGATGACCATAGCCAGGACCTTAGCAACGACTGACAGTAGGGATATGCCCCGATAGATTTCACACTCAGATTTTCTGCCCATATTCGTATACAAAGAAATGAAAGTAGCCTCCCTGAAGTCTTTCGGCATGTCTTTTACTCCCATATGCTGACGAACATGGAGTGAATGGCTTTCAGTGTCACCAGCGCAGCACACATGAAGATTTATGCATAAGTTCCATCCATCCCAAGTGTTTTGCTATAACTGGTCAGTTTGATGACCCTCTTGACTTCGTCAATGTTGTGACGTTTGGGTCTAAGAGTGATCCACTCTAAGGCCACTGGATCGAGAGTGAAAGGCTTGTTAAGCCGATTGCTGTAATGTTCTATTCCCTTCATTTTGATACTGTTTTTCTTCTTTAGTTGACATAAGTGGATTGCTACATGGCTGAGCCGGATGGTACACCTCCTTGTTACCATTAAAGAACATCTTAGAGATCTTGGACGAATCATAAAGTATACAATATGCATATGACAGATCGTAAAAACGCACAAATCATAATTAATTCTATTTCAATGTTACGGTGAATAAAGTCCTCTTTTCGATGTATGCATAGCTTTATGCAAATATAATTTTTTTAAACATCGCAATCAAGAGTTAATCATTTACCAACAACTAACTACAAGTTACTAGCAAACCATTTCAACAAGTCGAAAATATAATAATCTCTTCTATATAGATTGACAATAAACTACCTTCAGCATCATAGGAGCAATCACTTGGAGAGAAAACAGACTTTTTTCATATATATGTACATACTCGTATGTTACGCAAAATTAGGCCCGCACTTTTAAATCAGGCCCTTCGCACCTGGTACTCTGCCTTCCGTCACTCACCTCTCAGACGAAATACATTCTGCGTCCCAGACTTATCTAAACCTTATTCACCTCTAAAATTAAAAATTAGTTGAATAATTGAAAATGAACTTTCAAAACAGACATCTATCATTTTATTTCAGTGGATCGAAAACTAAGTTTTTATAAATAAGACTTGTGAATTCGTATATATACAAAGTATTTTACCATGTCGATCTGCACCTTATCGCATCGTGAGTTTCAGTAGTGAGAGATATAATTATTATTATTATTATTTTGAATCAATATTCTCTAGCAAAGAAAGTTTAGGTTCCCCATTATGTGAAAGTAATGGGATGGGGTAGGGGGTGGTAGTGGGGTCTACAACTGGGATATCTGATGTCTGAATTCTACATCTGATACAGTCAAGCTTATAGTGCATATTCACCTTGACAAAGGAGAAACTCATATAAATAAGAATTGTGTGAAATACGATGACTCTTACGAACATCATTCCTCACTATATTTAGTCGTATATTTTCCTCTATCCTAATCATTATTATTTAATTTTTTATTCTTTGCCTCATATTTTCATCAATTAGTAAAAACGCTTTCGTTGGTCCCTCTTCTATCCGTTGATTGAGAGAAAGATTTCTAAAAGCTATTTTCGAAGGTTTGTGTCCTCGCGGATCAACGCCCAGATTAACTGGACGGCATCCATGACAGCAACATCAATTTTCTAAATCCGATGATACAATTGCGGAGATGAGGATTCACGGATGCGGTTTTCAAATGTCTGTCCCACATCCGCGATGAGTCACCACATACAACCCGTGCAAGAACAGAGCATGAATAATCTCCAGCCCTGTTGAAAGGGTAAAGACAAGAGTGCCCCTAATTGATGCTCTAGGCAGAAATTACCTTGTGTACTTTTATTCGGATATAAAGACTACTTCTGCTACCAGTGACACCTGACAGATTTCTAAGTAATTTTGAAATATACCGCTGGTCCTCAACATTTTAGAATGAAAGGGGCACATTTAAAAGCAGAAATTAAAGATTGGCTAAATTTTCTAATGATTGATATTAATACTTTTTTTATTTTCAATAAAAATTCTTTATATTCTAACACAAACAGTAGTTTTACTGGGCGAATGACCTGCGTGCTCCTTTTTTACTCCCTCTCTAAAAGAGAAGGATGTGTGATATTATTTAATCACAACACGGGAATAAATTGATTCATAAACAGGTCCACGTGCTTTCACCTATTCTGATTTATGACCTTACGACCTACAAAAATTTCAATAATTCCCGGACTAACCTTGGAAAGATTTTGCTAATTATATCATTCGAAGGAAAATATAAAACAACATAGAGATTTTAAATTTCGTGAGAATCTGCCGAATAGTTAAGAAGTTATTGCCAAATAATTCCCCCGTTAACCTTGGAACGACTTTGGTAATTATATCATTCGAAATAGAATGTACAACTACATTAGGGTTTCAAATTTCGTTAGAATCGGTTAAATAGTTACAATGTTATTACCAAAACCCCCAAAAGCAGAAGAGGAACAACCGACCGACCGAAATTTAGAGTCACACACGACTATAAATTCGTACGATAGCCTAGATCTATACAACGAATGACTCACATGACTAGATGACTTTTTGACGGATATATAATTCAAAACATTTGGTATAATTATCCTTTAATCTGAGGTACCCAGGTTGATTAACTCTGCCATAGAGTATTTATTAAGTATTTAAATAATTAAGAGGCAGCATATGAAAGATAATATAGGCAAGATATTGTTTTCTCCTAACAAAGGACAAACAAGGAAAAAAATCTCAGGAGAGTAAGTAGTATAGGCTGACATGTGGTGAAATTACGTGACTAAAGTTAAGACACTGGTCTTTTAACGCATATATGAGATACAAAAGGCGTTGTTTGTTTTATATGGCACATAGTCAGAATATACCCACTATTGCCACTGCATGGGGAAGACAGACCCATCATCGACTCGATTAGGTTGTAGTAGTTTCATTTAAGAGGACCCACGCAATCATTCCAAACATTATATTTGACGGACATTTCTGTTCCCCACAGCGAACATTTTCAGCGACTAAGAGTAACGAGTAACAAAAATACAAAGGTGATAAAATAAATGAATAAATACCAAAAAGGTTTAAAAAAACAATATAAATTTGGATTTGATTACTTCTAGTATTAAGAATATGGGAAATATATACATATAAAACTGAAAAAGTATATTTCTATAGATATATATTTATGCAACTAAATAAAAAAAGAGTAAAAAAAAGAAAAATCAAGAAAGAGAGAAAAAAAGAGATAAAACAGAGAAGAAAACGGTCGCTAGAGCCACCAACTCAGCTGCCCGCCACTCTACTGGTAGTGCAAAAATAGAATGAAAATAAAGGAAGATGAAAAATGAAAATGAAAGAGATGCCCTTTACAGCAGGGCAAAAACTAAAACATATTCTTCCAATTTATTTATACCTACTACACATTTCGACACTTAATACATCTTCATCATCATCAGCTTTGTAAGTAGTTTTTTTGTTTTCTTAACTAATATAGAACAATTTTGTACCACTGAATCCGAAAATAACATCCATTTCTTGTAATTAAGCCAGATTTGGGGGCCAGGTCGATTTTATAACCTAGTCGACGACATTTTTGTGACAATTTCGGGGGATTTTTAGTTGCGTGCAACTCTATATTTCCCTATGTCGGTTGGTCGGTCCCCTTTTTTTCTTTTTTATTGTTTTTCAATAACATTGTAACTATTCAGCCGATTTTAACAAAATTTAAAACTCTTATGTTGTTTAACAACAAAAGTTAACCAGGGGATTATTAAAAGTTTTAAAGTTCGTAAGGTAATAAATCGGGATTAGTGAGAGCACGCAACTTTGGTCCGCAGACCTTGTTGTTTGTATTTCTAATCTTAAAGAGGATTTTAACATGGAAAACATCGTTTCGTAACACAATTTATGAATTTAATGTTACAAAAATTGATTAGTATTCATTGAATAGCAGACGTTGGTAAAGGCAACTACATGCAAATGGGATATTAGATAAACATTACTTAGAATTCAGGGAAATAACATCCATTGCTTCGGCCTCCTATAATGCTCGGACTTCACCGCTTCATACTCTTCAGCGATCCATTGCTGGTGTCATTGAACAGTCTTCAATTTTCGGGTTTGTATTGTGGCACTCAAACCTTGATCAGAAGCTGCGGCCTAGCTGTGCATTACACCAGGTCCCTTTGTTCAGAGAACAAATCAAGGTACTTTTGATGTCTGTTGCGGTAGAAATTGATGCGAGCAATATCAAAGATGAGTTTTTTTTTTCAATCTGGATGCAAACATTTCGGATGAGAACTTCGACAAGCTGAGATTGTGAACTAGATTATTTACCTCTTTTAAGGAAAAAGGATATTAAACATCATAGTTAGACAAAACTTTTTTTCTTCCAAACTAGAAGTGCTACATTAAGATCAAGATATTGAGGCTGCTCCCGTTCTTTCTGTTATTCTATCCAAATCATTAGCGCGGAAGAATCAGTCAGTACGATGGTTTGTCGGCTCACACCAAGCCACGGGAATTCCGAAGTTAAGAAAACTCTCCTTTCCCTTGGTTCAACCATACAGATACTCGGTGTATGTCTTAGGTATCATGCATGGCGTCCAAGCCTTATCCTGGTCACCAAGTTACATACCAATATAAGGAAGATAAGTTTGGTTTATGACACTTGTAAGTTGATTGCTGTTTTGATCAAGGGTCTATTCACCAAATATTTAGCAGAAGATATCAGGCTTATATTTACAAAATCGTCTGACCAAAGTCTTTGCATTTACGTACAAAATAAAAATACTAGTTAGTCAAAAATTGCAGCATCAAAACACGTCAGAATTTGTTCATTTAAAAAAAATAAGAAAGATTTTTGGCATCATATAAACATTAGAATATCCGTACAATTAAAAAAGAAAGGTAAAAAGGTAATGTGACGATAAATCCAAAAGTTGACCTGATTCAGCAAAACCAATGTTATTTCTTGATTCAACATATCCTCAGCGTTCTAAATTAGCTAAAAAAACTTAGCCAATAAATTTCTTTGGGCAACTGTAATTATTGAGGAAAAGTGCCTAAAAGGAATATTCTGTTGGAGGCTATAGTAAGTAATAATCAATTTGAAGATGTTCTCTATCAACTACATAAATAGCGAACAAATATAGGGTTTAAAACGATTACCTGAGCCTTCCTATTCATACTAAAGCTGATGTTTCCATCCTCTTGCTCTCTCACTTGTTTAGGTTGTGGTTAATGAAATATTTGACGTATTGGACGAACTCCGTTGTCCTGACGATGTCTTGCATGTGAGAATGATTTTCTCTCTAAGCTACAGTTTATTATTATGGAGATCCAAAAGCAAGGAAACTCAAATCATAGTTTATAATCAATTATTTATTATAAAAGGCTTTAGTTATTTGGAGTTATTTTGCTTTGAAGTCAATAAGCTTTATTCTCACCTCAAGCACGATAGATCCTGCAATTTCAAGAAGATATAAATCCTGAATCACAGTTGATGGCGGTTACGGTGAAAACCAAGCCTTGTAATTAATTTTTTGTCTGAGTTTAGACGTTCAGATGTTTGGGCTGAAAGGGAGAGGTGATGAATCTTTGTGTATTTCAATTGATAAAATTGTGTTTACAAATACCTGGCACGCCCTGTATGTGATGAATAGAAATTGTACTGTTGAGATGCATTTAATACCTAGCTGACATCAAATGTATGTATAACATAATATTGCACTAAATATGTTTTGTATATTCTTCCTATAAAAAAGACTAGAAAAAATGAAACATGATAATTTTTATCATACTTATTTCACAAGTTTAGCACGAAACAATGGTAATTAAAATTTCGTTTTAGTTACGAATTTATTATGTACTGGTCAATTAACACCTCAGCTCAATCAACAGCGTTAAAATCGCTTTTAATAATATTCTTGCGTTCATGTCATAATAGGATTTTGCAATAAATATAAGTAAATAACTGCCCAGCATTTTCATACTTACCAAAAGGGTTAAAAAGGATTACAATTTCTAAAGCAGTCACTTGAGGCGATGCTTATCTATAATCGGATCAATTTATTGAGGTTTTCCTCATCTAATAAAATATAAAATCGCTCATCTTTACTTGCTCAAATTTCTCAAGTGTTCATTTTTATTTGATCATATTTATATTTGGTTTTGCGAATACGGTAGTGTAAATCTTTAGTTGTTTCACTTTTTAAGAGTGCTAATATTCACTTAATCGTATTTAATACCTCAATGAATCAAATAGTTGTTGATAAATAAGTATCTCTTTAAATATTCATTGCTCAGTCTTAGATTTCCTTCCAAATAGCAAGGTATAAAACATATCTCAAGCTTCTAAAGGGATAATTAACTTAAGTGTCATGATTATAAACTGAAGAATAGGAACATTTCTGTGAGCCCGTTTCAAATTCTCTTAAGACATGACTGCCTAAATCTCGAAATAACCAAATGACGCAATTTTAGTACAAATGGATGATTTATTTAAATTATTTAAGGTAAATAAACGGAAACCGAAAAGGACATCAGAAGAAAAATACTGATAACGATTTAGTGAAGAAAATAATAAAAACAATTAAGTTAGTAAGGCGTAAGCTTCTCTCACTAATAACCTACATATGTTTATAACCTACATATATCAATTATCTTCATGAGTTTGTCATGGGCATGTGGCCATAACACATATTAGCATCTAATATCATTCAGGTAACTTCTAACATAAATGTATTTTGAAAGAAATAAACTTAAACTTCCAATCATGAATGAGTTTAATATAGCTTAATGTAGCGATAAATGATTGTTTTTTTTTTAATTCGTGAATAATACGACGCCGGATCTCTTTTACAATTCGAAGACACGTTACATTTTATTTTTCAATTTAGCCTACTAAAGTTTTGAATGAATAATGATGGAGATTTCTAATTCCCTACGTTTTAATGGAAAGGATGGAAAGGTTTTATATTAAATTGCTATAAATATAGTCTATTATTTAAGTTTGCTCGTTTTGTGAATACCTACATTAATAAATTTTTGTATCTAATTTTTTTATGTTCATGTTTTAGCATTTATTTGTGGTAATATGTTCTTTCATCTTCAATTCAGAGCTTAAATTCTTTTATAGTATATGTGCTTATTCTTTGATGATTGTTTTAGTTGTCAGTTTTTGAGTGCTTATTGCTTTATTTTCTAAAGTATACTGTGTTAATTAAAAAAAGGTAAAATGCGTTCGTTAACCTGTTTTGTAAGAAGGAAAAAATTTCAACTTGGTAAAATATTTCTGTAACATTCGTAGAAAAATTCACTCTTAATGCCCTAAAGCTCGTTACAGCTTAAGGCCAACAAAGTGTGAAATATTCGTGACCAACACGTAGGCAAAGAAGATTAACGATTGAGCTGTATATACAAATAGTTCACGAAAAGCTTAAAATATTTTTCCTCCTTTTAGTAAATATTTTATATTTTGAGTAGACGGGGAGGTTGCTTCAATATTCTTTCAGGTATCGAATCTAATTTTGTTAATTCGCTCGTATTTTTATTTCATTAAGGTAATTTAGTATTCAGGAAAAACAATGAGTCTTAAGAAAGCATATTTTCTTCGACAGGAGGGACGGTTTTGAATAATTTATAATTTTAGCTCCAAATTTTTTTAGTGACATTAGTGTATTCGTATTGAATGGCCTTTGACAAAATCAAGTGGGTAATACAATATCCTTCATGTGGTGTCGGTTTTCATTGATACATTTCTAAACGCGTTGTTGGAAGTTTGGCTTCCACTCTTTTAAGCATTGCTCCAACGATTAGGTCGACTTCCACCTAATATCTTCTTTCAAATCGCCCCATTTACGGGAGTTATGCTGAGAGTACGTTCTTTGAAACTTCTATAGAAGAAATAATCAAATATGGACAAATCAGGTGAGCAAGGCGCCAAGGAGTGCCAGAAAACCTGAATATTAGGTGGTCATCAAAGAAAGATGAAGAACAAACATTGAATATCTGGCTGTGGAAGCAGTGGGCCCATCCTCCTGAAACCACAGACATCAGATAGGCGTGTGGCTACCGAAGGCGTGTGGCTCCCCATCTGCCAAACGCGCCAAAGTCCTTTGTGGCTTTTTAAGATATTTCTCCCGTACGAACACATCTGGACAAGCGTCAAGCATCAGCCTGGCAACAACATTCTTGAGGTGACGTAACCATTGAGTTCAAGGTCAGACTCAAACTCGATTCTAGTAGGAATCTCTAAAGGAATTTAAACCCCGGTATCCGTTTCAGTAAAGTCCGTTTGCATTTTTTTCATTGAAGTGAACTGTGGGTCCACGAGCACCATAGAATTTTAAGTATGTCACTTTAGAAAGCCTTCCTTAAATTCGTTGAATTATTTCCGTGTAGTTAAGGTGTCAAATTTCGTTGGTTCATGTTTTTTTGTTTTAATTAAAGTTTTAGTTTTTTTTTTACCAAATTTTTATTCAATTTTCGAAAAGCTAATCAAGGCACTAGGAACCCTCAAAGATTAAAGAAGAAATAATCCGATAATAATTATCACTCGGTCCTTCCTATACCACGACATTAACCAATCATATTCAGGTGCTTTGGTTCTTTTCAAGTCTTAAAAAATGGGAGAAAAGTTTATTTTCTAGTTGTACTACATCTTATTAATTTGAATTCGATATGTGACACGTTAGTGAACACTTCGGTAATTAATTTCCTGATTAAATTATACAAATTCGACTCTTTCCATATTTTTTCTTCCTTTCTGATTGAATTATTTCCGTGTAGTTAAGGTGTCAAATTTCGTTGGTTCATGTTTTTTTGTTTTAATTAAAGGTTTAGTATTTTTTTTACCAAATTTTTATTCAATTTTCGAAAAGCTAATCAAGGCACTAGGAACCCTCAAAGATTAAAGAAGAAATAATCCGATAATAATTATCACTCGGTCTTTCCTATACTACGACATTAACCAATCATATTCAGGTGCTTTGGTTCTTTTCAAGTCTTAAAAAATGGGAGAAAAGTTTATTTTCTAGTTGTACTACATCTTATTAATTTGAATTCGATATGTGACACGTTAGTGAACACTTCGGTTATTAATTTCCTGATTAAATTATACAAATTCGACTCTTTCCATATTTTTTCTTCCTTTCTGATTATATTCACTATTTGTCTTTTAGCTTTCTCATCTATCGGTTATTATTTGTTACGTGTTTTATTAACCTGCTGCATTTATAGGCCTGTGGTTGAGGAACTACATTATAGAATTGAATATGACTCAAAAGTAACTCAAAATTGAGCATTTTGCACTTGTATCAAATTTTATATTCGGTTCACACTTTGAACCGTAAATAAAGCATTTGTTATAGGGGAATCTAAACTGCTCTCAAAGGAGTGCTTTTGCCCGGTTGTGTTAGGAATCTCATTCGTAATTGGGCCTCCAGAAGGATATCGATCTTTACTGCTGCTACATTGAAGCCGATAGGTTTGATAGTGATCGAATTTTGCGAGCTCCACTTCTTGGTGTTAAAAGTTGTGGAAGCACAGTCCCACATTTCCATGAGGCTGCGGTAGGATACAAAATTTTACCGTTTCCTTGGGGCTTAAACCTTCCAAGAGAGTCGATCGTCTTACTTCTGCGGTACTATCGTCGCAGAACTACTCTCTCTAACGAGAAGAGGTCATCAGACTCTTTGAAAGGATGAAGCCTGAACTCTTCTAGAAGTTAATAACATCAGCTCCACTCAACGGACGACCATCAGTAAATGTCAAAGAGCTACGGAGGACAGCACTGCAAGTTGTACTTGGTTAAGACCTAGTGATACACAAATTCATCCAGTCCTTACCTCCAAACATCGCGCCGATCATCGCTACGCAGAAGGACTTGACTTTCGCCCGTCTTACCTCTTTTCTGCCCTCTCGCCACGCCATGTCCCTCGGGCCCTACGGTCATCACATGCAGCTCTTTTGAATATTTCTCGTTCATCCCTCTGCTCAATGAGAGACTGTTCCTTCTCAATCTGCGACCTTAAGTTGTGGAATGCTCTTCCTGCTGAAATCAAGTCTTCTCCCTCTCTTACCACATTTAAGCGTCTCCTGAAAACGCATCTTTTCAGAATTGCCTTCTCCTCCTCTTGAATTTCCATTGAATTTCCATTCTGATCTCAGCCCAACGTGCGATCTGGGAAGGCCTCAGGCCTTGAAAAGCGAATGCAAAATACTTATTATTATTATTATAATTAGGGAAACTGGCTGACGAACTAATGCCATTTTACAAGGCACAGTGCTTTAATGTAAATACCAGCGAATCGAAAGAAGATAGTGCCACGGCATTTCCCGATATGAGTGCTCTAAGTATTAATGATAAAGAGGTCAATCCAGTGAATAATGTTCAGTATAAGAATGGTGCGCGTTCAGTGCCCATCGGCGCGTACCCTGATGATAATCGGTCGAATTTTTGTTAATATCAAAATAATAATAATAATACGAAAGGTAAACCATTAGGATTACGACCCTTATGTCATAACCACAAACCTGTGGTGTGCCATACACACTTATACTTTGGGTGAAACGCTATGTATTTTAAACCGTGGTGCAGATTGCCAAGGCGTAATGAAAATACTCAGATGCGACAATCATCTTGATCATATTCTCCAGCCCCCTCGGAAAACAAGAAGAGCAGGCCGCAGTAAATGCGACGACCGGCGTGCCGTCTCTACTCACTGTCGCTGCCAGACTTAATGAGAGGAGACGTGAATTTCTAATAGTTACAGATGCGAGCGTGTCCATTATTCCATTCAATCTATTGCAAGCTTATGAGATACGTAATTCAATTTTAAACATCGCGACTGTTAATGGAGAAAGGATAAAAGTACACAGTAAAGTCTAATTAAATATAGTTATCCCTAGTCTGCGACGTTCGTTTAGATGGATGTTCTTAGTTGCGGATATTACGTCGCTATTATTAGGAACAGATTTTCTTGCTCATTATGATTTTCTAGTGGATTGTGTGCGTGGTATCCTCATCAATGACCAGACTAGGCTATTTACTTAAGTTAATCAGTACAGTGCACCCGTGATTTCATTAACTATTTATCAAAGACCTCTTCCATCCTTTGACCAATTGCAGGAAAGTGTTGCGTAAATACGAATCAATATAAAAACCAAAGTCGTTCTTTTGGGCATCCGTGAATGATTCAGGGTTTTCGCCCTTTACCTCAGTCGCAGGGACAACCCTTCTTTGCACCAAACCATTAGTCTCGTCCTCCTTATTTAAAGCTGCCTCTGAATTCATCACGGAGTTAGCAAAGACCCTGTCATAAATTGACTTTACGCAAACATCTGATGGCCATCTATACTCCGTACCAAAAACATTTTACCAAACGGATTACGTGATGTCACGCATGTGTGGTCTCGTATTGATTGCGTTCGAAAATCACTAAAAGCGCTTATCATGCCCGTTCCGTGTTGTCGAACGCGACAACAAAGTGTATAGATAAGAATTCCTTAATGGCCGTTATTATACGCTATCTATAGAGAGGGTAAACCCTGCAAATTTCCGAATATCTTTAATAACAAAGATGAAAATGGTTCGCGACCATCTAAAGTTAATCAAGTGTAAATAGACCTGTAATGTTAGCTGTTCACCAACGGAATAAAACAGGATTAATTGAGAATAGTTAAGATGACTATATTAACGTGGAATCCTTGCCAGATACCCAAGACTATAGTAGTAAGCGAGTGTTTATACTCGTTCCCGTCAACGAGTAACATTTGCGAATGATCATTTGTACCACTATTTCTGAGTATTTGTTTATTCCTAAGAACCTCGGAGTACTGTAAGATAAATTTATGTATATTACTATAAGATTTTTACGAAATATGTATTTATTTATATTTCAACACACTTCATTTTTACGGATGTAACTTCTGTGGTGGTAGAACGACATTAGAGAATTTAATTTGACAAAATGGTAACTCAAATTGAGCATTTTACAGTGAATCAAATTTTATCATCGGTTCGCACATTGAACCTTAAATAAAACATTCGCTGCAGTGGAATTTAAAGTCCTCTCAAAGGAGCGCTTTTTCTTGTTTTTTTTAGCAATCTCCTTCGTATGAGTCCTCAAAAATGATATGGATTCGCGACGAAATTCAGTCCTCGTTTCTGTTGAAATTCTGTCAAGGTGCAAAAAGATTTTTAGACTTCAAAAGATATTCTACAAAGGTCAATTAAGGGAAACAGCCCCGAATTCTTAATTACGCGGTGACAGCTGATGCCAAATTTGGCTGAGCTAAAACCATCGCCTTCCAAATTTACCCTGCCTGCTCGAAACTATTATTAATCTAGATTAGACACAGAACACCGTCAAAATAATATGTAAATATCATTTAATAATTAATAAATTAAACACCAGGAAAAATATCTAAAATCTTTCTCATTTTTATTGAACACAGAACCCCGTCAAAGTAATATATATGAATGTTCTTTAATAATTAATTAATTATACAGCAGGAAAAAAAATCTCAAATGTTTCTCAATTTGACTAACAAAGTTACCTCTGTATGATTAACTAAATAATTTTTTTTTCACTTAAAAAGGAACCGGTAAATATACTTTAAAATTAATGAAACTCTAGAATTATGTAATATTAAGCTAATATACATCTATTGAAATTCGCTTAAAAGACTATAGTGAGTAATTTCAATATTATTAGTCCAATTTATATAATAAAAAATAGACTAAATTAACAAAAAGTAACAGGTTACTTAGATACGTCCGTTCAGAAAAAAAACAGAAATAGCCTAATTTGGAAATGAGCAAGTCAAGAAATGGGGCTCAATCTTAGGAGAGGAAATTATTCAATTGAACCTCCTATTCAGTATTTAAATTTGTATACGATCGACATATCTAGCAATCGAAGGATTGAATAAAATGTGTAAAGCCTAGTAAAAGAATTAAATTAAATAAGGTAAGGTATTAGGAAGCTCAATTAAAGGTTAATGCAGTAATAACTCTCTTCGTCCGAATTTGAGATACAAATGATATGTAAGAATTGAAGGGAGCTCAGTTTACAAATTGTACTAAATTTTGTTTTATATTATAATTAAAAATTAGACAGTTTAGTTATATTAATGGTCATACTTCAAATTCAGGGCGCACGGTAGGTGGAGCTGTTGGTAGCCTACAATATATGACTTATGACGTCAGACGGTAGCTTCAGATGTGACCAATCACGGCGTTATATTTTTTTGTTGTTTTGGAGCTTTGTAAATTTTAGTCTGTATTATTTACTAAATATCTGAACCTCTGATCGTTTATAGTTTTTTTTTCTAAGTTAGGTAAGGTTTCTTGATGTCTTTTATTGTTTTTTGTTTTGTTTTTGTATTTTTTGTTTGCTGCGAACGATAACAGCTTCTTACTGGCAACGTCGTAGCTTAGAAATAGAACCCGTTTTGCAAATGTCTTTCTTTCGTTATTGCGTTTTCGTGATCTCCATTTGCTTCTTTGTTATTCGAATTCAGCTTTAGTTTGTATAATCGTGAAAAACTTTTAGATTATTTAGAGGCGCATAAACTAATCAAGAAAACTATAAAAGTAAGAATTGTTTTATTAGGTGAGGTTTTTCTGCCAGTAAAAAGCTGTTGGGGGAAAAAAAACCCCAGTAAATTCATGGGGACTGCTCGTGGGGGAGATATCACTGCGGGGGAACCACCCAGCGATGATCCTGATTTTCAATCATTTCGGGTGGTCTGGTGGGCACAGCCCCCCAGTATATACTCATATACAAAAAAAATATAACGTCGTAAATGTTCACATCTGACGCTACCGTCTGACGTCATAAGACATATATTATAGCCCAAAAAATGTAGCCTATAAACAGCGCAACCTACCGTGCGCCCCGAAACTAAAGTGTTACCATATTAATTTCTTGTATTGGTATGTATGTATTATTTTATGAAGGAATTGATCAAATTTATTATTGAGTTAAAGTGATTCAAATTATAGCTCATAGATGAAGTTTTGTAAGTATTATGAAATTATATAATCAAGTAGAACATTATCTGCCCTTTGAGTTTATGTGAATAACAGTCAACGATTTATTAAGAAATGAATTACAAAGAGAGATTCAATAAATGTAAATATATAGCGAACAGTGTGGCAAACAGAATTTAGCGGAGAAGAGATAGTTATTAGTATATATAGGAATTAAAATTTCCCGAAAACGTGAAAATCAAATTTTTAGATCTATAAAATACAAATTTCACATTTACTCGTAAGAGATAATTGTTTATAGTTATAAAACCTTTCCTAAAAATTTCCATATATATTTACACATTATTATATATATTCAACCTTAACTAAACATTATTTTCATTACTTAACATTATTTCTACGCATTTGTTGCAAAAAACTCTTTCAATATTCTATTTCAGTCCAACTGATGATATTAATCTAAGTATAGGTCCCTTATTTGATTAATTTACAATAGATATTTAGACATTAAATAATTAGATATATTTTGTAAATTAATTCTAATACACTTTCTATGTACAATTTTCTTAATCACTGTATATTATGAATTATTTTATTATTTCTTTAAATCCTAAGTTTAAGTCATTTCTTTGATTAGTTTACACTAGATAATTAGATATATTTCTTAAATTAATTCTGACACACTTTGTATGTACAATTTTCATAATCACTGTTATTAGCAATTATTTTATCATTACATATTTATTTACTTCGCTGTTGGGCTTATTGTTATATTTTATACACTTGAATTTGGCACTTTCAGTTTACTTCGCACGTTTTTTGAACACTTTTAATGGCTTTGAATGTTGACATGTTCACGGCGTGCACGTCCGATGGTGGGATGTACACTGTACCCTTCAAAAACAACGCTGCTATTTCGTCCGGTAAAAAATGTCGCTCGATGGCGCAGTTTTAGCATGCAACTAACGTCGCCATGCAGTTCTTTGTTAAATGCTTTTCGAGCCTATAGCAGTTGAGTGATACCCTTATTTAAAACTTAAGCAGCCCACCTTTCTTGGCTCTTCTCATAATCTCGATGCTCAGACAGATGATCTTCACTATACTGCTTATTTTGCCGAAATTTCTACCTTTATAATATTGGCCCATCTCTGCTTCGCTGACAGCTCCGCCTTGATTTCTTCAAAGGTGTTGTCAGTGAAGAGTGGTTTGCTTCAAGTCCAGTTTTTTGAAGGTGGACCTTCGCCTCGTTAGAAATCAGGGGCTCCACATCCTCCATCGTGTAGCAGATAGTAGCGTAGTTGATAGGGCGGTAAATTAGCCGGATGAGTACTACATTAATATGCTTGTAGATATCCTTAATCACGGCTGTTCTTGACGGTTTAGCTCCCTCCGAAGAGTATGAATGGGATCTATTTTCACAGTCCTGGGGGCAAAATAATAAGAGCTCCACTAGGCGGTGGGCCTGCCTCCTTGGAGTACGCTCCTTCGACCCGCGAACAAAGATATTTCGATCCGACGAGCGAAGAAAAACATTCTCTTGTTAAAACGTCTTCTTAAATTAAACCGCATTTACCACGACTAGAATTAATGAAAGCTTCAGCTGAACTCACCAATCTCGCAATTTCCCAATCTTATCTGAATGTGATTGGATATTTTGTTACCGTTTATGTTTGAAAGAGCAACCAACGTAACGCTAAAGTCTGGTAAAATAAATTACATATAAATGTTCCTTTAAAATTCGTCTCAACTCTGATTGGTCAATTTGGTATTGCATAGTCAGCTAACGCGAAGATAAAGCTAACATGAATTTTTTCTAAACACTACATTTAACGCTGTTTGGTTCATTTTGCATAACTAAAGCTTTAGTAGGAAAAGTATATATATATATATATATATATATGTAGAGCAGCATTTTGTCACTGAATGCAGTTATTTCTTGTTCTATACTTCAGGACCATTCTACGCTCCCGCCAGATAAAGAAGTTGATATCCAGCTCTCGAAATTTACTTTACCTTTAGAGGAAGCTACAATCAAACTAGTTATCCAGCCTACAAAACCAACAAGAGAGAAATATACCATCTCGCTTCCATAAGCCCTTGAGTTGCTCTACAATTCCTTAAACAGTGGAAAGCTGAAAAATTGAGACATAGGATTAATAAAGAGTAGACAATGAATTATACTTGACTATTCTTAAAATTGTGTTAAGATATTATTTAGAAAATCCTGTGTTTTTGTTGCTGGGTACGTATTATATCTTCCAATATAAAGGAAGGAAATCGATTTAGGAAAGATCTGATTATGTCCGATAATCAAGTAAATGAGGGGATATTCTTGCTTATATAAATTAGATGAACAATGGAAGGTATCAGGGCTTGATTATTTGTACCAAGCCCACCTAAAGAAATAATAATAGGTCTATTAAAGAAATAGTAGATCCAAATGGTTCGAAAGAGCTAATTTCACGTCAATCTTCAAATTGGGAGAGAAATCTAATCCAAGTATATTCAGTCCTATTATTTTAACATCAGCATTTCTTAATCTATTAAAATCGATAATTTAAAATAGGATCACTCATTAGCTTAATGCAAATAGCCTAATCTTGAACACATAGCACGAACTTTAAGAGTATATATTTTGTTTTCTATAAATCTTGAACGATTTCATAAAATGAATTCCATCGACGATGATAACCAAAGGGGGGTGGGGATATAATTTCCCATCAAAAGTTAGGAGCAAAGAATAAAAATATAAATTAGTAAGTGAAGTGAACTTATAAAAAAATTGTGAAATCGTAAACGATTCCATTTTCCGGGGTTTTATTTCGTAGACTACGATTTTATTCATAGTATAGCCAAAAGGAAAATTAAAAGCAGCCACTGATAATCATTGTTCTAATTTATGGTTGTTTTTATTAAAGGTTGCAATATAATGAAAATTATATATGTCCCAGATTTACAATATCCTATCTATGAGGTCAATGCTCCTGTAATGAGAAATTCTAATTTATATCAAAACTTCGAAATTCAACAACGTTGCGTCCTATGAACGAATAAGTTCTATAGCCCTTAAATCTTAGGTTTTAAAAGCAAATGTTTAATTTGTTAAACATACCTTGATCACACAATATTTTGTTAAAAATTTCTCTTTGTTCAAGTGTGCTTTTGTAAAAAAAATTTAACATAAAGAGACTTTTGAAATATAGGCTAATATTGAATGTTTTGGAGTTTTTAAAGAAAAAATATTGGAAAAGAGAAAGATTCAGAAAGATTTTAGAAAATTATTAAAATAATGGCTGGTTTTACGTATATTTGAATATTTTTTAAAGTTCTTTCTCAGATGACATAAAAAATAAATATAATTATTGAGAATTTTGTAATTTGTAAAATGATTACATTAGCTGAATTTAAAAAGACTCATTGAAATGAAGGCCTGGCTGTTTTTTGTATTTTCATTCTGCAAAAGCAAATATTGATGGAATAAAAAAGTTTGGATGATTAATTTTAATATTAAATAATTGTCATAAAATGGTTTTCTTTACTTTACGCACAGAAAATAAGCATGAATCTGAACAAAAAGATCAAGAGTAACTTATTTGGAGATATGTACTTGAAACCTTTCAATTTATATTTAAGACAAAAAACCATCGCTATAGCCAAATAGACCGTAAGCCACTAGCTAAATGTTTGCCTGTAAAGCGCAAACTCCTCTTGTTTCTAAAACTAGTAATAGGTTAATTCCAAAGAAATTCAGAAGAAGTCAAAAGAAACAGGAGGATTCCAATCATAAATAAATATTAACTTTTTAAGAAATTAATGTCCTTTTAGAGAGAAAAAGAAAGTAGATTCCATTATTTTTTAAATAAGCGGTGCATATGTTTCTTGAATATTCATTCTTTTTTATGAAATATATAATATTATAACGAATACAAATTCTAGATCAGAGTAAACTCTGTCATTGTGCAGTGACTTAAATATATTCTAATAGGTGGTTCAATTTCCAGTTATTTTGGAGTAAGTGGAAGACCTTTCGTATTTTAACCTTGTGCGGGCGCAATTTGTAATGAAGGAGGTGGAGACCTTTTCAGTTAACCACTGAAGTAAGTTTGTTCAAGTCTTAATTAAAAATTGCTTTTTTTGAACTTATGCAGTGACACAAAATTGTTATCGAATAATTGAAGGTATCAAGAATTAACCTTTTCTACTGCGCTGAGTGGGATGAAATTTGATTATAACTCGGCAAATAATTATAAAATATGTCAAGTATAAGGTACTTGAAAACGTTTTAAAATCGAGCATTAATTTAGCCAAAACAATTAAAAAAGACCCAACTCAAAATATTAGATACACAATTACATGTAATCATACATTATAAGTTTAATATGGCTTCACTGTCCACGTCAGCCCTTAACGTCATTCAATCAAACTAAGTGATTCACGTCATTTGAGAAAGTTTACTCTGGAATTTTGGTGACACCATGGACATTTCCTGGATTTATAACAAGAGTGAGCTTCCCATTTGATATCTCCCATCGTACCGGAAGGCTTACACGAAAAAGTTCTCAGAGGATCTTTATAATTGATTATTGACAATCATAAAGATGGATTAGAGAAGAAAATTTAATAATCTGAATATATAATTTATCATAGTCAGAGCTATTATTCATAAATGAAAAGAACACAAAAGATCGTCTAACCTAGAGCAAGTTAAACATGTTCAAAAAATATCGGAATGTGGTACAAAGTATCTAAGTTAAAAAGTGAAGAAAAACCTATTCACTTCCTGAGCTACGCTTTATAAATAACCGCAGGAAGCAGGCGCGGTGGTTAGAAAAGATACTATTAGCAGGAAAAACCAACGAGTAGACTTTTATTCATGAGCCCCCCCCCCCTCCTAAGAAAATACTATTATCATTCATTCTCATTTTTAGAAAATGTAAAAACGGCAAATTTTGTAATCCTTTGTTCCAAAAGTCAACAATTCATTCTCTTCATTTTGCGAGACATAGTTTCTCTGACATTTGGTCTTCATATCCCTCCAATATCAACCGATACCATTTACTATTTAAATAAAACCTTTTCGAGTCCTTCCATGTCAGTATCGTTTTTATCATTGAAGTTTCTATTCTGATTTTTGTAAAAGATATTTATTATGGAACCCTAAAGGTTCTCGTGTTTTTTCAAACCAACAGATGGGAAGAGAAAGTTTCCAAACTTTATTGGTTACTGGATACAAAATAGATTATGCTCAGAGACCTTTTCTAATAAAATAAAAATTTATGTATGCTTCTTAAATATAACTCCTTGGGCTTTTTAGCAAAAAACTGTTAAAATTTACCTTCGAGTTGCTCCTTGTCAAAGACCTTTCGTTTCCCATATGATTTTCGAAAGACAAAAATGTAAAATTTACAGCGCATAACTGCTTCTTCGAGGTTAATTATTCCCAAATGACCAGCACTCCTCAAGCACTTATAGTTTGTGCTTATACAAAACAATCCACGACCACGCATTCTACGCATATGTGATATACTCGGCATACTCTACAATGTGAGGTCTTATCTCATATACACTAGTCCCCTTACTTATTTGCTTCAGATTACCATCTTCTTTTGTCTTTAATAAATCAGATTCGTAACGAACATATTTTTAAAAGTTCGCACTAGAAGAGAGACTTCAAAAGCTTTTGTGCCTTAAAGCTTATGATATTTATTAAAGAGGAATAATAGACTTTTCTTTTTCTTTAGAAATATCTCAAGAGAATATGACGAAAGAAATGTAGCTTTTAACCAATAATATTCAGTGTATTTCTCACTACGTAAGCAATATTAGGTCTTGAGGTATCTTGTAGAAGCAGCAATTCTAAATGGTTTAACAGTGTCGGTTTGTTTCAGATAGGTTCACCTTGAACATTGCGCAGTTTAATTGTGTGGCGTACAGGTCACTTTTTTATCTTACGAAATTAGATTGGTAATCAAAGATTACTTTATAAAACAATAATCGAAGATAGACTTAAGTGTATTTATTTGACTCCAAAGGAGTCTGGTCCAAGACGCATATACAGACTTATATTTTGTGTAGAGTAGATCTTCGAAATAGATAGGAAATACTTAGCACTCGTTAAAAAATAAAATTTCCTTAATTTTATTAGTTCAAATGTGCACGAGCATTGTTTAGTTATATGATTCTTAACACACTTAAGTCTTAAGCTCAAACATTTCTACGAATCCATTGCTTGTCTTCTATCTTAAATTAATTGCAACTCATCTTTCTCTTTTTTATAATACCAGGGTTCATCCATGATCACGACACATCCATTTCATCTAGCACATGTTTCTTTCCTCTGATTATATTTCCTGATTCAAACTTCAAGGTGAATTAAGTGGATTAACTAAACAAAGTACAAAGCTAACCCATTCATTACAACTATTAAATATTGGGCTCACTATGTAAAGATTTCTGTCAGGGCAGTGTTTTTGATAACAGGACCCACTTTCCGGCCTTATTTCTATTTTAAGACCATCAATAAAAGGTTGCTGATTGTTACTAAGATTTCCTAAAATTTCTCTTATCCGCGATTTAACATTATCTTTAAACTCCTTTGGCCAGACATATATTTGCCATCTCTGACCTCAATAAATTATTCACTCCCTCAAGGGACGGGCAAATTCATGAGAATTAGACCATCAGCTAGCCGCTATCACCACCTATAAATCTGTTTTATCTTATCAGGGTGACAAACTTCTCCCCCATTTTTATTTACTTTAATTTAAAGCTCATTACTTAAAAGACTTTTGATTTTTCATGGTCAAATTTCAAAGGGGTTGAATTCCAGACATAATATATTGGGTAAAATTCGCACAGGCGTAAAATTTGGAAAATAACAAAAATGTAAAGTATATACAAATAATTGGGGCCGCAAAATCATGTTAATTTCTCCTCTATATATTCTAAGTAATTACGTCTTTGTTTCAGTAATATATATATATATATATATATATTGACTTTTAAGGTCACGCATTTTATATGTGTTAAAAATATTTATATTGAATATATAAGTCATCAAACAGACTTGTGCAATATTTTATGCACCATAGAATTCTCAAGAAAATCATCACATCATCGCTTGAGCGATTTCGCGTGCGGTATATAAAAGAGATGTTTAAAGCGGATAGTTACTAATTCAGTTTCAACGGCGTTGATATTATTATTGCCTTATCATAATTTTTTGTATTCTCCAGCGTTCATTGTAAAGATATCCTGGTATTATATGGTAAGCTACATATAACTGTCTCACTAATTGAATAATATAATAACATATAATATTTTATTAGTGTTTGCTTTCTCTCTTATTTTTTATAATTGTAATTTGCTTGTTTTTTAATAAAATATATAAAAGCTCAATAACACTCTCTTTAATTTGTTACCTATTTAATATGTATGTTTATTTTCTATTTCAGTTGCTGAGTGCAAAGCATGTTTTTAAAGAAAAGTTTTTAACACGGAGAAGAACAAGAAAACCTGGAGAAATAACTTAGTCCAGTTTCAAGCACAATCAAGAAGAGGCAACATAGCAGTTTATGAAGCACTCTTAAGTGAACGAGGTAGCATGCCCCTGAAAATCTACGTCATTGGACGCTTCAAATTTCTTGACTCCACTGCCAAAGAACGGAGGGAGAGGATCGGCCTAATTGATCTGGAGCTAAAATCCCTATGTGGAAAAACATTGAATTTCCCACACGGCGTCTCCAATAACAGCGAAGACAGTTTTGGGGAAAATGAAAATGCAGCATCAACGAGGAAAAGCAAGCATAAACCAACAGGCTTAGAAAGACTCCATGCTACAAGTTCAAAGCCCGTCGTCCCACAGAGCAGCAAAGTTATGTCTCCAGCTTTCTGGTGAGGGCATTGAAATCCCAACACCATGTGAGTCAGCAATCCAAAAGGCTATCTACACAAAGCTGCTTATGTGAAGAAGCACTTGGTGAGCACGCTTCATCTGGATAACTGGTGCTTACACTTTGACGTCAAACGCATTGAGGACTTTGAATATCATGTCGTGGTCCTCAAGAATAAAGCAAAAGAAATAAAGTTGGCTGCGCTCAAATTAAAGGATAGGAAAGCTGTAACAATGGCAAAAGAGCTTCAGGGTGTGTAAGAGGAGTTCAACCTGTGGGGATCAATTTTTATGCTTGTCACCGATACAACAAGCGTGAAACCGGCAAAAACAGAGGCGTTTTTGTTCGACTGCAGCAAATGTTCGAAGATAAAGGTCACGTCAACCCAAGTTCATCAGTTGCCAGCACCATGTCTTGGATGGGATTCTTCGCGGTGTCATGAACGATGAGCTCCATGGGTCGACTAAATAACCAAACATAGAGTAATTCTTTGTGCAGGATTTGATTAGCAATTATAATAAATTGAAAGCAGCCTTCAGCAACGGTAAAACTGAGATTAAGTAAACAGTCGGCTGGAGAAATTACCTGAAGTTTCTCTATCACCTGTGCCATTCTTTCCCTTCTTGCGTTCATTCTGATGCCTGACACCTGGAGGAGACTGCGTAAAATCTGTTCGTTCAATTCTTACTCATGGGCTGAGCATTGGTTCAGCACCAACTTGTTCCGCGCTGAAGGTTTTATGAACTATCTGAAGCTCTGAATGAATACACAGCAGGTCTCAAATGCTTGAAATTCCCCTAGAAAACAGATGAATCTCCTATCGATATTGCCTAAAGCAACCAGTGCTGTAAGTATGCAGTCATTGTTATACAAGACTTGCACGGGTCCTGCCGCAACAAGGACAACCTATCACTGAGATTCATTCTGTCCAATAACATTGTTGTAACTAATTTACTTCCTTGTGTGTTTGATGACCATATATAATGTTATATATATATATATATATATATATATATATATATATATATATATATATATATATATATATATATATATATATATATATATATATATATATACATATATATATATATATATATATATATATATATATATATATATATATATATATATATATATATATGTGACTCATAAGCTTGTGTTCAATCTTGTATATGCTGCCAATGACTTACAACACTGGACCAAATACCACACAAATAAGAGTATTAAAATAATTTTGTGCGTGAGGTTTTTTTATCAAATCAACTTGAAAGTAAGATTTTATATAATCTTTAATTAAAGCTCATCAAATTATGACACAAGAATATGAGATTGTAAAAAAGTCATCACACTAATATATATATATATATATATATATATATATATATATATATATATATATATATATATATATATATATATACAAGTAGTCTGGGGTAAATATATAAATTTAATTCAAAACTATTATACTTGCCTTTCTCTCGCTTATAGATTGACCAATTGCTGATTTCTTTATGGCAAACATGAAAATAATACAATAAAACATATGCATTTTAACCGAGAAATAAACGAGAATTTTATAGAACATTAAATCAATTCAAATTCCCCAAACTCATCACTATCTTTAATGAACCCCTCTAAAATTCAACTTGAAAAAAACCAGATGTTTCATTTCGTATTTTGAGATCAAACTTAATATAAACAATGATGAAAAAATTAGCCACCGGCCATATTTCGCAATGGCTCACTCACACAAAGGTGTTAAAATAATAAATAGATCAAAGAGACCACATCTTTGTATCCATAATTATATCTTAATTTTAAACATATAAATTAAAGAGATGGATGGGAAAAATAATAAGATTTCATAGACATATTTTTGTTGCGTATTTGCGTAGAAGATTTTATTACCCCTTTATTTGCCAATAAAACTTGATGGAATTATGTAGATATGTCTAATAATAAATTTCTTATCAATGAATCCACATTTGATTTTCAATTAAAACTGGTTCATTAAATATGGCGAAAGATTTTGTATAAGGTAGAGGTATGAATACCTATTTGAGCAAGTGTATAAACTCTTAATTATCAAAACGCTGATTCACTGAAGCTAAATAGGGTTTTTTAACCAGGCATCCTTGCTAATATAATTTTTATATAGAAGCTTAAGAGTGTCGTAGAATAGTCTCTCGACGATATACCATGAAAAACTATTCGTTGAGGGAATTCATTTTAATATTTCAAGTGCGTAGTAATCTGATTGACCGAGCTTATTTATCTTCAATATGCTTAAGAAGTGGAACTAAGCTCAAGGATAATAATATGGCTATCTTTAATAAAATAGAGTTTTATTCAGTAAACTATCAACAACACACAAAAAGAAAATGTTTACACAAACGGAGAATGGAAAGGGTCGTGAGAATATCTGACTAATCCGAGGATTAAGATTTGGAGAGATTTAAAAAGCTCAGCTTACGTAATTACAAAGTTGTTGTGCAGAGGAAGATGATGCGAAGGAATCTTTCGCGTACTGGTGATTACCAGCAGAAGGGTTCTTTGGGGGCTTATCCTTAGTAAAGGGGAAGGACTGTCTTAAGAGAGTAAGAGCGAATTGGGGCTAGGAGGTACGAGCGAAATTTGTGACAGCAAATCATGGATGTTTTAGATGAACAATGGAGGTTATCGTTGAAACCAATCGTTCTCTTGAAGAACGTTGAAAAGGGGGGAATTAAATTATCCTGACGTGATGTCTTGGGAATGAAAACCGTTTCTTGACGAACGGGCTTGAAGAACAATGGCTGTTCTAACGTTGCTCTCTTTCTGAACAACAGGGGGGGGGGGTGAGAACCGTCTCTTGTCAACGGGCTCAAAGAACAATGGCTGTTCTAACGTTGTTCTCTTTCTGAACAGCAGGGGGGCCTTGTTGACTTGGCATCTGGAAGGCACGAACCTTGGCACTCAAGGGATATTGTCCTCTTCTGGATAAATAAGGTGGTTCTCGAGGTAGAGAGTTCCTATTGTGCTCAAGGGAGACCGGATCGTCGTGATGCTTCGCGAAGATAATCTGGATCTGATCTGCTTCAATCGGGGAAAGCTATGTATAAATAGTCGAAGCCATCCCCTTGGCGTAGCGGACAATTGAGTGGGAGGCTTAGGTGGAATGCCCCGGTCGCGCCTGGGAAAATATCTTATCTGCCTATAAGCCTAAATCAATCTGGCGAGATCGACGTATGGAGGCGAAGCGGGGTTTCAACCTCCTTGATTAAATATTTGCTAAGGTGGGCGTTTACGCGATCTGCTTCCTCTCGCAGATGCACGTGGGTAGACAGGTGTTTCTAAACATGTGATTGCGGCTGAATTTAAGCGGCCTCAGACCGTTCTATCACAAAGAGCACTAAATGAAAACTAATGAATAACAACCCAAAGTTAAAAAGAATTGAATTAAATCCCATAGTATCCAAAAATGTTTGTCTAGAATTTATATTTAAATGAGAAAATTAATAAGTATCTTTTTAAGAAGCTTAAAGTTTTTGTGTAAATTTCTTCATAGAGGTAAGACAATGATGAGCCTAATATTTATTGTGAATTATGCTATTTTAAAAAAAAAAAGTATGTGAATGAGATGAAACATAAGTTTAAGTAAGAAATGTTCAGGAGCTATTGGAGAAATGAATCGTTCTTCTGAATAACTTTGAATAGCCATTGTCTACTAATCAAGTCCCATCGAATGTGATTTTAGATTCATATGTGAAGATATATTTGCTAAAATCACTTTTCATGGATAGCTAGGCGTTATGAAACGTTCATTTTTGTTCTTTTTCGTTACGAATGATCTTTTTTTTTAATTATAACGTTATAAAATTTCCTGAAAAAATTAGATCTTATTACCCAGAGACTATAGAAACCCCAGCATGTGGGAATATATATGTCTTCGGTCCTAGCATAAGGGCTTTTAGGCATTTCTCTTTTAATTTGAGAAATATGTGTAACGATAAGATTCTGAAATTCTGGTTGAACCATTTTTTTTCTTGACTGAATGCCATTCCTTACAATTTTCGTCCAATAATTACGCTTCATATCTTAAGCAATTTTGAGAGAAGAATTTCCTTTTGCTATTTCCTTTGAGAAATAACGCTTCTCTTAACTGAAAATTTCTTCTTTCATGCCCATTTAATCAGAAAAGGCTTCTTACAAATGATGTCTGGCCGGTCGTAGGTAATCAAATTCCAGATAAATAGCGTTGTATTTACTAATCTATATTATTACATCCATAAACGTGTGTAAACAAAAAAGTTTGAAAAACTATGTGTGGAAAATGATGAGAAGATAATGATTTTGGCGTATTATTCTAAATATACTTAGAAATTTAGTCCTAAATCATATCTAAGCGGTCTAGCAGTCCATATTATGTGTGGAAGATTTTGATTCCTCTTATGTTGGTTAAAGCACAAAAAACTTAAAATCTCCTGCCTACCATCACTGACTCAAGCCTAGCAAAGTTCTTGACTATGTCTACGCCTATCACATTAAGAATTATAAAAGGTAATCTTGAAAAACTTCATATTACAAGATCAGTTTAACCTTGAATAAGTGACATGAATAAAATTTATAAAGCCAAATAATAAAATAAAAGCTGCAGAATCCTGCCTAATTTAACCACTAAAATACTCATTAAGATTAAACATTCCTTACCCCATTAAACGTCAAAATAAAAAAAAGTCCGTGTAATCTTTCAAGGATCTGATGCCTAATTAACATTTTCAAAATTATTGGCATAATGAGTTCAGTATCTCGTTGCCAGGAGTGGCTAGATGAATTCATGTATGTATAATTAGGTACGAAAAAGAAATCAGCTAGGAGGGGCGGTCAATAAGTTTGCACTTCGAAAATAAGGAAACAAGATATGAGGAAAAGTGTTTTATTATTTTGCAATATAACTACCCTCGACTTCAATGCACTTGCGCCACTTTTCTCTGAGGCTTCAAATTCCCGACAACCAGAAATCTTGAGACCGCTGTTCAATCCTCTCCTGGACGGCGAGTTGGACATCTTTATCGTCCCCATACCGGTGTCCACGAAGTGAAGCCTTGAGCTGGCGGAATAAAAAGCAGTCGATAGGGGCCAGATCTGGACAATAGGGGCTATGGTTGAGCTCCTCGTATCAACACTCGCGCAAAGCAGCTTGTGTAACTCTGGCCTTGAGGAGAGGGGCATTGTCGTGGAAGAGCAGGACACCGCGTGTCAACTTGCCGCCCCGCTTCGGACGGATGCACTTCTTCAACGCAGCCAGTTAATCGTCATAATATTGGCCTGTGATGGTGCTTCCACGAGGCGCATAGTCCATTATCAACACTACCTCAGAATCCCAGAAGATGGTGGTCATGATCTTCCTGGCTGAGGGTTGGGTTCGGAACTTGAAGCTCCTGTGCTTCCAGGCCATGCTTTCGAGCTTGGTCTCCTGATCCCAGTGATGGACCCACGTTTCATCTCCTGTTACTATGCGTGACTCGAATCCCGCTGGGTCTTGGTTGTACAGTAGCAACAGCTTCTCCGAACTTTGACGACGTTGAAATCGATCATGGCGCGCGAGGTTTCGTGAGGTTTCTAGGGACCCAACGGGCAGAGAACTTGGTAATCGCTAAATTGTTGTGGATGATGTTGATAACACTTCCATGTGATATTCCAAGTTTTCGCTCAATTTCTTCGACCTTCATCCGTCCATTTTCGAGGATCGTCCTCTCCACACGGCGCACATTATCCTCGTTGGTCACGTCTGACGGGCTTCCTGTACGGGGGTCATCTTCAAGGGACTCACAACAATGGCAAACCCCCTATTCCAGCGAGCAATGGTTGCATAGGAAGGGGCGGTGACGGTGTACACTGCAACCATTCGTTCATGGATCTCTTTTGCATTTTTGCCTTTCTTGGTCAAAAATTTGATCACTGCGCGGTGCTCAACCTTCTCCATTGTTGAAATATTTGTGACTGACGATTGGCAAACAGCTACTGCTTCTTAAATAGACGAGGCAGGAGCCCGCGGTTGCAGTTCCTAACTTGTCATAACTTGTCCTAACACCCCCACAAACAGCCATCCCCCTTGCTCTGTTTTGCCCTACTGATTCGCAAAACATATTGACCACCCCTCGTATTATTATATTCAGCAAATCTTATATTTTATTCATTTTCTAGTAGCATTTTTTGCGATTTATTCCATTTCCCTTAGTATTCTTTGTATCCTACAATTTTCTTATCAGCAATTCTTTACTTTTATCCCTTTTTTATCAGCAATTTCTCTCTTTATTACTTATTACCAAGAATTCTTGACTTTTCTAAAAATTTTATTCAAAATTCTTTTTTGATTATCATAATTTTATGACTATTATTAACTCAATCATCTGCAATTCTTGTTATTTATTCCTTTTTTATATTCAATAATCCTCTTACACCTGATTACTCTATGAGCAGGACACCCTCCATGTCAGTGCCGCAAGCATTCTCACACTAGACTAAATCTTCCTGAGATTTATTTCTCTCCCCACCCCCTCCTCCCTTGGTTGACAAGCATGTTTTCAACATTTTTCTCAGCAGTGGATTCAGTCGGCTCGTCGACGACCATCTTTCTTACACGTTCAGGCTTAACCATATTTGTGAAGAGGGAGAGGTGTTCCAGCCTGACTATAAGCTCTAACTGTCTCTGTCTATTGGAGGGATGGGTAACATGCAAGAATCCTTATCACGATTATCACTTTTTAATAAACATAACTTTCCTATCCTTTTATTACCTGTTAGCAAATGTCATATTTCCCATGGCAAGCCTGCTGGTGACATCAGGAGGATCTGCAGCTATAGATCTTCCGCACAATTTCACTCTCTCCACATTCAACCTTTTTATACCTCTCTCTCATTTAGAACCATATGCGTGATACTCCATCAAACATAATTTGGTGGAAATTCAAGTTTATTAAAAGATATGAATTATGAATTTAATACTGGTTTATTGTGAGTAAATTACCCATCAAGGAGTGTTTAGTATTATCGTAGAGTCGAATGTCGATGGTGGCCGCGGATTGACTCCACGGTGAAGGTATTAGGGAACATGGCAAAAATGACGGGGGGGGGGGGATATAAATCTCAGTACGCAGGCTAATTAATCAAAATCGAGTGTGATTTGCGTAAATAATCATTTCTTAGAGGTTCTGGGTTTGTAGAAACTGATGGTAGGAAAATAACTTTACTATATACAAAGAAAATATTATTAGCAAAAGTAAATAAATGACAATAAATAAGATGAAATCTGGGGTACCAAACGGGTGGCTCTTTCTACGGTTCAAATTATCTTTGTGCTATGTTTTAATTTTGTTTTTTGCAGTGTTATTGTCTGTGTTTTCACCATTTGCTGTGTTGCTTTTTTGTGTTTTTTTCAAGCCGCACGTTGTTACCTCCGCTCTGTCTTCCCGCACCCACGTGTTGTTTTTTTTTCAAGCTGTCTCGTTGTTACCTCCGCTCTGTCTTCTCGCCCTAGCCTCGCCCCCCCTCACCAACCGCTAATTCTGATCCGTAACTATTTTTCCCCCCTCGTTTCTTGTTTCTATCGTAATTTTATTTGTTCACACTATTCGATTACTCTTTATTTTGTCTCAATTATTGTTTTTCCCGTTATTTTGTCGCTTAAGCCACTCTACTTATATAGTTAATTTGCTTTTCTCCCATTATTGTGTCGTTTGCCACTCTACTTATATAGTTAACTAATTTGTGTTATGATTGATAGGTTAACGATTCTTGCCCTCAATGGAACTGCTTTTAAGGTTTCTCAAAACACTCTTACTCACATTAATGCATTGGGAATTTCTCGTTCCCACCGTCAGACTAAACGTGGTTTCCGTTTAGCTCCTGCTCTTAGAAAACTTTTTTCACTTGAATCAAGCCCCCCCACTTAGCCCTGATTCTTCTTCACCTGCCCCTTCACCCGTTCTCTCAACATCTCTCTTCAATGTCAGAAGCCTCTCGAAGATGGCTGACTACATTCATGACCTGTTCGTTAACACTCAAGTCATTCTCCTTGGACTCACGGAAACTTAGTTTGCTTCTTCTGTTGCTGTTTAAATATCGCTACCCCTGATCGTTACGTCCACTCCCATACTTCCGGTAACTCTCGCGGTGGTGGAGTTGCTCTCATTCACAGTGCCTCCTTCCCTCTGAATAATCTGCCCTCTCCCCCTCTTCTTTCTTTTGAGACGCTCATCAATTGTCCTGATTCCACCCCCTCTCTAACTATCTTAGTCCTCTACGGCCCCTCCCCCAGCTCCTCCCTCGAGCTTTGGGGCGCCAGAGGCGCCCCAAAGGAACCCCTGGTTTCTCATTAGACGTGGTGTACCAGGGGGGAGGGGATATTCTCGGGGAACTTCGCAGGCTTGTGCAAAAGCTCTCGACGCCGTGGGTCTGGTGCCGATCAGTGGATGTGACCCGGAAGAATGGGATCCCGACACGGATCACACTGCCGGGCGACATTCTTAAGGTGTCTCCTTGGCTTTGACTGGCCCAGCCAATTTTGATAAGAGTGCTGGGTTCAACTGACCGTGCAAAGCTCTCGTTGATCCCTTAGAGCTTTCTGGGCGTACAGTTGCATCTTTTCTCAGTTGTCACGGGTATATGTTAAAATCTATTCGGTGAAGTAACTTTCTCTTTCTGAAAACTATTAGAAAAACAGCCAGCATAAATACAATACGAGAAATCGTTAATCACAATGAAACGAACCAACTTAAAACAAGACTACAAATCGTTAATATGAAATAATCGAACCAGCATAAAAAGCAGATAAGGAGTCCTTAATATTAGTGAAACAAGCTAGCATAAATAAAGTTTAGAGATCTTATGAATTTTTATCGGATAAAAATCAGCATAAAAACCGGAAGAGGATTCCTTAAAATGTGAGAAAAAACCTGCATAAAGCAAGAATACAGGTCTTATGAAAAGACCAGGAATTTCATTATGAAAGAAACAAACTAGCCTAAAAACCGGACGAAGATCAATTAATATGAGAGAAACAAACGAAAGATCGTTAATAAGAAAGAAATCAACCTGAATATTGCAAGACTATAGATCGTTAATATGATTTTACCAACCTAGTTTAAACGTAATACCACGAATATGCTTAATGATGTACGATGATCACTATCTCCTGAGTTCTTAATTTATTTTTGTGGTTTACTGCTTACCTTTGTTTTAGGTGGGCTCTCAGCAAGCATGGAGAATAAGGTAAAAGGAAGAGGAGAAAAACAATTCAAACAGTAAACGAGTGGAACTGATTCTGGGTGAATGAGATTTCCTCAGCAAAATAATCATCACTCTCAATTATCGGGAGGTAGGTTTATATACTACTGTGTCCTAGGTGTATGTAAAAAATACATAATCAAGAGTACTAATTTAAGTTACTATAAAGAACTTTATACAAGATGCGGCCATATAAGGAAGTAAACTACTATATCTAACTATACTTACCATAATAGTCGTAATATCGTCATTTAAATATTGTTAAATTCATCTCTTGTTATGCAAATTTTATGACTGAATCTTAAAACTCCTCAATTAAGTCCAACGTAGTCGGATCAGTTCGATATGTGAGGATTTTGTATAACTTTGCCTACAATAAAAGTGAATACTTGGGTGGCTTAGCCGTTTACAACCAGGTTATCTAGCGCTTTTGCTGATTTAAATTTTAGCGTTGAGACGCTAGAGTGTTTTGGGGATGAAAACTTACAATTGGGTGGTTATTTTTTCAGAGAACTAACTAACATTCATCATGACCGCAAGGTAAGGCATCCTACATAGACAGATTTGGGAGTTATTTACTTTTCCTATCTCTACCGTCTCAAAAGACACCACTGGTCCCTCTTGTTAGGCTAAGAGCATCATGTACAAAATAACAACCTCAATTTACCAAGCCAACCTAGTAAACCCAATATAAATAAAAAAAAAAAATTTAAGCCTATGTAATTTCAAGAAGAGGGAATCAAATGTAAATATTATGCAGAGGAATTGGTTAAAAATATGCAATTTTAATTTTATTGATAAAAGTATAGGAGAGGTTAAATTAATGGTTTTAACATCATCTCCTCTAAGCTAGCATTTCATTTTAGCATCCTTGCCTACAGTTTTCGCTGCACCATAGGAAATTCCCACCTGCTGTTATTATTATACTTCTCTAACTCCAGCGATAGATAACTAGGATTGTAAGGAAACAATATCTCATTCTAATAATAGAGGCATTGTTCGGCCACCACAACGTTCTGGCGCTTAGTAGTGTAACCCGATTCCTTACCCAACCCATCACTCCCCTTGACCCGCTGGCCACCAGAAGGCCTCCTCCAACCACCAGATGTACGAATCATCAGATTTCTGTGCCAGCGACCATATCAATCCGAAGGGAAGGAAACCAGGTGCCATAACAATGGGTAAACAGGCACAATTTCTCGCTAAGATTTGGGACCTAATTTCGTATCTTAAACGAAATTAGTGGAGCGTGGCCAAAAGCCAAAAGATGCCTTTAGGGCTAATTGAAAGACGCTCTGAGAAGAGTAGTTAGAGGAGCAAGGCTTAATTCCTATGCCCTCAGCCCCCCCCCTTTCTTCTACCCCTAGGGGGTTGGTGAAGTATATGGCGGATAACTGGAGAAGAACAAGGAAGATCGAGTTAGTCATCGAAACGACAAAGTCCGGCAGCAGGGCCCGGCACCAAGGGAATCGATCAGAACTTAAGAGAAAGCTTATTCAGAGGCAGTTTCTGGTAGCCACACCAAAAATTAGCATTTTTTATACGAAGATCGAGTCTGAGATCGACACGACGAAGTTCAGCGGCACTGCGCGCAATCAAAGAAAGGAACCGAGAATAAGCTTATGCTGAACCTGTTTCTGGTAGTCAGACAGAAAATTAGTTCTGTCGTATTGAGAATCACTACCCTACATTTATCGTCAGAGAAACCCCATATCCCTGTTTGCAACAAAAAACAGAGATAGTCCCAGCCATTGAGGAATACCCAAAGTGAACTCCCTCCCCCACCCCTTCCCAATTCGTCCAAGGATTCACTGTTTGCTCATCGCTTGTCATTGCGAACCATTCCAAGATTAACCCAAAGATTGGAAAAAGCATACCTTCACGTGCTCAACGCTATCAGAAACCCTCACCGAAATCGCCTGTTACTTCAAGCCCGTTTCCGCTCCAGTCAGACAGCTGCGTGTCTGTGAACACGCACACGCGCCTAATCACCAAAACATTTTTTCATCTACATAAAAATTTAGGCCAAGTTTATTCTCTAGCCAGATTCACGTGGGATCTTTTAAAAGTAAAGAAATTCAATTATTTTTTAGTGTGAATTAGCATTAAATATTAAAGTGAGCTTTGAGTCAACCATTAATTTATATTCATTTGGTTTAAATTAGTAATTCTAACATAAACTCGTTTATTAATAGCTGTATAGTTTGCTATATTAGATTTCACTTTTTTATGTTCTAATTAAAGATATATTCTTTTAGAAGTATTTAATTTAATCCTAGAAACGTTGCACATGACCCTAGGAATCCTCAAAGATTAAATAATGTAAAATAATATAGCACTCTTAGAGAAAACTTAATCAAGGAGTTATTCAACTATGTAACAAACCTACGTACGTACACTAAATCAGCACTTACAATACCACGGCAAGGATTCAATACCTTGATGGTAGCTAAGCCTTGGAAAAGAGATCTAACTTTTATGCAGTTCTTACTGCGTTTATAATTTTCGTTTTGATATTACCAATGAAATAATCAACGCTGGAATTCGGTCCTCTATAATCAAAGCAAGAACGAGTCTGAAACATGTTCTCAGCCAAAATTACGTTTATTAAGAACAGTGAACCCCGAAATTTTCACGTCAAAAATGGCGGGCATGAAAGTACTCATGTCAAAGATGATGACCCCAAGATTACTAATTTCAAGAAAACGAACCTAAAATTACTCCTGCAAAGAATGGCGAACGTAAAATTATTTATGTTAAGAATATGGAAACCAAAATTATTAATGTAATGATTAGAGAACCCAAAGTTACTCATATGAACAATTGCGAACAAAAAGAAACACTCATGTCCAGAATAGGGAACCTATATTTCTCATGTCAACATTAACTAACCCAAAATTACTCTTGCCAAGAACAGTGAACAAAAATATATTAGATTCGATATTCTTGACATGATATTACATATATCTTTTTCATCAACTAAACTATGAGATAACCGAAATGAGTTATCGGTTTTTCGCTGAGTGAAAATACCGCAAATCTTGTATATTTAGTTGATGATGTTCGGACTCGGCGACTTTATGGAGGTGACTTTCTTTGTACACGACGTTAAAATTCTGATTCTAATTTAGAAATACAGGACTCAAAGAAGTGGTCAAACCTGTAGATGAATAATAAGGAGGGCCAGATTCAAACTTGTTATTTGTGGGAAATAAAAATCAATAGAATGGAGAAGTGTGCTATCGTAAGTAAGAAAAGAAATCGAGAATAGAAAGTAAATATAAAATTATAGTCGATTAAATATTACCTTTCTAAGATCGGCTCAAATATTCTCGCTACTTTTAAGGATCATATCGTGTTCACGTGTTATCTTAAACTCGAGCTCTGATTGTACATAGGATAAAAATCCAGAAATTCCAGTGGAGTCATGCAGTAGTGGGACCTGTGACACATGGGCTAATTCACTTCTTTCCTTTACGCTTTTCTTGTTTTGTTGTTTTCCTAACTTTTTTAGTTCGGGGCACTTTTCCTCTTTTGTTTATTTCTTTAGTTTTGTAATACCCGTCAGTCTTAATATAGGCATTTTGCCACTTTGGTTTTTAGTTTCCATATACGGTTTTATGGTCTTGATTTTATAGCATTTTCCTTATAATTATTTTAAATGTAAATTGGTCGTATGTTTTCGCTTGCAGTTTGTTTACCTTGGGAATAACGATGTTCTCTCAAATGTGTGTTGCCTATGTTGGGGTATATCTACAAACATATTACACCCTTATGAAACTTACCGCATATCTTATTACTTACTTCATGAATAAAAGAAATGCAAACAATGAAATGACTGCCATTTAAAAATCCATTTTATCTTTCGAGATTAATTGTATATATTCTCATAAAACCTAAAGCAAGAAAACAAGCTAATTCTAGAAGTGACTCAAATAAAGTCTTTGTACCGTTTAAGGTGTTGTCTTTCTCAGATCTTCCAACAAAGCAAGATAATTTATCATATATTTATCTGCTCAAGTTGAGTGACAGTATATTAGGGATATTTGTCTGAGAGAGAGATGGCGGCATCTTGAAAAAGTTTGAGGATCGTTGAGGTGAAAAAGTTCATTCGTCAATTTGTAACCTCCATACAAATAAACCTAGCCTTTGTCATCAATTCTAAGACGTCAATGGACCTACCACAGGCAATAATTGTTTCAAAGGACCAATAAGTAAGTCTTTGCCAAAGGTTGAAGCGTTAGAATGAGATGAATAGTTCGTTCCGATCACAGATGAACCTGAAATTTTAATGACAAATGAAGTCTTATCGGATTTATCCTCTTATCAGAAGTATCTTTAACTCGTTGCCAAATCCCTTCCTGGCTTGAAAATTGATCTACAACTGCCCATTTTAAATCCAGGACCCAATGCCCAATCAAAGTAGTTGAAGTTAGCCTTTTGCCCTTGCGCAACTTATCTCTCCAAGCATCCTTTTAAAGGTGAAGTTAAGAAGAACCTGCATAATCTCATTATTTTACGTCGTCACATACTCAATTCCTTTCTGGTTTGTGATTCAAACTCGAGCAGAAAATTTTGATGGCGCAAATCTCATTATTTGCCCAATCAAATGTCTCCGCCTTCAGCCTCAATCAACGCAAGACATCAAATCATGAAATGTTGACCCAGATAATCCACTCGTCTCTCTCCTCTGCGATGATTATCTGCAAATTTTGGCACCTTTCTCGTTCGTATGATCATGTCCCTTTGCTAAATTAGCAAAGTTGGTGATAAGTCGGTAAGAAAATTCGTTGTTCCTCCCCTCAGCTTCAATGTGAACACAACACCATTGCTGAACTTATCAATTGGGATTCAGTTACAATTTACGAGTTTACCCTCACTTGCGATCTCAACATTGCCGAACCTTACGATTTGATTCTCAACAAATTTGAATTGCCATCTTTCCCAACCCAAACCCAAACCGTGGAGCACCTGATTCATTTTAATTTATGAATAATATCAAAATAAAAATAACATAAAATCCTCTCTCTTTTTCCGAACCATTTTATGGATTCTATGTCTTCTTACTATAAGTGCTCGTAAAGATGTAGAAAACATAAACTTGGAATATACTCGTTTTGCAGGCATAAAATAAATGAAGAGCTCAGCGTCTCGTTTGGAACTTTCGAAAATTTTCCTTTTCTTTCTCCTTCATTAATTTTTACTTTTCTTTACCCAAACTCCATCATGCATCGACCTCATAAATTATCGTGGCATATAAAAATCCCTGTTTTCAAGCTTCTTTGCTGATTATTGACTCAAGTTTTTTGTTCTAGAGATGTCATTGTATAGTTTAATTATTGACTCAGGGGGTACAAATTTGCTGTCCCGCAACCTAATGTTCCATGTTGTTAGAACTGTTTCTTTTAAATGGCTTTTAATGTTCCGTACCAATTGAATGTGACACAATGATGCTTTTAGACTCGCGTAAACAATATTTCAGGAAGTGACCGCCACCTTCCTTTCCTGTTAATTGCCATTAAATCTTGACAGAGCCAGAAGTTTCAGAGGAAAGCAAATGTTTGCCCCAAAGAAAATTTTTACAATTTCTTTTTTTCCCTAAAGTGCAACTGATTCAATGTCATAAATTTGCTTGCATAGGAAAGTCACTTGTTGGGTACATTACAAGAGAAGGTTAGCATAGCGCTCTTCAAGGAAACACACCTTCACAAAGCGCCTGTATAACATATATAGATGTAAGAAAATGCTTACAAGTAAAGGTAAGTCTTCCAGGGACTCTAAATAACAGCGGAGGAGCGTGTCTATAATGAGAACAAATATTCGTCATGCCCATTATAATCCTGGCATTTTAGTTTGTATTCCCTATTTAATCATCGGGAATGAATTTTCACTTAAACCTATTTCTTCACGAAACTCATTTCTAAAATATGTAAGCGACGATGCATTTGCGAGTTTGGCCTTTTTATTTTAAAACCGCTACACTCTTAGCGATACTTTGTATCTTAATTAAAAAAAGCGGGAAATTGCTATGAATTATTATCAAATGAATTGTACAAATGTGGATGAGATTAAAATCTTTCAGCTTCAAATTAAAAACAAAAAATATGAAAGAATAAAACCTGATCGCACAGAGGATTACGATACAACATTCAATTAAAATCAGCAATAGCCAGAAGGATATACTTTATATACGATCAAAGTAAAAAAACAACATGATTTAATAGTTTATCCAAAGTGTTTTTAAATCATTTAGTTAATTTCGGCAGGTATCATTCGTAGATGAACCTATTTGGCAAATAAATAAATCAGCAAATTTAACCTCCTGAAATAACCACACATTTCGATTATATATTAGTTATTATGTTTTCATGTGCCTATATATGAAAAATGAAATAAATTTGCTAAATATTCCTTTGATCTTCAATAAACGTAGCCATTGTAACACCTTCGGGCTTTGAGGAAGTTTTTCAAATGCAGTTTGGCCACATCGTCTAAATATTTAACGTTACATTGCGTACAAAGAGGCGAGAAACAAGATTTATACAGAAAAAATGCTATCTTTCGATTCATGAAAAATATTCTGTGAATATATTCTAGCACTGTAGCCAGTTTTACACTGTCTTGTGATTTAGGATCGTTGCTTATTACATCTACCTTACTTTTTCTTACGGAAATTCTAAAGCTCAATACACTTTCGTATCCTCCATATGAATGGTCTTTAAATAAGGTGACTCAATTTTTAAATGTAAATAAAACCAGTTGTGTGTGATATATGCTCTCAATTTATTTTAAATTTGAAAGTACATTTTATGGCATTGAATGTGAAATATGACGTTGTTCTAATGTCCGCTGCGTCTTCCCTTGGTGGAGTGGATTCGGGAGGCCCAATGTTAGATGACTTTCTCGCATAAATCTGGCTGAATTTGCTGGATGTTGTTCGTTATGTTGACTTTGGAAACATCAACTGTTTGCGGATTATTCTCATAGAACAGCGATTTAAGGTACCCCCAAAGAAAGTAATTTAATAGCGTTAAATCGCATGATGTCGGTGGCCAGTTGACGTCGCCGCCGCGCGAGATGACCCTGCTCTGAAATTGCTGGGGCAAAATGTTGATCGTGCCGTGCACTGTGTTGGACGCAGCGCCGTCCTGTTGGAGCCACATATTGTCAGTATCTATATCAGGCATATAATCCAAATGCTCTAGAGCCCAATCAGCGAACACACAGCGTTGTCTATGGTCGTTTACCTTAAGCTCCTGGGTAAGTTGGATTTTGTACGGGTGCAGACCCAAGTACCTACGCATAATTCGCCAAACTGAAGTAGCAGAAAGGCCAAGTTCTTGTGAACGACGAGAAATTGACTGCCTTGGATTTTCCCGTACACTCTTATTTACGGCAGCGATGTTTTCAGCAGACCTTGCGTTTCGATGACGTACGGGCGTTGACTGATTGTTGATCGACCCTTTTGCCTCGAATTTGGCCAACAAGCGTCGAACAGTGGACTCGGCAGGACGATTGTGGATAGGATAGAAATTACGTAATGCGTGGAACGTTTGTCGAGCGGAGCATTGATTTGAATAATAACATTTGATGATTTGCACACGCTATTCAACGCTATAACCTTCCATACTGACTTGCAATGTACTACTGAACAGCTCACAGTGAGGTTGCCTTATGACGCTTTAACAACATGGCTCTAGGGTCCTTGTTGAAAGACACTTTACATACTCGGAGTATTTAATTATTTTTAATTTATCATCATAAAATTTGTTACAATATCAGGAAACTAGTTGGATAGAATCAAATTCCTTCTTTATTTTTAATTTCCGCTGTTGACTAAAGACTTATCTTAGAGAGGATAGCGGGCAAAGATATCTGAAATATCAATGCCCACGACAATTCTTTGGGCCTTGCCCCTGTAGAAAATGTAGCTAGGTGTGGCTAGAGATGGATCAGGTTAAGTAAAATTGAGGTAAATGAGTCAATGCCTAAGGGCAGGGAAGTGAAACAGTAGAATATTCTGAGATAAATAAAAATTGTTTAAACAAATATTAAACAATTTCTTCTCCTTTTAAGCTATTCTAATCCATTAGCTATAGTTATTATGAAGGCCGATTTCCTTTGTAACAGAAATTGTATACGACACTAAGGCTCCAGAGACTCTCCTTTACTTAACTATAGAGAACAACGACGCCAGTCACAATAAATCTATTCCTTCCTCCTTTTTATATGTGGAATGAAATGGCACTGCAGACGTAGGATAGTTTCTTCTTATTAATCTTTACCGCTTATATCTTCAGGAACGAGGATAGCTTTAAAATACTTAGTCCAAAAAGCTCCTTACCATCACGATTTAGTTTTTTTTCGGTTGCAAAGAAAGTTATCTTCCATACATTTAATACTCTTTTAATATAACGATTTAGATTTGGATCTTCTTTTGCTAACTCTCCTAGCGAAGCCCACGTAAATTCTTCTCAAAATGGCCTTAATTATTTTTTCCAGATCCTTATTATTTTCAATATGATTATTTACTATTTACACACTTAATAAACATCGCATTAACGGCAGTCAGATTATAAGTCTATTCTCCACTCTTAGCTGAGAAATTAGGACGCAGTGTAAGAATCTGACATGTTATACTAGGAGAAACGCATAGCTGTAATTTTTGCAATCTCTTGCTTGCCTAATTAATATTCATCCAATCAAATTGGCTGGCCAAGAACTTTTATTAAAAGATATACAATTATTTCAAGAAAGAGATATTGGAGAGTAAGATGACTTAGATAACCTGCCTGTGATTTATATACAGAAATTAAATGACCAGGTATCTTCAAAATAACCTGGAAAAAAATTCATAACGACCGCATGTAACACACCCCATCAAAATTGCAGTCTTATTATAGAACAAGATTTGGATGTGCTAAAACTTTACTATTCATCATGTTTTATTACAATATTAACAACAGATTATATGCCATCATATATTTCTTAGTCATTGAAAAGGTTCATATATCTAACATAAATTGAAGAATATAGATATTGTACACATCGACGATTCGACATTTTTCTACACAAACTTTACATTATGTAATTACGATGGACGTAACAATAATGGGATAGCAGGTTATATCAATAGGTTAAGTTTTGGTACACCAGAGGAGTAAGGACTCATACGTTTTCAGGCATTCGATTGCGCTAGATTAGTTTATTTGTCGAAACACCTAACGTGGAAAAGATGATATTTTAACCTAGAGTCAGTTGAACGTTAACCTAAAAACACTAACCTATTTCAAAACAGTACCTACCTAAAATTCTATTTTGAAGGGCATAATTTTGCGCGGCAAAATCAGTCTTTTTTTTACAAAAAACAATTAGTAATCATAAATTACCTTAGATTGAGTTTGTGTCGTTAATCAAGAGAGGTTTCAAGACTATTTTTAAGGACTAGTAAAACAACATAAAAACATAACTCCCTACTAAATAATGTTTTTATTGTATTACTAGTTTTAATAATGAGAATATAAGCTTTTATTAACACACACATGATTTAACGATAAAAATATTTTTATAGAACGGTCGAAATATATAAAGAATTACCAACGAAAATAGTAATGGGATTTTAAAACACGTGAATGATGATATGCGAAACACTTATATTACATTTTAGAAAAAACAAAAGTTTTTCTAAGTCGAAGAAAATTTGACACAATGTAAGAAACATTCGCCAAAAAATAAAAACTCATAAATTGTTTACTTGTTTAAGTTTCCTAAAGTTTAATTAAGAAAAGAATGTGATTTATTTATGTCTTTTTTATCCTAATAATTTTATGGGTCTTTTAGAACCTTTTAGGCTCTTACATTTGGGTTTAAATCTCTGGTGCCTACAATTTTATTTTTGTTGTTTCTCTTAAGTTAATAAATGACATTTGTGAAGTTTAATTGAGTTGAAAACATATTTTCCAGATTTAACTTCTTATTTTTATTAGTGTTGACTTTCGCTTTACATGGGCTGCAGTCACTTCATGCTGGCCTTTACACAATCTATTTTGCTCCTAAAAGTCAATAGATGCTTATAATTAAAAAAATTATTAGCATGACGGATCCCTCGGATTAAAGGGCGTAGAATATTTGAATCTTTATCCGGAGATTAGGCCGTTTCTAAATTATGTAAACAACTCTCTAGTGAAATCAGAGAGAGGATGGAAGAAAAGCTCCATCGAAACTATTATATATGTATATAAAAGGTTGCAATGTACTATGTTGTTTGGTGTCTATATTTTATATCCTTTACATTATTGTGAACTTTGACATCTAAATAAACATTTTAAATTCATAATCTATTTAAAAAAAAATAATAAAAGCATACCAGGCAGTAGAAACAACTTCAATCCGTAGGATAGAGAAACTAAAGTTTCAGAGTGCTATTGGTTTATTTGCATGATTACACTGTAGAGGAATTACAACATAAAGCCTCCCGGAGGGCCTCGTGGACATGCAAAGAAAGCAAGAGAATCGAGCCACATAAGGAGAGTCATGGGAACGTTAGCCGGCGGAATAACAGTCCAACGGCCTAAAATTAGGTTAAAATTGAGTTCCTTCGCTATTACTCGGAAGGAATGCCTCACTCTTAAATCCCTATGGGAAAAGGCGCTTAAGGGTGAAACTCTATAAGTGAAAGGAAAGAAACAAATTAGATATATTGTAGAAGACTCGCTTCTCTACTGTACTATCAGCGAGGAAAATAAGGATAACAACAAAGCACTGTGTGTATCCAAAGAATACACGCAAAGAATCTTGAATACCGCTCATGATGGAATATCAGCACTACACTTTAGGCACAATAAAACGTCGCAGCGGATATTTAGACACTTTTATTGGACTTAGGCTGCCAAGGAAATTATGGCCTATTGCCGATCAGTGACGTGTGTCAGAAGGATTACTCCAGAGAAAGGGTACCTCCCGTGCCATTAAAAAAAGTGGCCGTTATAACCGAACCATTCTTTCGAGTGGCCATCGATTTGGTGGAACTAATTCCCCCCCCTTCAAGCGGAGGACACTCCTACATACTCACTCTACTAGAATGGGGCACTCGTTTTCCAGATGCGGTGACACTACAGAAAATTGACACTATTTCCTGCGTGGAAGCACTTATTTTAATATTTGCCCCCGTAGGCCTGCCTAAAGAAATTTGATCTTATAGAGGGCCCCAGGTCACATCAGAATTGATGGAGTACTTTAATAAACTACTGCTAGTCAGGCCAATTTTTACGGGTCCATTTTATCCATCCACTAACGAAATCTGCAAGAAATTAAACGGGACTCTCAAAAATATATTGAAGAAGTTGTGTCAAAACAATCCTACTTAGTGGCTGCAGAGCCTGTAGCCCTGTTCGTATTTAGAGAAATTCCTCACCTTACTCTGGGATACTATGAGTATTCTTAAAGAATGTTTACTAACAATTATCAACCAAGAAATAAAATCAACTTATGCATACGTAATGGAAATGCGCGAGCGCCTACAATACTGCTCAGGATTAGCTCGAGACAACGCCCAGCAAAAATTAGCTTAATACCAGGACTACTTCGATATAAAAGCGAAGGCGCGAAAATTGAAGGCAAAGGATGAACTCTTATTATTACCCTCGACCGAAAATAATAAGTTATGGGCCCAATCGAATGGACTGTTTGAAGTAATCGAGGCATGGGGACCAGTTGATTACTTGATAGATACCGCAACAGGGCGAAGAATCTATTACATAAACATGCTGAAAAATATAACCTCCGCACGTGCATAAATAATATTACCCTACTAGACGAAGAAGAACCGATGGATGCCGATTACCCCTGTACACCCCCACAAGTCATAAACACAGTATGTGTGGAAAAAGACGAGGAATACGAACTGCCCTCGTTCTCACTCACCACGGAATACACTCGGGTGGATTTAAGGATAAATCCCCACTTCGAGATTCAACACAAAGCGGAAATGTTTTAATTTACTTAAGGAAATCCCGGAAGTCATTTCAGAAACCCCCGGATGTGCCAAGGATTTCATCCATGAAATAAAACTAAAAACTATTTCAGTGGTGCGAAGCAAACCATGACCTTTGCCGATACACCTTTGGGAATCCTTCAATAATGAAGTCCGGAACTTATGAAAAAATTGGGAATTTTAGAGCCATCGGAGTCCAATTATTGCTCCCCCATCGTAATGGTTAAGAAACTTGATCAATCATTTCAGATGTGCGTGAACTTCCGAAAATTGAATTCAGTGACGCTAATAGATCAAAATTTCCATCTATTTGAAGACGCTAAATTCATTGCTAAATTGGATTTATGTAAGGCGTACTATCAAATACCTCTCGCTAACGAGGCTAAAAAGCTGACTGCTTCTGCAAACAAGAGAGGGTTTTTACAGTTTCCAGGTTACCGTTCGGACTACTTACAGCCAGTAGCAATTAAAATAGAATGATGAGGAGAATTATAGCGGGCCTAAGTGACGTGTCGTTTTACTTCGACAACGTGTACGTAGCTAACCGTATCTGGGAGTCCCACTTACAAGTCTTACAATTTTTGCTGGAGAAATTGAAGGAGCAAGGACTACTCGCCGGGCCTACCAAGTGTCATTTTGTCTACGAATCCAATGATTACCTGGGATTCAAAATAGGGCAAAGACACTTGACTACCCAGCAAGAAAAAGGAGACACCATAGTGAAAATGCCCCGACCGAAAACAAAGAAACACCTCCGATCTTTTATGGGAGCTGCGTCTTTTTACGGCGCTTTGTACCACACTTCGCTTCCATTGCGGCCCCACTGAATGATTTGTTAAAAAAGACAGTGTCAGACCCTGTCAAGTGAACCCCCATGCAATAACTCAGTTGGAGATTCTAAAAGGAAAACTCGTAACTGCGCCCATTCTTCGCTTACTAAATCCCAACAAGATCTTCGTCATTCGCACGGACGCTAGTCAAAACGGGTAAGGCGGAGTATTGCTTCAATACGAAGATGTCCAAACAGCCTATCCCATAGCTTATCTTAGTAGGAAGCTTTCCAGTAGAGAAAGAGCCTACGCTATGATTGAACTCGAAGCTTCAGCCATAATATGGTCCATAGCTGAATTCAAATATTATCTAATAGGGCGCGAATTTAAGTTGGAATGTGACCAAAAACCGTTATCATACTTAATTAAGAATAAAAGTAAGAATGGAAGGCTCCTGAGATAGAGTTTACTCTTGATGGAGTACCAGTACTCCATTCACTATATAAAAGGGTCCGACAATTGTATGGCCGACTCGTTAAGTCGCAATCCTTTCGAAGATTAACGAGCATGCCGACTAATGTATTATAATAAGTGTAAAGTTAATTGTAAATCGTTAGAATTGTAAGAAGAGGCGAGTGACCCTCTAATTGTAGATAAGAATCTCCTAAGCTGAAAGAGTAATGTAGGCATTAAGGTAAGGTCAGGTGCAAACGTTATCGAGTCATTGCCTAGTGAACTCAAAGTTTATTGTATAATATAGTGTTGAATAAGGTTTCTTTGTGCATCATTATAAGTGTCAGAGAGGAATAACCCCTTCCCGTTAATTTCTTAAGAAGGGAGTTAAATGTAGAGGAATTACAACATAAAGCCTCCCGGAGGGCCAGGCGGACATATACGTTAATGTCCCACCCCTGTGGAAAAAGCAAGTGAATTGAGCCACATGAGGAGAGTAGTGGGAACGTTAGAGGGAGGAATAACAGTCAAACGGCCTGTCCTTTTTTACCTCCTCGCCGCATAATTAGTCGGGAGCGAGCTGCTGAGCCAAGGTAAGCACCCAAGGCCATTACCAAGCGCTCAAATAATCCAATTCCCTACAAGATCCGGAGACTCGTGATTAAATCGCCACAAAAAATTGGTGTCAGTAAAAAGGAACACCAAGGATGGTGACGGTTAGTGGTGCTTCTAATTAAAAAGCTGACTTGGACACTGTGATGCCACCCTCCCCTCACCCCCTCGTTCTCCCCTCTGCGTACTCACTCCTCGCTTTCCCCTATGCGGCCTCGCTCCTTCTTCCTTAGATGGGGTGGTGGCCAGGCTATAAATAAGCCCCATAAGTAAAGACAAAGGATTATTTGGTGAGAGACGATAGAGGACCAGTTCAAGAAGATCGGTCCTTCGCCCAATTTCGAAGTACTTTAGAAACGTTACGTTTTGTATCAGTGCCAGACCGAAGTATCGTGCACAGGCTTAGTAAGAAGCTTGGCTGGACCAACTTTCCTAGTACCAAACAGGAATTTCGCAAGTAAGGTAATAGAAGAACCCGTCACCCTCGAGTGACTCTCAAATTGCGATCTTAATACCAAAGAGAAAAGAAGAAACCATACCCGAGGAAATTCAATTTTTTAAGAGTATTTAAAAACTCCTCGTATACACCAAAATCCAGTGGCCAACCCCCTAAGGAAAACTAGGATACAAAAGGCTTCAAGAGCATCCAGAAGAGCACTCCTTGAGCCAGAGAGTACCACTTCTCTCTTCGTGTTTTTACGTAGAACCGAAGAATTAGACATCGCATCCTCTTCCTCCATTCCCATCTCGTGGAAAGTGTACAATCGGCCGCGGCACCCAACGAAACGGGATAAAAGCCATTTAGTGACATCTGGCAACCCCTGATCCTTTCTTTCATGTAAGTCTGAAAGATCATTTATATTTGTATTACTTTAGTATGAGTTTATTACGGTACTCAAATTAACTGAATTAGAGACAAATATTAGTGATCTCCGTCATCTTTACCGTTAGACAAGTAATGATTAAATTGGAGTTTAATGCTAATCTAAAAGGGTCACTATAAAATAACTAATCGGCAATTGGTTGTTTACTAGGAGCCTATTTAGATTTAGACATGATAGATTATAAATATTTTATTTTTTTGTAGTTAATTGATAAATTTAAAATGTATATTTATTTATGGGTAATTCTGGTGTTTCAATTCCTTAAAACGAATTAAACGCTGTGAAACTCTCTCAACAATAAGGTAATTAAAAAGTCCACTCAGCCAATATTGAAGTATTGTTGTCTTTTATAATTAATAGGATCAGACTGGCGCTCTAAAGTAACAACAACAATACCACGACATACGCTGTGAAAGAAAATTTCATATTTTTTCTTTTTACTATGTTAAAAGTATTATTTTCAAGTTGTTATTTTCTAAAGTTAATGAAAAACGTCTATTTTTTGCCTCAAACGTTGCTTTTGTACATAGGGCACTGAATTTCTGAACTGCTTATTTAAAAAACAAAGTCTAAGTGACCAAAAAGTGACGTGCTCTCACTTATTTTGATTTATGACATTACGACCTCAAAACTTTAAATACTTCCTGAACTAACTTAGAGAGGAACTTGGCAAATCTATCATTCGAAATAAAATGTAAAACAACATAATGGTTTCAATTTTGGTTGGAATCGTATAAGTAAATATGATGTTATTGCTTAAAGAAACTAATTCCAGGGCTAATCTTGAGAGGGCTTTGGCAATTATATCATTCGAAAGAGAATGTAAAACAAGAATAGGGTTTTAAATTTTGTTAGAATCAGCCAAATATTTATGATGTTATTGCCAAAACAAAATAATTCCCGGGCTAAGCTTGGGAGAACCTCGTCTATTATACTCGTATCATTCAAACGCGAATTTATAACAACATATGGGTCCAAATTTCGTCCGAATGAGCAGAATAGTTACAATGTTATTACAAAAACAAAAATGCAAAATGGGTTATTATTGGGATTATTATTAATTTCCGAAAAAAAATTAAGTATATATAAAAGACTGTCGGATATAATTTTTGGGCAAAGTAAGGTAGAAAATTGCAAATCTTATTAAAAAATGCATCAGAATATGTTTGAATATTATTCGTTTTAAGGAAAGCTTCCAAAACCTTATAGATTTGATAGGCAATTTCCTGAAGTTACTAAAATTTTATGAACTTGAAAGAATGTTCCAGAACTTGACAGAACACATCTCTCGAACCTTCAAGACCCTTCTGGAATTTGACTTCAGATATAGTTTTACGGTTATTCACAGATTTGCTCTCATTTCAGCTCTAGGTGCCATAGTAAACACAAAAAAAGAAAAATGGCATCAAGAGGCTGCAATCATTTACCTGATGCATTTTGTTATATCTACTTACAGTTAATCAAAAGAGGAGCATAAAAGTTCAGGGCGATAGCATCTATGAAAATATATGAAGCATACAAAGCATAATTTAGCATGCCAGTTGAGGACCAATACAAACTCAGGGCACTCCGTTTTGCTTGGGAATACTGCCAAAAACTCTAAAAGGTAAGAAAATTGTTTATTATAAAGAGTTATATATTAAATATTACAATTATTGAAGTTATTTTGTTTAGTTGAAAGACAATAATGTAATACAATATATATGTATTGTTACTTTTACAAGTGGTATAGAAGGGAAAGAAGATCCATGAATTTTGCCAATCCAAGGATTTATCATGAACGCACTGACTGCTCAAGCAACTGCTATTACTGCATGGTAGACATTTCCAAACCTCGAAGTGGCAAAAAAACCTGTTATTTCCTATCCCGTTCTTCAATCTTCTATTGCATCAGTAGCACACAGCTCTGATCTTCCTGTACCTATCCCTTCAGAACGAAATAAGCCACATACAGTAAAATAGTATAAAATCAGGAGCTGAAAAATCAGTAAAAATGTAGACTACAGTATCAGTAATATAGCTATTGAGAGAAATCCAAACTATCCACACTAAACAACCTTTAATGACTCTGTCAGAAGTCTTGGCATTTTAAAGTTGAATGCTGCGTTTTTGTATTTCAGACTCAAAAAGTATGATTTGTTTTGGGAGTGAATTTATTTACTTGGTCAGTTTGCAGAAGGATTTTTTTTGACTTGGTCAAGTTTGTAATGGATTTTCTTCACTTGATCAGTAAGATTGAGGATGTTCTTTAATTGTTCAGTTTGAGGAAGGATATTATTTACTTGGTTAGTTGGAAAAAGGATTTGTTTTCTTTGAGCAATTGTGTGATAATTATCTCTGGAGGAGTTTAATTAAAATGTCAGTTTGGGCTGAAAGATTTTCTTAAAATTCAGTTTTAATTTCGGGGAGAGATTTTGTAAATATGGACAGTTTTTGGCGGGATATAATTTTACATAGTGAATTTTCTTAGGTAACATATTTACCTAGTTGGTGCCCGGTAAATTTTCCTGGGATAAATTTCTTCCCTGATAAATGTCACCGCGGTAAATTACACCATAAGGAAATTCCCCCAAATGAAGCTCTTCCTGTCGACTTTCTAACTTATTTTGAAATTTTCTCCCTTGGAATAATGCAGGGAACTGATGCTCGTCGTAGAAGAGAAATCCTACTTTTTCCTATCGAGCTTTGGAGTGTGAGTGCCCGGGTTCTGAATTACTTACCATGATTGAATAACTCCGTGGAAGTGGTTCAAAATTCTTTCCTGTCATCAATAAGATCATGAACCCAAATTTGTGAAAAATGTGCATAGCCTTTAGAGGAGAAGAAGGAATAAGCCTAACATAATTTGCTCCTTTGCGACGCGGAGAGAGATGAAGTAAAAAAACAAAATAGCCCACGAAATCCTACACTCTAAAAAAAATGAGTAAAATAGTCATAAGAACAAGGTAACCTAGCGGCCCAAATAGGTACCCATTTTAAGAGTAAATAAGATCGTGATTTACCCTTTTTCAATATGGGCAAATTCGATTTTCATACGGTGAAGTTCCAGCAAATATTTACTGCTTTCATTTAACCTTTCCAATATTGGTAAGATAAAATGGATTTGGCCCTTTTTTCATAAGATGAACTTACAGCCAAAATTTAGCCATTTTAATTACCTTTTTTAAGTAATTTGGTTTTCCCAGTATTCACTGTAAACACTTTTTTCAAAATTTTATAGAAAAATTATAAGCAACCAGGTTGCTACACCGTCTCTGTATAATTTATATTTATCTTTAAACAAAAGTTTTTGTAAAATTTACAGCTTTCTGAAAATGATGCTCCTTTAATTTTGCTTTTTCCTGTTAAATATTACAGGTTTATTTCTTTATACTATATAGAGGAATTTTCTCTAATCAAAGGGGAGGGAGAAAGTATTTCTCAATTTTATTGTATTTCACAGGAATTACAGCACTTGCCAACATAATTTGAAGTTTATAAGAGCCTTGAACAATATAAATTTGCATGAACATCCTATTAATTTTATATATTGAGGTTACATCCTCAATTAACAGCAATGATTTTATGACAAAAGTAACTATACCAATATCCGGAAATGACAATGTCTGAATAGTGACTAACCGTGCCAATAGCAAACTAGAATGTTGTCAAGAAAATGAATAATCCGGATACTGACAGTCCGGATATTGGAGAGATTGGTGCAATGCGGAAAAGGTATTATTCAGCACTAATGAGATTTTTGTAAATTTACTAACAATTTAATACATATTTAATTACTAAAATTAAATTTCAAGAGGTAGAATAACTTTCATCTAATAGTGCATTTTGATGGCCTTTTATGAATATGGAATAATTAACAGATCTTCAGTATCACAGAACTTCCTGATGTGTCAAAATACAGATGTATAAAAATATTTTTAGACGTCGGTGGGATTCACATCGAATGAATCAAAGTATATTAAGATAAATTCATCGATTCCAGTGTCTTAAAACGTTCTTAGGAAAAAAATAGAAGGTATTATTTGAACTTTATGTGTTTACGACAATGGCATAAAAGGAATATAACCAATGAAATATACCAGGAATACCCAACAGTGTAGTTGAATACTTATAAAAAAGGTTTAAGTGATTCTTTAATAGAAACATGAATGCTTAAATACAAAAATAAAACACTATATTATATATATATATATATGTGAGTTGAACAAAATAATTGGAACAGTAGAAATTCAACATCAATAATTTAATGAGCCATTATATTACGAATCTCCATTTAAATTTCATTGTGAGTGTTTTGTTTTATTGTAAATAGATAATTTACTTGTCAACTTTAGGCCTTATTTATATTTACTTTTCAGATCGTAGTATAGCTGCTAAGATGCGTGACATCCTTGAGTTGTAAAAAGGGCAAATTGTTTGAGCTCGAGTTGCAGTAGCTTCCCACACCCGAACACCTAAGCTCCTTGTTTTTTCGATAGCTACCATATCAAGGACCGTAGCAGAATTCAAGAAGCATGGCAAGACTTCGAGCAAGAGGAATAATTCCGGCAGGACTTCGAAGCTCGCTCAAAGAGACCGTCGAGTTTTGAAACGCATTGTGAGGAAAGATTCCCGGACAATTGCCCCTAAACTGACTGCAGATTTTAATCCTCATCTCACTAGCTCAATAAAGCCGGATATCATGGAAGAGCCATCATCAGAAAACCTTGGCTTTCTCATCAAAACATTCGAAAAAGACTGAACTGGTGTAGTGATCACAAGGGCTCGTCCACAGACCAAGTATTATTCTCCAACGAGTCCAGTTTTTCTCTTTTTCCCACTGCAGGGCGAGTTCATGTTAGGAGGCAACCTGGGGAAACTTTCAATCCTGCCTGCATTCTTCCTACACTTAAGCACGAAGGTGGATCAGTGATGGTTTGAGAGGCCATATCTTGGAATTCTCTTGGTCCAATCGTTCCCTTGCATGGTCGGATCAACAGCAACGAATATCTGAAGATTATGAAAGATCAAGTCCATCCCATGGGTTCAGACGTTATTGCCTTTTGGTGAGTGCTTTTTCCGAGATGACAACGCCTACAATATACACCAATCATTTGGTTAAGAATTGCTATAAAGAGCAAAGGAGTGAGTATAACACATAGATTGGCTCCTAAAAATTTCAAGATCTTCATATTATTGAGCATTTGTGGTGCGTCTCGGAGCAACAAGTTAGAAGTAATTACCATCCACCGTCTTGTCTGAAACAACTGAAGCAGGTATTGCAAAATGGCTCAAGTTTTCTCTCAATAAAGTCAGGAAGCTTTATGAATCAATTCCCAGAGGCATCGACGCTGTTTAAAAAGCAAAAAGAGGACCAACTCCGTACAAAATAAATATTTCTTGAATTTAACACGTGTTCCAATTATTTTTTCCAAACCCTGTATACATATACACTACATAGTGTATAAGAAAAAATCCAAAGTATTTTAAACTACATATAATTTAGTAAAAATTAAATACATTAAACAAATTTGAAAAATATTTCGACTAAACCACACGATATGATAGAATTATTTGATCAATTACTTGACACTCCTTTAAAGAAAAGAGCTTTACATAAACATGATGATAAACTAAACTTGTAGACATTTAAGTACATCACCAAACATGGATCGAACCTTCATGCGCTTGAGTATCTCCATTTCGAGTTTCCTCGCCTTTACCTGCTGACAGCATCTGCATTAATTACGAAAATGTAAATTTAATACAAAAGTAGCATTGTTGCTTTCAGTCTTAAACACATCATATAGTACTATAATTACCAGTAAGGTATACATACACTACATGGCAAAATGTTTAATTTTGCTTAAGTAACTGGTAAAAACTAATAGATAAATAAAAATCTAATGGCCAACTAAGTTTCCAGATAGACATGGCCAGCCCTTTCTCCAGGAATAAGCAATTGAACCAATCAATTTGTTACAACATATTAATAATAATCCAACAAAATCTATATCTGTAAAGTAGGCTGTCTGTGTGTTACCTATGTTTGGGAAGACCGTTGATCCGATTGCAACCAAACGTGCTGTGAGGTATTCTTTTACCTAGGGTGTGTCCCCGCGGGGTCAGATTTTAGGCCACCACAAGGGAGGAAGGCAAACCTTGACCCTCTGTGGGAACACTGTTGATTCGATTGCAACCACACTTGCTGCGGAAGTACTTCTTGACCTGTGGAGTGACCTTACAAAACTAAGCTCCAGGTCAACCAAACTTTCTGAGAAGGTAGTACTTGACTTAGGGAATTTCCTTAATGGGTATATCTTTTGGCACCCCATTAGGAGGCCCAAATTCTGACTATACGTGGGCCCATCGTTAATCCGATTGCTACCAATCTTGCCATAGAGGTTTTTCAAGACTTGGGAACTGTTGAGTTGTCTTAAATATTGACTTCCGCAGGCAAAGTGTCCAGGTCCTCCCAAGTTTGTTCCGAGATTATTGAAAATTTGGAAGGTCGTAAGGCGATAAATAAGAATAAGTGAGAGCTCGTTACTTGAGTCAGCAGACCTTGTTTATTTTCCTCTTGCTTAAGAGAAAGGAGGAGAGGGACGAAGGAAAAGGGAGAGAGAGAGTCAGATGGGGGAGAGGCGAGGGAGAGGGAAGAGAATTTGGGGGAGAGAAAGAGAGAGGGGGCGGTATAGATTGCATTGGAAATTCATACCAGTTTGGTTTTCCATTTCCCCCCAAAATAATTCCAAAAATCACTTTCTAAAATATAGGGTTATGTATATATATATATATATATATATATATATATATATATATATATATATATATATATATATATATATATATATATATATATATATATATATATCCTGAGCCATCTCCTGCAATTTGTCATCCCGACTATCTGCTGCCTCTCTCTTCATCAACCTTATCCATGTTTCCTTCGGTCTACCTCTTCCTCTTGTTTCAGCTGCATTCCACTTTGGTGCATACTGCGCATATCGTCCGTCTTGTATGTACTATGCCCTATCCATTTCCATCGCGACAATCTCTCATACTTGTCTATCCGTTATACTTTCGTAATTTCTCTAACTTCCCCATTTGTCACTATCCTGACATCATATACCTAATATTCTTCGCAACCTTTTATTTTCAAATGCCAAACGTTTTGCATCTGTCATTTTCGTACTATATTACGAATCATGTCCATATATAAGAATTGGTCTCACCATATTTTTATAAATTTTCATCTTTGTGTGTATTGAAAAACTTTTATTATTCCGCACAGATTTCAACATACCCACTGCTTGGTTAGCTTTCCAAATTCTTTCCTCAAACTCATCTTTTAAATAGCCATCCCTTGATACAAGCGTACACAAGTACTTAGAATTTTCTACTTCATTAACATCTTGATCATTTATTTTGCACACTATCGGATTTTCCATATAAATATTTATTATTTACTCTAACGCACAATTTATTGTTTATCCTATCTTGTTATTTTCTTTATATAAACAATCTATTACTTTTTGCCTATCTTTACAGCTCTCTGCAATTAAAACACTCTCATCTGCGTAATCCAAATGAAGCAAACTTCCAGGAATTTATCAGTATACAGACAAGCTTAGCTTTAAGGATTTAGCCCTTGCAATTTTATCACTTAGTGAATTGAGCCATTAATGTAAAACTGACTCAGGTTAGTCTTAAGAGTTGATCTTTGTGTCAATGGATAAAGAATTCAAGGGAATGTTTTAGTGGCCGCATTTATCTTTTAAGTTTTACATAAGTATCAACTAGGTAGGAGAAAGCTCTTGTTTTTTATTTATTATGCAATTTAATGCGCGCTCTAAAGTGTGTGGGGAGAAGCGGGGGATCGAATAACGCTCAGTGACAAAAGTCTTTTTCTTTTATATTGTTGCTGAAACACCTGAATTAGGTTTATCTCTACGGAGGCTGAGGACGGTAACTCCTTGCCGATTTCTAAGGCTCTAATTAATCTCCAATTTAAAGAGTTGCTATAAACACTAATTTACATCGTTAAAAGTACTAATTTCTATACAAACATATTATTTTGTAAAACAAAACACCTGAGGGGAGGAATCTTAAAAGAATGTGCTCAAATTGACGCAAAAATGGAGTTATTGCATCGTGATCATCGGATGAATCTCGCAAAGCGCATCAAAATTGTATTACAAATGGGGGAAATAATATTGAAGATATTTTTCATAACACTTCATTTTGAAAATGCAATTTCTTTGTCATTTTCAATTTTGGTTTCTTAGTCACTTAGGTAAATTTGAAGCTTTTTATCCAAGTTCGTTCTAAGATTTTCGTTACACTTCGAAAAAAATTTCTCATGGCTGATCTTATGTATGTTTAAAGCTTTTATTAATGTCTTTTTAAGACTTGTGAAAAAATAAAAATAGTTATCAAATCTTTTGGAATTTAAAAAAAAAAAATTAAGAAGAGAGTTGTTTGTTTTTTTGTAGAGAAAGTCAAATTTAGATGGGGAAAAAGACCTTTGTAAATATCAAAAGAATTCCGATAAAAGTTTCATCTTGCCTTTAGTTCTATAAAATTAGCATTGATCTGAAAAACCTGGAACAAGAGTAATTTATTAGGAGATACAAGAGGAGTAGATTCGTCGCTCTTCCTTAAAGAAGAAGCTTGCGCTTCACCGGCAGACTTTCGGTCTCTAGCCTAAAGCCTATCATGATTGTTTCATTTTCTCCACCTGAATTTACTCTAATAACTTCCATGCCAAAATTTTAATAAATTTTCTGAACTTCACCATTTGTAATTCTTTTAGTTTTAAAAATTTCCAAAAAATTAGATACTTATATATATTTCTAAACTTCACCATTTTATTTTTTTAAATTACAAAAGAATTATTAGAAATAACTTCGCTAAAAATTTTAAATATACTTAGGTGACAACCAAACTAAAAGAAAAAACTGATTTAAACCTTCAAAAAGCCTTGTTCTTAAAATATAGGGTTATGGAGCATGGTATAGAAATATTCAAAATTTTATAGACCAAAACTCCCTGAATAAAGCGATATAACCTTAGGCCACAGGTCAAAGCTCTTCCTGCGAAACGTAAATGGATCCGCTAGTATTTCAATTAAAGACTTTATTTTGAATTAAATAAAATATAGTTCAATTTTTTATTGGAAATGAACATTTTGCCTGTTATCTAGGCTTTATGAACACATTGTACTTTAATTCAGTTGTGAGCTTTCAAATGAGAAAAATGACGCAGTTTAAAAAACAATATATAATTCTTCACTTCGAAGACAGGTCTTGGAATTAACTGACGATGGAAGCCAGTTGCTTGCGACTCCTCTCTCCATTTAAAGAATTATATATTGTTTTATACAAAAAAAAGCCGCTGTTCTCTTGCTTACACAGGCATCACTACGGGGTGTGGCCTACGGCCTTATTTGCTAATCTTGAACGCCTTTTTTAATCCCCTTTATAGACTCTTTATTTTAACACCCTGCACACCCTTTTCTTCTTCATCTTCATCTTCATCTCCATCTTCTTCTTCTTCTTCATCTTCATCTTCATCTTCATCTACATCTTCTTCTTTTTCTTTTTCTTTTACTTATTCTTCTTCTTCTTCTTCTTCTTCTTCTTCTTTTTCTTCTTCTTCTTCTTCTTGTTCTCATTCGTCCCACCGACTCTCTACTGAAAAGACGTGCTCGCTCTGTGCTCCCGCTAATTTCACTGTGCTCAGAATTTATCGTGCCTCTGCTACTGAATACTTTTATATATATCGCCTATTCAATATTCGTCGCCGTATTATAAAGTTCGATCTTTCAATAACCGTATACAGTATATTAGCTTGTTTTCTAAATTAGTGTGAATTAAAAAAACAAAAACCGACAATGCCCGTTATAAAGATCGAATGCTCAAGGTGCGCTGCTTCATTTAATAAGGAAATTTATGTTCCCTCGAACCTTGAGCAAATTAGAATATGTCGATTTTGTATGTTGAACGAAGCGTTTGAACGCAAGTTGTCAAGTGCGATCAGCGAGATCAAACTTGAATTAAATACCGTTGCAAGGGATGTGATCTCGACTAACCGTAAAGTCGATGACTTAAATTCCAAACTAGATTCTGCTATTCACGACATGCGCGGGAGGGAAAATAGTAATAGAGATAGGCGGCCTGCAAATTCGAATCATCAGGTAATTGTTGACGAGCAACAACGAATTTTAAACTCGTTTAGGCCTCAGGATTCGCAATTTCGAAGTGTTAGAAATGGGGCTAGACCAACGAGGGACCAGAACTTCGTTTTACCCTGTTCGAACCCTTTCGCGTTGCTAACTCCTATCGAGGGGGAAGAGGAAACCGTTTTAATGGGGGACTCCTTAATTAGAAGGCAGGATCAGGAGTTTGCTGCGCGTAACCCTTCTAAGCGTAAGCGCTTTTGCTATCCCGGTGGCCGCATTAACAACGTGGCCGCCGAGATCGAGAAATTGGAAGATACGCGTGGTGAACGAACGATCATCACGATGGTAGGGGGCAACGACGTCCATAGGTATGACAGCACCCCGGAAGATATAGTTTATCGTGCCAGAACCATGATAGATACGGCGAAATCCAAAGCAACCAACGTGGGAATTATTGGTGTTCTCCCCCGACTTAAATCCACGTTGCGCCTCCAATCTAGAGCGATCTATACTAACGAATGTCTTAAGCGGTTGTGTCGAGAAACTGGTGTTAGCTTTTTTAACGTATGGGATTCATTCCAGGACCATCCGTCACTTTTCCAAAAGGACGGAATTCACCTAAGCGATGTGAGTAATAGTCGGCTGGGTAGGATCTTAGACGAGTCCGTACGTAGCATTTTAGGTAGGAGAGTTGCGCGGCCACGTGATGCCGATGCGCCGGTCCGGCCCACGCGTGAAGGGGGCACTATCGACGGGGTGCAGGGAAACGGAACGGATCTGAGTGTTATAGAAGAGTTAACGTAATGCGCAAACTGAGATGCATATATGCGAATGTTCGTAGCATAAAAAATAAAATTGCCGAAATAAAAGCCGTTATTCTAGAGGGTGATTTCGACCTCGTATTCCTAAGTGAAACATGGTTAGACACTCATATGGGGATCAGTGTTTGCGAGTTCGATATAGCGGGGTACAAAATTCATTACAGAAATAGACAAACCGGTAGAGGAGGGGGCGTATTAATGTACATAAAAGAGGATCTAAACGCCATAACGATGGACTCGTCTAAGGATGATATGCGAAGTGATGCTTTATTAGTCCAGCTAAGTTTAGATGCTATAAATAAAATTAACTTATCGTGGTTTATCGTCCGCCTTGCCAATTGGAAAGAGAAGATGCTGCACTCTTCAATACGCTTACGTCTTGGATTAGAAAAGGGACCACATTAGTCTGCGGCGATTTTAATTTACCTAATGTTAACTTTAGCAACCTTACTTCTGATAAACCGGGGGAGAGGCTATTAAACTTTATGTTGGAGAATTTTCTCGTACAAAAAGTGGAAGAGCCTACTCGTGATTGCAATATTCTTGATTTAATCATGGCAACCGATGAGTCATTGTTAGAAAACGTACGTGTGGGTGAACATTTAGCCTCCAGAGACCATAATGCGATTAGATTCGATCTAAACACCTGCACAGAAGTTAGAATGAGCTCGCAGCTCATCCCTCGTTTTGGTAGCTGTGATTTCGATATTTTTCGCGAAAGGATTAAGGATATAGACTGGGGAATACGATTCGAGAACAGGTCGGTAGGAGAGATGTACGCAGAACTTCGATGTACGCTGCTTCGTGTGAATTCTGATTTGGTTAAGTATGTGCGTAAGAGTGGGAAGTCTGTGAGAGCTCCGTGGCTTAGTCCGTTAATACTACGCTTAATCCGGGACCGAAATAGAAAATTTAAAATTCATAAAAACAATAGGTCAGTTATAAGCCGGCAAAATTACATAGATTCTCGTAGGGAAGTTAAACGTGCGGTCAGAGATGCGAAGAGGAAGTATGAAATAAACCTCGCTAAGGATTCAAAGAATGAACCGAAACGGTTTTATGGGTACGTAAATAATAGGAAACCCGTAAAAGGATCGATAGGGCCGATCGAAGATAAGGATGGTCGTTTGACTGAAATTCCGACAGAAATGTCCAAAATTTTAAATGAACATTTCACGAGCGTGTTTACTGTGGAAGATTCTTCCGAATTGGAATCGTTAATTGGGGAAGTTCGTAGTGCTGATAATTGCATATCCGATGTAACTATAAATGACGCAAAAATCCTTAAATTTATTAAGCTAATGAAAAAGTCGAAATCTCCGGGCCCCGATGGGGTATATCCAATTCATTTAAAGGAGCTTCAAAATGAACTCGTTAAGCCATTGCGTGAAATTTTCAATCGCTCATTAGAGGATGGCGTAGTTCCATTGGATTTCAAGCGAGCAAACGTTACACCTATATTTAAGAAGGGGAATAGATTTGAAGCAACGAATTTTCGGCCTATTAGTCTAACTTCGGTAGTTGGGAAGCTTTTAGAATCTGTAATTAAAGATAGAATAGTGAGCCACCTCGAGGCAAATAAGCTGATTAACGATACCCAACATGGATTTAGGCGTGCGAGATCGTGCTTGACTAACTTGCTCGAATTCTTCCACAAAATGATTTGCGTGTACGATGAAAGCAAAGCTGTAGACGTAATATATTTAGACTTTAAAAAGGCGTTCGACACCGTCCCCCACCAAAGGTTATTAATGAAAGTTAAAGCGATTGGGGTGACTGGTAAGATTTTAAACTGGATTAGAAACTGGCTGAAAGATCGCTCGCAGCGGGTGGTAATAAATGGGGAATGTTCAGATTGGGCCAGCGTTAGTAGTGGGGTACCGCAGGGCTCTGTTTTAGGCCCTTTATTGTTTTTAATTTATATTAACGATTTAGATAAAGGCATACTTAGTCGGATTTCGAAATTTGCGGACGACACGAAGCTGGGCAATCGTGCCTATGTAAGATCGGATGTCGATAAATTGCAGGGGGACCTAAACTCGATTGCCTTCGGGCGGACAAGTGGCAAATGGAATTTAATTTAAGCAAATGCAAGGTAATGCACTTGGGTTGCCATAATTTAAGAGTAGAATATACCATGAAAGGCCAAGTCCTCGACGCGGTTAAATTAGAAAAAGACTTGGGAGTATTAGTCTCAGACGATTTTTAAATTCTCGAAGCAATGCGCGGATGCGTGTAAAAAAGCAAATCGCGTTTTGGGTTATATCGCGCGTAATTTCACCTTCAAATCTAAGGATGTAATTTTACCTTTATATAAATCCCTTGTGCGGCCACTTCTCGAATACGCTGTTCAATTTTGGGCTCCATATTTAATGAAAGATATCGCGCAATTAGAAAGAGTGCAGCGTAGGGCTACGAAATTAATTCCAGAGCTGAAGAATAGATCATACGAGGAAAGGCTCAGGGCTTTAGATTTGCCATCGCTAGAACGCAGAAGATTACGTGGCCAGCTAATAGAAGTATTTAAAATACTAAAGGGTTTCTCAAACGTTGACTTTCGCAATCTGTTCGAACTGGATCATAGGGAAAATACTCGTCAGCACGGGTTAAAATTAGTGAACAAGCGTTTTAACACTAGTATAGCCCAAAACTATTTTACATTTAAAGTTACTCAAAATTGGAATCGGCTGCCCACCCACGTAGTAGATAGCACTTCGGTTAATATGTTAAAAAATCGTCTCGACGTGCATTTGAATAGTTTAAATATAACGTAGTTGAGCACTGTGAATTTAAACGTCCTTGCAGAGAGAGAGTTTGGAGCGGAGGTTTAAGGATATGAAATTATGATGACTAAAAATGATGCCGGCGATTCTCTGCATGTGTAGCTTAGATGTCCCATTTCTTTTCCGCCTATCCTATAAGTAGTCTCTATCCCTAAATTAGCTTTTCACCACTAGCAGTCGAGTGGCTGCGGAAGATGAGAAGAATAACTTTCTATCTCCCCCGACCCCTAGTTTGATTAGTTAAAATTGCACGATAATGTACACATGTAGATAAGTGTGTACAGTAGATAGTATTAAAAAAAAAAATAAAAAAAAATAGCATGTTAGAGATACACTCGTAGATAAGGGTGTATCGTAGTTTTTGATTTAGTGTAGCGGACTAGCCTCGAGCGGACCTTAGGGTCTTTGCTGGTCCTAGATTCTGTAGTTCTGTAGTTCTGTAGTTCTTGTTCTTCTTCTTTTTCTTCTTCTTCTTCTTCTTTTTTATTTTTATAAAGGAATTATTAGTAATAAATTTGCTAAAAAAATTAAATATAGTTAGGATACAACCGAACTAAATGAAAAAATCTTATTCAAACCTTCACAAAACCTCGTTCTTAAAATATAGGGCTATGAAAAACTCGTAACCAGCGTTTTCCTAATTGTCAGAGAGAGAATCACGCAGACTAAGCAGCCTATAGGGATATCTCACAGACAGACGAATCTTCAACCGGCATCTTTCGATAAACTTTCGGGCCGATAACAAAGCGAGAGGAATCTAGCTGGAGCCCGGAACTCAAATAAGCGAGAAGGCGCTAAGCCTTTACTCACCGCGTCTTAAATAAGAATAGGGCCCACTTCTGTCGCCAAATAAAATCGCTTACGGCGAACCCTTATATATTTCCTAGCGCGGAGACGAGAAAATTAGTATTTAACCAGGAGACAGGCACTGCTCACAAGGTATCCAAGCAGTAATCACCAGGATTCATTGGAACCATCCTAAGAACACAAGCGCCGCTGCCTACGTGACTTCCTGTTACTCTAAGGACTCGCAGGTAAGAAACTAGTTATTCAGGACTACGGCAGTCAAGAACGTAAGGACTCATTCTGGAATACGCCCTTGGCGCTCTTCCCTACAAGGATACTCCCTCGAACCACCAGTCAAGGATCCTTTCTCACTTCTTGTAAAATCGTAAGCCTATTACTGTTTCCTCAATCACCGTCGAAGAGGCATGACACTTTCCGACTACGAAGCTTCACCTTCGAATCTCCTCCCGTTTTCGTTCGGGTTAATATTGTTCTTCTCATAGCTCGTGCCGAAGCATCTCATTGTAAATTAATTCCTTTGGTGAACGATTAGTTTCCCATAGTGTATAAATTATTGTTAAATTCTGTTATTTGTGTGTATAGTAGTAAATATTATTTTTTTGTTTCTCTTGTTTAAATTCCAGAAGAACATAAAAAGGCATTGATATATTTTCTACGTCGGCCAACGGAATACACGTACTCGATTATTCTCTCTACTTAAAAGGGACTTCCTTCCTTTCCCTGCATCTAGTACGGCAAGCGGAGGTTAGTGATATCTACCTAACCTACGACACTAATTAAATAATGAAAATCCTTTTTGCCAAATGTTTGGACAAATAGTGTTAAAAGAAATTTTTAAAGAAGTTCGATGTTTATCTTCTAAATCTTAGCAAGTTTATTATTCATCTCTCTTGGCAATGATTATTAAATCTCAAACATTCTTTCATTTCTGCTGGAAAAATTTTCTGAAGCTTAAATCATTTTTGTACTAAAAGAAGAACCAAGCAGTTATGTATTTAAAAAATGGCAATTTCACTCTATTTCTTTCTTTTTTATACCACGTCTACATTTTAGCTATTTTGCTTGCTCTTCTTAGCGCTTCGTACTTCAGCCTGCGCCAATCCGCTCCAGCACTCTCTGTTTACTATTCTTAATCCGTTCCTACCGTTTTTGCTGAGTTCTATTTTAGAAGAGGATTGTTTACCATTCTTACCTAATTTTTCGAAGTCTTCTTACAGGATTTTCCACTCAAGCCAACTTCCATTAGTGCTCGAGTACCTCCTACTTTCTTCAAGTATCACGTTTAATTTCCAATGAAAAACAAATCTCATCTTTAAAATATCTCGCCTCAATAATCCTCTATATTTACCTTTCCGTCCCATACTAAGCAGAATTCATGATATAAATTTGTATCAATTTTCTTCATGTTCTTTTTAATTCATATCACGAACAAAATGATCCATTCACTTTACAACTTCCCTAAGAGTATAATTATGGAGAACCTCTTGAATGCCTTTTTACTTGTTTAATTACATTTTATTTATCGTTATTGTTTGCTTTAATGTTACATTGAGAAAATAAGTAAATTCATCCTGCATATAATCCTTTTAGTTGTCCTAAACGTATACCCAATTAGCGACCCTTGATCCAGGCTTCTGCATTCTTCCGGCCACTTTTAATTTGGTGGTAAATTCATAGCCCAAGTTTTGAGACAAATATATATTTTAAGTTTTTAGTCATTTTAAAAGTGAAGCATCTGGACACCTTCAATGTCTGAGGCTCCATCTCATCTAAGGGAACAGGAGTACTAACATATTTGCAATAAACTCAAAATGTTAGCAAAGGTTTCAGCAACAATTAAGCGTTAAGAACTGGATTTATTGTGATGATTTCGCACCCTTTCACAAAGATAAGGCAATCTTAATGTCTTTGGCTGAAAATAACATTCAACTTTGGGTACTTTGGCCTGAAAATAAGCCATAGTGAACCCAATAGAAGATTTGTGGGTGAAAATTAAACTGGCGGCTGATTAACAGATGTCATCCGCTAGTGATTATTGAACAAAAATCGAGCAATATTAGTAAAGATATCATCATAACATATCATCCAGGATACCAAAAATATCGTATGTGTTCTATAAACAAGAGAAATTCTAAATATTTGCAGCGTGCATTAATTGACCTTATTTATTAATTGAATGAGTGTGGGTTCTAAATTTTTGTATATTTTACTTTGAAATTATAATACAAACGTACTAAAACAAAATGCAGAGTTTGATTAATTCTTTTGATTAGGGAAAAATATAATTGTCTCAACTCTTTGGGCCATAACTCAACATTCACTTTCACTTTCTATTTGCGTACAATATTTCTTAAAATTTGAACGACAGAATTAGATGAAATTTTGTAGAGGGGAAGACCTTATCCCCAGGAAAAGTTGATTACATTTGGTCGAATTGATATCAAGATACGGATTCTAGATAATTTATTGTTAATAAACGCCCTGATTCAACGACATATTTTTGTCCTAGTTTATATTTGTTATTAGCATCAAAGTTTTTTTATTAATAACACTTCTGTTATATTGCTTAAATATATTTTACTTATGCCACAAAAATACCGTCCATTTTGGGGACATCAGCTTACACTCAGAAGAAAATGTCGTGCGACTTTAAAACATTCGGCCAAAATTCTTATTTAAAAGTGGAACAAGTCGATATATCTTTGTTTGCTAAATAATTATATTTTTATTATTTTGTTTTAAATCTTCCAGAACATGGATCATGAAGTGTAAAATCAGAATGAAGGCAAATTCATTTTGTCTTATTCCCGCATAGTGCACAATTTCGCTCATTTTGCTTAGGCCTACTTCCTAGATGATTACCGCGACCATATCTGATATCTTCATTAACTTTTTATTGCAAAAGCTTGCTTTTCTGTCGGCCATGTACCCTAAGAGATGAATAAAATATGGAATCGTTTGATAAAACACTTTTTATATACGGAGTTATAGACTCTGCAGCATTTTCTACAGCTATATAAAGCATTTGAGGTAAATATTGCAAACCACCATTTCCTACTACGAACTCTGATTCTGTGAACAACACTTGCTTGTCAAGCATATAAACTCCACCTACCGATTTGTAATATTCTCAGAGAAAAGTAGGAGGAATTTGAACTATTGGTTTGTAGAGCATTACTGGTTTATCCGGATACATTGTGTAATTTGATGCAAAAGAGATTGAAATATTGTCATTAAATTTTGTGATTAGAACTTTATTTGCATTATCAAAGCTATAATTTACAAACGCTCTTTTGATTTTTCTCATTATCCGGGGGCATAACACGGCATATTTTGATATGATTTTCCCGAATTTTGACAGTCGCTTTCAGATATCTGCATCTAAGTGCTCTTAATGTGTAAATGCTTGTAAAGAAGTTGGCAAAGAACATCTTATGGCTTACAGCATATTTTCGTGGAATCACATGTGAGAAAATTTATAACTCTAAAAAAGTATCGGTTAATTCCAGGTTATCTTTCTAAATTTCCCAAAATCAGGGAGGGAATTTTATAGTTAGCAATTAGTGCATAGAAGTACACAAACTTATAGCCAATTTTATAGGCCTCATACTTAGTAGTTCAAGATTACAAATTTCCGACAATTTTCATTCGGAACATCAATATATAATCCAAGTAGAATAGTATCACCTTTATTTATTATAGAATTATCAGTTGGATGAAGGTATGTCTCTATCTCCTTGAATTTTTGCCTTGATATATCTGTATAAAATTTGCCTCTCTGCATCTAGAGAATGTTCCCAATACTATATTTTATGTGGGCTTTTATAATACTCACTAAGGAGGAGAATTCTTACAAAATATTTTGATTTTATTTGTTTCCTGGGGTAAAATTACAATTTTTTTTCCTGCCTAGCATGATGTATATTCCGGTTGAGAATCAAATTTTGAAAATTCTCTGTGAAAAACTCCTTTGTAATATTCACAATACTCTTATCTTTAATTTGTTTATTATCACTTGGTATCGATTCTAGTCATTCTTTAGATGGGATTTGAAGTTCAGAGTCTATTCTTCTTTGTTCTTATGGCATCTCAAAGATGGTCTTGATTAGAAAGGTCTTTACCATTTCCTTTTTTTCCCTCTTATTTAATAAATTGTTTGCGGAATTACGTCAACTTCAACATCTATGATTTAAACTTCCACTCTCTTATCCTGAAGGGCTTTTCAAACCTCATTTATTGTTTATATATATGTAAATATGTGTTGAGAGGTGTACATAAATGTGCGTGCAGCATATATAAATAGGTAAATACTTATCACAAAATTACTGAGTATAATATCACTATGAAAAAATGAAATAAGACGAAAATATCAATAAAATTTTATCGGTGTATTTTTTAGCATAAATCACGAATATAACATCTGTCTCTTTCTGCGACGCTCCAGTTTCTCGTAAATTACCATCTTACTATCGTTAAATACAGTGATAGTTCCGTAGAGATTAAATGCAAACGGTAGTTGGCCTAAACTGACAACTCTAAAAGATATAAACGGATTTTTATATAATTTTAAATTAGTGTTCCTAAGATATTTTTCAACCTAATCTATTAAATTTATGAAAGTATACTTAATATTTTTTTAGTTTGATGCGTCCAAATTCGTGGTAACTCTTAAGTAACGCTTGATAATTTTCTATCTTACTACTAATGCTTCCTATTTTTACTTTTTTATTTAATATTTGTTGCTGTTAGTATTTACATTATTTTTCACATAATACAGTATGTGTTTTTTACAGCAGACTGAGTTAAAATGGCTAGAGAATGCAAGAATTTCTCAGGCCTTTTCCGTTATATATGTGGATCAGTTAAATTAACACAATAAAAGAAACAGTTGAATAAATATGTAAAGAAACTTTATGAGTTGTACTTTGGATGTGAAGTAAGTGACATGCACAAACGCTGGGCACCTCACCTACTTCAGTTGTACAAGGTCCCTCTCTGCCTGGGTGAATAGCAAAGATCGTAGCCTCATGTTTAGCCTACCAATGGTTTGAAGGGAGCCAAAGGTCGATTCAATAGATTGCTACTTCTGCTTAACAGATTTTAAAGATGGGTATTCAATTTTTTTTCTTTCCTAGTCTTCAATATATTTTCAAGTGTTGAATCATTTAAAAAGGCCAAGATACATACTATGTTGTACTTTCACTATTTCTGCAAGTGATCCCAGCCAGTAATATCCTTTTGTAGTCTAATTTTATTTTATTTCACTGCAGGTCACAACAGAGAAGGCAAGAAATCTATCATTCTGCTAATCGCCCATTCCAACATTGAAGTCCTATGCAAATTTTTTTAGGGAAAGCACCAAACGACCCTGCGAGAGCGTACGGTACAGAGGCTAATCAAGTGCTACCAATATCTAGAATTTAATATGTTACTAAAAATACACATTATTCATTCTCATCTGTCCTTTCTTATTCCCAGAGAATGCAGGAGATGTGATTGATGAACTTGGAGAAAGGTTCCATGAAAATATAGCGTCAATGGAAAACAAGTATAATGGAGGGTGGAGCCGTGCTATGCTGACTGACTTTTGCTGGAACCTGAAGCTTGACACACGTGAGACGTCTTACAAACGAAGAAGTAAATACTCAAATTTAGTTTAAAACATTATATAACAAACATGCAAATTCTTTTTAGATTCATGAATTAATTACAATGGACACATTTAATTTGAATTTGCGAGCTAATAAGATTTAGGGTATCGTGGAAATCGATATCAATTTCATAATTATTAAATCGGCAATTTACAAGAAAATATAACGTGATGGGAAATTTATTTTAGCAAATTTGAATTTAATACACTCAACTTCATAATAAAGTACACGTGAGATCTATGTTATTTTCTTGACACTTTAATTACTTATACGGTATAATTTATCCTCAAAGTGAAAATAAATACATATTAGATCAAAAATATGCCCTATATCTGTGAACCTAAGCCAGTATCCTTCAAAATAACAGCAAAAAATAAGCCAATGAAATATTTACATTATAGATATGATCTAAGAATAAACAAGCCTGAGAGAATTTATCTTTTTGAATTTCAGCGTGGTAATAAAACGAACCATGTTCTATACTATCAGCTACGCAAAAATAGGTCAACTTCGGTGCCATCTGGTTTCGTAATTATGAAATGGATTATGCAATTTTCAACACTTTGCAATATGAAATATAAAACGAAGGACAAAAATCAATATATTATTATTTATATTCAATTTAAAAACTCTTTCGTTAAAATGGGACTATGGCCGTTAATGGGTTGACTTTGCGAGTTTTATTTTCAATAGCGTTGATAAAGGTATGCGATCTGTGAAAGCTTTCATCTTTCAACTGTTGTGCGTCTGGTACTCTAGTCTGAGTTAATACAACATAGTTCAGAAAAAACTACAAAACCTATGATGACTATTAATGTTTAGGTAGTCAAGATACCAAAGCAACGTGGAAATTAATAGCCAATTTCATCAAATATACAATAATAAAAAAAAACTTATATAAAGTTGCCGCTTAGAATGACGTCGAACTGTGTTTATTCAGTAGAGGAGTATTGACGATTAGAAAGAAAAATCGTTATCAATAATAATTAGGAAATAGAGAGTTATCAATATTCCCTCTTTCACAAGCTGTTTGTTTCTGATGAAACAATGAAATAAAATAGAAACAAATAAACCTACAAATTCTCTAAGGCAAACAAATAATATATTTAATAGATTTTTATAACAAAAATGACATCCAATATTCCTAATGCAGGAAAAAATTAATACGGCTAATTAAAATACAATTTCGAATTCTTTGCACAAACTGCAGTACCCATACCTTGTATAATAACTGACCGGAAGGTTTAAAAAAAGATTATGTTTATCCTTAAAAGAGCTGTTGACAAAGGTTCAAGATTTTTAAAAAAAATAGAAGAGAGAAGAGAAGAAAATAATAAACGATGGATTCAGTTTCCAGTATCAGGAGCCTACTCGAGGTTGATGTTAAACAGAAGCCTGAATTATGAAGTAAAGTAATAACATATGAAGATTAAAGATAAGGAAGTAATTTATAGGGATTTTCTGCTATTGGAATAACATAAAGTGGATAATATAAATCCAATGAGGGATGGAACATTGTTTTATGGATTTAACTCCTAACTCTATTATATTCTTCCCTTTCATATTTGTATTGAGGCTATTTCTTTTGTATTTCTGTGAGGAGACATAGTTGGAGGTCCCCTAGGCTGATCATGTTTTTTATTATTTTATCTGTTTAATATCTAGTGATCTATGAGGTTACCAAGAAAGCTCCACGTTCTAACCTAGAATTAAAATTAGTTTGCCTGGAGTTAAGAATGGGACTCAAACATGCAACTACTAACTTCACGCACCTAATTCCTAGAAAAACACGCCTTTCAATAACTCACATTAAAATGCGTTCTAATAGCAAATTAGTATCTTCCCCTAAGCATTACAGTACCATACTCTCAGATTTTACAACAATAGTTTACAGTGAGTATATATTTGATTGCAGCTCGTATTACTTTAGGAAAAAGGTATATATATCTTAGTAAATAATCTAAAAACGCAATGCTAAGCACTAAAGGTTATCGTCCCGTCGAAAATCATGGCAATAATATAAATTCCTCTCTTGGCTTATATATTATTCTATTGCAATATTACGTGTGGGTGTCCTTTATTGTGAAAAATAATTTATATGGTTTCCAGTTTTGTTAATGTTACTTATTTCTGTTTTAGTAATAGTCCCTGCGTTTAATATTATATAAAACTTCTAATAATATATTGATTATTTGACTGTCTGTTTTCATAATACCCCGGTAATCTTTACCGTGTTTCTAGATTTATAATATCGGTAGGTCCATTTTTGTTTTATATTACACCTTATCTACCTCGATTTATTTAATATTCCTGTTCTTTTTCTGCATTATAAATTTTTAATGCCAACTTTCTAATATTTTTTATCTGCCCTATTTTCCCTTTTATAATAATCCTAGGTTGTGTCTTCTATTATATACATAGTTTTAGATACAAGACCTACAAAGAGTATAAAATCCATTCTATGAATAATCGAGAAAAAGGAAAGAAGGTAGGATAGGGAAGTCTTGCGTTGTGTGAAATAATGTAAAATAAATATCGTTTAATTTTTGTGCTTTGTAAGTAAATATGTGTTCAGCCAATTTGTTTTTAAACATGTTTATGAATATACTTTGAACTACAAATCTTGGCCTAAGATTCCAGATTGATAAGTTTATATAAGTAAAAGGTTTGCCAAGAAAACACTTTAATTTCGTTTATGTTCTTTAGTTCGCTTAATATTTTCAGCTCGTTTGAAAAGTGATACAAATTTTATATCCTCGAAAACATTTAGAATTATGCGGCACAGTCGGCTCCTTTCAAGCGAGAGTAATTTCAATTCTTTCAATCTATATTTATAGTGTCTGTAAGGCAGCTCCGAAATGAGCTTCTTCGCCCTTTGCGGTACTTTTTACAATGTTTAGATATCTTCTGGTAGATAAGAAAGCCAGAATTGAACTGATTTGGATAATGGAAATAAGATTACTCTACTCTTACTCTGGACATTTGTCGCAATAAAAAAAAGTATTGTATTTATTTTTTAAGGAAAACCTGCGCAGTTTACCGCAAACTTGATATTGCTAGCCTTTAATTCACGGAGCTCACATACAATTTCCACACACGCTAATCTCTGACTAGCTAACATATAATCAAAGTTTCCATTTTAAAAAATGATTTGACTAAAACCATGTAAACAACCATTTAGGTCGAGCTGTCTTTCCTCTCAATCTGAGTCGTGATTCACTATATTACATAGTTTAGTATCATCCCATTACTTGGCAATCTTGATTAATATTCTTGAATTCCTGCAATTTAAGGAAGGAAACAATTTAAACAAAACCCAATATTCATTTATATAATGTTAGGTTGCGTTCCAGGTTATTATTAATTTTATATTTCTTGTGTCTCACTTATCATATTTAATTTTATATTTTTTACAATCCCATTTTGGTTTCAATAGTATTCGCACGTTCTTGAGTGTTTTTAAATCTCGATATCAACTAAAATATAATTTTATTCATTTAACTTCAAGGATTTACATTAAAATTCTGTGGTTTAATAGGAAAATTGGAGAATGTTCTAATTTTGTTCCTTATGATTCATCTAAGCTTTCATCATACACAAATAATATCGTGAGATATTTGATTTTTACCCGGTTTTCGTGCGAGCGACCACTAATTATTATTTACACCCGTGTTTGTTTCTATAACTGGAATAATACCTCCCGTATTATTCCATTTCTTGGTGTTCAAAATAACCTCGAACCTTTTCATAATACATATGATTTGTTGTGTTTCATTTGATATCGCCCTTTCTAAATTTAATCCATATATTTTCTAAGGATTCACATCTGGGCTACGTAAAGTAGAATATTGGATTTTTTCATCTGAAATCAAAACTACATGGACAACTAAAGTCTTCTTGCTATCCTTAAGTTTTCTTTTAAAAGTATAAATACAAATATAATTTTCTGATAATTAATTAGATTTTAAGAAATGTTTTCTAGCATTAGCACAGCAAAGTAAACCCTTTAACATAATTCAGCATATATCAATATTTTTAATATTGCCAATCGTTGTTTTCCGCAAAAAAATTTCTCTCGGAAATCATAATATCTTATACCTTTCTTTTGGAATTCGAACTTGTTTCTGTTGATTTTTCTATATATTCGCGTTCTTTTAGCTTCTACAACTACATATTTCTCGCCACTTCGTTTGTATATTATTTAAAGTCTTGCTCTTTATAATAATCACTGACAATCTTTTTTTTTTCATTTTTTGTCTTATTTCGTTAAATATGTAGTGTTTCTTTATTTATCCACTAGTACATGTCGTGCTTTTATAATATTTTTAGTCACGATTTATAATATCTCGTAGGATCTCTCGCTCTCCTAATCGAAAAGTCATTATATTTTCACGTCTATGTTCTGTCTTTGACTGATTGTTACTCGTATATGGAAGGAAAAATGATTAAGCTCGCAGAAAGCAGCTGATAATTATGCTTGCATTATGTGCGTACAGATAAGGCCGAAAAATCCCCGACCTAACAGAATAAGAAAACAAATATAAAAAATAAAGACAACTCCACGCCCACAATATTATTAAAGGAAGAATAGACTCAAGATAAATTGATACATGTACAACAGGGTGCAAACGTTAAAAAAAACAGAACAAAAATACAAAGAATACAAACACAAAGATTAGCGAGACGCAATGAACAAATACTTCTAATTCCAGGAGCTTTATGAGATCTTGAAAGATATTAAAAGTTTGGGCGACATTAAAACAAGAGGGAAAGTCCTTTCTCTGACCAGCGTCTTTTTGTGATAAGATGATGAATGGTTAATGTCTGGATGTATTCTTATGGTTCAAATCACTAACAAGTGCCTTTGAATGGCTAAAGGCTAAATGAGGATCCTACCACTCTATGGCGCCAATGGAGAAAACAGAAAAAGCCAAAGAAATTCGGAAAGAAAGAAACCCTCAACAGGGAAATTATTGGAACGATCTACTCTAAAATAGGCGTCATATTGTTTCTTTAGAACGAGCATTTCATTGCATATATCGAAACTTCAAATGGAGAAAATGACCTTATTCAACTACTCAGCCAAGAGACAAACAAGAATCTCGAAGAAATCGGAGAGGAACCAACAACCAGTCACAAAATAAAACAACTATGCAGCAACAACAGCAATCGGATTCACAAACCCGAAAAGAGAAGCCCAAATTACCCTCATTGAATCGAAAACATGGAAACAAGTTTGACCTTTTGCCTCTTACATGCGCACTTTATGAAGATAGTAAATTTATGAAAATACTTGTAAACAAAATGTTAACCTAAAGCGGCCCGAAACCGATGTAACAAAATGAAACATGCCGAAAAGTGAAGGAAAATGAGTAATATTGAGAGGAGGCCGACTAAATATAGAAAAAGAAACAATAAAAACCCACCCATACCGCGGCCAAAAGATTTCGGACATTTAGGAGAATTTAGGAAATTAGATACATGTCGACTCGTATAAAAGTAAAATTGGAGGAAGAAATATCAATATAAAAATTTGCTAAAACCTGTATCATCAGTAACATCGAGCTGATAAGCAGATGCAGCTCTGTGAAAATTACAGCAATACCAAACTCATACTCGAAGTTAGCTGCGTGTAGATTGAAAAATGACAGCGTTAAGATAATTTATTCTCTGATGCCTTCTCTCCACGAGAGTGCGACACATGGGGGCAATGATGCTTGCCCACCCCTTCATTGAAGAATGCTTTTAATTGCTCATTGGGAGCTAACTGACGACATTTTAAGGCCTCTCTTAGGTCCAGCCACAGAATTTTCATTGTAATTATATCTGAAGGCTGACCAACCAGTTTATCACCCTGATATTTTTGTACCAGAACTACTGTATGTTGAGCACAGACTTGTGACTTAGAGAACTCTCTTGCTGAAAAATCACATTTAGACTTGTGACTTAGATAATTCTCTTGCTAAAAAATCACATTTAGTCATTTTTGTTGAAGCCTTAGGCTACTCGCAGCATTTAATCTCTCAGGATAACTTGTTATTTCTTTCTAATCATGGTATAAATTCAATCATTGAAACGACACACTCCTGAACTTCACTTGTATCCATATAACATCAAACTGAATAAAAACCTTGAAAATAACACTTGAAGTTGAAAGATATTAATAAGCTACGGAGAGGAGAGTTCGAGGTCTTTAACTTACGACGATTTGATCCAACTCTTACATCACACAAAAAATAACACAAACCAAACCAACTATCTTTTAGTTAGAAAAATTCAGAATCCTAACAGATAAAAACAAATGTGAATTGTATATGGACCTCGTCCGCTGTAAAATGACACATACCTTATGATCCCTATCCATACAGTAAGTAAAATACAAATAAAAATAAGGTAAGATTATTAAAAAATGAGCAACAAGATGAGTTTTAAATAAAATTAAGAAACACTAATTGATGTTGGTGGAAGTTCACCTAAGAAGACGCGGTTAAGATCTGCAAAATGGGTGAAGGAATACTTCCTGAAGTTAAAATAAAACTGACCTGACTATGAAATGAATTAAATTTGTTACAAAGCATGATTTGATGGTAGAACGAAAAATATAATTGATAAGAGAAACCGACTCTTTTGATTATTGGAAAAGATATAAAACAAAGAAAAATAATGAAAATAAATGGGAAAGAACCCAATAAGATGAAAAAATCCAAACAAACTATCTAAAGTATACGCGTGAGAAAAATCACAAATGTTATTAAATAGAAACAGAAAAAAGCGCTCAAAGGAGCAATGCATAACAAAAGCTGAGAGCTTAAAAACAATAAAGAACAAAAGAAAACAGCACTGCTACTCAAGATTTTGAGTATATCTCTCCCGTTCTGCGTTCCTTTACTTGTTATTTAATAGGAAACTGAACAATTGGGGTGTCTTATCCCATCCAAGAAATAAGTGATTTCAAAAGGGGATGGTTAGGAAAGTTGCTAGCATTCCTTTTTTAATCATCCGAATTAATCTGCTCACAATTCTACTCAAGTTGTGTATCAGTGATCTATTGATTCATCCACTGATTAATTAAATTACCTTTTAGACCCTTATTAGAAAGTATTTTCTACTTTGCAATTATTGATTATTTTTTCATATTTAAATGAAACCATCGCTTGTCCCTTTATCGCTCGACCTCACACTGGAGTTACCCCGGTTCTCTCAGAACCTTGGAATTCCTTTCAGCTCTCGATCGATAAAATTTCCCTCATTCTTCTCTTCTCCCACGTGCAAATCTGGACGTCTCTACTAATGAATTAAACCCAAAGAATCTACGAAACCTAAAGCCTGGCTTTATTATTAGCGAATCTAACGTGTCCCCCACGCTAGGCTCTCCAAATCGCGAGCTCTCGGGATTTTTTTAACAATTTTGTGAACGGATGTCATATCGATTTATTATTTATTTTTAAAAGGTCCCTAAAACGACGAGTAATTTCTTCCCTAAAGTTTGGAAAGGACCATCTTAAAGAAAGTCGTGAAGTTTTGGTCCTTGAAAATTATTGTAAGGTGTTGAGTCTGAGTAATCAAAAGGAGATAAAAGGTTGAACGGACCCAATAAAATATTAATTAAATATAATTGAAAAACTTTTAAGCATAATGGTAGTACCTCGAAAAGTAAAGTAAAAGGAAAGATTGTCAAAATAAAACAGGAACGTAGAGGAACATCAGAAACAAATCGATTCCTTAAAGTGAGTCCCGAAGAAAATTCTTTGAGAAAAAGGAAAGTAAATAAAAAGACATTTGTGGAATTATGTGAGAGTAACTTTATAGGCGAATGTGGTAGGAATAAAAAGGAATTGACCAAATCCTCACAAAATGAGAGCGATGAAGTAACTGTTAAAAAAACTTCCTTAAAGGAAGTTTAGTGGTTCTTATAAAGGATCCTATAAAAAAGTAAAAGACAGAGATACTTCATTCAAATTACCTACATAGTAAGGAAACTGGATAGGCAGACTATGTATGTTGCTAACCATCTTAGAAAAATGGAACCATACAAATAAAAGTATCCAATATCTCCAAAACTCATGGCAACTCTTAACTTGTAAAATGGAGAGTGAAAAGCGTATCTACACTGGATATTAAAAATTGTCAAGGCAAAGGTGGGGTGAGCATTGTGCCCGTCCTCTTCCTCTATATACAGAATGATTAGAGGACAAGATATAAGTGCTCTATCGTTTTAATGTCTCTCTGTCTCTCACTACTGATTCCAATTTTCTTGGAATCATTTCTAATTTTGATGAACATAAAAACTAATAAAATAAATCTTTTTCAGTTGAAATAAAATAATGAAAATTTCTAGGAATAAAAATTGTTATTTTAAAAGAAAATCTACAAACTGAAACGGGAGTAAAACAATGAATATATATACGATCCAATATATCACCATTTCGCATGAAAACTGCAAATAAGAAAAACGGGCAGAGAAGGCTAAAAATTATACTCAGGAATAAAAGGGAAGCCTGGCTGGCTAGGGACAGGTTAAAAAAGAATGAGTTTGAAAGGCATCATTAGCATACAGAGTAGCTAACCTTTCAGTCTGGAAAAATGGGGATTTCATATTATACTGTTCCCTGACACGAACTTAATGCTCTTGCTAAGCCATATAAAGGATAAATAAGGTATTCATTAGTATTCTCGTTGGTGGAAGTAAAGTTTTCATGATACAACATTATCCTTTGATATTTTTAAAAACCAACATTAGGAGTTAATGGATAGATTTTGACAGATGTTTTCAATAATAGCTGAGATATCCAAAGTCATCCAACGAAACTGTTTAAAATTCAGATATTTTATTCGCCTCAGGGAGACTTAAATACGTACATATCTCTGACTCCAGGTTTGTGTTAAGACTTTGTACTCCGAGAGTTCGACTGTACCTTTTCTTTTTAAGTTGAAAAGAATGGATGATTATTTTAGGCCTACCATACTGTTTCTCTCATTTTGTTTTTTTTCAAGTTAACTTGCCTTCGTTGCCACATAAAGAAAAGTCCAGGAGGGTTGACGCACTCAATCTTCCTAGGCTTCCAGTCGAGAATTTAAGCTATAACCCTTCCTCATGTTAATTATTGCCCCTAACTTCACCCTTTCTTTAACGAACCCATATTCGTTAACTTTTTGGCCTTGCTGTCCTTGGTAGCTTATGATATATTTTTTCAATAAATTAAATTATCTCGACACTTACTAAAGCACCGAAGTTCATTTTTTTCTGTAGATTTTGTCACTTTTGCGAATTTGATAATACTTTGTGTCTGTTTCCTGGGGACACACGGTCCAGATGGATGTGAAGGTTCGGGCAAATTAGCGTGTTTGGGATTGTCCTAGTCTTTTTCAATGCCTTCTTTAGAATCGTGACCCATATTCATAGTCCAAGAATGGTTCAAACTTTCGAGAAATCCAGCTATATAACTTCTACATCGTTAAACCTATCTTAACTTTACCTTTACCTATACCAAATGGTTCCTAAAAAGACTCTGGAGGAGTTCTCTTCTTATATTTATGTTAATCATTATAATAATTCGAGTTAAGGGGTATAAAAAAAAGCATATGTCTTTTCGCTAACAAATTTCTCCTTTGTGGATAATGGCCGAACCAGCACACCTGGCAATCCTACAATGGAGACACTCTATTTGTGGCCTATTTAAATCTTGCACTTATGGCCAAAGAGATTATTGTCATTCTCACATACCTCTCTCAGCTGCTATCATCGCTCCACCATGAGTGCCAGCCTTCACATCAACCTCAAAGAAGCTCTCCATCTCCGCGAGCTGAGGGTATGTACCTTGACTTGAGGCAACCATGAATGTAGGTCTTATTAATAAACACATATCGTAAATGTGTTTACCCAAATTGTATACTCGGGTGTCAATTCTGTGGCTATTAGCAATCAAATTTACGATGTCCTAAACAGTGAAAAGATATGTCCAAATAGCTCTAACTCATGTCAAAGAAGAGGGACTCTCGTGGTGTTTTTTAACTTGCTTGCTTTCCTTCCACGCTTTTCAACTTCGAGGTTCTTCTTCTTTGTTGCTTTTGCTAAAACTTCAAGTCTATTGTTTGGTGACACCCAACACCGCGAACAGGATATGTAGACCTTATCCTCGCGACAGCTAGTCGAGCCAGCCCTTCAGTCATCTACTCCCCATCAGACTTGCCTCATTTGCTTTTAATGTTAAAAACGCACTTAATTTATGAGTTTTGTTGCCATATAAAAAGAAATAGGGTTCTCTTCCAGTAATTGATGTTCTTTTGTTCTTCTATAGAATTAAAACTTTATACTATTCATATTTCTCTTGAACTATTTTCTTATGGCTCAATTATTTAAGCATGCTTGCGAAATTTGTAAAAACTATCCCTACTTTTTAAAATATATAATGACATGTTTTAATTTTATCAAACAACAGAAACATATTTTTGTTTGTTACCTAAATATTTGGTTTTGAGATTAAATCGATCGTTCGTTCATTAATGCAATCAGTTAAGTTTAAATTTTTTACAAGGTAATTATTTTAAGTTAAAGGTAAAACCAATGAAGGCCTCTTCAGAAGAATTTTTGTAAGAAAAAATCTGTAACGAAAGTGGGGAAGAGAGAGTACGTGAAAGTGTTAGGCAGAAATAAGGTCTAAGGTACATTTGTTGTAATCAGGATAGGAAGGAACACTCATCAAGATATCTGATGCAGTTGAAACTTACATGAAGGAATTTAAAGGTTGTCAAAAAGTGAGACGACGCGCGTGGTAGTCCCTTTCAAGGAGAGAGAGAGAGAGGGAAGGAAGACCTAGCAGTTTGACCCTATTTTAATCCAAGCTAACGAGGCACAAAATCTGGAATTATGCTGCGATGGCTTGAACGGGCGAAGTCAACCTCGCCCGGCGAAGCGTCTGTCAACTGGAAACCTCCCCCTTCGGGCGCGGGGAAATGCCCCTCCGTCTAACCCCTATAAAATGTCCGACGCAAGAATTGGACAGCAGTAACCGTCCGTAACCACCTGTTTCCAGAGTATCCGCGAGTATCTGCCATCAAACTATTCCCTTTAATTTCCCGCGAACCCTTGCAGAGCTCGTCATGTTCCGCGTATTGTCCTAGAACTCGCGAGAGTCAACCCCGTAGTCGTTGGTACCCGTTACTCGAGTCTGATACGTAAATTCTCAATTCAGAATTTTATACTCGAAGGCAATATTCGTTTATCAAGGGGCTATTATTTTGCAAACCACGCCGTCTCTAAAAAGGCAGGATTACTCTCTAGAACCCAAACTTCTAGGTAACCGTAACAGGCAACTCTACTGTGCAATCTATCCCACCCTCCCTTATAAATCCTACGTTATCTGGGCTTTGCGGCACTCAAAGTCATTTGAGCGTCCCATCTATCATTCTCCTTTCGTGTGTCTGGTGGTCTACACCGCCCAAGTCACTCTTTGGAGCCGAGACTCGTACGTCTCCTATGTTTATATACCTTACTTAAGACCCTTTTTAAATTTGTGAATATATTATTTTCATAGTAGTAAAGTATAGTTTTTACTCCGTTTCTATTACCCTCAAACCTGCCTGGATAGCTAAGAATTGGATCACTTAAACTGCACTATGAAACTTAATTGCACTCTATTTGTATTTATAATTTTACCGACGTTACTCACAGACTAATCCTTTCATCGGCCTCCCTCTGTCGGGCTGAGGAATTTGGAAAAGGTTGAGATCTAATATCAACCTACGACAAAGGTGATCTCCTCCAATGAATTATGTAGGTGAGTTGATAGCAACCTGCATATGCCGTTTCATTCATTTCTCCTCAAAGGAAGACATTAGTTATTCTAGAGTCAATCCCCAGCAATACTCAGCAAAGCCTTTAGCAGTTTCACAAAGATTCAATGCTTCTCGAAAGTCTGAAGTTTGTGTCACATTTACATATGCAAAAACGTTACATAATTTACCTCAAAAAGATATGTTATGGACTCGACGATAACACAAGGGAACAATTTATTTGGTGAATTGACAAAAGTACATTTTCCTACCTAATTCGAGCATACTGAACAAATCTGAAATAAGATTCTTTCTAAATGCTGCAGATTTTTAGTAATATCACTAACTAATATTATACAATAATTTTCATTTTATCACGCCTATCATCATGCTCTGAAGTAATTTTGAATCATCTTTTTGTGTTATTTTTAGTAAAGCAGGTCTTTTTGCGCAAACATTTAATTGCACTTGATAAAAAACTTGAATTACACATTAGGATTGCAAATACTGTAATCAAATAGATGCTAATTTATTAATGACCGTACATCAGGCTGGATGATCTCTTCTTGATTTCAATCGGGCAAAAATTTGCGTTTGTGCTTTTTTGTTTCCTTACAAAGAAATTACGAACAACGGCAGAAAATCAGAGCCAGGCTGCCTTCTCTTTATCATTCATGGTGTTCACAAATCTAGAATGACTCCGAAATCTTCGGATTTGGTGACCATTAAATACGCCTGCTTTTATTTTTTGTTATGACAAAGCAGGAAACACCAATACTATGTAGTGAAAAGAATCATTGTCAGTGCTAAACGTCTTGACATACTGCTTCATCAACTACAGTTTGAGATGATGTGGTTGGAAAACGATCTTCTCTCTACTTACGATTGGCTCATTTACAATGTTCAACATTCCTGCTTCCAAAGTTTCCCGAACTGGCCAATCTTTTGGGGGCCAGGTTACGGGCTCGACTATCCCACATACAGATATAGCATGGAAACCTTGTATATCCTTCTGCTGGCCAAGGAGAAAGTTAATCATCTTAAGTTCTACACCTATGATTAAATTCTGTTCATGGTACTTAAGTAAATCCATGACCATTCTTATGTCATCGTGAGTTTCTCGCAGGTGGACAGAGCCACCGAAAGGAACTGCCCAAAACTTAGTGACATTATGCAAAATGACACACTTGAGGCTACGCTTTGACCTATCCAAAAACAGTCTCAACAGAGCAGGACTATAGGTGACAAGTCACAACTCGTTAAGCAGACCAGGAACATCGTGGCATAATACAAATTGTTTGTTCTCAGAGAAATACTTAACAAATGTACTCTCCCTTATTCGGTAATACGATACCCGTACTGACCTGTCAAGCATATGTCTTTCACTCAACCTGGAGGCTTAAGGTTCTGCAGCTTTCTTGGAGGTAACCAAATCACGTATGAAGTCATTCAAATCCTTTTGATTGAAACAGTAGGGAGCTAATGACTGTTTAGCATCTGATGAAGAATCTACAGACTCTGAATCCATTTTGGGGATGTTCATATCAGTTACATCATTTTCATCTTCGGATGAAGCATATCCACTAAAGATCGGCACTGGTAAAGACTCAGAATGAGGTCCTGGCCGAGGGAATGTTAGGGTAGTCGAGCTTATGCCGATTTTTCTTGCCTATCCCTTTAGTATTCACCAGACAGAAATAACAGTCCGATACATGATCCTTGGCTGCTCTCGTCACACCATTGGGATTCTAAAAAGAAGACCATTTCTCTTGTCTTTCATTCACTTAAGAAGATGTTCGACACATCTATGGCTAACAGCATCTGGGGCACACTTCTAATCTTGATCGCCAAGAGGAACATTAAAATATGCCTTATAAGTGCGGATCACAAAGTTTGATATATTGCGCCTTTGACGATCTAGCATGTAAGAGCCACATAAGTAGCAGAAAGTACCTGGATCATTACCGTAATTTCCTCTTGACGAAGCCATTACTCTAACATGGGACATGAAAAAAAAACAATAATGTCAATATTTTGCATAATAACACTTATTACCATCTTACTACTATGTACTTTAATGTATTTGCTTTCTACAAGCACCCTCTTTGTCCGTCCGGAGGGCATTTTTCAGGGAGATGAGAAAATAGAAATTTCAGAATAACTATAGTATGTAGGTAAATGGATTATACATTTAAAATTATCATGAAAAGATGAATAAAATTAGCAGATATATCTAAGTCACCCGACAATATGATTAAAATTGTTCCCCTGTGTTATTCAAGACTCGTACTTGAAAATCTAAAGAACAAGCAATTAAAGCAGGATTGATATAGTAGACGTTTTTCTTTCCCATTTTTAATTGGCGATAAGAAATTCCAGCCACCAATTCTTCCTCTCTACTACATTTCTCTTAGATTTTCTCCTTTGGTTTATATACAATTATAACGTGATATGCCTTGGATCAAAAGAATATGTTGTTTTATAAAAAATATAAACCTAAAGCAAAGCTGGAATGTCTCTCAATATATTTTAAAAAATTTTTGCAGAAGTTAAGTAGTTAAGAAAATGTGTAAATATCTGAAAGGTTAATGGAGCCGGGAAACCTATAGGAATAAGATTTTTCCATGCTTTAACCCTTTAATGCTATCTAAGAAGTAGACCTGAACACCTTGGGAGTTTAACCTTGAAATGTCTTCACAGAGGTGAGGTGTATGGAGTAGGATAAGAACCGTGGCGGTTCTTGAACCCTTCAGCCTCACCAAGCCCAATCCCAGCTTTCATAGTCCTTTTCCATTTAGAGCTTATCTAATTTAACAGAGAGATAGATGAGACTTCTTTAATTAAAAAACTAGTATAACCAACGAGGAAAATTTGCATTTGCCGAATTGAGAAATTAATGGGTGCCAGATCGATGAAGAAAACAGTGGATAAATAAAGAGTTTAATAGAATCTTCCAGGAAAATAACTTTACAAAGAACACATATACTAAAATAAACGAATTAGCCAAGCCTCCTTAATAAAATAGGGACTCGAAACTAAGAACTTAGCACAATTAAGGAAAAGATGAAGAAGACACCATCGACTTAGACAGAAGATTCCTTAAGACGCTCATTGGGATTAATGTCGAATTTTATAAATTAATTCTAAATGTAAGTGAAATTTTTATCTTGATCCATAATGTCAACTAATATCAGTATTTATCATTCATTGTCAGGATAACTAATATCATGATTCTTAAAAATTTTTTTTTACTCATATGATATTTTATTGTAAAGTTGATTAGTGAAGAGTTTTGTTATACAAATACATTCCAATTATGTAATATATATTTTATTGTTAACAAAGTTAGTTAGGAATTCTTTTTGAGTGCTCAGTCAAATGGCTGCAGCTCGCGTTAATGGAGAGCTTGGATGTGCAGGCTAAAGTGGCAATTTGCAAGTCTCTGAGTTCCACAAAATATGCTCTCGTGTCGTAAGTTGACTGGCTTCGCCATAATGGAATTACTAGCAGTCGCTAACCTCCCCACTAGTCTATGCGCTGGAACCCTCCATTATCAATATGATCAAGATTAATTCTCTTTTCGAGTCAAGAATAAATCTCTTTTCGACTCAAATATGGGATACTTTTCCCAAGCATTTAAAACGGCAAAGATGATCTTCCTGCCGTAGCTTTGCAAACCGAAACATCAAGTCGAAAGCTTCTGTCCTATTTTGCTTCTGGAATTTCTAGGCAAAGTCCTACAAATCTCTTTGACGAAAAGTTGATCAACCATCTTAATATAAACAACCTATACAACCCGAAACAACACAATTCCGAAGCAAGCGAGGGGTGGACACCACGCTAGCAATCATTACCGAAGAAATTACTACTGCAACAGCGCGAAGCGACAGAGTTGACATTGTACTTCGTGAGGTTGCCAAAACCTTTGACAAAGTGTGGTTACCTGGCCTAAAACCCCAAATCTGCGACTTTAACCTGCAAATAAACCTCTGCAAAATACTCTGCAGCTATCTAGATGAGAGGAAAGCGATATTGCAGATAAACGGCAAAACGGCCGATGCAATCAACATACAAACGGGGGTCCCACAAGGAGGCTCACTCTCATCTATGCTATACACAGTGTATACCAGGGACCTCCCATATCCAACTGATAAAAGTTCGTTGTACATACAATTAGCGGACGATATCACTCAGATAGTGACCAGAGATAAGAAAAACCCCAAAGACATCGGCCTAAGAACAGGTATAGAAATTAAAAACCTAAATGATTACGAGAAAAGGAATAAAATAAAAACTAACAAGGATAAGTTCAAACTAATTCTCATGAACAGAAAGAAGAAAGCTACTGTACACGTAAATGGAGAGGCATATCCTTTTTTTACAGAAGGACGTGTCCTCCAACTAAAAGTAACAACGATAGGCTATACAAGTCACCTACCACAAAAAATCATAGAAGCAAAATAAACCTTATCAGCACTATATAGATTCAGGCAACTTTCAACCAAAATAAAAGAAAACTATACCTGTCCCTAGTTCAACCTAAGCTCCTATACCAAATTTTACTATTGATTATACTAAGTAACTTTTAAATCAAGAAGATCCAAAGAGTCAAAAATCAAGCCACTAGATTCATAACAAACACAGGAAGACTAGATTACATACCAGCAGAAGAACTCCACCGCAGATCTACTATGGAACCCATAAACATAGTCATACAAAAAAAAGCAAGAAAGCTGTATGAAAAGATTAAAAATACGATTCTACAGAATATAATAAACCAAACCATCGTACAAGAAGACCAAATCCATCGTACGCAATTTAAACAACGCTTCAATGGTAGCCTGAGGAAAACATTAATAAATGTTAACCCAATCTATAGGTAGTAAACTATAGTGCAACATCTAGAAAGGACAACCGATTGCAACTACCAAGTATACAACCCAAATAAGAATCCCGATTAAGAACTATTATATTTATATAAAAGCATTTATATTAATAAAAAAATAAGAAATAAATAAAATAAAATAAAAAAATAAAAATAAATAAATAAGATGAAAATAAAAACAATAAAATGATACAAACGCTCTATTGAGCAAAATAAAACAAAGGCTCTAATGCTTAAAATATTAATGTATCACAAAAATAGAATAAAATTAAAAGAAAAACGAAAGCGTTAGCCAGGCAACCTGGCACAAATCTCTATCATCTTAACATATCCTCCTACACACATTAACCCCTACAGACACACAACACTTTAATTTATATAAATCCTGTCTTACTCTCTCTACACATATCTAACTTTATTTATCTTATCTTGTCTCTTTTTGAGTTGTCTATATTCTCTCACACATGAAAATTGAATAGGGAAACGCGTTTAAAAAAGGGGGACAGGGAAGGGGTGAAATACTATTTAGAGGAGGGAAATAGGAAGCAAATGAGGACATGGTGATGGAGGAGATGTAGAAGAAAGTTTAGATAGTTAAAGTGGGCAAGGTACTGAAAAAGATCTATGCTGGTGTGCTAGAACTAGGAATCATAAAATGTAGGATTGTGCAGTATAAACTACAGTAGATAGGAAGTTGGAGGTGTACGTGGGCGCATTTCATAAACCAATTAAAAATGGAACCATAGAAGGAATCGGAAGATGAAGTGAATCATATTGTGAGTCAAAGGAAAAACAAGCAAATGAAGCACTTGGAGAGATTTTTAAGAGACTACAAATAGGAAGCAGAAAGGATTTTCGAAGTAAGGGTTCAGAATGAAAAATTAAAGGATAAAGTGTATGTAAAATATGATTTGATTGCTAGTTATAGTGAGTGAATTATTAGATTAATTACCTCTGTGAAAAGTACGGAGACTGAAATGTAAGTTATTTGTTTAATTAATGTTTTAGCAAACATAATACAAAGGGCTGCGATAGGGTAAAATATGTATGTTATGGTTGTCTAGTAACAAGTATAAAGGTCAAACGATTACTGATAATTGGCTGAATGTTTAGATACTAGCTTTATATAAGAGAAAGGGGAGAGCAGCAAGAAATTCAATGGAACATGGTTTGTAATTTTTCGTAATTTATATGATAAAATTTTGACCAATTTTTCAAGAAAGATAAGAGAACGAATAATAAGCAATGATCAATGTAAGTTTAGAATAAATAGTGGTTAAGTGGAATACTGATAGTGCTTAAGGATATTAATGAATATATAAAGAAGTGTATGAGAGTCTCGTTCTGAGGTAAATGGTTAAGAAACCGTGCAACTAATAGATTTAATTGTGTAAGAGAGTTACTAAAAGTATATAGACTGACAATAGATAACGTTGATAATATTGCATATCACAGTCTTACACGGAAAAAGATGTGCGCATATTAGAAAACAAATAACATGGAATAAAACTTACTTAAACCTGAAATCCTAGCATTGCTTCCCCTATCCCTCCTCAATAGTTTTTGAGGGCCAAAACCGTGCTAAAGGGAGGTGTACTTTTGGACTTGATAGAGTATAGCATAGTGGAATCAGGGAATACCTTTGGTTGCGTTGACACACAGGAGCCATACAAATTTCTGGAAGAGTATTGAGGGTGATGGAGATTTAGGTTCTTTCATTATTTAGCGGTTGGGCTGGTGTTGGTCTGGGTTTATTATATAAAAGCTACTTGAAAAGAATATATATCGTCAATAAATTTGAATTATTGTCTTGCTTGCTTCTGTAGTTTATAGATTTAAATTTTAAGATGGTTTATGCGTTTTTTATTCTTGTAATTTCACAATATACTCACCCTTTGAGTCTTCAGACCTTGTACAGTTTGAATTTGTTCTCGTTCCTAATATGTATTACTCTGTCATTTATTCATCTCATTTCTGTACTTTTATCCTATCTGGTTTTCTTTCATTTCTCTTCCTTTCGTCTGGCTTTAAATTATCTTAAAAAAGAATTTAGGTAAATGTTTATTTCCGAGGTTGTACGTTTTCTGACCATATGAATTTGGCTGCATTATTCAAATAAAAAAAATCTGAGAAGTCTTGCCCAATGTCGACATGTAAAACACGATCTAATTTCGTTCAGAATTACCTACGATCACGCCAAGAGAATTACTTGGACCAAATTCAGCCTTGAGATGTTTATGGAGACAGCCGAAATGGCTTCATTTTGTGATTGGTCAGCTCAGACAAAAGAAAGTGGATAAAAGCTGAATGCAAAGGGATTTAGATGGATTTGGGTGAGAGGGAATTCTCTTTAGGAATTGTTGGAAAATTATCAATCGAAGTTAATTTTAAAGAAGATGCGCTTCTAAGTCGCTAATTAGTCTACATTTCCACAGTCTTGGTGGTATATCTTACAAATCGAAAAAAAACAATTGAATCAAATTGAAATTTTGTCTAATTGTCCATTTTTATTTCCATCTGTTTCTATAAGTTATAAAAATTCTCTCTTAAACATAGTATTTATACTTGTAAAGTTTAATGATTAATGAAAGATTATTATATCTTTGGTGCCATTTATATTTGCATAGTCACTTTCTTACTCATTTCCCCCCACCTACATTTCAAATGTTTTTTTCTTCTATCAAATTTATACTGATCATGTTTTTTTTTTATTTGGTGAAATTTTATCTCTGTTGTCTACCCTCTATCTTTAACAGACATCCACATTGATCACAGGAATGGCTTCTGCCCTTGGAGTATTCGCCGGTCGGGAGATATATAAAGAAATTGCTTTGATCACAGCTAAATTCTCTTTTTTCACTAACAACTAAACTTGAATTTGAGAGCCAAACAAGTAAATGGATGTATGTGCTTAAGCAACATTGTCTTTGAAATATGACTATGTAAAATATTAGAAAATCAGTCTAATCAAAGACTGCAGGCTAATATTAGGCCTGACTCATCAATATATAGTTTGTTTTTAATTCATTAAAAGGTGTGAACGATTAACACTTGAGCCTATAAATAGGGACATTCTTTGCTACGATTTAGATTTGGTTATTTTTAAAGTTTAAAACGTTACATATATTACTCATAATAGGGGCATCTCCTAAGGTTTACCTATGGCTAAACTTGTGGTTCCGACCCCAAGGCTTGACAGTAAAGGTGTTCATAACAATCTCTAGCTGAATCTGAATTTGAATCGGGAAACTAACCATAACCAAGGTGGGATAACTCCGCCCAACTGAATATGGCTCCTACCTCTCAGGGTGTTTATAACTTACAACCATCACACCCCTACAGTACTCAACCAGTTTATAACCTAGTTTATTGTCTTTTCCATCACTAAGTGAAAACAATGATTCCCACCTCAAACAAAGCTAGTCACATGGAGTATGGCAACATTTCTAATGCGATGGATATCTTTTATTTTATTCACGCATGTCTTAGTCCTGTGTTAAATATATCTCCCCTTTGCATTCAGATGAACATCAGACGCAGTCGGTGTTTTGCAATCGAAATAACTTTTAGATTTATTTTTTTCCAAAACTTACACGCCTAAACCAGACATTATTCCTCATCGCAATCCTCTTATTTTTCACTAAGTTGAATCATTCAATCGGCTTTTGTATGTTTTGGCTACAATAATCATTTAATTAATATTTTTTTACATTTTAAGAGACAAATAACGCAAGCAGCCGAAAACACATGTGGCCTTCCACTTAAATCGTACTGCTACACGTGAAAAAATCCCTCAAACTGTTTTTGAAAAATGTGATTTCTCCACTTAATATGACAATTTTTGCGATAGTTCATGAAACATTTATTGCAGGGCAATGAAATTTGGATGCATTGAGAGGATTGTATAAGATAATAAATACAATTTCGTTCTCAATAAGTTTACTAGTTAAATAAAGGACTTATAAAACATTTTACGGAAAGTTGCATCTCTCCCAAATTATATGCAATCCTTTTCACCTCCATACGTTTAATAGATATAATTTAAATAACGACACAGTTTTAAAGTCAGATAAATAGTTTTAGTGAGCTTCACTTTATTATTTTCGAAGTTACAATTAGCATAGAACGTTCAAACAATTAATTCTTCCACCTGTTGCAAGCTCGACAGTCTTATTCTCAAGCCATCCCTATGGCAAACAATAGTGAGTTATCTTCAGACATCAAATGGAAAAAAATTACAAATTTCAAATCCAAGCGAAGCTAAAGGAAAATTTTTGAAGTACATGTCCCTAACTCAGTAATAAATCAGTATAAGGAAGCTTTAAGGAATCAGGGATAACGGCAAATCTCACTTGTACGAATTATCTTAGAAAACTCCCAAATGTCACGCATCATTAAATGTTAAAATTACGAGAGGAAGACCTACATATTAGTTTTAACGCACTGTCTAATAAGTTGTATAAAGCTAAATCGCATGTAGTGGTCCAAAGAAGACATCACTATGTGAAAACATTTATTTGAAAGCAACAATGAAGTAGGCAAACGATCAGTTTGAGAAAGGTTTAAATCTTTAGAATCATGTGCTATATTCAGATAAAATGAAGAATCAGATGTTTGGGATAAATGATGTCAGGTACGTTTGGCGTAAAAGCACTGAGTCTGGTGGACATATAAACAGAGCTAGCACAGTAAAACTTAAGGAGGGGATAAAATATTAGAGCCTCAAGCGGTGTTATTGGTTTGGTGCGTAATATTTGTTTTGAAACTTTGAGTAGATTACCTCTACTTCTTGATTACCCTCTTCATATCTTACTGGGGCAATAGTGTTTATAGTAATACAAGCCTCACTAATTTTAAAATACATCTTTAAAGGAAGTATTGCACCTAACGAAGTGTAAATGTGTGGAAGATATATAGCAGCAAATAGAGTATGCATTGTATACATGTTGTATAAATTGAGGTCGTGAGGAAAACTACCCAAATTAGGGAGTTGATTAAAGATTAAATTCAAAAAGAAAACGGAGCAGTGTAACTTAAGGGAAGGATTCCAGTTGGAAGTTATTACTTTTTGTACTTCTACAGGGATCTTTATTAAGAACACATCTATTTATACTGTATATCAATGAGGAATATCTTTGCGTAAGAAGCGCACTAAAAATTACATAGGACTGCCTATCCTAAACAACATGAATTTTTCAAAACACTGTGTTTTGGTGTGCATGAGGACTAACAAATTGCGATTTAATCAATAATTTTTCCTAGAACTCTAAAGAGTGCGTTCCTCGATTGATCTCCTAAACAACTCAATCGTAAGCCACAAATAGAATATACGATATAACTTTGGTGTCCTCATTTGCAATTCTTAAGTGGGTACAGCGCTGCCAAACTAAATTTGATCTCGGATTCTGAAGAAGATCAAATAAAGCTAGATAGGTAAAAGTATCTCAATTTTCAATCACTTGAGAATGAGAGGTGAATTGATACAATTTTTCAGGTAAATGAAGGGTGAAATAAGATCCATTCTTTAAGCCTAATATTTAAGGTAGGATAAGGTTTCAAATTCGTTAGAATCATCTAAATAGCTACAATGTTATTACCCAGACAAAAAAATAAAAAAACTGGACCGACCGCAAGACATAGTAAGATATAGAGCCGCCCACGACTAGACTCGCACGAAACTGAAAATTAATAAAATTTTCCAATGTTTTAAAAAATTTTAAAACAAAAACAATTACATATAGTGAAGTTCAGAATTTTTATAAAATTAGGCACTGATGTTTTGGGTTGTCTTTTTTTAGGAAATTCGAAAGTTTTATCGAAATTATTTCTACAATAGATTTTTCCAATTTTAATCCTTATCAAGAGAAAATAGCTACTGGCCCTAAAAACGAGTGAAGACAAATGAAGTTATTATAACAAATTTAAATGGAGTAAAACAGAATCTTTAGGATAGTTTTTTATATTTAAAAGAAATTCCGATTAAAGTTTTTATGGCCTTTAGGCCACGGAGATAAGTATTAATATGATAACAAGGTATGCTGAGCAAAAGTAACCTGCTCTCATTATTCTGATTTATTACTTTACTTTACGACCTTCAAAACTACCAAAATTTTATGATTAACCTTGATCTGACCTTGGCAATTATACCAGTCGAAAAGGAATGAAAATTAACATAGTGGTTTCAAATTTTGTTACAATCGGCCGTATAGTTATAATGTTTTTCCAAATAATTTCCCGGCTAAACTAGGGAGTACTTTGGTAGTTATATCATTCAAAAAATAATAGAAAACAACATGAGGATTTTAATTTTTTCTTATCATCGGCCGAATAATTATGATGTTATAGGCCAAAAAAATAATTCCAGGGATAACTTTAGGAAGAGCTTCAATTATGTATATCATTGGAAAGAGAATGTAAAACAACATAAGGTGGTTAAATTTCGTTACAATCGGCTGAATAGTTATGATGTTATTGCCGAAATATTCCGGCAAAAACATTTGGAGGAGTTACGCGATTATATCATCTAAAAGAATATAAAAACGTAGATATTCAAAAAGATATTGAGTTTTTTCATGGCAGAAGATGATGATATTGTCAATTAATTCCCCTGCAAAACTTGGGAGGACTTACATTAAATCATTCCAAAGAGAATGTAAAACAACCTGAGGATCTCAAATTTTGTTCGTATCTTTCAAAAATGATGTTATCGAAAAAACAAAATAATTCCCGAGATAACCTCAGGTGGTAGTGGTGCAAGTGGTGTAGGTAGTGAGGGTAGGGGTGCTGGTTTTGTTGGGTAAGTGGCGATAGTCTAGGTGGTGGTGATGTAGGTGGTGGCGATGTAGGTGTTGGTGTACGACCGACCGACCTACATAGTGAGATGAAGAGTCGCCAGCGACTAGACTCGCCCAAGTCTACAAAGAGGCAAAGGGTAAATTATTAGGAGATGTGCACTGGAAACTTTAGAAAAAAAATTAGCCTAAAAGTCTGTTGCTAAATTCGATTAGGCCGTACGGTGATGTGTTTTTATCTATATTAAATTGTTTTAGCAAAGTTATTCTAAGCCTTTATTTCAAAATGGAAAAATTAGAGCGCAGGGATGTTTTATCGTGTTTTCAAATCTTTTATCGAAGTTATTTGCAAGAGTTGCTTTAGATTTTGCATAAACAAATATTAGGTATGGTTTTTCGTATAGTTGATGCTTTTATTTAAATAATTTATATAAGTTAGCATTGTTTCTCACCTTATACTTTTTAATTATTAAATATAAAACTGAAGATGAATAAGGTTTGAATAAAATATATTATAAAAATATTGAGTACAAATGAATATTTAAAGACGAGATTATAAATAAAATTTTAGAAGAAAATAAAGATTACGTTTACAAAAGCGAAGATTAAAACGTAGATATTCAAAAAGATATTGAGAGTTTTCTCATGGCAGAAGATATCTAAAAGAAGAAAGTAATAAATATATTTCAGAAGAATAAGAAAGTATAGAAAAGGTAACTGATTAATTCGATCCTAAAATGAACTCTAGTATCTAACCTTAACCGTAAGCCATAGATCGGAGGTCAGCCTGTGAAACGCAAGCTCATTGTGTAAGAAGGAGTGAAATAAAAGCATCCTAAAGAGAGAACTGACAAGTTATTTACGATGAAAAGGATTTAGAGATGCACTAATATCTTTGCCCAAAGAGTTATGATGTTATTACCAAAACAAATAATTCTCGGGATAACCTTGGGTGGTGGTGGCGCAAATGGAGTAGGTAGTACTGTTGATTACCTATATAGTGTTGGTGTAGGTGGTGATGTTTATTAGCTAGATAGTGTAGGTGTCGTGTAGGTCTTAGTAGCTTAGTCGGTGATGGTGTAAGTGGTAGTGGTGGTATAGGTGGTTCTGTTGTAGGTGGTGATGGTATAGCTGGTGCTGGTGGTGCAGGTGGAAATGGCGTTGGTAGTGATGGTGTATATTGTGATGGTGTATATGGTGATGGTGTAGGTGGTAATTGTGTAGGTAGGGGTGGTGTAGGTAGTAGTGGTGGTGGTAGTATAGGCAATGGGGGTGTAGCTATTAGTGGTCTATATGTTGGCGGTGAAGGTGCTCGTGGTGATTTTGGTGGTGTAGGTGTTGCTTGTTGTTTAAGTAATGCTGTTATGGGTGATGTAGATGGTGGTGGTGTAGCTGGTTAAGGCAGTGTTGGTGTAGGTAGCTTAGTTGATTGTGGTATACGTGCCTTTTTTGGTGGTGGTGTAGTTGGTGGTAGTATTGCTTACTTGCTTAATGTTGTCCATCGTTTCCAATGACGTTGTGATAGAACGAGTTGAATCTGTGTTAAATTCAACTCCTATCCCATATTAGTTAAAACCTCGAGGAGGCCCACGTGCATCTTCGATTCGAGGCTTGGAGTCTTATCAACAGCTACCGGACGTCAATGTTTAAACAAGGAGGTTATCGTCCCCCCGTTCACCCCCATACGCCGACCTCGCCAGATCGAGTTAGGCTTATGGACAGATAAGGCATTTTCTCCGGCCCAGCTGTGCGTTGCCTCCAAGCTTTCACTCCATTTTCCCCCACGCCAAGGAGATGTCCTAGCTATTTATATGGAAACTTTACCACTAAGATCAGATTGGAGATCCAGATTTTCGTCGCGAAACATCACCACGACCCTCTCTCCCTTTGTGCGCCAAGGGACCTCGACCTCGAGATTCACCATCACTTGTCCAGAAGGAGGACAATATTCCTTGAGTGCCAAAGGTTCGAGCCTTTAGTGACGCCAAGTCCCCAAGGCATCCCCCCCCTGTTGTTCAAGGAGAACAGCATTAGAACAGCCATTGTTCGTTTTGAGCCCTTCGCCAAGAAACGGTTCTCTTTCCCCCCCCTGTTGTTCAAGGAGAACAGCATTAGAACAGCCATTGTTCGTTTTGAGCCCTCCGCCAAGAAACGGTTCTCATCCCCCCCCCCTGTTGTTCAAGGAGAACAGCATTAGAACAGCCATTGTTCGTTTTGAGCCCTTCGCCAAGAAACGGTTCTCATCCCCCCCTGTTGTTCAAGGAGAACAACATTAGAACAGCCATTGTTCGTTTTGAGCCCTTCGCCAAGAAACGGTTCTCCCCCCCCCCCTGTTCTTCAAAGGAGAACAACATTAGAACAGCCATTGTTCTTGAGCCCGTAGACAAGAGACGGTTCTCATCCTCCCCTTTGTTCAGAAGAGAACAACCTAGAACAGCCATTGTTCGTCAAGCCGTTCGTCGAGTAACGGTTCTCCTTTCCAAGACGCCACGTCAGGATCCTTTTATCCCCCCCCTTCGGCTGGAACTCGCCAGCGGACCAAATATTCCTTCAAGTACCTTCCACTGCACCCTAATGAAGTTACGTAAGCCAAGCGTCACCTTTTGAGTATTGATCCCTTATTTGTCAATTCTATCCTGTGCTTTAAATGGTTTATCGATCCATCCCATCTCTTTAACTCCATATTTGTTTTACCTTTTTTGATCCCTTAAATCCTTGGATTATCCCGAGTCTCCACGACCCTTTCCATTCTGTTTGTCAATATTTTCCGTTTTTGTGTTTTGTTTATAGTTATTATTAATAAAACTCTATTTTATTAATGATAGCAATATTATTATCCTTGAGCTCAGTTCCACTTCTTAAGCATTTTGAAGATACATAATATCGGCCGCCAGACTGTAAAAACGCACTCTAGAGATAATTAAGGAAGTTCCCTCAACGAATAGTGATATATGGTATATCGTCGGAAGTCATTCTACGACATATATATATATATATACTATTTAAATTTGGTATCAGGTGTGTAAGGTTTAACGCTATATCTTTGCAAACACTGGTCTCAGTCGAGTAAAGCATATTGTTATTCATTATAATAATAGAATATAGTAGTCCCCTTTTGTTTTAACGATTGCTATCCCCCTTTTTTTTAAACTTAAGAAGCTGGAGTAGCTCAAGGAACGGTTATAATAATTTGTTTGTTTTTTGTGATTTTAGTCAGTGGTTATTTAGATTGAGAAACCAAGTACGAATAGGTCAGTGCCCATATTTAGGTAGGCTAATTCTATAGAGGCATAATTCTTGTTGCGAGGAATTTTAGTTGGTTGACTAGTGCGCCCCCAAGTGCAAAGATGACTCCGTTCGAAATCTTTAAAGCGCAAGGAGAGTCCTGTGGACTTTCCGGAAAAGAACTAACTGAGTACATTCAAGAGGAGCAAAGAAGAGAAATACAACGAGAAGAAAGAAAAAGAGAGGAACGGATAAGACAAGCGGACCATCAGATTGAGTTAGCTCGGATTGAAGCAGAATTTCAAAGAAAAATGGAAGTAATAGAAAGGGAAAGAGTAATCCAACGAGAAGAAAGAAGGAAGGATTCGCGCCCCTTCCCAGGAAAGCTGACAAAGTTTCCGAGCCCCGTAAAACCCCAAAACTTCTTTCCCCAAAACCAACAACGGGACTCCAAACCTCCCGTTAAGACTTCTCCTCCATCTCTCTTCCCGAAGCGACCAACCATATGCTTCACCTGTGGTGTAGAAAACCACATGAGCTGGAATTGCCCTTAAAATTCTAGGCTTAAAAGCGGACCAGCCCACCAAGTTCACCAGATTAATGCAACCCTGGCTCCCCTGGTGGTGCAGACCCAAGCAGAAACTTCTCCCCATCCGTCAGGCCACCAGGTAAATTTTTTTTTTGATAAAAGTTCAGCGGGAACTTTGAAATATGAGGAGGGCAGCGTGGACAACTGCCGAGTATCGACTCTCGTCAGGGACACAGGATTTACGTGCTTCATCGTGTCCGACGAACTCCTCCCAGTGGCCTCTAACCACGAAAAATTTGCGGTGGTACGTGACTACCTTGGGCGGGCGAACAGATTCCCCGTCGCTAGATGTTACCTGCAGTGTCAATATTATAATGGCTGGGCTGAAGTCATTGTAGCACCAATAAAATTCTGTTCCGTACTTATAGGAAAGAGCCCCCAAGTAAGTTTCGACCCTGTGTTTCAGGCCGCCCTTCCTCAACGCCGAGATAAGAAAGAAGCCCAGGAGCCCGTCCCCATCAGAACCCCGATACCGTCCGATTTCTCGGAAACCTTTAACCAGGACTTTAGGACGGCACAAAAGGAGCGTAAATCACTAACACCCTTAGGTGATAAGGCCCCAGACAAGGACACGGAGACTGTCCGTGGACCCCAAGAAAAAAAGAACCCCCAACGCGCCCATGGAGATACCTTCGTAGAACTGGACGAAGCATCGGCGCTTGAAGAGGATTGCCCCGCGGAGTCCCTTAAGGTAATCCAGACAGTGTGCATCCAACCTGATGCCGATTACCCTCCTCCTTCCCTACCAGGCGAGTCTTTTGAACCCTCTGACCTGGATAGTGACGCGCAGCTGACACCACGCCAGAAGAGTCAGCTCCAAGAACTAATTAAATGGAATCACCATTTACCGCCCTATTAGCTCTTTTCGAGCAACTGCGTGAAAATGGCCTCACCATTGGCCCCAGCAAATGCCAGTTTGCCCACGAAACCATCAAATATTTGGGTTTCAAAATAGGACGAAGCAAGTTAGGTCCCCACGAGAACAAGATTAAGGCAATCGCCCACATGCCCCTCCCGATTACAAAGAAGCCCTTAAGATCGTTCCTAGGATCAGCTTCTCCCTATCAGCGATTTGTTCCGAATTTCGCTGCAATTTTGGCCCCCCTATGCCCCCTTCAGGAAAAGAATTTCCCCGATCGTTTACGTTGGAATGATGTCGCTGTTTCCCGTTGTAATCAGCTCAAGAGTAAGTTCATTTCTGCCCCCATTTTAAAGTTGCCCAGCCCGGAAAAATCTTTTGTGGTTAAGACCGACGTGATCAACGAGGGCATTGGAGGTGTACTGCTTCAATACGTAGATGACAGAACGAGTCATCCAGTTGCATATGCTAGTCGTCAATTATTACCACGCGGAAAGAGATATGCCACTAGAGAAAAGATAGCTCTATCAATTATCTGGGTCATAGACAAATTCAAGCTCTACTTGATATGTAAAGATTTTCAAATAGGAACCGACCACCGTCCGTTAGCCTATATTAGGAATTTGAGACACTCAAACGGCCGCATCATGCGCTGGAGTTTACTCTTGCAAGAGTATCAATTTAAAATAAATTATATCAAAGGTTCCGATAACCAGGTCGCTGACGCCCTCAGTAGGAATGCGTTACCGAATAGCGTAGAACAATTGTATTCATAGGATTAGTATCTCCATGTAGGTATATACCGTCTTGTACGACTTAATTTAAGATTCTTTTGTAATATAATTAATTAATGTATATGTCTGAATTTTGTAACGCTCAATGTCTAATTTTTTTTTGATGTATATATATTTGTTCTTATTAATTTACGTATAAATTATTTTGTCCCGTATGTACTAAGTTTATATCATTTCATTGTTCCATGCCTTTTTTTTTTATTAAGTTGTATTAAAGGTTATTTTCCCCTGTAATCTAAAGATCGAAATAATCATGTATTGAGGTAATAATAGTTAGGTGCAGGAAGATACGGTTGGTACAAGAAAACGAGTTCCCTACAACGGAGCTCTATCGTTGTCCCTTCTCTCTTTTTTTTTCGAAGTGACAACTTCCCCTGAAATGGAGGGGAGTGATAGAACGAGTTGAATCTGTGTTAAATTCAACTCCTATCCCCTATTAGTTAAAACCTCGAGGAGGCCCACGTGCATCTTCGATTCGAGGCTTGGAGTCTTATCAACAGCTACCGGACGTCAATGTTTAAACAAGGAGGTTATCGTCCCCCCGTTCACCCCCATACGCCGACCTCGCCAGATTGAGTTAGGCTTATGGACAGATAAGGCATTTTTCTCCGGCCCAGCTGTGCGTTCCCTCCAAGCTTTCACTCCATTTTCCCCCACGCCAAGGAGATGTCCTGGCTATTTATATGGAAACTTTACCACTAAGATCAGATTGGAGATCCAGATTTTCGTCGCGAAACATCACCACGACCCTCTCTCCCTTTGTGCGCCAAGGGACCTCGACCTCGAGATTCACCATCACTTGTCCAGAAGGAGGACAATATTCCTTGAGTGCCAAAGGTTCGAGCCTTTAGTGACGCCAAGTCCCCAAGGCATCCCCCCCCCCCTGTTGTTCAAGGAGAACAGCATTAGAACAGCCATTGTTCGTTTTGAGCCCTTCGCCAAGAAACGGTTCTCATCCCCCCCCTGTTGTTCAAGGAGAACAGCATTAGAACAGCCATTGTTCGTTTTGAGCCCTTTGCCAAGAAACGGTTCTCATCCCCCCCCCCCCTGTTGTTCAAGGAGAAAAGCATTAGAACAGCCATTGTTCGTTTTGAGCCCTTCGCCAAGAAACGGTTCTCATCCCCCCCCCCTGTTGTTCAAGGAGAACAGCATTAGAACAGCCATTGTTCGTTTTGAGCCCTTCGCCAAGAAACGGTTCTCATCCCCCCTGTTGTTCAAGGAGAACAACATTAGAACAGCCATTGTTCGTTTTGAGCCCTTCGCCAAGAAACGGTTCTCACCCCCCCTGGTGTTCAAAGGAGAACAACATTAGAACAGCCATTGTTCTTGAGCCCGTAGACAAGAGACGGTTCTCATCCCCCCCTTTGTTCAGAAGAGAACAACCTAGAACAGCCATTGTTCGTCAAGCCGTTCGTCGAGTAACGGTTCTCCTTTCCAAGACGCCACGTCAGGATCCTTTTATCCCCCCCCTTCGGCTGGAACTCGCCAGCGGACCGAATATTCCTTCAAGTACCTTCCACTGCACCCTAATGAAGTTACGTAAGCCAAGCGTCACCTTTTGAGTATTGATCCCTTATTTGTCAATTCTATCCTGTGCTTTAAATGGTTTATCGAACCATCCCATCTCTTTAACTCCATATTTGTTTTACCTTTTTTGATCCCTTAAATCCTTGGATTAGCCCGAGTCTCCACGACCCTTTCCATTCTGTTTGTCAATATTTTCTGTTTTTGTGTTTTGTTTATAGTTATTATTAATAAAACTCTATTTTATTAATGATAGCAATATTATTATCCTTGAGCTCAGTTCCACTTCTTAATCATTTTGTTGATACATAATATCGGCCGCCAGACAGTAAAAACGCACTCTAGAGATAATTAAGGAAGTTCCCTCAACGAATAGTGATATATGGTATATCGTCGGGAGTCATTCTACGACAGACGTGGTTACTCCATACATGCATGATTTTGATGATTTTGGTTAAAGATTTTTTGTCTTTGGTGAAGACGTTGATTGCTGCGGAGTTAGCGAAGGTTGGCATAGCCTCTTCCGCAGACGCCGGGGAGATGCGATCCTTGTATTTGTTGGTGTCATCTTGCACGGCGGACTATGGCATCATTGTCAATAGGGGATTGCAAGAATGTTTGGATAAAAGTGCATTGCATGTGGTGTGAACTTGCACAATGATGTTTAAGGTGGGAACTAGGTGTGCATTATTCATTCCACCATCTTCACTTATCTCTGCTGGGTCCAGTTGCAAGGAAATGATCCAAGACGACTAGAGCAGGTTTAAGTTGCATTGCTCTGCCAAAAAACGTCCCTTCTTGCACTATCGCCTAATGCACAAGCACCCTGCAGATTTGATCTCCAGGCTTAGTCCTAAAGCCTTGGCCCTTCCAACGGCTCCCAAAAGGCAGTGAGGTTGATCAGGTTATACCGCCCAGCAATCGGTCGTTGGACGTACCTTCCGTTTAAGGGAGGGGGACCACAGGAAAGTAGTACGCCAAGGGTTGAGAGGCAGAGGCTAAGTAACCTTATCTTCAATGACTTAAGATTAAGACTTAAAGTTATATATTGCGCATGCACTCCCAACTCCCCAGTGGTGATGTAGGTGGTGTAGGTGGTGGAGCTGTTAGTGGTGGTGTAAGCGCTTGTGGTGTAGCTGGTAGTAGTGTAGGAGGCGGGGGTGTTGGTGGCGGAGGTGTGCGTGTTTTTAGTGTAGATGGTGTTGTTGTAAGTTGTGATGGCTTTGCTGGTGGGGGTGTAGGTGGTGGTGCTATAGATGGTAGCGGTGTAGTGTAGGTGAGGGTGATGTATGTGGTGTAGATGGTGATGGTGTATCTGGCGATTGTGTAGGAGGTGGTGATATAGGTAGTGTTGGTGCTGGTGGGGTAATTGATGTTGGTGGTGGTGGTGTAGTTGCTAGTGTTATAAGTGAGGTTACTGTTGTAGATGGTGGTGGTATAAGTTGTGTAGGTTTATTCTTTTAACGAGAATCTAAAACAACATAAGGGTTTCGAATTTCGTTAAAATCGTCCAAATAGTTACAATATCATTACAAAAACAACAATAAAAGCAAAACGGGGACCGACCGACGGAACGACATAGTGAGATGTAGAGTAGTCCACGACTAGACGCGCCAAAGACCTTAAATAGACAAAGAGTAAATTCTTAGAAGATGTGCACTGGAAACTTTATAAGAAAATTTAGCCTAAAAGTGTGTGGCTAAATTCGAATAGGCCGTAGGGAGGTGTGATTTTTTTTATATATTGAATAGTTTTATCACAAGTTCTTTCTAAGAGTTTATTTCGACATGGAAAATTATAGCACAGGGCTGTTTATCGTATATTTCAAGCTTTTGCAAGTGTTGTCTAGATTTTGAATAAACAAGCATTAGGTATGGTTTTTCGTATAGTTGAAGTTTTTATTTAAATAATTTATACGAGGTACCATTTTTTCTCATCTTATATTTTTTATTTCCTAAATATAAGAATGAAGATAAGAATGGTTTGAATAAAATAAATTTTAAAAATATTGTCTGCGAATAAATATTTAAAGACGAGATTATTAATCAAATTTTAGATATAAATAAAGATTACGTTTACCTAAAAGAAGATCAAATCGAACTTATTCAAAAAGATATTGAGAGTTTTCTCCTGGCAGAAGAGATATAAAAGAAGAAAGTACTACTTATATTTCAGAAGAATTTGACACTATAGGAAAGGTAACTGCTCAATTCGTTCCTAAAATGGAAACCTATATTTTACCTTGGCAGAGAATTTGCCATTAAATACTTCATTGGCATGGCTGTGCTGCTCTTCTTCTCCCAGGCAATATCTATTGTTCATTAGCAGTTCTCAACATAACATTAAAGTTAAAGACATCTAATTCGAGATGAACTATTTTTATTGGCAGACAATCTATGTACCATTCTTTGCTAGAACTTTTCTCCTTCTCTCTCCTTTATCAGGATGGGTTTTCAATCATCTTAAGGTCTTTGCTGCTCTTTTTTCTTTAATTGTTCATACAACAAATTTTCTTTGTCTTTTATATGGTCAAGAGAAAGGAATTTTCAATAACTCAAAGTAAATTTGACTACAATCCCCCAATGTCGCGTATATTGAATTACACGGATTGGCTCAAATATTGTTATCCAATGACAAACATTGCTATAAAGCTGGCATTAATGAATGGGTTTTTTTAAGAGAAAGCTTAATTGTTCTATTAGATAGAGTCGTTTGGTTTAGATAAAAGTGTCCAGCTCATTTGCCTGATGGATGGATGGATGTATTGATGCTGGTTTTATGGCGGACACTTTGCTGTGATCACATAGTAAGTAATTTTTATAAAAAAGGTTGTTTTAAGATTTTATTTTCAAATTTATAATATGGTAATTGATGGATGATGTTGGAAATGGTGGATCTTTACATATGCTAACGATTTGAATAGATATATATTGAATAAGTTGAAAATTGTCTTAGAAGAGGCGTTTCGTCAACCTAAGAGGGGTGGTCAATAAGTTTTGCAATTTAGATATAAGGAAACGAGATATGAGGAAAAGTGTTCTATTAATTTTCAATATAACTACCCTCGAATACAATGCACTTGCGTTACTTGTCCCTGAGGCTTCGAATTCCTGACAACCAGAAATCTCCCATCTGCTGTTCAATCCACTCCTGGACGGTGAACTGTAAATCTTTATCGTCCACAAACTGGCGTCCACGCAGTGCAACCTTGAGCTGGCGGATTAAAAAGTAGTCACTAGGGGCCAGATCTGGAAGGTAGAGGGGATGGTTGAGCTTCTCGAATCCGCACTTGCGCACGGCAGCTTGTGCAACTCTGGCCTTGTGGACTTTGACGACGTTAAAGTCGATCATGGGGCGTGAGGTGTCTAGGGACTCAACCGGCAGAGACCTTGGTCATGGCCAAATTGTCGTGGATGATGTTGATAACACCTGTATGTGATATTCTATGTTTTCGCTCAATTTCTTCGACCTTCACCCGTCTATTTTCGAGGATCATCCTCTCCACACGAGGCACATTGTCCTCGTTGGTCACGTCTGACGGGCGTCCTGGACAGGGGTCATCTTCAAGAGAATCACGACCCTATTCAGCGAGCAATGGTTGCATAGGAAGGGGCGGTGTCGGTGTACACTGCAACCATGCGTTCATGGATCTCTTTTGAATTCTTGACTTCCTTGGTCACAAATTTGATCACTGCGCGGTGCTCAACCTTCTCCCTTGTTTAAAAAGAATGTTACTGACGACCTGCGATCAGCTACTGCTTCTTAAATAGACGAGGCCCGAGCGTGCGGCTGCAGTTCCTGACTTGTCATTACTTGTCCTAACACCCCCACAAACAGCTATCCCCCTTCTCTTGTCTTGCCCTACCGATTCGCAAAACTTATTTACCACCCCTCGTATCTATGAATAATTGCCGATCTCTTCCCCTAGTAAATGGTGGACAAAGATTAGGCACGTAAGCATTAGAAATAATGATATTATTTTGAAGTCACAATGAATAATGGATGAAGATCAAATTGGTGCAGCCAGACACTGGTGACATTCCCTTAATGGTTATGCGTGGCAATCTCACGCCGTTTGAGGCCTATTTTTCTAGCTAACATGGTGAAGCAAAATCGAAGAAGTATATGGAACAATACTCGACCACCACAACAATAAGAACAAGTCTAGAGTAAAGCGCAGTAACCCCTCAAGCAAGCCCCATTAGGAGATGCAAAAAAGTGGGGTATTTAGGAACACTAATCAAAAAAATAGTACATGCAGGTAATAGCAGTAAGTTTTTATAAGTAGGGTGGCCGAGGAGTGGTTCAATAATATTGAGGTATAAAGGGGCAAAGCGATGGTGCGAAAAAACAAAAGAAGTCTCAAGATACAATCTCTTTCGAGATTCGACGCAAGGACGAACAACAAATATTTATTATGGAGAGCTTTAGCAAAACACCGATTGCCATGGGAAGTCGGTAGAGATCTGAAAAATGCGAGAAGGCCATTAAGCCAGGGGAAAGGTTGCAGACTTGAATGTCTCTGTGTACGCTCACGAATACTAGAAAAAAGGAATAAGTCTGAAAGAGGAAAAGTCATTGAAATGCTAAACGAAAATCTAACTCTTTCTCTGATTCGACTCTTGAATGTATCAAATGGATGCATCGTAATCGGCCAGTTAGAGGGTAATGTGGAAAGACTAGTTTCAGCAAAAGAAGTAAAGAAACTAAAACAATCGGACTTGAAGACAAAATTTTACCTCAAATTACAACCAAAATGAGACTCATGATTAAAAAATAGACATGTGGGTAAGCTCAAATTCAAAGGAGAAAATAAAAACAAAAATTGAGTAAAAAAAAACAAAAATTGAGATCCATGAAGTTAGAAAATTTGTAAACCACATTCATGCTTTTACCTGCGGCGAAGCGCAGGAGTAAAGTTCAATTGTACCCATTTAGAGCTATGAAATGACCAAGATAACCATGGGAAATATGGGTATTCACTCTGGAGATTTCAATTATGCCATCGTCTTTGGCAGTGGTTGGCGCCATCTAGAGGCAGAAGCCTTATTTCGCCATTTAGCAATTCAAAAGTACTGGTAAGTGATTTGAACCATGTGAAACCATCGATTCAATAACCATTTATCATCTTATCACTAAACGCCGCAGCTCATTGTAGGAACTTTCCCTTTTTTTTAAATATTCCGCACCAATAAAGAAACGGTGAACAATATCTGCAAGGATTGCTTGCTACTATATGTCATGAGGATTTCGCTAGAAACTATGGAAAGAGAGGGGCACATAAACATCAGATGTATCCGAGGAGTTGCACCTAAACAGAACCTAGTTTCTCTCAATGTGTCCAACGAGAGCATATCTGGAAGAACTGTGCGCAACCCACTTAAAAGAAAAGCATCAATTGTGACGGGCCACACCGGAAAATTGCAATGACTTGCCAAAAAAGTAAGAAATAATTCTAAGTAAAATCAGGAAATCAGGAACTTTCTCCGAAGCACTTAACAAATTGTTCGACAAAAGTGCAGTGAAAAACATTGTGTTTCCCGAGAACCCAACTTCCTGAAAAAATATTAATTAAACATTAGTGTGGCAAAATCCACAAAAGAGGGAAACCAATTAAAAAAAGAAAATAACGAAAAGGAAACAGAATCCGTAAGACAAGTAAGATCGACATATGAAGAAAAAGAAGAATGTAACTTAGCCCTGGAAGACTACACCTTTTGACCCTCAAAACATTAAAAAATTACCCGACTAACCATGGAAGTACCTTGGCAACTATATTATTCGTATGGGGAATGTAGAACAACATATGGGTTTCAAATTCGTTAACATTGGCCGAATAGTTATGGTGTTTTTGACAAATAATTTTCCGGCTAAACTTGGGAGGACTTTAGAGATATATCATTCGAAAGAAAATGTAAAACAACCTAAATGTTACAAATTATGTTAGAATCGGCCGAATAGTTACAATATTATTACCAAAAAAAAGAGAAAAATGGGTACAAACGTACCGTAGACCGACCAGCATAGTGAGATATAGAGTCACCGGCGTCTAAAAAATCGAAAAAATCCTTTTTGAATCATCAATCCACTCAGGGCTGCATTCAGATGAAATATTCGTTCCACTGTTACGAATCCTCCTTTAATTGCGCGCGAGGTGAATATGGCTAAACTTTTGGAACAAGAATATAATGACTAAAACCAGGTAGAACCCAATGACTTACTAAAGGGTATGTCCTTTTTCTAAAGAATTGTCTTTTTCTGTTGGCTTCAAGATTAAATAGAAAAAATATTACTCGTAAAGCTTCGCAACTATTTTTTTCGAAAAAAGGAAGAGGATAGTTTTACCGTTAATCATAAGTCAGAATTGTTTATTTGATTGTCATGATGTTTCAGGTTTATTAAACAAAAGGGTGCTGCCATGCTATATTCACATGAGATGCTCATGGTTCATGATCGTTAAGTAAATGTTTAAAGTGTTCGAAACTTCACAAAGAAAATTTAATTGTCTCTATTCCCATTGGTCATTTATTTCTTCTAAAGGAAAAATCTGGAGACTCTCTGGGATCGTCAAGCTAAGCATAATCATTGGATTCAGAAGTATTGTATAGTAAAAATATCTTTACATATTATAAAAAGATCCTTATCATTATGTAAAATATCTAAATGTGCAGTTGGGTTGCTTTAGTTACAATCAAGGTGAAATAAGTGATTCACAAAGGGAAGGTTTCATAAAAGATATAAAACCAATGTAGGGTATGGTCATTCATTTTATAGCCGGTAGAATTGGACTGTTAAGAAATACCATCGAAATATACCTTCAGTGCACTCAAACGTCAGTCTCATTCTATACTAATATGCTAGTAGTACTTCCTTGGACATTCTCGCCACGAGCCTCACTCACGCCACATTCACTCCTGAAAAGGGATCCGTATTTAAACAATATCATTATTAGTAAAATAACAGTCAATTTTGTTTTTAAAACTATTCCCACTATTAGCATTTACTACCTCTGCGGGTAACGCGTATCATTTATCGATGATTCTAAAGGTAAATTTAATTAGCTATGTTCGTTTGAAACCTCCACTATCCTTACAGTTTAAAACCGTTGTAAAGTGTAATTTTCTGACCCTAGAATGAAAAATAATGATAATTTACCCTTTCAAATCTATTTAAAATTTTGAATACTTATATAAGCTCACCTTGCAATCACCTGGTTTCGAGAGTCGGTAGTCATCATCATCACTAACTCTCTAATATAAGGAGGTTTTTTTTTAGTATTTGAATAATAATTTCATCTTACTTTGGTTATTACTTATGTTTTTAGCAAAGTTATTTATAATAATTCCTTTATAATATTAAAAAATATAATAGTGAAGTTCAGAAATAAATATAAGTATCTTCTTCTATAACTATATTTTAGCAACAGGATATTTTAAAGAGGGTAAATTTAGTTTAGAGTTCCTTTTTATAATTATTATCATTGGCGAAGTTCATAAAATTTATAAAAATTAACCATGGCTGCTTTTTTAATATTTTAAATTTTAATCTTAGTAGCGAAGCAAGTGCCTGGTTTTTCCTATATTTAATCTTTCGCTATACGACTTATTTCTAATCGAGAGAATTAGTTTAGTTGCCCCTTGTTGAATTCTTTACACTCTATTGATGTTTACATGTGTCTAAGGTAACCAGAATTGTATCGCGTATTCCAGGTGTGGCCTTACAAAAGTGTACTTTAGACATATGATTATATCTAGGTGTTTGTAGTGAAACCTCTATCAATAAATTGAAGGATTAGGTTTGCCTTCTTACACGCTTCGTCAAACTCTCTATTAAACTTATGTTCCTTTGAAACTCACACTGCTAAATCTTTTTCTTCGTCCACGATGATAAGATTTTTACCCTCCATTTAATAATTAAAACTTGGGTTATTTCGACCTATGTGCATAATTTTAAACGTCTAAATTAAATTTCAAGTTCCATTTTTTCAACCGTTCCAAGATTTTATCTTGTCCTGCTGAATTAATTTGCTATCGTTCTCCTTTAAAATTTTATCCCCATATTTGTGTCGTCCACAAATTTAATAATTTAGCAAGAAGTCCAGTCTCTATATCTTTTACATAAATAAGGAACAACAATGGTTCCAGCACGCAACCCTTGGGCACAACACTAGTTATATTTTTCAACTCCAATAATTTACAGTTTAAGAATACTCACCTCTATTGATTCATTGTATTCACTTTAGGAAGTTTCCCCTAATTCCATGACCATAGATTTTTGTTAGTAATCGGCTATGTGGAACAGTATCGAATGTCATAGCGAAAGTTAAGTAAACTATGTACAGAAATCTACTCTTGTCATAAGTTTTAATCATGCTGTCGTAAAATTCTTAAAGATAGGTTAAACATGAATTTCGATCGCGATAGACGAATTCCATTAATTTACCTACGATACATGTTAAACTTATGGGTCAAAATTAGTCTGAAGTTCTCTTTTTGGCTCTTTAAAAATAGGAGTTATATCTGCTAGCCTAAAGTCTAATGCTACCATACCTTCTCCTGAACATTTGCTAAAGGATTTCGTTAGCCGTCCCACTAACACGTTTCAAATTTCTTTCAAATGCGCCAGATTGATTAAATCAGGCAGTAGAGGTTACTTGATTTTAACTTACTGATATGAAAATCGATTTCTGCTTCGATTTTGATTAAAAGGTTATGCTGGTTAAATTTTATCACGTCGTTCGTTGGTGGTAAATTATGCTAGTCTTTGTTTATAAATACCGATAGAAAGAATTATTCAATATATTGGCCACATTTTCTTTATTCGTAACTAATTCAATATTGTAACTTCTTAGGGTTGTGTCTACTTTCTTTGGCAAGTTAAATTTTATAGTTTCTTGTATGGGTTCGTATTTCCTTCAAATATTCCCTTCGTCGGGCTAAGTAAATTACTTTATTTTCTCGACGATATACCATATATAACTATTCGCTCAGGGAATTATTCTAATATTTCGAGTGCGTGGTAATCTGATTGACCGAGGTTAGTCCAAAAGGGATGGGGGGCTGGAGAGGCTTATTTATCTTCAATATGCTTAGGAAGTGGAACGGAGCACAAGGATAATAATATGACTATCATTAATAAAATAGAGTTTTATTAATTAAACTATCCACCACACACAAAAAATGTTTACATAAACGGAGAATGGAAAGGGTCATGGGAATATCTGAATAATCCGAGGATTAAGATACAGAGAGATTTAAAAAGGTAAAAAAATGAAAATTGAAGGGGGGAATGGTTCGCTAAACCATTTAAAGCACAGGCTAGCGTTGACAAAAGGTTAGATGATTAAAGGTAATGCTCAGCTTACGAAATTACAAAGTTGTTGTGCAGAGGAAGACGATGCGAAGGAATCTTCGGTCCACTGGCGATTTCCAGCAGAAGAGTTCTTCGGGAGTTGTCCTTAGCGAAGATGAAGGACTGTCTTTGAAGAGTGAGAGTGAAGTGGGGCTCGGAAGTACGATCGATCTTTGTGATAGCTAATCGGGGATGTTTTAGATGAACAATGGAGGTTTTTGTTGAAACCAAGCGTTCTCTTGGAGAACGTTAAAAAGGGGAAAATTAAATTATCCTGACGTGATGTCTTGGGAACAAGCACCGTTTCTTGACGAACGGGCTTGAAGAACAATGGCTGTTCTAACGTTGTTCTCTTTCTGAACAACAGGGTGGGGTGAGAACCGTCTCTTGTCAAACGGGCTCAAAGAACAATGGCTGTTTTAACGTTGTTCTCTTTCTGAACAAAAGAAAGGCCTTGTTGACTTGGCCACTCGAAGGCACGAACCTTGGCACTCAAGGGATATTGTCCTCTTCTGGACAATAAGGTGGTTCTCGAGGTAGAGAGTTCCTAGGTGCAAAAGGGAGACCGGATCGGCATGATGCCTCGAGAAGATAATCGGGATCTGATTTGCTTCAATCGGGGAAAGCTATGTTTAAGTACCCGGAGCCGTCTCCATGGCGTAGGGGATAATTGAGTGGGGGACTTCGGGGGAATGCCCCAGTCGCGCCTGGGAAAATAACTCATCTGCCCATTAGCCTAACTCAATCTGGCGGGATCCACGTATGGAGGCGAAACGGGGGAATGAACCTCCTTGATTAAATATTGGCTAAGGGGGGCAAAAACTCGCTCTGCTTCTTCTCGCAGATGCACGTGGGTAGCTTGTGTTTCTAAACATGTGATTGCGGCTAAATTTAAGCGGCCTCAGACCGTTTTATCACATTGTTAAATAGAAATACGTCTATTATATTTTCGTCTCGGTGGTGTCAGAGATCAGAGAGAGAGAGAGATGCGCGCCGCCGAGCATTCAATGGATAAAGTGCAACAGACACTTGGTCGACACTTTTTGTCTTCCCTAATGGATGTACAAAATCATAAGACGATGTAGTGGCCTGAAAGCCCGCCATCACAGAAAATCGCGACGAGTTTGAGAGCCCAAAAGGTCCTAGCTGGAATCGGACAAAGTTTCGCCGCGCCGAAATAGGAACCTTCTCTTGATCGTGCTAATAGGGCAAACTAGTCTCACCTGCCTATGCGTCGGACCCCGGTGCCAGAGTTGGAAGTCAGTATCTGCCGCCCTCTCGTCCATCAGTATCATCTACCCGCCCCTCATCAGTACCGCTATTCGTGCCTCGTTGGACTTTCCTCAATTCTCGCAGAACCCCTCAAACTCAGGGTATTCTCGATTAATTCACTTGAGTCTAGCTCTTTCCTGTTTTATTAGCTCCTTGAATGCAACGCACCCAGTCTCGATTCGTGTTCTAACACGAAAGCAAGATCTAAGTTCATCCCTTAATAGTCATTGTCAAGAGAGTAATATTTAAAATTTGCGCCAAGGCAAGAATTACTCTCTAGGCAAAAAACTCCGTGGTAATAGTAACGCGCAACTCTCCTAAGCAAGTGCTCTGTCTACTAACCCCCCCTCCCACACACACACAGTGTAAACCTCCATCTTTAGCTTCAAGGTCATTCGAGCGACCCTTGGTCAATATTGTTCGTTTAGTTGTACAACAACCGTACCCGCCAAGTCTCCCCCCTTTTAGCCGCTGAGACTCGTGTACGTCTAATGTGTATATAGCTTTGTTTAAAATCCCTTCTCACCTTGTCAAAGAATATTAATTTGCATATCAGTAAAGTTATTTTTGTACCGGTTTTCCTATTGTCCCGAAATCTCCAAGATAGTCGACTATTTGGCCAACCTAAATTTTGTTGAATAGCACTGTGCTTGTATTATAAATCTTCGACACACACAGCCGTTATCGACCTTGGCTGAGAAACGCAGAAAGGGTTAACTTGACCCTATTCTACAACATAGAGTAATATTTATTATATATTTGACTGGCGTAAAATTTATTGTGGTTAATCTTGAACTCCTTCTCCCCCCGGCCGCTCAACGTATTTCCTGGCGTGACCACTTCTGAGTTGTCTACCTTACTTTCGCGCTCTAAAAAATTTGGCTCCCTTTGTGACTCGTCCCCCCCATCCCAGCTATTAATCAAAGTATTGCCTGTCATACTCCCAATGATCCTTCACCTGTTCAATACCTCCCTTGCTACTAGTGTTCTTTCTTCTTCCTTCAAATTGGCCCAAATCCGTCCGATCCTTAAAAATCCGAAATTTAACCGTTCAGACCCAGCTACCTATCGCCCGATCTTGCAAATTTCCTTCCTCTCTAAGCTACTTGAGAGAGTAGTTGTTTCCGGCATTAATTCCATCATCGTTTCCTTTAATATTGTTGAGACTTACCAATCAGGTTTTAAAGCGGGGCACTCTACCGAAACCACTCTACTCAATGTTACTGATTGCTTACGTAGAGTGCTGACCGGGTTTGTGCCTCCATCCTCTTTCTACTAGACCTCTCCTCTGCCTTTGATACTATTGACCATTGCGTCTTGCTTGATCGCCTCCACTCTTTCCTTGGCATTTCTGGCGCTGCTCTAGACTGGTTCCGCTCTTACCTTGGTGTCCTTTAAGGCTTTGTCTTCGGCCCTGTCATCTTTCGTATCTACTTTCCCCTCTGAACTCCCTCCTACGTAATCTTGGTCTATCCTTCCACCTCTTTGCCGATGACACTCAAATCTTTATTTCCTCTTCCCCCTCGACCATTGCCCACTCAATCTGAGACCTCTTATCTGCCTATTCTTCTATCTCGGACTGGCTATTAGCTAACTTCCTCAAACTTAACCACTCCAAACAAGTTCTTCCGGTTGGTATCCCGGCTCTAGTATACAAAGTTGAATCTCTCTTTCCCTCCCTCCCTCTGGTTGGAAACTCTGTCGCTTTCTCTGACTCTGTTAGAAATTTGGGCGTTGTGTTTGATAAGCATCTCTCCTTCAGGCCTCACATCCTCAATATTCGTAAGTCTTCCCTTTGTTTCCTCTATACCTTTACATGCATTCACTCTTACTTCGATCGCCAAAGTCTTGAGACTACTGTCGACGCCTTCATTACCTCCTGCCTTGATTACTGTAACTCTCTTCTTGTAAGTCTACCATCTTTCTAACTACTTCCTCTTCAGCGACTCCAGAACTACGCTACCAGACTACTCCTCCGTCGCTCTCGCCCCTCTCCTTCTAAGTCCCTGCTTTACGAACTGTATGGTTACCTGTCATATATCGTTCTCATTTCAAGATTCTTCTCTTCACTTTCAAGGTCTTTCACCAAAAGGCTTCAACCTACGTTTCCTCTGCCCTTTCCCAACGTCTTGCCCCTTGGACCCTTCGGTCATATCATGCTCCTCTTCTTAATACTCCTCGCTCGTACTTCTGCTCAATGGGCGACCGCTCCTACCCTGTTTGTGCCCCTAAGCTTTGTAATGCTCTTTCAGCCGAAATTAGATCTGCTGCCTCACTTACCACTTTCAAGCGACTCCTGAAAACACATCTGTTCAGGATTTCCTACTCACCCACCTAATCTTAGCGTACATCCGAACGTGCGCTTTGTGGAGCCCTCTGGCATTGAAGACTGCATTATACGAAATTTATTATTGATATTATTATTTATTAAAGGGTAAGAAATAAACATTTCATCAGTTCCTGCGAAGTGTATTTTTTCCCGTTCTCAATTATTTTTTCTTGTGAATTGATCTTCGAGTGACCGTGTTTAACTATTAATTTTATTTCCCCACGGAATTTAATTCTCTTTCAAGGCCTCATCTCGTGTCGTAAGTTGAAGCTATAGTAGAAACTTTCAATCACAATGAAATTTCGACCGCAAAAGCTCTCCCAGAGTGTTCACCCCCTTTGTTGTTAGTGTTTCTGATTTTTTAGCAAAACCATTCGCACTTCCTTCGTGCGCAAAGAAATCTATAGTTTCTCCATATTCATTGTCATGTGTTAATTTAATTCTTGTTCTTGTTGTGCCCATTGCGTAAAACCAGCATCAGGTCGTCGTTTAGAAATTTCAAGGCATAAGCTGAGTCTCTCGGACTTAATGACGAAGATCTCAGATCCTAGATCAAGGAAGAAAAAAGAAGAGAAGAAGCCAAAGGAAGAAAAATAAGGAATGCGAAGAAAGATAGAGAATTCGATCTCACGAATTGGAAATGAGTAGAGCTTAGAGCGAGACGCTCTCCATAAACTCTACAAGGTCTATACTAGACGCACCGCAGTCAGCGACCATAAAATTCTCCGTCTTCACAGAAAGCAAAAACTTCGGATCTTATCTCACTCACTTCAAAAAGATCTTTGAGGTGAACCAGTGAGACATCCAGACGAACGGCGTAGTTAGTTTCCCTGTTGAGTTCCCAACTCAGAGATATTTCTATCTCTCTTCCATCACAGGTCAAAATTGATTAGTCATTCTTAAATGCCGAGTTTGCCGTAGTGTATGATTTCTTGGAGCGCGTCAAGAAATTTCCCATTGTTCACTGCTACATTAAGAGCGCGTATTTAACTGGTTAAGCCGAATTCATTGCAGCCACTATCAAGTTTTGCCCTGTCCTAATTGGTCTATCCGCCGCGGGTTCGTAGCGCCCCCGTGGCTCAACCTGTTACTACCGTTTTCGCGCGAAGAAAGAACTGATATACTTTTCACCTCTGAAACCCCAGTGCGGCCCCAAATTCCAGAGTACAATGACCCATGGCTCTCTCAAAAGCCAGAGTGAATGTGAGTCTCTTCGTCCCTTGTGGTCTAAAGACCCAGAATCAATCATGCGAAACCTTCAGAGAGAATAAGGTAATTTCCTTCCTCATCAAGGACGACCTCGTCTCTCGCGTGTACACCGAAGAAAACGAAACCAAGTCGCGTACACTATGTGTACCTTACTCCCATGTCACTCCAATTCTTCAAACTACTCACGATAGTCTGTTTTCTGGATACTTCCGCCACACGAAGACCATCAAAAGGATATTCAAATAATTTTAGTAGCCTGGCGCGAGCGACGAAATTCTGCGATATTTGTCATAAGACGGCAATTAAAGGGTTAGTTAAAATAGCGCTTTTAAGAAGGGCTTCCTAATCTCTGAATCCGTCTCCTAATTAGCTATCGATTTAATCGAGGCAATGCACTCACGTAGAGCTAAGGGAATAGCTACGTTTCAACTCTGCTCGATTTGATACCAGGTTTCCCGAGCCTGTGTCCTTCTATAAAATTGACAGTATGTCTTGTGCCGAAGTTCTTATTTCCAAATTTTCCTGTGTGTGCCTACCCAATGCAATTCTCTCCGATCGTGGTCGTTAATCCACCTCCGACTTAATGGAGTACGTTTTTGAATTATTGATTGTCTAGCTTCCCCTGTTTACCAGTCCTTTTCACCCGAGTGAGAATGGAATGTGCGAAAGGCTCAGTTGAAGCCTCAAGGCCATTCTCAAGAAGTTGTGGGCAGATCAGCCTACAGAATGGCACGGTTTCCCCTAGGTAGTCACCTTTGCCTACCGTGAAACGCCCCATGGTACATTAGGATTCGCTCCCTTTGAACTTTTATATGGTAGAAACGTCAGAGGCCCGCTGAGTATCCTAAATGAACTTTATTCCAATCAGAAATTTTACCAAAATATCCAGACTTCTTACCCCTCATCTACTGGATTTAAGAAGGAGGCTCGGAAAGTGTGACTAAATTGTGTCTCAGAACGCCGACATCAATTTTGGAAAGTATAAGCAAACCTTCGATTACACGTCCAAAGAAAAGAATTTAACTCCAGAGAAGAATTTTGTTTCTCCTCTCGACGGATAAAGACAAATTTTTGAGACAGTGGAAGGGCCCCTACCACATAATCGAGAAACTCGGCCCCGTCGAGTACCTTATTTTAAACGCCTAGGGAAGAAATCTTTTTCCTATTAATATTGCCAAGCGATACTACCGGTGCACGAGCATTAACCAGATCGTTGCAATAGACGAAGTACTCCCCAATGAATATGGCTATATCCTAGACACCTTTTGCGTAATCCAAGTCGCCTGCGTGGAACAAGACAAGGAATACCCGTTGCATTTCTTGCCCGACATTAATAATTCCCCGTTTTGCGGAAATTAAGATATGCGACCAGCTATCATATCTTCAAAACGATCAACTTCCACCGCTCCTGAGTCCTTTTGATGACGTCATCCTTGAGATCCCCGGTTGTGCTAGCCACCTTTAGCAAATTATCGAACTATCCAAACCGTACCCCCTGCCAATGAAACCTAAGGGAAGCATTTAATTTCAAATTGGATAAACTTCTAAGGTTGCTGATCATCGATCCTTCGGAGTCGAGCTATTGTTTCCCGGTTGTCCTGGTAAAGAAGGTCGATGGTTTTATCGAATATGCATTGATTTTAGAAAGCTAAATTAGGGTACCTTATTCGATGCCGGACCAATCCCCACCATAGATTAGAACCTCCACTTTTTTGAGAAGGCCAAATTCATCTCCGAGTTGGATTCATGCAAGGCCTATTATGATATCCCCCTAAGGGAGGAAGTGAGTAAATTTACTTATGAAGTTCCAAAGGCTCCTTTTTGGTGTAGTGAAGGCTTTCATAATTATAACCGGATTATAATGAGGATTTTAGAAGGCTTACCCAACGTCACGATCTATTTTGATAATGTTTATGTTGCCACCCAAGACTTGGATCAACACTTGACCACCTTTCAAGCCCTTTTGTATCGACTTCGGGAACACAATTTGACAAATGACCTCGGAAAGTGCCACTTCACTTTTTAGCACTATCGATTACCTCGGCTTCCATATCAGGAAAAATCGTTTAACTCTCAAGAAAAGAAAACATCCGTGCTATTATGCACATGCCTTTGCACACTAACAAAAAGCAGCTGCGATCCTGATAGGCTCTGCATTGTTCTATCGTCGCTTGACACCCACTTTTGCGACTATCTCTTTTCCCCTCTGTGAGCTGATAAAGAAGTAGGCCCCCGACCGCCTCGTGTGGACGCCGCTTTTGACTCACAGCTTTAACCAAATCAAGGATAAGTTGGTGTCCGCTCCAATCCTCCACCTGCCTAACTCGGAAAAACTGTTTGGAATTCGGAACGACGCCAGTAATGACAGTATATAATGTGTCTTTCACTATTGGAATAACGGCGAGAGGTTCCCCATCGGTTACGCAAGCAGAAAATTACTCACGTGCAAGAAAAATTATGCGGTATCTGAGAGGGAAACCCTCGCTATCATTTGGGGAATCTGTAAATTTAGAATTTATTTAGTAGGAAAGGAATTTGAAGTTAACTATGTAACTTCAAGAATAATAACAGTCGGTGATGCGTTAGAGCTGCTTCCTCCAGGATTTTCAATTCCGCATTTTGTATTTAAATGGTACCGTTAATTGCAAGGCTGATAGATATGTAGAAACCTGTTAGATACTTTTACGAACGAATTCCAAGCCATTTCCTTTTGGGGTTTACCTGTCTACAATGAATTCCTTTTATATCCTTATTTGTTTTTAAGTTTTGTGTAATCGTAGGATAAACTCATCCTTGGGCCAGTGAGCGCCACTTAATGGTATTATACATAAAAAATATCCTTCGGCAACCATGCCGTAGCATTATATAAGCTTGTGTATATGTAGTGTGTAACTCCCCCCCCCCTCCAACTTGCTCCACTATTTTATACTTTGGCTCTATTTTGAAAGTTTGTCCTAGGTTTTTTTAACTTTATCTGCTATTATGATGCGACTTTAATCATTTTCAGATGTTACTTCTTCCCCTGAAGTTCCATCTGGGGATGGAGGAGTGTCAGAGATGAAAGGGAGGAGAGAGGGAAGTGCGCGCTGCCGTGCCCCAAATGGTGAGAGAGAAAACATACACCTGGTCGGCCTTTTTTCTTTTGGCTAATGGAAGTGCGAAATCATTAGACGCCGTGGTGGTCTGAAAGCCTACCATCGCAGAACGCTGCGGCAAGCTTGAAGGCCCAAAATGTCCCATCTAGAGTCGCACAAAGTTTCGCCTCGCCGAATTAGCAACCTTCTTGCGATCGTGCAATAGGGCGAGACTACTCTCGCTTAACAATGCGTGGTTCCTGGAACGCTTCACTTCGGACGAAAGTGGGAAAATCCCATTCGACTTCATTATAAAGCTTCCGGCGCCAGAGTTGAAGGGCGGGATCCGCCGCCTGATTGCCTTTCAGTATCCTTTGACCGCACCTGTCAGTACCCGCTATTCGCCTCATCTTGGACTCTGCACAATTCTCGTAGAACCCCTTTAACTTCGGGTATTCTTGATTAATTCACGTCAGTATAGCTCTGAACCGTTCTATCAGCTCTTCGAATGCAACGCACCCAGTCTCGGTCGCGTTCTACCTCGAAAGCAAGATCTAAGTTTATCCCGTCATAGTCATTGTCAAAGGACTATTATTTGAACTTTGCGCCAAGACAAGGATTACTCTCTCGGACCAAATCGCTGTGGTAACAGCAACGCGCAGTTCTTCTATGCAATTCTTCTCAATACTAACCTACCCCTCCTTAACACACACAGTGTAAGCCTCTATCGCGGCTTCGTATACGCTCAAGGTCATTCCAGCGACCCTCGGTTAATATTGTTCGTTTGTTTTTACGGCGTACGGCGACCTTCCCACTTCTCTTCCTCCTTTTATACGCTTAGACTCGTGTACGTCTAATGTGTATATAGCTTGTTTTAATACACTTTTAACCTTGTTGAAGTATATTAATTTGCATATTAGTAAAGTTATTTGGTACCTGTTTTTTATATTTTCCAAGAATATTGGTACTGATATGTATTATATAAGCTGTGTCTTGGTTATCTCCATTTGTAAAATCTTTCATTAAATCGATAAGATCCTCAATTCTTCGTCCAGGATAATAGAACCTCCTCCGTTTTGTTGGTTTTCTGCCGCAGAAATCCTTAATTTAGCCCCTAATAATAGAAACTATTACCAGTCAAACTTCGAATTCATCATTTTGCCCTTGAAAATAAGCGTAACTTCATTTTCAGTTATTCTTAGCTTATTTTTCTGAAGACTTGTATCATTTTAAAATTTGATCTATAATGCAATTTGTATATTAAATATTTCAACTCTTTGAAATTTGCTGCTTATCATCCTTATTGTGAGGAATCGAATAGAAAAATATGGTTATGCTAAAATAAGAGGTGATAGGCAAAATCCAATATAATTTTCTGATTCAGTCCACAAAAATTAAACGTAACTGATATGGCCGGAAAATTGTGCAAGTGAATGTTATTGATTTTCGGAACAAAGTCTTGTCAGATATCACATATAATGGGTATTACAATTCATATCCTAAAGTGCTTAGTTTTCTAGGGTTTGTTAAGAAAAGAGGTGAGATGATATTTATGTAATATATTGAATGAATGTGCATGTGTAAATGCTCCAATCAATGTTGTATTGCCTTCGAATATTATTATAGATGTGAGTGATTAAAATATAGTCGTATCACTTAAGTATGGGTAAACGATCGTGAAAACATTGTACTTCATTCTTTGCTCTTTTTCATACACATCTTTATTAATCTTTTGTCGGTCTGAGTTTTACAAAACCCAATGGTCTTTTGCAGTCGATTGTCTATAGTTTTAAAGTGAATTTCAACCTAAAGATATTAAAGCAGGTAGCTTTCCTTTTGCTTTTATTAAGTATAATTTACTTACACTGAAATTAATTTCTATTGCAGTAACCTCTTGGCTCTCCTTTGAAAGTAATGTATATCTGTATCTGACCAAATTCTGCTGAGAGAGGCAGAATTTTCATAATCAATTTTATACCTACATATTTGTTGAATGACACATACTCGAAAGCATCATTAAATATATACAAATACCAGTGTTATGTTTACTTTCTTGCACTACAGAGTACACTTATTAATTAAAACCTCTTAAGCTCCAATAAAATTGCACAATATTATACGTGATATAGCTGCTGCCTACGTATTTGAGTAGCTATGTAGGCTAAACTACAAATTTCGAAAATTCTAAAATTTTACAATTGATTTCATTAGCTACTTTTGTCTACTCTATTTAAGTGTATTCAACTTTTATTCTATAATTACAAACTGCTGTGACGCGAATATGCTATAACGGGGATGATTTAGAATAAAATGAAATTTATAGTTGCTATCCAATATTCATATTAGCTTTGTATTTTTCTCTAACTTAACAACAAAAGTACTAAATTTAATTTTGTAATTTGTATTGCTACCAAAATGGATACGTTAAACTTTATGAAGAAAAATTTTGAGAGTTAGTTTTCACAGTTTCTATTTGATGACTTTATAAATAAAACGTTATAATATTAATCTTTTATCAATTTTTATACACCTTATTCACAACGTCGCAATCAGTGGAATTAAAAAATTTTCGCATAAGCCATTTGTTTATTTTTCTAAATAATGGTAAATTAAGCTTAACAAATTATTGAAAAAAACCTAAGAAAAAGAAAACAGAATAATCAAGACCAAATATCAATTTATTGAGCTATTAACCTAAATATGCTAAATAAATGATAGCTATATGACATTCCTTTTACCTTCCAAGAAATATTGCAAAAATTGCAGTGACCTAATTAAGCTCTTCTCTAAGTTCCGTTGCAGCATTAACATTAGCGTGGAATATTACTTCTTTAGGCCCTCGTAATCCTCCTTGATACCTGTACTTCTATGAAATGATTCATTAAATGAACCAATTTACGCGGCAACCTAAATCTTGCAAATATTCTGGAAACAGATGAAGCTTTCTTTTATTTGTACAACTTCAATTACGGAAATGAGGAGGCAATAACCTAGCCAGATAATGAACAATTTAGGCATATACAAATTTAATCTTAAAATGTATTGCCTTTAAGGCAAGGATTTGTGTTCTTAAGTGTTCTTCCAATAAGAAGGAGCAAACATTATGCCATTAAATACGTTGGATTTTGATGTTTACTAGACGATAACTTGAATCAATCCAGCTGATGCTTTAAATGGCGGGTCTAATTTTCTTGGTTGCAATAGCAGAGAAAGCCCTTATACCGTTTTTCTCCAATTAGAGCAGTAGCTTTTTATAAAATTATTTTATATGGTGTTTAATGGCTTATAATGGAGGATAAAGGATTTAAGGTATCTACGAGTAGGGATAAGCACGTCTATACCACACTCTCGGTGAATGCATTACATGTGGAATAGGTAATAATGGCTACCAGAGAAAATAAAAATAAGAGTCAAATCTCCCTGATGAGAGAAAGTGGAATTTAGTTAAGAAGCAAAATTATTTTGCTAAGGAATAATATTTCTATCCTTAATTTTTTTACCTACTAAATAGTCAGACAATTAGCAAACACTTTAGTAGACATGTTATATAGTTTATTTAATGGCTTTAACTGGTAATAAGAAAATAAAATTTCTCATACGACATCCCATTTCACCATTATAGGCCAAATGTCAGGGTGTATAAAATGAATGCCAACTAATAGAAGAATTTTCCTCCACAAAATGAGAAAGGTTGAAATTAGAATGGCAAAATTAATGGAAGAATTCAAACCACAGGAACTAAACGACGACTAAAAAATAAGGTGATTCACCACTCTACAGAAACTTTTCTGCTACCATGTGTTAATAGGTATTTACTAAATTATTACTTTTCGTTGTTCAAAAATTAGAGAGGAACTGCGATATAAGATTTCAAGATAACACAAAATGAGTTATTTTGGCGGCCTGATACATATAATGCTTATAAGGAGTGTCGTAAAATGCCCCCCTCCCTTTTTGTTCTAAGAGTGCTAAGTGTCTAATATATTGATATTATAATAATATCTTAAAGAATTGAACCGTTGGAAACACGTAAGGATATAGAAAAACGAACGATAATTGAACCTCAATCTCCTGGGGGAGATCTTGCATTTTAACCTTTAAGTCTTTCATAGCGCCGAGTGGTGCGGTGCTGCGGTAACCACCTCATGACTCTGCTACGAGTGAACGGGGATGGGGGAGGGGGAGTGACGATTCCCCTACAAGGAGTATATTAAGAACTAAACTCACATTGAGATTTAAAAGATATTTATCCTCTACAAATTTTCACTTCACCTATAATGTTTCATACATACAATGTCCTTTGTAACAAAAATACAAGATAAATTCAAAGGTAGTTTGCAGTCTAATCTGCTACTGATCGTTTTGACTAAATTCTCGGGAAATTTTTTTCGGAATTTCAAAGGAAGTTAATGATTTTTTTACATCATACAATAAGTCCTTCTTAGTCGTAGAAACCTGAAACATTTTGGAAGGTTTTCATCCGAGGAAATGCCATGTTGATATAATAAACAAAATAACTCATCAAAAAGATGTTATTACTCTTTGAAACACATATTTAAGCTATAGAATAAATAATAATAGTAACAATTTTCTAATATGATCAGCATTATAGAGATGTATGAGAGTACGGTATATCTGTAAGATATAAACATCGAATATATCCGTCTATTTCTCTTTCCTTTTCCATTTCTCCTTCCCTTTCGCCTTCCTTTCTCTTTCTTTTTCTTCCAAAGAAAATTCCCTCACGTTAGTTCTGCCTTCAATTAAATTTCATCTTTCTAACCCTACAGTTCTCGTCCGGGTCTTTCTGTATATAAAAGTGTTTAGTAAATTTTTCTTGTGTATTTTCTATTGTTCTCTGAAAAAATGAAAACCCACTTTCCTTTTATTCTATTTACCTTGTCTTAATTGTACGTTCCCTTGTTTGCCTTATTTGTCTTTGCATCTTGCCTGAGCTTCTCCTTCAAGTTGTTTCATTGCCCTTGTTTGGTTGCGTGGATAAATTGGTTTGGTTAATAAAATATGAAATTTCCCCGACAATGCTAATCTTATATGACGTCCACTAACGAAGGAGGAAGACGTAATTGATATGCAAAAGGTGTTATTTATTCTAACTCAGTGGGAACGTACATGACAATGAAGTTCAATGTTGATATCCGAAAGGTTATACATATTGGATACATATTAGGCGAAGTCATTCTTTAAAATAAAGAACCAGTGTATAGCTGGTGTAGAAAATCAAAAATAATTTTAGTTTCATTTCGAATAACTAAAAATAAACCTAAACACCTAATTTTTTGCTTGTACAAGTCGCTTTTCCGTCCTCATCTGGATATGCAATAGAGTCATGGTCTCCATTTCTTTGGAATAATATAGCAAAATTTGAGAGAGTCTAGCATAGGGCCACCGAAATTATTCTAGATATACGCCATAAATCATGAGAAGATAGATTAATTGACATAGCTTTGCCATCCCTAAATATCCTTAGTTTCTAAATGTTTTTATAACGTTACTTCCATCACTTTTTTGGTCGAATAACAAAGGTGTTACTAGAAATAGTAGCTAAAAGTTCGTTCATCCTAAGGATAATACGGAAGTGGGAATAAATTTCTTTGCATTTAAGATAATAACCGCTTTAAATAGCTTGCCTGCTTCAGTAGTATCTAGTACTTCAATAATAAGCTAGATACTTACTTTTCCTAGTGACTGCAACCTTCTTATTTATGGACTGGCCTTGTGAGGACCTGAGAGTCTTTGCCTGTTCTTTGTACTGTAATATTGTACTAAAGGGAACCTCTCCAATCATTTTCTCAACTGATCGCAAAAGTGTACTCCTGAGGGTTATTTTTACGTTTTTTCTAATTGCATTCCGGAAGATTTTATGGCCACAGTCAATCTTTTAAAACTAGTTGGTTTAATATTATTCTTTGTTATCATTTTTTCGTCATGTTTATAGAAATATAATTTCTTTGAGAATTAGGTTCCATGGCATCGAATAGTCTTAATTCAGGTCACCAAGTGGGGTTTTATTTATACTAATTCTCAAAAGGGACGAACACCCCCCCCCCCTTTCCTGATTAAAGGTCCTTTTATGGTTGAGAGAGTAGATTGTAGTTCATCATATAAAATCAATCAGGAGGCAATTGGCGGATTATGTGCCTGCATGATTCTTAGTAGCCTACGCGAGAAACGGTGGCATTTTCATAATTTTCTGTTGAAATTAGGCGCAATAGCAATGAGGGCGTATCATGTAAAATCTTCGTAAGAAGAGAGAGGGTATTGACCACTTTATCTATAAAAGTGAATAAAGGAAATTACGCGAATATGGAAAAAGTATAAAGATAACACAGGCTAAATTGGCAAACATGTCAACTTAAATTACTTACTAAATACTATCCTGTGTTTTTTTCCTTACAGAGTAAAAATGCACAGTTTGTGACACTAGTTAAAATGTTTATGTCTTAATCGAGCTAAAATCATTGTTGTTTCTCATATACTCTTACACTTTAGTCTAAATTCTGACCTTTAATAACACGAATAGTTAAAGGATAAGACTACTGGTCTTGGTGGGTAATGTTTATGTACTCCATTTTCCTACTCTGGATCCTACTAGTGCCCTCTTCGCCCAGTTGCCTTAATTGATTATTGTTTGTTTTTCGTTTTAATGCGCGCGAAACCATAGGGTCATATGTGTCAATAACATCTAGGAAAAATAGGTCCAGATCTGTTGGACGACCACTGGTACTCAGATCTGGACCACACCAATCCAGTGCTATTGTTATTTTGATATTTCAAGGGAGAAATTGCCGTAGGAAGAGTTCAGCAAAATAGATAGAAGTATGTGTAGTTAAGAGAGATAGAGAAATATGTGCCATGTCGTCTAGCACACTCAATAGTTATGTTGCTTTATGATATATTTTGCGTTAAAACGCTTTAGCGTTCAAGCCTTCATTTTGTTAAATTAAGGATTTTTTTTATTTTTGGATAACTTGCTTATCCACTTTTTATTCTTTGGATTCTTTCTTTATGTTTTAATGCTTTAATAAATTTGAATTAATGTGTCCACTTTGGATCTTTAGAATATTAATTTAATTATATTTAATTTTTTCCACTTCGGATTTTTTTTTATATTGTAGTTATCTTATTTTAATCTGTCAATTTCGTTTTTTGTTTTTTATTGTTTTGGTTTTTTAGTTGACTCCAATTCGGAGATTTTGTAGTTGTATTTTAATATGTCCACTTCGAATCTTTTTCTCAAGTTATACATGAATTTTTTTTTCATTTGTTCTTTTTTTTAGGTATATATTGGTATAATTTCTCTTTGAGTCTTCATCTGGCTGCTTTCAAACGTTTAATAAGTATATATCAGAGTAATCTTCAGTCAGTAGGCTCAGTTGATTTATTATTTCTTTTGGCATATTTTGGTAAATTTTTTTCCCATATAGCTCGCTTATGAAGAGTCACGTTGATTGGTTCTATTTCATTTATTGCATGTAGGAATATTGAGGAAAGACGGTCCAAAGAGTCACGTTTGAGATAAACCTCAGTGCCATTCTTTGTACTCTCTGTGCTTCCCTCGGCGCGGTATTGCTTAAGGTGTCCGTGGGAATGACGGGTTACAGCAGCAGTGGTCTTACGAGGAGTAGGTATAATGTAATGTTCTCTTATTGGACGGTGACAGTAGTCCAAAACGGAATATAGATCAGAGCGTCTTTCTGGCTACAGCGATCTTCTCTTTGAGGTGTGTTATATATCCTCTAGTTGTCATCTTTAAGCCGAGTACTTTGCCTTGTGTAGAGTAATTGTAATGTTCACGCTCCACCACTACTTCTACTGTTTGAATGCGTCCCATTGGAATTATCTTAAACTTGTCCCTGTTTGTTTTTATTTTATTTCTTTTTTCATAGGTGTTTATATTTGCGATTTCTCATCCTGTTCTGTTAACTATATCCTTCAGGTTACGAAAGGCGCTCGTCAAGATTTGGGTGATGTCGTCAGCGTGTTGTATATATTGAGCAAAATCGTATTTAGGGTGAGGGAGGTCACTGGTATATATTGCATATAATGTGAGGCTCAAAAATCCTCCTATGGCATCCCTGCTCCTTGGTCGAAGAATTCCTCTCCGATACCGTTTATGCTAATCATAGCCTTTCGATTTTCAAGGTAATTGCATAAAATCATCGTCATGCCATCCTCCATGCCTAGGTCGAAGATCTTTTTTTTCAGGCCTGTTACCTAGACCTTGTCAAATGCCAAGGCCACGCATCTTAACACTATGTGTACTCTCTTGTCTTTATCCATGGCAATAGAAACTTTCTTAGTTATGAGGGCCAGTGCGGTTTCCGTGCCGAGTTTTCTATTAAAACCGTGCTGTTGGTTGTTATATAGGTCCTCAGTTTCCAAATAATTCCTAAGTCTGGTGTTTAATAGTTGTTTAAAAGGTATCCTATAAACTTCGACAGGGGAATTGGCCTGTAGCTACAGATTGCTTTCCTTGGTTTTCCAGGCTTTATCAAAAATATCATTTTGTCTTTCTGAAATAACTCTGTGTAGTAGTCAACATTCATGCGTGCACTGGAGATATTTAAAATAGCTTGATTAACATTTGGGGGGTGCGTTTATAAAATATTTTTCGTTATTCCTGTCATTGTTGATGCCTGTTTAAAGCTTTTTAGTGCAGTTTCGTACTCTTAATGAGTGAATGGCCTTCCTTCCTCACGTGCATGGCGTGTTCTGTTAACCAGGTGGTGGGGTCTCAGCTCATCACCCAGTTCTTTCAACCTTGTTTCTACTTCCTCTTCGTAATCCCCGTCGAATTCTACATTTTCGGCTTCGCTTATAAGAAATCTATTTAGCCAGTTATTTTTGCTATCACTCTACTTCACTTCCTCTGTTAATTTCATCTCCGTTGACTAATAATATTATTTTATCTCTTGCTGGGGTTCCTCACAATCTCGATGGTGTATCTCAATTCGCGGTGTTTTCTATAACAGGCGGCTGTGTTCCCAACGAGTTTATATCGTTAATAAGGACTTCCATACGTTCCATCCTCTCGATAATATCTATCTACCTATAGGGCCGGAAGAGTTTTGAACCTTGTCCATGGTATAGCTAGATGGTCAGCCTCTTTAACTTTATCCACTACATTGCAAAGCATTTGATCGATCACCTCCAACGAGGCTCATTTCAGTCGCTTTTCTAAAAAGGTGCTCAGATGATCTTTATATGCATCCCAATCAATTCTCTTCAAGCAGCTTCGTTTCAGTATTTTAACCTGTATCAATGAGGTTGATAGCGTTGTTACCAGGCTGATATGGCCAAATGGTATATAAGGGCCCGTTACCGCCACCGGATTAAGTGAAAAATTTGCGTTAGTTAGTATAATATCAGGCATAGTCGAGGACTTTTAGGTTAAAAAGGTGGCGAAACCTGGTCCCTCCATCGGCACTATATTCCTATTAAATAGGAGGCTCAGTGAGTTACCCGCTCAATTAAATGCCGTCGTATAGCCCGCATCTCTGCAGCAGGCACTGAGGTCTCCGATTTGGATTGGAAAGGCGTTTCATGGAAATAAACGCATACATTTATGAATTGGCGAATATAAGCGTATTGGAGGTTGGTAACCAACGGCCACCACAACTTCTTCATATGTCATCTTGATTTTTATCGCCAGGTAAGTCTCATCTCATCCTGGAATTTCTTTAAATCTTATGCCTCTCCTGATTGCAATTGCAGCGCTATCAAATCTTTCATTAGAGTAATTTGCTGGGGATTTTTATCCTCCCGCTTCTGTTCTTTTTAAATATATCACGTGCAAAGTTAAAACAAGAATCCTGGGAGATCTCCATTAAACCTTGTTTTAGAGCCGCAAACAGGTCATCTTCGTTTAATTCGGCTTCGTAGTGGTATTTGTATTTGCTCTTAATGATTCCTGATATGATGTCAGTTGATTTTGAAATCTTCAGTATGGGTGCAGATGGTGAACTGTAAATCTTCATATCTAGTTTTTCTGTTATTTCACAGGTTTTTTGGGAACAGCACTCTCCGTTGGCTCCGTTTTTTCTTTACTTCCCATTTGCGTAGCTGTAGTGGTGATCCCATCTTCAGGCATGGGGGTGGTTCTGTTGGGGATTTACAAGGTACCGACGTTCTTAGTTTATTCAGGCGGAGTTATCTAGACCTGGAGCGAGATCTAGTCACAGTTTCCTTCATAGCTTTGATTTAGATCTGGAACAGCTTCCTTGATGTAGGATTGTCTGGGAACCACATCGGTTTGATTCCGTTGTGGACTAGCCTTTTATTTATTTCCGTTGTATAGGTTCCTGGTTTAATAATGTTGGCTAAAGTGTGCATGAAGGATGCACATCACCAATTCTGGTCGCATTTCCGGGTCTATGTTGAGCAATGTCTTTTTCTGGTTGTCTGCTTTTGCCGCCTGTCCGTACATCGTGTTAGCCTTTTTATTCCTATCATCTATAATCAGTTGCTTCTTTTCAGCTCTTAAGGTTTTTTTAATCCGAAAGGCCATGGATAGGGTTCGAGTCGGGTTGCTGCAATTTAGACATGTCTTCTGCGGGTTTATACACTCTTTCGACGTATGATCTGTGCCGGTGCATTCAGAGCAAACCTTATCTTCGAACGAGCATTCTTTTGTGGAGTGCTTCTCTAGGGCATAACAGCTGAAACACACTTAAAGTGAGTAAAGACCTCTCTCCCCTGCAGGACGCTAAAACTTGGGAGTTGTACATGACCATTCCATTTTCCTTAGCTTTGTTTGCCATTTTAGTCGTTTGAAATGTACTTTTGAATACATGACTCTATTCCTCTCCCTCCCTATTCTTGAATTTCTACAGTTCCTCTATCTTAGCGTAATTTGGCTTGGACTCTATTTCATATTGCATTTCTTTGGCAGAGTGTGAACCAACGTAAGGGCCAATGCGTCGAGAGACGATCGATCTTTGTGCAGAAACTTGAGTGGGCACCTTAGGAACGAGCTCGATCTTTTCAAATTTATTTCTAGATTCTGTGCTCGGAATATTATCGGTGCCATGCCTCGTCTCGTGTATAGCTAAATAGCCATACGCTTGTTCTTTCATTTGGCAAAGAGCAATCCCATGTTTCGAGAAGGCGACTTTGAAATTTCACCCTCACAGGTTTCTGACAGCGCCCTTTCACCCTAAGAGGAATGCGCTTATATCCCTTGGGGTCGTCCATGACGGGCCTAAGGCCCTTATCGTGGGGCGTCGAGCTAATACTATTCACAGAGTTCTCTTTTATCCGATCTACCTATAATCGTATCTAACAGGGTCCACCTACCTGTCCTGACCACCCCAACCAAGACTGGGGTCCCCTTTTTCGCGCCCTTTGTAAGGCTTCTTTGCGGGGTTCGGACACATCAAAAGACAGACAGTTTATACATACTTTAACTAGCAGTAAAGTTACCTGAACTCGTGATGTGCTGCTGTGGTAAGAAAAAAATCAAATTCGTCCGCCGCTGGACTGAGCAAGGATCTCGAGAGTGAGCTCGCACGCACACGAACTCATGTGTGTAACATATGTATACGTGGACTAGGTTGTGCGACTTAGGAGCAAAATTAACTTCTTCACCCACAATCCGTATTGGAAAATACGTTGGCAGCTGTAGAAACTTTTCGTGCAGTTTTCCTCCTTTTCCTATGCAGGGCAGGTATCCAACGATAAGAGCAATCACACCAATGCAGTTGGAAAAGGACGCATGATTAATAGCCGGGATAGGGCTGGTAAAGTAGCGTTTAGGTTGTAAGAGGAAACATGATTAATAGCATGAATGCGGCTGGTAAAGTAGCGTTAGGTAATCCTAGGGAAAAAGTATAAGTAAGGGAGACTTTATGGACTAACAATGATTATAAGAACCTAATACAGAATATTACCCAATAACGTCGTTATAAACCTACACAAAATTATGGGTAAAAGTGATTATAAGAAATATTGCACAGTAAATGAAAGCAATAAATCGTAATAATATTCCAGACTGTTGTAGCAGCTTGGAATATCGATGTGTCGATTACAGCAAGCTGCTTTGGAGAACCATGCTTCTAGGACCTCTCTTCTCATATTGAGAGTGGGTCATTCCTCCGAATTGCCCTCTGGTGTTCCTTTAAACCTTGTTCGTAGTTGTTTTCCCGTTTATCCTATGTATATCGATGGGCCATCGTGGCATTCAATTCAGTACACAACCCTAGCTTGTTTTTTAAAGGTTTATTTGTCTTTCACCTTTGTCATTTTCTGGCGTATGGTATTAGAGGGATTCTGTGCTACGTCGATGTTGTATAGGAGGAGGAGTCTCGCTGTTATTTATGATGTCATTTGTATGTATGTGAGAGCGATTTTTTTTTCATTCGGTTACATTGTCTTTTCTCTCTCTTGGTCTCCGTGTTGACTTAATAAATCGATCAGGGTAGTTGTTAGTGCGAAAGACCTTCCTAAGAAGAGGTACATCTCAGGGAAGTCTTTCACGCCAACAACCACCCTGACCGAAACAATCCTGCCACGGTCTGCCTGGATAAATTAATGGCTAAAATCTCACTTTTATCTATCAAAAATGCATGAGCTGTATTTAAACGGTCTTTATAAAAAAAATCAATTGATTTATCGCTCTTCCTTAGCTTACAAATTGATATAACAGCCTTACCTAAATCTGTTTTGTCATACGAGGACTGAATACAATGGACTTGACTTTTAGAACGATTGACAGTCTCTGCATAGGCTCTAATTGAAATACGATTTTAGTTGCGCAGCTATAAGATGAAATGGCTGACAAAGAGAGTCGTTTTAGATTTATTGACATGCTATCTGTGCAACACTTTTAAATGAACTGAAGTTAGTTGCTATGCAACTTCATCGTTTTATTCATCAAAATTTTCATAGGCATTTGTCATACTTAGTTTTTCCTTATAGTTTATCAAAAGTTAATCATAGAAACTTTGGAATTTTTTATCACAAAAGATATAAAAGATGATGTGAAGAAATTTAGAAGTTCCAATCTTTCGCACTTTACTCTACTTACTCCCACATGGGTGATAATTATCAGCCTATTCTTTAAAGGCAACGAGATCATGACGATCGTTCCACCCTTACCTAAAGGAATAGATCGTTTCAAACCTAAGTGAAATGTGAAGGAGAATTTATAAATCTATGTTGAACCTGAAACCTGAACGAATGGTAGACCTTCCTTTCCCCTCTGTTTAACCACTGCAGGTGGTTATAAACTGAGGAAGGTCCAAAGTGCAGAATCTGAAATAAAGAACGTTGGCTGCTCTCTCAAATAAACATCTCAGCGACGATTAGTATCCTTAAATCTTCCACACACTCATCTCCCCCTCTTCAACACTATCATTGTAGATCTTTTAAAAAAAATAATGATGAGATGGCCTCATTGATTTTAAGTTAAAAGTGAATTAATGCATACGCATTATAAACATATAATGGAAAGATTGAAGTAGAAGGTACCTTACTCCCTCCAAAGTTGCAAAGGTAATTATTAAGCGAGACGGTGGAAAAACATAACATCAAATATTCACCAGTGCATTAGAGATTTCTTTCTTTCTTTTTTTCCTTCTTTCGTCTCTCTTTATTTCTTTATTTCTCTCTTCTTCTCTCTTCTTATCACTTGCTCTGTTTACATCGAAATGGAGAAAATTACACGATACATTGTTTGGCCTCCACCTGACGAAACTTTAGATGAAGATACTTGTTGACGCTCACTATTTGGTTATACTACCTCCTTTAGGCTATTTATAAATCTTATTAGCCTAGTTTAAAAATGGCTTATAAAGGAGTTTCACCTCTAGCTGAATTCTCTGTCTGATTTTTTTTAACAATATGCAACACTTCACATTTTTTCTACCCCAAGGAATAAAAGGTTTTACTTTCATACTTTTATTATCAAATATTCACGTCTACCCATTACTGAAATCATGAATTATAGATTTTATCTTGTAATAAAACATTCACACAAGCATATCTGAACATATGAATTTAAAAGTTTGATCCATTTCTATGTCCTACCATACAGGAGAACTCCTAGACTACATTCTCTTTTACCTTTACTTAAACAATTTATCCATAAAATTGAAAAGAATTATCATAATTTACATCATCGTGGGCATAATGCTTCTAGGATATTAATCACTTACAAAATATGTACTACACAACATTATGAAATCTTTGTTAGTCTCTCATATACACAATTTTTCATTAAGAAACGATATCTGCAAGCTAAAATATATTTGGTCGCAATTTAAAAAAATAAGAAAACTAATACACCTACACAGAGCAGAAATAAAACTAACCGCAAATGGATTGTTCACCCTTATCCTTCTCCATCAATTGGATTAAGAATAAATAAAAAAATATAATCTCAAAATAGACGTGAGCTTCCCAAAGTCCATCAAAAATTAACTTATCCAGAATAAGCAGGCTCCCCTAATAAAGGAGGCGTATATGAACAGGAAAAACTGGTGGTACCATCGTATCTGAGATAATTTATGAACACAAATAATCTGTGCGGATAGGAAGCGTGTTCATTGATTTAACAAACCACAGGATCGAGTAGGACAAAACGGAATTCATATATGATTACGAATATATCGAATGACCGGATTTAGCGATTGTTAGTTAAATCCCTACTAATCGATTCTCTCCCATAATTTATTAGATTGAAAAGGAACATAAAATTTAATCCCGTGGTGAGGTCACTTAATGCATCACAAATAAGTATCACCTCAAGCGTAAGGCGAGTCATCTCCTCCATATAAATATTGCCTTCATGTTTTTTGTGCGTGTGTGTGTATGTCTCTCTCTCTCTATCTCTCTCTCTCTATCCATCCCTCTCTCTCTCTCTCTCTCTCTCTCTCTTTCTTTCTCTCTCTCTCCCTCTCTCTCTCTCTCTTTCACACACACACTCACACTCTCGTATTTGAAATTATTTTTTCTTATCATACTCATTTTGTTTACAGAGAATATTTTAAGGTAATATTGTTTCGTTCTTATTACAGCTGAAGGATATAGGTTGATGCTCCCAAACTCTTCCTGTACTTGTTATCGAATAAGGGTGTTCTCTGTCAAATTTTTAGTCGCTCATTTATGTTTTGTGTCTATAATACACTAATTCACTCGCAGTTTTATGTTGGTCAGCACCCTCCATACTGAGTAAATTTGCTTTAAAATCGCTTTTCTCTTTATGTACAACAACAACCTATAATAAAAACCTTTCTTTTGCGATATTTCTCTCTTTTAGAGGGAGAGAGTCTAGTCAAACTTCTCCTTTTTCATTTTCAAGAAACCGTCATTTTCATTCTTCGACCTTACTTCACCTCTTCCACAATGTATCACTGGGTCTGAATAATCATGGATAGGACGTTAACTTATGGTCATGCAAACAAATAGGGCGCTAGTGTGGGTTATATTACTGTATATTTTCCAAACGCCTAGCTGGATTGAAATTTACATTAGTCAACATCCGAATGCTTGCCTTAAGACGCTCCAGAGAAGCGACCCAAAGGCTCGTGGAGGCAGATGTAGGTAAACTTGGCGTCGAACCATCTCCCTTCTGGTTGGTTAGTTCAGGTAAGCGCGCACCAATCCAACTTTTACAATTAAAGAATGCGCGTCTCATATTGTCCCAAATAGACCACGCACTCAGTATTAAGCGAAAGAAAAATCTTGTTTTTCAGGATAATTTTATGAAATAAGTAAAGGACAACCAACAGGGCTATAAGAAATAATTTACCCTTAGGCTATGTTTAAAGACAATCTCTTAAAATAGAAAAACAATCCTGAAAATTTTTTAAAAATCTCTAAGTTATTATATATATACATATATGCAAATAAATCTCCCAAGAAAAATGAGAAACGGATTTCGAGTACTTTTGAACTATATTTTATTCATTCTCAAGGAATAAAGGGTATGATATAGTATTCCTTGAGAAGGAACTGAATAAAGTTCGAAAGTACTTTGAATCCGCTTTTCATTTTTTGCGTGGGAGTTGTGGGAATTATTGCTGGCGTCACGCGCTACTTTGTGAGTTTTCATACACATTTAAATATATATATATATATATATATATATATATATATATATATATATATATATATATATATATATATATATATATATATATATATATTTTTTTTTTTTTTAATGAGATTGAAGTAGACCATTTAAATTTTATAATGAAGAGGAAGTACGAAAATGACAAGAACATCGAGTTTAATTTATTCAAGATATCTCGAGATGGCAAATCTAATATATAGTGAAATGGGACACGCGCCAGAAAATTCAGATTGCAATGAAACTAAAATTAGAAATAAGTAAACTATTATTATTCAACATTAAATCACTTTTGGAAATAACCGTAGACAAAACTTCAAAATTTTGAGTCATTTGTCGTCACCAGGTTTGAGTATGGTCAAAGATATGCGAAGGATCATTTATATAAGAGGAAATCACGTATGAGATAAGAAGCCCGCGTGAGGAAAAAAACTTTTAGTTTCCCCAACAGAGATGAGATCCCCATAAGGGACCTAAAGGTGCGGAAAATCAAATCTTAAGGAAAGCGACACTTGATGTGAAACGATGACTATATTTTGAATGGATTGTACAATAAAATTTTCGCGTTTAACTGCAGAAAATTAAAATGTAAAAAGTGAAATATGAAAATGTACAAAATGCAGTTAAATCTAAAAAAAGAAAAGTGAGGTGTTTTGATCAGTGAAGAAAGAGTAGGTGGCAAAATAAACTTAAACGAAATAACAAATAAATAGTTAAAATTAAATCACACAAAAATTACAAAATAAACAAAAAACCACCGCATTATATAAAAAATAAAATAACAAATAAGCTCATTTAGGTGAAAACACATAAAAGCATAAATGCCACATTAAACACATGAATAAAAGAGAAGCTGTATAAGACTATAGATATTTCGCGTCTCTCCCGCTACGCCTAAGAAGTTGTAAGAGTGAAAAAATAAAACGAATGGAAGGATTCGAGTGATAGGAGGAAGTGTGGTTCGGAATCGACAAGAAAATCATACGATAGAGTTGTTCCATTCAATCAATTCTTCCTACTTTAGCGAAGTTAAGTCATGTTAATTAAGTTCATATCGGTGGTAAGACTCCTACCAATATATATATATATATATATATATATATATATATATATATATATATATATATATATATATATATATATAAATATATATGAAGAATCCATTTACACAAATATACACACCCTATCTTCTACGGTCTTTTACCAGTCTCAAATATTTCGATGATTATTGAAATTGCCTAATTCCCTTTAAAATTAGTTTCTCTCACAGGATACTGCTAAATATTATCTTATTATTTTAGCGTTAAACACTTAAACATGAAGATCATGAATATTTTCCAAAACTTTCTTCCCACTTTATTAGGAATCCTTTTTCAGCATTTATCTCTACTCCCATAAATTCTTTTAATTAAGAATTTATGCTCTGCACACTCTATCTCCCTCCCTCTCCCTCTTTCTCTCTCAAACACACATCGACGAATATTCACTTCAGACAAAAATTTATTCACACCAAAACAATCGGACACTATAGGAGATTACTACAATAACACAGCAAGTCACATCACTTCAGAAAGCACAAGTCTTTTCCATTCTTCTTACCGTTTGTTCCATCCAACGAGGAGGACATTTAACTCACTTTGAATCCACCTCTTCACTTCATCTTGCAGTCCTCGATTTATAGGATTCACAAGTCCTTTCATCCGCATTCACATTTACTCCTTCCACCGAAAAAGAGATTTATACTCACCAACTCCAGTAATTTTTTCCAGATATGCGTCACGTACAAATTAAAGTTATTTATATCATGTTATTTATTAATCTAAATGCAAACTTATTCGGTCAACACCTTCATAAATGAACTCTAATCCCGAACTTGAATTTATACCAGAGAAGAATGATTTGTTCTAATAAATAACGGCTGACCCTTCCCTCAAACGATCATCACCTATTCCTTTCGCTACATGTGGTGATCCACCTTTAACTTCATTATCATCGGAGTTACATCAAATATCTGCATTATCCGGATTGATTCCCCCCCTCCGGACACAAAAAATCAACTTCCGAAGCCATCAAATCAGTTTTTTGGACTCCTTATCGGATTCCTCCAACTCAAATACAAACCTGAATCAAGCTAATCTTAATCAAAGCACGCTCAACGTCCGTATCGCGCAGCTCTCCCAAACCCAATCACATAACCCTTTAGTAAGTGATGCAACCTTAATAATTTTGAAATTCAGCCGCATATATAAGACAAACATCCCTATCTATCTGAGTTGCTAGATCTGTAAACCGTACGCACCCTTAAACGGCAAAATTATGATTAAGTCATCATACTTTATTCACTCAATCACTCACATAGTGTTATTTATATGAACACTCCAATGAAAAATTCACTAGAAATTACATATTGCTATGGCATCACGCCATCAACTCATGGCATTAACATGCTACCTAGGGCGACATGCCTTTCAACTAATAACATTCAGATAATGGCGAAATACTTCTCATACAACGACCGACACCAAGAGTTAACTTTCAAGTCCAAAGACATAAAAGACGTACGGTTTCAACTCATGACTAGCTTTGAAAGTTTGCTCTACCATTTTGTTAATAAAATTATTTATCTAGGTTAACTAATCAATGTTAAAAATTCATTGTATTTATGTTTGCCCGCAATCGATTTATTTTTGTTTCTTTATATTCACAGTGAATTGACATACATGCATTCAGGTGACTTACAGTTAGAAACAAAACACAATGACCACCGTGTTTTAAGATGTTTCTTTTAATATTTCAAAATGTACTATTTGTATATTTAATATTTATCATGTAAATACAGTCTTAATTAATCTGCAGTCTCTAAAAATCTGATTTAATTATTCTGTATAACTCTAATATTTACACTATACAACAAATTTCAGTATCTAGAAAAACATATATCTCATGTGTATTTAACTATGAAGTTAAGTGTGCTGAATTCCAATTTGTTAAAAACATTACATTGTAAATTGTCGATTTAAGAATTATGCAATTGATACGGATTTCCATGATACCATGAATGTAATTCGCTCCCAAAGTCCAATTAAATGTGTCCATTGTAATTAATTATTTTATCTTAGCATGAATTGTTATAGGGAAGATCGCTTTGGGGTAGTGAAAACATGGCTTGTTATGATGCAGTACCTTGGTAAATTGCTTCATTATGCCTAGTTTTATATGTGGTAATGGCAAAATGATTTGTTCCTTCTTAACTAGTGGCTCATATATTGCATTATGGCATCAAGGCGTCATATTTTCCCGAGATAACGATTCTGAGAGCACATAATGTTTTGATCCGGCCCTCCTTCCTACTAAAAAAGGAAACAATTAAACGTGGTGTATTAAGTTTGGAGCCAAATAAATAGGGCTACTAATTTCTAGCCTACAGAACATAGCCACTTCTGCTACTCTACTTGTAACTTATTCTGTCTAGAATAAAAGCAAGGTGATCATATCTCTCTCTTATGAATAACTGAGTGAGGAAAATGGATGGTGTTTGCAATGTTGCAACAGAACCGATTTATGCTATAAATGTATGCAACTATGAATAAACTCCACTCATCTGGTTCGCAGGCCAGCTGAAGGACATTAAATAGGCCTCTACAGAACTACAGAATCTAGGACCAACAAAGACCCTAAGGTCCGCTCGAGGCTAGTCCGCTACACTACATCCGAAACTACGATACACACTTATCTACGAGTGTATCTCTAACATGCTATATATTTTTTTTTTTTTTAAATATATAATCTACTGTACACACTTATCTACATGCGTACAATGTCAGGCATATTAACTACTTCAACCTAAGGGGGGGTGATAGAAAGTTTTTCTTCTCAACTTCCGCAGCCCTCGACTGCTAGTGGTGAAAATCTAGTTATAGGATAGGCGGAAAAGAAAATGGATATCTAAACTACACATGCAAGAGAAATCGCTGGCCTCATTTTTAGTCATCTTTTTACTCTCGTTGTTCCTCCGCTCCAAACTCCTTTTGCAAAGACGTTATTATTTACTGTGCTCAGACTACGTTATATTTATACTATTTAAGTGCGCGTCGAGACGGTTTTTAAACATATTTACCGACCTACTATCCACTACGTGGGTGGGTAGCCTATTCCAAATTTGAGTAATTTTAAACGTAAAATAGTTTTGGGCTATACTAGTGTTAAATCGCTTATTCACTAATTTTAATCCGTGTTGCCGAGTATTTCCCCTATGATCCAATTCGAACAAATTCCTATAATCAACGTTTGAAAATCCTTTCAATATTTTCAATACTTCAATTAGCTGGCCACGTAATCTTCTGCCTTCGAGAGATGGCAAATCTAATGCCCTGAGTCTTTCCTCATAGGGCCTGTTTCTCAGCTCGGGAATTAATTTTGTAGCCCTACGCTGCACTCTTTCTAATTGCGCGATATCTTTGTTTAAGTATGGAGCCCAAAATTGAACCGCATATTCGAGCAGTGGACGCACAAGTGATTTATACAATGGTAAAATTATCTCTTTGGATTTGAACGTGAAATTACGCGCGATATAACCCAGCACACGATTTGCTTTTTTACATGCATCCGCGCATTGTTTCGTGACTTTGAAGTCATCCGAGACTAAAACTCCCAGGTCTTTTTCCAATTTAACTACGTCGAGGACCTGGCCTTTCATGGTATACTCTACCCTCAAATTATGGCAACCCAAATGCATCACCTTACATTTACTTAAATTAAACTGCATTTGCCACTTATCCGCCCATCTGACAATCAAGTTTAGGTCTTTTTGTAATTTTTCTACATCCGATCTTACATAGGCACGGTTGCCCAGCTTCGTGTCGTCAGCAAATTTAGAAATCGTACTAAATACGCCATTATCCAAATCGTTTATATATATTAGAAACAATAATGGGCCAAGAACGGAGCCTTGTGGCACTCCACTACTGACGTTGACCCAATCTGAACATTCACCATTTATAACTACTCGCTGCGAACGATCCTTCAGCCAATTTCTAATCCAATTTAATATCTTACCCTTCACACCGACTGCTTTAACTTTTATTAATAATCTCTCGTGCGGAACGGTGTCAAACGCCTTTTTAAAGTCTAGATAGATTACATCTACAGCTTTGCTTTCGTCGTAAACGCAAATCATTTTATGGAAGAATTCGAGCAAATTTGTCAAGCACGATCTCGCCCGCCTAAACCCATGTTGGGAATCTTTAATCAGATTATTTACCTCGAGGTAGCACACTATTCTATCTCTAATTACCGATTCTAAAAGCTTTCCAACTACCGAAGTTAGACTAATAGGACGAAAATTCGTTGCTTCGTATCTATTCCCATTCTTAAATATTGGTGTAACGTTTGCACGCTTGAAGTCTACAGGGACTACGCCATCTTCTAATGAGCGATTGAAAATTGCACGCAACGGCTTCGCCAGCTCATTCTTAAGTTCCTTTAAATGAGTGGGGTAAACGCCATCGGGCCCGGGTGATTTCGACTTTTTCATCAGGTTAATATATTTAAGAATTTCCACTTCATTAACCGTTATATCGGATATGCAAATATCACTATTATCTACTTCTTCAAATAACGATCCTAATTGGGACGAATCTTCAATAGTAAAGACGCTTGTCAAATGTTCATTTAAAATTTTAGACATTTCCGCCGGAATTTCCGTCAAACGACCATCTTTGTCTTTAATCGGCCCTATTGAACCTTTTAAGGGTTTCCTACTGTTTACATAGCCGTAAAACCGTTTCGGTTCCTTCTTTGAATCCTTCGCCAGTTTTATTTCATATTTCCGCTTCGCATCTCTAACCGCCCGTTTAACTTCTCTTCGAGAATCTATGTAATTTTGCCGACTTATAAATGACTCGTTGTTCTTATGTATTTGAAATTTTCTATTTCGGTCCTTAATTAAGCTTAATATTAGTGGGCTAACCCACGGCGCTCTCATCGACTTCCCGCTCTTACGGCGCACATACTTTACTAAGTCAAAATTTACACTAAGGAGTGTACGCCGAAGCTCAGTGTACATTTCTCCTACCGACCTATTCTCGAAGCGCATTCCCCAGTCTACATCCTTAATCCTTTCGCGAAAAATATCAAAATCACAGCTACCAAAACGTGGCATGAGCTGTGTACTAATTTTTACATCTACACACGTGTTAACCACGAATCTAATCGCATTATGGTCACTCGAGGCTAAATGCTCTCCTACACAAACATTTTCTACCAGTGACTCGTCAGTCGCCATGATTAAATCGAGGATATTATTATCACGAGTTGGTTCCTCCACTTTTTGAACGAGAAAATTCTCCAGAATAAAGTTTAGTAGTCTCTCCCCAGCTTTATTTGACGTTAGGTTACTATAATTAACGTTTGGATAGTTAAAATCGCCGCAGACTAATGTGGTTCCTTTTCTAACCCAAGATGAAAGCATATCAAAGAGTGCAGCATCTTCTCTTTCTATTTGCGATGGAGGACGATATATGACGGCTAAATTAATTTTATATTTTGCATTACAACATAATTGGATTAATAAGGCCTCACTTCTCATATCTGCCGTAGACGAGTCGATCGTTATAGCGTTTAAGTCATCTTTTATATACACTAATACGCCCCCTCCTCTACCAGTTTGTCTATTTGTATAATGAATTTTATAACCTGGTATATCAAATTCGCAAACACTGATCCCCGAATGTGTATCTATCCAAGTCTCGCTTAAGAATACGAGATCGTAGTCTCCCTCTAGAATTACGGCTTTTATTTCGGCAAGTTTATTTTTTAAGCTACGAACATTTGAATATATACATTTCAATTTGCGCTTTAGGTGGACTCCTCTATCACACGCGAATCTGTTCCGTTTCCCTGCTCCCCAATACTCATTGCCCCTTCAAGCGAGGAACGGTCTGGCGCATGGGCATCACGTGGCCCCGCAACTCTCCTACTTAATATGCTACGTACTGACTGGTCTAAAATCCTACCCAGCCGACTGTTTCCCACATCGCTTAAATGAATTCCGTCCGTTTGATAAAGTGAAGGTTGGTCTTGGAATTTATCCCAAACGTTAAAGAAGCTAACTCCAGTATCGCGACACAAGCGCTTAAGGCACTCGTTTGTATATATAGCACGGGACTGCAGACGCAACGTGGATTTTAGTCGGGGTAAAATGCCAATTATTCCTACGTTATACGCTTTAACTTTCGCAGTATGAATCAGAGTCTTAGCGCGGTTTACTATTCCTTCTGGGGTGCTGTCGTATCTGTGCACATCATTCCCCCCTACGAGCGTGAGGATCGTACGCCCGTCACGTGTTTGGTCCAATTTTTCAATTTCACTAACTACTTTATCTATGCGGCCACCAGGAAAGCAAAATCGTTTTCGTTTTGACGGGTTTCGCGCTGTGAATTCCGGCTCTTGGTTTTTAATTAGAGAATCCCCAATTAGTACAGTTTCTTCTTCCCCTTCGATAGGAGTGCGAAGGGGTTTGAGCATGGTAATGTGAAATGTTGTTCCCTCGATGGTCTAGCCCCATTTCTAACGGGCCTAAATTGCGAATCTTGGGGTCTATATTGTGAATCCTGGGGTCCAAACGAGTTCAAAATCCTTTGTTGCTGGTCAACAATTGTCTGATGATTCATACGAGTAGGCCGATTGTCGCGATTTCTATTTTCCCTCCCACGCATGTCATGAATGGTAGAATTTAGACTCGAATTTAATTCGTCGACTTTACGGTTGGTCGATATAACGTCACTCGCGACGGAATTTAGTTCTAATTTAATTTCGCTAATCGCGTTAGCAAACTTACGCTCCAACGCATCGTTTAACATACAAAAACGGCAAATTCTAGTTTGTTCCATGTTAGAAGGAACGTAAATTTCCTTATTAAAGGAAGCCCCACAACTCGAACATTCAAACTTGATCACGGGCATTGTCGATTTCTAGAATACGTATGAAGATAAATAAAATTAACACAGCGAATAAGACGGCCAATCTTTTTAATACAGCGACTAATATTATATGAGCGCAGGAAGTATCTATAATTATTAAGTTACTCAGAAAACGAAATTTATGGGCACAGATGAATTAAGCAGGAGCACAGAGATAACACGTCTTTTCAGTGAGGACTCAGCGGGCGGAATGACTCAGCGGGCGGAATGACTCAGCATTGTAAAATGTTAAGTTGTTTTCAGAAGTGAAGAATTGCTATAAATCTGCAGATCGCTTCCCAAATATTGTAATTCGTGCATCTCCATCAAACGGGTTCATTGTTGCAAACGTGAGGAAAGGATTTCACTATGTTCTTTATTGAGTGTTCTATTACGAACTGTATCATGGAGTTCCGTTTGGGTGATGAGGTGTAGTTTCTTGTTAGATTCAAGCTGTGCCACATATGGTGGATCTTGAGATTCGTAATCGTCTGAGTTGCTCTTTTCATCGCTTGGTAGTTCAGACGGTGGCTGCGGTATAGGATTAGCCCTTGAATGTCAAAATGAGCGAATAGTAAGTAGAGTAAAAATCAGGATACATGATGCGACCTTCTGTTGCGACCTTTAGTGAAATAATATAAAATCAGAATAAAATTGGTTTCTTACTGACTGTGATCCCTTGCAAAAATAGTGGAAGTACAAAATAATATTTATTTTGATATTTTTAATAAATACATCTTTTGACAATATATTAAACACGACGAAAGGAAATCAATTGAATACTCACTCACCTTTTATAGCCGTTAGGCAGAAGTAGTAATCCGTTGAATGGTCATTTGGCTCCCTCCAGACCATTGGTACTCTAAACATTAGGTCAGACCCTGTGCTTTTCACCCAGGCAGAAATGGAACTTGTTCATCTGTGTGGTGCCAAGCGTTTGTTCTGGCACACACTTTACATCTAAATTACACCTCATAATATTTCCTCACATGTTTAGTCAACTGTCTCTTGTAATGTCTTTATGTAACTAACTCAGATATATAACAGAAAGTTTCTGGGAAATTTTTGCATTCTCTAGCCATTTTAACTCTCTCTCCTCTAAATAAAAAACATTATAATATGTGAAAAATCATATAAATAGTAACAACAACAAATATTAAATAAAAAATAAAAATGAGAAGCATTTATAATAAGCTACAAAATTATCATGTGTTACGTAAGAATTACCGCGGATTTGGACCTATCTAACTAAAAATATATAACTTTTCCAGTTTTCAGTTTCGGCTAAATCCTGTTTGCATTTATGCAAATAAAGACATCTAGATAAGTATATTTTCATTTTTGTTTTTTTTTCATTGTTTTACTGTTATTCTACCTTAATGATATTTGATGTATTGAATTTTAACATTTATTCGTAAGAAATAATGTCATTTATATACTCATGTATTATTTTATCCGACGAGGTAGTTTAGATATGATTTTAATCACATTGATTCATTTAACTTTCATAAGGTACGAGTATATTACATTTTTATTATTTATATATGTTTAGTATATTAAATTTATCCATTTAATTTTCAAAATCAACATTGACATTATTTTGATGCGGATGAGACACTCGGACAAAAAAGTTTACATCTTACCTCATACTTTTATGGTTGTTCGTCACCTATTATAGGGATGACTTATAGGTTACTCGTTTATGGTGGTATACCGATTGGTTAGACTAGATTGTGGGTGTCGAGCGAAGGCAGTTAATGTCTTACCGTAGAGTTCTTAAAATGGATAATCAGCTCGTAGGTTGGCTTCGATAGGTAACTCGGTTATCGCTTGGTAGAAGGAAGGACTCGGAAGAAAATGTAGGTTTTGATAACCTTGAATCTCTGCTTTAGACTCCCTTAGTTCGAGCAAACGAAATCTTAGTCTTTACCCATCAGTATTATGTTTCAGTGTTTCGTGTATGTCTCCTTTCGCGTCAGATTGTTGGAGCTATAGACGGATGAAGGGGACGAAGAACGGACTCGAGACGAAAAAAAAAATGCTGTTAGTAGAGTATATGTCCGAAACGAAAATTAATAATCAAGAGTTATCAATTATGACAGAAATATTTTTGTCCGTCTATTTAAACTACCGTCATTGAGGTTGCCAGAATTCTCTTCTCATAATCTGAATGTAGGGTAAAGCCTATCGGGTCAAAGTGTGTTCGTTTGTTTTTTGTTACGATTGCTGGGCGGTGTCAAAGGGTTGTGTGGCTGTTCAGTGTGGATACATGTGTATTAGGAGTGTATTTGCATTTAGTCGCATTTGGCTTTATCATGCTGGCATTCCTAACAAGATTAATTTCGCTGTTTCTCCGTTTCACGTGAAGTCTTGTTGGTCAGATCAAATATCGCCTTAAGTTTGATCAGCTGCCTTCATTATCGGTTTCCAGACCTTTCAGCTCACATCTGCTTTCTAATGTGTGTATATTTGTACTCCGTGTGGAAACTCCAACGATTTCGCTTGCATCCTTACAATATTCTCTGTTTTTAATCGCGTGCGAGTCTGGATGCGGGCGACTCAAAATCACACTATGTTAGTCGGTCGCCGTTTTTCTTTTTTTTCTTTTTGTAATAACATTGTAACTAATCATCCGATTCTAACGAGATTCGAAATCTTTATATCGTTTTTCATTCTCTTTCAAATTATATAACGTCTTGGGTCATCCTAAGGTTTGTCTTTGAATTATTAAAAGTTTGGGAGCTCGTAAGGTCATTAATCAGAATAGGAAGAGGACGCCTCTTTTTGGTCAGCAAACCTTGTTTAGTAATACATATCAAATACATATCAAGTAATACATATCAAGTGCTCATTTGTGAGGTTCCTCCTTGGATCTACTCTACCTTGTAATTTGGGCGCTATAATTTAATTTATTCTATTTTCCAACTCAATACTTGAATTTGTACTCAATTGAATAATTATGATTTAATAGCGTCATTATTTTGAATCGAATGTTCGTATTCATTGCTACTTTATATGAAACTACATATATTATATGAAACTACATTTCCTCATTCAAAAGGTGGTCGATTCTGCAAAAATCAACTTGCACAAACATACACACACTCTCGTATACGGTCTTTTCTAAGACTAAAAATATTTCGATAGATCATTGTAATTGCCTAATCTCCTTTTGATTATGATCAAACATCTTTTTTTCAAATAGGTCTGGGACACAGGTAACCGTTATGTATTATCTTGTTCTTTAAGCGCGAAACAGTTAAAACAAGTACCTCTTAAACATTTTTCCCAAACCTTTTCCCTACTTTATTATCAATCCTTTATAACATATAATTTTACTCTCATAAATACTTTTAATTTTAAAAGTTCTACTCTGCTCTCTTAACCTCCCGTACAAACATCAACAAATAATCACTTCAGAAAATGCTCCTCCCCAAGAAACATCCAATTTATTCTCACATCCTCATTAGACAATAGAGAATATTACTACAGTGACACAATTAGTCACATCACTTCAGGAATCACAAGTCTCTTCCATTCCTCTTTAAGTTATTTTTCATCCACCGAGGAATGCCTTTTAACTCACAAAGTTCTCGATGGAGAGGATTCACAAGTCTTTCCATCCTCATTCACAAACACTTCTTCCAACGAATAAGGGATTGAGACTCACTGACTCCAGTCATTTCATCTTGATAAATTTAAGTACCAAATATAGATATTTTCATCAATTGATTATAAATCCAAATACAAACTTATTTTGTTCAACATCCTAAAGGAGAACTTCGAATAATAAGCACAGAAGAAATATTTGTTATAATCAAGAACGGTAAAGAACTGGTGACCCCACTACAATCAGCATCGCCTCTCTTTCTCGCTACAAGCATTTTCTTCTCTTACTATATATATGTATCTATATATATATGTGTGTGTATGTATGTATATTTAAAAACAATTGTTTTTTTAACGTAGACGATTTTTTTTGTAGGGCAAATTTAAAAAAGTACTTTTTTAGGATTTTTTTTTGGGGGGGGGTTATGCTATTGCAATCGCATCATATTGTATTATATATCATGGCTACAGTAATTTCTAACTGGGTCTTTGCCCCCCCATAACCCTTATAGCACCTCCATTTAAAAAAGACTCATACTATTCCTAATTCAAAAGCCTAACCTTAGCTTCAAAAGTCGATTGCTAATGGCTTTAGGCCTCTAGTTTTTCTATCGCGTTCCTTGACCTCAAACATATAGTCCTCACTACTGATGTCATTTAAATCAATCATATTCTCTTTAAAATTAAGTATTATGAAATTTCCATATCATATTTTGATTCAGAAAAAAATTTCCCCTCAAAATGATGTATAATACCATATGATGCGTTTTCATTGTGGCTGCCAAGATGGCGGCCAATCTAATATACGTCAGGACACCATAATTAGAATTTGTCTTATTAAGTCGTGAAAGAGCTTTACGCAAATAAAGCATTTGCATATTTTTTTTAAATTAGAGATAATTGAAACAAAGTGCCCACAAAATTCGAGGAAGGGTATAAATACCAAATTAACCATATATATATATATATATATTTTTTCAAATATCTTTCCGTAACCCTTTAGAAAATTCATGATTTATTACACTTTGGTAGTTTAACCAAAATAAGATTATAAAATTATCTAAAAAAAATTAATGCTAATTTGTATAATTACGAGGGGCAGTCAATAAGTTTTGCAATTCGGATATAAGTAAACGAGATATGAGGGCAAGTGTTTTATTATATATCAATATAACTACCCTCGACTTCAAAGCAATTGTGCTACTTGTCCCTGAGGTTTCAAATTCGCGACAAGCAGAAATCTCCCGACTGCTCTTCAATCCACTCCTGCACGGTGAGCTGGACATCTTCATCGTTCCCAAACCGGCGTCCAAGCAGTGCAGCCTTGAGCTGGCGGAATAAAAAGTATTCGCTAGGGGTCTACATCTGGACTGTAGGCGGGATGGTTGAGCTCCTTTAATCCGCAATCGCACAGGGCAGCTTGTGCAACTCTGGCCTTGTGGACTTTGACGACGTTGAAGTCGATCATGGGGCGTAAGGTTTCTATGGACCCAACGGGCAGAGACCTAGGACATGTCCATATTGTCGTGGATGATGTGGATAACACTTCTATGTGATATCCCAAGTTGTGGGTAGATTTATTCCAAATTCACTCGTCGATTTTCGAGGATCATCCTCTTCACACGGGCTACATTGTGCTCGTTGGTCACGTCTGACGGGCGACCTGGACGGGGGTCATCTTTAAGGGACTCACGACCATGGCGGAACTCCTTATTCCAGCGAGGAAAGGTTGCATAGGAAGGGGCGGTGTCGGTGTACACTGCAACCATGCGTTCATGGATTTTTTTTTGCATTCTTGCCTTCCTTGGTCAAAAATTCGATAACTCCGCGGTGCTCAAACCTTCTCAATGGTTGAAAAATTGTGACTGACGATCTGGGATCAGCTACTGCTTCTTAAATAGACAAGGCAGGAGCGTGCAGCTGCAGGTCCTGACTTGTCATAACTTCTCCCAACACCCCCACAAACAGCCATCCCCTTTCCTCTGTTTTGCCCTATCGATTCGCAAAACTTATTGACCGCCGCTCGTATTAATCCGTTTATTTGCCATTTGACCATTCGACAAACAATTTAAGGAAATATATTTTAAAATAATTTTGAAATCAAGATCTCTTAACCATATCACAGCTGGCGAATAATCATTTTCAATGTAACAAATATCAGCCTTAAAAGTGAGAGATTCTTGTCATTCCGGTTGTCATAGTAGAAGACAGTGAGAGAAGGATTCGAATATATGCAGTTAACTCAACACACACACACACACACACATATATATATATATATATATATATATATATATATATATATATATATATATATATATATATATAAATTTTGCTGTTCGAAATAATGCATAAATAGAAATAATAAAAAAAATAAAACATTGTATGTGTCTGCATGCGGCAATGTCATTGGATTATATATTCTCCCCTATGCATGCGGTCACAATGCTGCACCCAGGCAAAATGCTTCTTAAATGTTAAATGTATACAAATTGAAGAATAACGGCAGAGGATGCAAGATGTTTGGGCAAATAAATATAAAATTCCTTAATGATATCTCTGAGAGAACGCCTGAATTTTATATGTCATTGCTCTGATATAAATTTTCATCTTTTCTTTATCGAAAAATATCAGCTACGGGATGTTACATCTTGAAACTATATCCAAATTTTCCACAGATTTTCTTCACCCACATACATAAACTATAAAATGTTGGAAGTTTATATAGTTTTCTTATATTCACATAATTATATTTTTTTGGTCTCAAGCAAACTTTATTAGTATGAATCTTATTTTCCAAATTTTGGTGAGCCTTTATGATTCTTACTCCTCTTTAGAAGTAAATGTGGTAACAATTACCATTCCATTAGAAACACGAAGACGATTTTTTGTATGTTTGCTGTGCAAAATATTTATATTCCTGGATAATTTTCCTTTTATTGAATCAAAAAGAGAATGTTTGTTAATCATATCGTTGGAAACACCAATTGAAGAGTTTAGGTGGGGCAATTTAAGCTATCAACTATTGTTGCCCTCAATTTAAGTTTAAAATCGGATTATTCTATATTGTGTAAACGACGACATAAAAATACAGGAATTATGTCGCTGAGAAAAAATCTATGGACTGAAGGCCCATCACCTTTAACCTCGACATGAAAACGGCCATTAAATTCCCTATATGGAAATTGTAAAGTTTCTTGCGTATCTTTCTCCTTCTGAGTAAAATTTCATGCGACATCACATTCTTAATGGGAATGACATCAGAATAAATTAATAGAAAAATTAATTATTTACGTTTCAGAAGCATATCTCGAATTTATGGCCAACAGTACATCTAAGATGATCAGAATCGAGTAACTGAGTAGAGGTTCAACTCAATCTGGCGGCAATCCTTAGAGAACTAAAATCTAGACCTACGTAGAACCATAGATTACAAATATATTATTGGTCTCTATAATAAAATTTCAAATATATTCCGCCAAAGCTTAGCGAATCTCTGCTTCCACTGGATTTAGAGTCCATATATTCATTTCAACAAATTTCGGCTATTTGCTTAATTCTTGTGCGATGAGAAAGTGGGGGAGAATCAGAACGCATCAGAACACGTAAATCCAATGCCTACATTTGGGTCTTAGTTTGCTCGAATACACAAGCAATTTCAGTTTTGTTAAGAGCTAACGAATTTCGCTTTATATTGCAGCGTGAGAGTGCCATCAAATTCCAAAAGCAGATCAACTGGCTGAGACTTGATTGTCGTCTATTGCTATTGAGAAATGTACAGCGATCCAAAATTCCTAAAAAACATGAGATTACGATTTGTTCTTTTACAACTTAAGTTATGCAAGAGCTAATATTTACGTAGTCACTTTTCTCAGGAGAGTTGATATGCACGGCCAGTTCTTATAATAAATATTGGCTATACACAGATTTGATTTACTCACGTATAATCTTTCCCTATGACACTAAATAATTGCACTAAACTCATTGTTTCGCGTCATTAGCTGTAAAATATAAGAACTTGTTGTTACGAAATTAAAACCTCCTTGAGAATCAATAAATACATAAATATTCTAACCCTGATAATAACCAATCATATGGATAAGAATCCAGGCCTTTTGATTCTTTTATAGATCCAGAACTGGCTCACTGAAATATTGTAAAATTGGAGTCCCAAGCTCAGAGAGAAGAATTTTACCGAGTCTTGATTTTCCTTTCTGAAAAAGAGAAGATATATTGGTCGTTACTTCACAATTTTGGTTCAAGTTTATATTTACGCAATCACAACCCTTCATATTATTAAAATTACTTGTGTTAAGGAACTATATATTTTATGCTTCTTGTGAAGATTTTAAAACCAAGCTCAAAAGTTTCATTCAAGCCAATCTGTCTTCTGCACAGTGTGCCTTGCGAAAGTTTCACTCCACCTCAGATATTCTTCTCCGACTGCTCATTCGTAAAGAGCACTACGCCATGGTTTTTTTCTCCCTGCAGAAGGGCTATGATACCGTATGGCCATACGGTAACATGGAGACTCTCTACAGGATAGAAGCGAGGGAGGCACTCTCCTGTGTAATGGAGCAGGAAGATGGTGGCCGGCAGGAAAGTGTACTCAATGTCACACTCTTTGACTTGAGCATCAACGGCATCATCTTGGTGCTGCCGGAAGATGTTCTCGATACGTTACGTGGATGACCTTTAGATCTTTTTTGGCGTCGCCAAGATGACAACTCTGTAGCGTTGACTCCAACAAGCATTAAACCGCGTCTCTCGCTATGCTAAAGGTCACAGGCTTCGGTTTTCCTTGTCCAAGACTAAGGAGGTGCATTTCTGCAGCCATCCACGGCTCTACCTTGAACCAGACTTATTTCTCAATTTGGTACACCTGGAAGTGGTTGAATCGCACCGCTTTCATTGGTCTGGTATTTGACCAACCTCTCACCCTGGAGGCTCATATACGCAGCATTAGGGACTCTTGTACCTGCGCCATGGATGTTCTTCGTTTCGTGAGGTTCAGCGCTTGGGGCGCTGATAGGGCTACTGCTTAACTTTTTTATCGTTCATTTGTTCGTTCAAAGCTCGACAACGAAAACCAGTTTTATGCATCCGCAGCTGAGCGTGTATTGCGGAAGGTGGACTCGATCCATCACACCGGACTTCGCCTAAAGACCGGTGTCTTCCGCCCCTTTCCCATTGAAAGCCTACTTTTTTGATGCTGGAGAGATGCCACTCGCAGTCCATTGTTCACCTGTACGAGTGAACCTGGCGCCTCCTAACGTCGGCAACAGCTCTCACTGCATCCAAAACTGAATTTGACGTTGCCTATGCCGTCAAGATTAACCAGTCATACTAAAGGCCCTTTGGGTTTAGGGCTAGGTAATCTTTCAATAGCTAGGTATAGCTCTTTTTCTGGTGTTGTCTCTGGTTTTGCCCAGGCCGCCACCCTGCAAGGCACTACCTTTTACTATTTAACGCCATGCCTCTGCTCCTAAAAGCTTTTAGAGCACTCGACCTTATTGAAGTACACTTCGTGTCCTACTGGAACCGTGTGAGTGTATACGGATGTCTCCAAGTCCCAAGAAGTGGTCGGTTTCCACGCCGTATCCCCTCTGTTTGAAGTCAGCGGGGCTCTGCCAGACGCTGCCTCTGTTTTCACGGCAGAGCTGGTGGCAATACACAACTCGGTACGGGAGATTACGCAACGTGTCCGGTTTGTGATTTATAGCGACTCACAAAGCGCTCTTAGTCCTCTCGGAGCATTGGAATCTCTGTATCCCCTGGTTTGTGATATCCTTGACGCCACGGTTTTGGCAAGTAGGTTGGATGTCTATATTATCTTCTGCCCGGTTCCTGGACATGTAAGATTGGTGGGGAATGAGCGCGCCGATGAGGGCGCCAAAGAGTTCTCGAGGACTCGGCAACTGACCAGCATTTCACTTTTCCTCCTAACGACTACATGGCAGGAATACGGGCAGCTCTTACAACTCCTTGGCAAAGAAGCTGGAAGACTGTTGAAGGGAACTTAATGTTGCGTGCCATTGCGCCGCGATGGTCCCATGGACCTACTCCACAATACAGCGAAGGCTTTAGGTTGCTTTGTGTCGTCTCGAAATTGGACAGATTCGCGGGACGCACCGCCATTGGGTGAAGCGCTCGTCTGCACTCTAGTATGAAGACTGCGTTGTCTCCCAGACTGTTTGGCACATTCTTGTAGAATGTCCCACTCTGGGCGATCTCCGCGCACGTTATCTCTCCCGGTATCGCGATCGGCGGGGTCGCTACCGCCTGTCCCTTGTACTTGGAACGAGTTCGTGCACATAACTGGTAGACTTATAGCCTTTTTGGGGATAGGCCTGCCTTCTCCCCTTTATTTTACTAGTTGTTGTTTTTTGTTATTTTTGTAGGTCGCACGTTTCTGCGCCAGGGGGAAGGGATCTCCCCCCGACGCCGGAGCTTGCTTCTGCTTATTGCCTTTTTTCTTTTTGATTTTTATTGTTTTTTTCTCGTTTGGCACCTTATTTCAAAGATGCCTATTACTAGGAACTATTGAATATGGCTACTAATGACCAAGTAGGAAGTCGCCAGATGGATCTTAAAATTAAAAAACAAAACCAAACAAAACCCGCTCTATTTGTAGTGAATTTTAATTCAGAATGAGTTTGATTTGTTCGGATGAACTTGTTCTTTTGTAATTTATTATACAGTCTCAAAACACTATATTTTGGGATTAAGAGGATAGTTGTGGTAGCCTCTTTCTTAGCCGCCTTCAATATTTCTTCCTTTCTATATCCTTTTTCTTCCTACCTACAATAAAGAAGTAAAATATGCAGTCGTTGGCAAGGAGTCGTTCCATTATTTTCTTAATGATGTTAATTATCTATTTTTACTGTTTATTTTTTTCTCCGATAATATATTGCCACTTCTAATTCTTTCACACAGAAAGTTAATGAATGAGGAAAAATAATAAGTAAATAAAACATAAAAATGGCGTTATGAGATGGTAATTAATATAATAATGGCTGACGGGAAAATTGTAAATAATTTATTTATATTTTGGAGCAAAACACTCCCAATCTATTTTGTGTCAACAAAGAAAATTAAATGTTTGTCTAATAAAATTAAAGCAAATTGAACTAAATTGTGAGGTAATTCGCTTGCAATACCCTAAAGCACTTATTTCGGGGCTAACATTCCAATAACTTTATTAGAAGGGTCGTTTAAACAACCTCAAGCGAAATAAGAGAAATTTTCAAATAACGATAATTGGATAAGGTCCTTAAAATAAATCTTAGGTAAAATTGGCAGTTTTCTACCCCATCATGGCAGATAATATTTGTGTAAATATATTACATAAACAAATTTTTGCCCAAAATACGCTCGGTTAGTCAGGAAGAATTATTCGCACAAATAGAAAATAGCAGAAAATCGCGTAGAATGACGATAAATTTCTGCATGCTGTCGATGGCTTGTCGAGGAAAAAGGAGGGCAGGAAATTTAACGCATCGCAAAGAAAGGAAACCTAGATAGCCTCTGAGATTTTCTTGTTGCCAAGCAATCACGTAAGGAAAAGGTCGACTCTATTCATTCATATCGTATATATATTTATATATATATATATATATATATATATATATATATATATATATATATATATATATATATATATATATATATATATATAAATATATCTACCGGGTGATAGTAAAAAATGTCCCATTCTTTTATAATGTAATAAAAGTTTAATCACTGAACCTTTGGAATTTAGCTAAAGTTCATATTCAGATCAACGCGAGATAGAAAAATCAAAACAGGAAATTGGTAGTGGGATTAGTAGAAGAGATGAAAGTGCTGGAGAATAGGATAGGATAGGTAGGAAAAAATATATAAATGATATAGATGAGGAGAGCGAGTGATTAGAAAACTGATTTGAATTAGGATGAATTGTACCAAGATCTTATCAAACGCTTAAATTTGGCATTTAGTTATATTTTAAATATGATTTTTAATTGTAATTTAGCATTTGACCATTTGTTTTAATAAGTTAACATAAGAGGACATAAATCAACGGATAAAAACCCCCACAAAATCCTATCAGAGGTCATCTGAGTCAATCAAAGCCCATAAAGTGCACCTACAATATTGTGTCTGAAATACTTAAAAGTGCACCACCTACATCACTTATCAAAGAATACTAAATCGTGCAATACACATAATACATATATACACAAATTAATATTACAATATGTAATTTCTCCCAATACAACCCCAAATCCATGACAATACACCCTCCTCATATATTCATCTAACCTGGGCTTGAAAACATTCAAATTTAGAATTCTTATTATGTCATGGGATAAACCATTCCAGTAGTCTACTACTGTGTTGTGAGAAAATACTTTCTTACATCCAACCTACACCTATGTTTTTTTATTTTCAAAGATTCCTAAATCCTAAAACTGTTGTATTATTACTATTCATTAAATTTTAAGGCATTGTTACTTAGTGTCTTATATTCTTTTTTATCAAATTTGCTAAAATATATTAAAAACTTTAACAAGATTTGGATTTTTTAATAGTTAGAAATAAAGTTCTCCCACAACATTTATTGACACATAGTTACTACGAAACAAGGGGGCAAAAGAAACTTAATGTACAATGTAATCGCCATTCTTTTCGATAACCTGCTTCTATGGATGCCTTCGTTGTAAAATTAAACTAGTTTGTTATCAAAGAATTCTCAAATGCAGTTTTCGATTCACCAGAATTTGCGAACATTTCTTATAAATAATGCAAAATAGTTGTATGGCTGACGCGAATCTTTTCAGCCAGCTCGCGTTTAGGCTGGACTTTTATTCATAGAGTAAAATAGTAGGTTGTTGTTCACGAGAAAGAGTCATTTAATGGGCAAACTTTGAAACTTTATATATCATATAGGATGTCTTACTAATTACTCTGTAGTAGCATAGGCTTTCCTAGGCCTCGATTGAATCTGCATAGTGACCTGACTACCTAAGCTCTAGGTCATTGTGCACGTTCAAGCAAGCCGAGGAAAGAGTATGCCAATACACATTAACTAGTAGTACACCCTGTTTAAATCTATAAATAAATAAACTATTTAATAAATCTAAAAATAAATAGACTTTTAATAAAAGGTTGGGCATGAACTTTGTTTCCCACCTAATTATGGGTATATGAATGACCGAAATTGAGGCACAGCTGAGCAATGATACTTTCATTTCAGAAAACTTCCAACTTCAGCCAAATTTCCTTATCAGAGCAAAGAATTATGATTAGGATAGTAGAAAAGTTGAATGTGTTATAGAATAAGACAGGATAGGTAGAAAAATGTGTAAATGATATAGATGAGGTAAGGGGGTGATTATGAAAACTCATTTGAGTGAGGTGGATGGCTAATTGTACCAGGTTGTTTGGCAAACGCTTTCACTTTGCTTTTAGTTTTAAATCTATATATATGTTGATTTTTTAATTATAGTTTACTTGATGATCCTTTTTTCAATTAAGTTGGTTCATATGAGTTTTTAAAACATAAATAATCTGATTGTCTTCTTTCTTCTTGTTTTATTTTATTTGCTTGCACTTTATTGTTTTTAATGTTTCCTTCATTGTATCATATTGTCTTTTGTTGATATTTTTTCTCTTTTCATCTTCTCAATTGTATAATGTTTATGATGTATCAAGAACTTTTTTCTGATGGTTTTAAATTTTTCTTTAGGATTCAATATTCTCACTTCTATTTCCGTTGGTTTACTTAGTTAGAACTTCGTTTGGATAGTTCTCTTCTAACTTGTCCTATATTTCATGTGCGCGTTCGTGTATGAACTGGTTAATACTTTTCAGTGTAGTTCTTACGTGGAAATATGGAATGGGGATGCTTTCTCTTCTGCACGTTTTAGTTAGTTTTGTTATTATTTTGCACTTCTCGCATTTAAATCATTTTGTTTTTTTAGAAAGTATGATTCAAAATAATTGGGTTCGTTATGAGTGAATGTACTGGAGTGAAGGAGAGCTTTGTTTTATTGCTCTTAGAGAGCTTCCCATCTAGATGTACGTGCACAAAATCTGAGTTCAATAAATCTCATGAAGATCGTGTACTCTCTAAGCCTAGTATTTTAAGCATGGGCTCATTTAAAGCGAAAATCTCTGATTAAATTGAAAACTTGCTGCCCCTTCAACACAACTGGAATCTTTTTCCCCACCCTTTAAACCAATCTGAACGAATTACGATTTAAATTTAACCAATCTAATATTATTTCTATAAAATAAAACATTATAACGAAAACCTTGGTTAAGTACGGTTAGCAATTTATGAATTCAAAATTCAAATCCTATGTTGAATAGTTCGCCTTATGCGTGAACAAAGTGACCACAAGCGTTGAACTTTGAATAATTGCATTCATTTTGAACCAACTCGCAACAGGTAACTTGGTGCGTAAGCGCACCAAGAGGCGCAGAAAAACCTAATTTTTTCGATGTGCACATACATCCCTGCGATGCCCCTGGGTGGTCTGTTTTACCCGGAGTCGTTAGTACTAGACGAGCTTCGATGAAGAGTATACATGTGGTACTGCAGCTGCGCTTCTTTCACTCTATTTTCGGCGACACAATCTTTTTGTGTTACAGTTAGGAACGCCGTTACCAAGTATTTACTGTGAAGTGCAAATGCCAAGTTTTTGCATTTTCTTTATTTTATGAAATTTTTATGTTTTGATTGTTGTTACAATTATGTTGATGTTGCGGCTACCCTGCCTAAGCACTATTTTGGATTTTATTTTATAATTTTCGGATATTTGGTCGTTTTCCTGAAAGTTTTTTTTCTCAATTTTAGGTTTTTTATGGCAAAGAGGAGGCTGACCCTTGAAGAGAACCATAGTGACCTATTTGGCGATACCAATAACCAAAGTGACACGGAGATAGCTCTTGATGCCAAAGTGAAGGTTAATAGAGTATTGACTTACGCTTACGATGCCAATTGGGAAGAGGAAGAGAGGGACGACGATGTGGACGATATGGAAGGGATATCGCAGATCGATGATCCAGACTTAGTGCCACAAACTCCTATAGTTGTACCTTCAATGTAGACGACCCCACCTTTTCCAGTGTCCCCGATCCCAACTCCTTCAGTGTCCAAGGCCCCAACTCCTTAAACATCAGAGGCCCTACCTCTTTCAGCGTCTACAGTCCACCTCCTTCAGTGTCCAAGCAAATAGTCCACGAGTCTTTGCACGAATCTTTATATACTAGACAAAAATATGCAGAACGCTCACGGGGCGCGACGCAGTCTTCAGAATACGCTAGATGGGGCGTTCCATCAAGTGGTAGCCCGTCGCACTTATGTGCCTAATTCTAAGACCACAGATATTGACCTGAAAACGTCGCGGCATTGGACGTAGGTCAAGGGAAATCGTTTCAAGCGCGCATGTGCGCAACTTTAATAAATATCACATTAACACCAATAGTTAGATTTATCGTAAACTAATTAAAATATCAATAGACAAATTTTAGAATGTTTCTGGAACATATAACTTTTTAGAACAAACTAAGGGAAATATTCCTTATCATACCTAATAATATTAACAAACCAAGAGTGCCAAGAGTGGAAAATGTCAAAAAGCATATAGAGTAAGTTTTGCAGTTGTTTTCGTCTCTTTGATAAAGTAATGAGCATTATTGGTTATGTTGTGTTGCATGCGAGATTACCATATATAGGAATATAATTTTTTTACTGTTAACCAAAACTAGGTATAAACAATATGATCAAAATTTTGCCGTCCTATATATCAGACGCCTGGTATAAAACAGGCTTTACCTAAACAAATTTTTTCCATTGTAATCGTAGGTATATATTGTAAATGTTATGGAAAATATTCTTTGTACAAAACTTGACACACAATTTCTTCCACACACATACATAAAGACACGCACACACTGACACACACACATATATATATATATATATATATATATATATATATAAAAATATTATACATATGTATATATGTATATATGTCGGGGTATGAAATTACATTATATCTTTGGGAGATGCCCATAACTTGAAAGCGAACCGACAAAAGGGACGGAAAACAACGCGTTCAGAAGGGCTGAGTAACGAGAGAGTGCAACGAGGTCAGGCAAATTATGGATAATAGCAAAGTTCAAGGTTATTTGAAGAGACATGTATAAAAATAGAATTCTATTTACACTAAAGAAATAATAAGAGAATTGAAGGGTAAAATTACCTCAGAAAATTAACGGGCAAAATCACATCAATAAACGAAGGGGGGGGGGGAGATTAACTCAATTGGGTTACTGAAGGGAGGAGGGGGGTTGGCTTACAGATGTCTTCTGCTCTTGAGGTGAGGCCGCTCGAACTTCAAAGCGGGAGGTTGGAGTAATGACGGTTCTCCAAAAGCAAGAAGGGGGGGGGGGGGGAGGCTTACCACTTTAGTCCTAGCCGGGCCTTTTGCTGCACATGGGAGTTCCTTTCTGCTAAAGATCTTCCACGTGGGGATTCCCTCACAATATATATATATATATATATATATATATATATATATATATATATATATATAAACAAAAATTATAACAGATAGTGTGGTAGGTATATAACACAGATGATACTACCCGCTTCTTATAGCCTCCTGGGGAACACACTGGTTGCCACCAGAGAAGATGAAGTTTCATTAGGACATTTCTAGTGACCCCCAAAAAGGTTATTCGAAATAGGAACCTTAAACTTAAGATCTTGTGTTTTTTTGAAGAGAAACCAGAAAATTAAACACACACACATACATAAAGACACACACACACACACACATATATATATATATATATATGGAAAATTGTAACAGATTGTTCGGTAAGTAAATAGCAAAAAATGAAAACGCCCGCTTCTTATTGCCCCCGGAGGAACGCCCTAGTTGCAACTAGGGAAGATCAAGTTTCACTTATCCATTTCTAGTGACCCCCAAAAGCTTATTCGGAAAAGTAACCTTAAACAGTTGTGCTATATACTAACCACCTATCTCGTATAATTTTCCATATTTATCAAAAGGCTTTAGAATAGATACACAAGCAATTATGTTTAATTCCCCGTTTTCTCTTCCATAAGAAAGAGATCTTAAGTTTAAGGTTCCTCTTTCGAAAACCATTTTGGCGTCACTAGAAATGGCCAACTAAAACCTGATGTTCACTGGTTGCAACTACGGCGCTCTCCAGGGGGCTATAAGAAGGGGTCGGTTTTATCTTTTTTTGTTATATTCTTACCTTATATATATATATATATATATATATATATATATATATATATATATGGTAAACATGTAGATTATCGGCCCGGCCTGGGAAAAATTGTTTTGTGTAAATATTATCGTTCACCCGTGTTTGAATCTTCGTTCGCGTTATCGTTCACCCGTGTTTGAATATTCATGCGCGTATGAGTTTTGTTCGAATGCTAGTTGCCGCCATTTTATTTTTGAAATCTCGAAATTAAACCCACCGAAAATGCTGTTAAACCCACCGAAAATGATGTTTACGTAGGCCATTTTATTTACCAAATTGCCCCCCAAAAAATAAACGAAACACTTTGTTTCCTGTACTTAATTGCATTGGTTATCATTCCGAAATAGCGGAGAGGGAAGCCTATTTATTTTACGCGCCTGCGTCGTATTCGAAATCTAGCTGACGCCATCTTTCTTATCCAAAAATAAAGAACGATAAGCGCTGTTAACTTACTTTATTTCGTGGGGTACACTTCAGAAATAGCGATGAGGAAGGCGTGGAATCGTTCTTTAATTCCCGTTTTGGTCAACGGGAAGCGCTTGCAGAAGATGGCGGTTGCAAGATAGGCGTCGAATTGAGCGGTTTTTCTCCCGTATTTGGGAATTGAACGTCTCGCATCTCGCCAGACGCGTTCATTATTCTGGGGTCACCTCTAATTGCCGGCTACAGATTTCGCATTCACTTTTAATTCCCACTAAATTATGCACTTCAAAAAAGTTGTTTAATTTATCTCTAGCAGAAACTAGGCTTAATAATTCCGCAATAGACGACGGACAAACTTGACAATTCGATTGCATTTTGAAACTGCAGAGAAGATGTGCGATTGAGAATTTTCAAACTGCGCAAAAGAGGAATGTTTGACACCCAAACTGCTAAAAAACAAGTAATTCCTTGAAATGATCTAGCTAATTACATTTAATTGTATAAAAGAAGGTAATAAAAAGAGTAAAATGGTGAAAAATATATTGAAAAATAAAAATGCCTCCTAATGGGGGGATAATAAAAAGCTATTAAGTATGAAAAAAAATTGAAATTAAGCATTTCTGACGTCATACCTACTACCCCCCACCCCCTATTATAATTTGCAAAACGATTAAAGACGCTGACATGATGTAGTTAAAGCATTCACCTCTGTAAACGTCAGAACATTATAACAATTAGGATTATATACTGGGGGCTGTGCCCCCCAGACCCCCTCCAATTTAATGAAACTCAGGATCATCGTAGTGTGGTCTCCCCCTTTGGCTTACCCCCACACAAGCCGTCCCCTTAAATGTACTCCAAAAACGTGAAACATTTTGGAACACGGACGAAAAAACTACGGTTTATCGGCCGGGCGGATAATCTACATATTTACCATAAATATATAGATATATATATATATATATATATATATATATATATATATATATATATATATATATATATATATATATATATGTATATATATATATATTTATATTTATATATAAATATACATTTATATATATATATATATATATATATATATATATATATATATATATATATATATATATAATCATTTATATATATATATACGTAGGTACTTTAAGGCCTAGGGCCGAAATTGGTTGAAGACCGATAGTGAAAGGGGAAATTGTCCAGTGGGGACTGTATATTATTAACTTTGCGTGGTACTTTTAAACAAATATTTCAGATTGCAAGTTATCTAAAAATTAACAGGTAGCTGATACGCGCTAGGTTGCAAAATAAAATATTAATATTTATATTGATATTTATATTTACATAAAATTGGGTTTACAAGGAATGGTCGCCCAGACGGGGTTAAAGGTCCACACGCGATCAGGTAGGTTAATTGAGGGAATAAAGAGGTCCGATTTAGTTTGGTGATTTAAATGGGGATTTTAACTAGGGTGCTTACACAAATAATGGAGTAATTGGGTAAGCCAGATTAAAGATCAATCTGCAGGTCGCAACGGTTACGATTACCTTACGTGCTCGTGGCCGAAAATGGGCCAGTTGGGGTACGATGAATGTGACGGAAGAAGTCAGTTTACCTCTTGCTTCAGACGAGGAAGCACTTGTCGCCTTCTTTCGGAGTTCCGAATTCTTGTCAAGTGCTTGCCGATTGACTATAGAAGAGTATAACAGTGCTGCTTTCTAAACTCATTCGAAGGTTTATATAGGCGCCTGGTTGGTGGCTCCAATCGCGCGCGTGAATTTGGAGAAAAATTGGGGATTCCTTCATGGGAAGAGGAAATCGTGCTAACGTTGGTTGGAACGTCCAACGGATTTCAACCATCGAGCAGAAAGCGAGAATACTAGTAGAGAGGTAGCCGGGTAGACGCTGAACTCGTTCCATAGGCAAATACAGCTGGAGCGTGTGATAACGGTGTCGGTCGCCTCCTTGCCCAGTTTCAGAAATGCTTTCACAGCTCCATGCCGCAATCTTAGGATTCAGCTAGGTACAGAAGGGCACTTGGTCGCCATTCGGCCTCTTTCTGCTACAAAATATATATATATATATATATATAAATATATATATATATATATATATATATATATATATATATATATATATATATATATATATATATATATATATAATTTAACAGCGAAGACAAGGGCGCAGAAGATGCTTAGGTACATATATTTGTTACAATTTTGTGAAGAACGTTTTGGGCAACATGCCCATCTCCAGGGTCTAAGATTTAAAAGATACAAAATAAGACAAACAAAAAGTTGATAAAATGAATTTTAAAAAAAAACTGAAAGAGATAACATAAGAACTAAAATGAATTCAAGGAGTGATAACCTATTTTACTAAAAAAAAACAACTAAAAATGCAAACAGGCAATTAAAAATATAATTAATAACTCGATTTAGGTAAACTAAGAAAACAGTGAGTAAAATGACAAGAAATTTAAAAACTGAATGTATAATTAAAAATGAATACTATTATGAAAAAAAGGGGTAACAATTTAAATAGTTTAAGATGGAGGAAGTTAATGAAAGGTATGAGGTGAAAGAAAAATTAAACTGTTAAAAAATATTAACTAAACAAATTAAGAATTAAGTTCTTACCATATGGAGTTGTAGATAGAGCCCAGAATGAGAAATTAAGTAATGAGAAAGATAAAGGAAACCTAGAATTTATTTTAGGTGGTTGTTTGGTGTAGAGGAATAGGTTGGTAAATACACCAGGAATATATACTTAAGTTATTAGGAGGGGGACAAAAGAATTATCGTTGTTGAGGGTGGAGGATTTGATTTGTATAAGAAGAGATTCTAATATTCGGAGGCTATATTCATTAGCGTGGTCTCTGATAGAAGCAACCTCCTTCCTAGACAGAATTATGCAAGTGCGGTGGCTAATTCATGTATGGGAACAAATCCTCTCATATAATGAGCGAACTGTACTGCTGATGTAAGTTCCTTGAAAACAATAAGGACAAGAAAACAGATATACGATCTGGCTGTTCATCTCGAGAGAAATCCTGTCTTTTGAGACGAAAAATTTCCTATAGAGGAAGGGTTAACGAAGGTGATGTAAAATTTAGTATGGAAGAAATATTCTCTGAGCAATTTAGTGCAATTTCTTCTAAACATGTTATTCAAACGTCCTAGCTCAGGAACAACGAAATATTTTATGTTTTTGGGAACATCATATGAAGAAAAATTTGGGGAGTATAATTTATTAAGGAAATTGTTAATTAATTTGTCAACTAGATTTAATGCGTAACAATTATTTTTGAAGTACGTTTTTATAATCTCAAATTCCTGGTGGATTAATGAGTAATTTGAACAAATGCTGTAACCTCTATAGATTAAATTTTTCATAGCATTTAGTTTATGGTTTAAATCACATTTACTGAAAAAATCATTCCTACTCCAGTGAAAGTAGATTTCCTGTAAATAGAGGTTGTAAGATTATCAAATGATTTTTGAATAAAAATATCAAGATATTAAAGTTTATTATCTTTTCTATCTCAATTGTAAATTTAATGTTTTGGATGGTAGGAGTTTATAAAATTGTAAAAATGGTAAGCTTGGTCTAAATTATTAAAAATAGCTAGAGAATCATCTACATATCTCCGGTAAAATATGGGTTTAAATTCAGGAGAACAGTATTCCATTTAATTATTTTCGAGATGAATCATGAAAATATTCACGGATATGGAAGATATAGGTGATCCCATTCCCACTCTGTCAATGTGTGGGGGTGCGAAGATGTATAAGAGAAAAACTTCCACCCAAAAGCGAGAATATAAATAGCCCATTAAATTACCAAGTCAAGATAGACTTCACCGTAACGTAACGGCAGAGTGCTAGCCTCTGGATTCAAAAGATGACGTAATGATTCAAGAAATCATTATGTCATCAAGAAGCAAGAATAACTCGTCTCAACTCTCAAGAAATCATTACGTCATCATTAAGCAGAAGAAGTCATCACTTCATCAGAATTGGAAGGAATCATCACATCGTCGTTAAAAGGAAGATACATCAACGAAAAGAAAGAATTACGAAGATCAACTACTAACCTAGCCTACGTAAAGAAGAAGGAATCTCAGCCTACAAAAATACTAAGAGTCAGATAAAGGAAGACAAATGTTTCAAGGGGCAACTTCAGTCAAGAATTAAATAGATTCGAATATAGAAATCCCAAGAAAATATTGATAAATACATGAAAAAAGAGCCTCCCCCCTCTAAATCTGTTCGTATGCATTGTTATTGAACAGGAAATAAATTTCATTAAAATTTAATTCTAAAATATTCTTAAAATCCTTACAAGAGAAATTATGAAAAGAGTTGGTATTGTTAAAAGCAAGATTAAGGATGATATCATTAGTCTCATTGACTGGAATATTTGTAAAAAGTGAAATTTGTTGGAATGGTAATGTTTACACCAATCTCGTATATTTCAAACTCTACCTAAAATCTCTCTTACCATCAGGAATTTTCTAAATCTTCCCTCGACTATGTACTAAACCAATGAATAAAACTTAAAGTTAAGTCATATGAACGCCTAATAGCTGATTTAAATTGCTCTAAACTTAATTTACGTTCTTCCTTTTCATTTTTAGACTTTATATCCTTTCTTAGCTTAAACTAACAAAATCTTTCAAATTACTCTAAATATGTCTCAAATATTCATAACAAAAAACTTAAAAAACTATGATTGGGAAAAGTAGAACTCTTCTACAATGGTAAAAATGAGAAAAACCTTTCCAGCTATCACCTCTCCACACGAGAAGAATTCCTTTTTTTCCTCGGTTTCCAATTTAAATTACCGAATCTACAACTTCATTACTAAACCTACTACTTACACTTTGGAAAATTTCTTCAAGATATTAGTAAATTACCCATTAACTACAATTTCAACCGATTCAAATCCAAATTTTCTGAAATTACCAAGGAATTTTACCACAAAGTAAAGAAATTAAAAGACTTCTCCTTCATTTTTAGGAAAACTGACATTAAAACACTCAAAAATCTTTCCAACAACCCCGATATTGTTGTTACCAAGCCTGACATAGGCAATGGAGTCGTTTTGTTAAATAAAACTGATTACATATACAAAATGGAATCGATTCTTTCATATCATACCAAATTTATACAACTTTCGGAATCTACTTCAGAATTAGTCAAAATATTACTCTTAAAATCTAAAATCCAATAATGTTTTTGATCAACCAACTTATGATTCTTTACACTCCAGTGGTTCTTTCCTGGGCTTACAATACTGCCTTCCTAAGGTACATAAACATAACATTCCACTTAGACCAATTTTAGCTTCTTACACTCTTGCTACATATAAACTCTCTAAATATGTGTCCAATTTACTTTCCAAGTTAACTACCGGACAATATACCTTAAAAAAATAGTTTTTCTCTCTCTAATGAATTAAAAGCACTTAATTTTTCTCCCTCTAAAATCCTAGTTAGTTATGATGTGGTATCACATTTTACAAATATTTAAGTTAATAAGACTATTAATATCCTCCTTAATCTAACTTTTAACAATACCAACTCCTTTCACAATTTCTCTCGTAAGGATTTTAAGACTATTTTAGAATTTTTAATGAGAATTATTTCCTGTTCAATAACAATGCATACAAACAGATTGACGGAGTGGGGATGGGATCAACTATAGCCCCCAGAGCCGCGAATATTTTCATGATTCATCTTGAAAATAATATCATGGAATACTGCTTTCCTGAATTTAAACCCGTATTTTACCGGAGATATGTAGATGATTCTCTAGCTATTTTTAATAATTTAGACCAAGCTTACCATTTTTTTAATTTTATAAACTCCTACCATCCGAACATTAAATTTACAATTGAGATATAAAAGATAATAAACTTTAATATCTTGATATTTTTATTCAAAAATCATCTGATAATCTTACAACCTCTATTTACAGGAAATCTACTTTCACTGGAGTAGGAATGATTTTTTCAGGAACTGTGATTTAACCCATAAACTAAATGCTAGTAAATTTTTAATCTATAGAGGTTACAGCATTTGTTCAAATTACTCATTAATCCGCTAGGAATTCAAGATTATAAAAACGTACTTCAAAAATAATTGTTACGCATTAAATCTAGTTGACAAATTAATTAACAATTTTCTTAATAAATTAAAATCCCCTCATTTTTCCTCATATGATGTTCCTAAAAACATAAAATATTTCGTTGTTCCTGAGCTAGGACGTTTAAATAACTTGTTTAGAAGAAATTGCACTGAATTGCTGAAAAGGCACGACTTTTACAAAACAAGAACCAAGAAGACACCCTGAAAATTGCATCCAAGCAGCTGACGAGTCATCACCACTTCCACGAGAGTTAATCGCCCAAGAATGTTACCTTTTGGTAACTATTAACCTTGAGAGTAGAGCAAGAAGGTTGCTTCGTTTGTCTCATAAGGGCAGCTACGGTCTGATTGGAGATTCCTCCTGTTTCCGTGGCTCTCAAAAGAGACAAAAGCAAGCGTGGACGGGTTGATTGGAAATACCTCTTGACCCTGTCCTGCTTGTAAGAGGGCATTGGTCTCTCCTTCCCTTTGCACCCGTGGCACTAATGGGCGAACAAGAGTGATGCCACGATGCAAGGGTCGGCGTTCATAGCCAGAACGCCGATGTCTGCCAAGCGGACGCGGAATATGTTTACTCCACCCTCACCGAACGAGACTTCCACGCCGAAGAGGACCGCCCGAACACTGAAGCCGGAGTTCTCACAGGCAGAGGAGGCCCCCAGCGATGAAAGCGGTCGCCTCGTCATCGACGAGAGCCCCCAGACCGAGGAGGCCCAGCAAGAGAATGAGGCAGGCTGGGTAACAGTGTCTCATTCCTGACGAGGACCTCGGCACAAGTTTAAACTGGTGCACCAGAGCAACACTAGCAGTACCTACCAGGCTGTGACGGAGCTGGAGAGAGCACACCCTGGCCTGCGGATAGTCATTCACCCTACTCTCAACGGCGAATACGTCCTCACCCCGAAGGACGATGGGTCGGAGGCAATGCTGCGCCGCCTTGCCGAGGAGGGGGATCGAGTGATCCTGCTCGACCCCAGAGTGAAGAGGCACAAGTTCGTGCTTCAACGGTATCCGACCACTCTGCCACTCCAGGCCGTCGAGGCTCACCCCCACGTGCTCTCGGCAACATGGCTCCTCACACACAGAGACAAGGTCCGAACCAGGCAGATTTTTGTAGTGTACGAGGGGCCGCCACCACCCAAGCTGGACCTGGGCAGCTGGGGCCGCTACGCCCTGCGCCCCTACCAAAGTGAGCCTGTGAGATGCTACAAGTGCCAGCGCTTCGGGCATCTCCAGGCTATGTGCCAAAACCCCGTCAAGTGCGGTGTGTGCAGCCAAGCGCACCCGACGAAGGAGTGTATCAGTCGTCTCAAGGCCAGCGAGTCCACTACGGCACGGTGCCCCAACGGCACCAAGGGGCACCACGCTTGGAAAACGAAGTGCCCCGAGCGACAGAGAAGGATGCCACGGGGTCAACGGCCGCAACAGCAGCAGCAGCAGATGTAACCACGTGCCCCCCAACCCAACGAAGAGAGCGTCGGTTCATTGCCGCGCCACCCCCAATCATGTCGGCGTGGGTTAGCCATCAACCCGCGACTCTCGGCCTGCCCGGCACACGTCTGGAAGGGACACGGGAAGGGGAGCAGCAAAGGCAGGGGGAACCACGTGGGCCTTCCCAGCAACAAGGCAACCAACGCCTTGTTCCAGCGCCACCACCAAACAGGCCGGCGTGGGCTTCCCACCCACCCCTTACCCCTCAACAGCCTGGCACAAGTCAGGTCGAGACAGGGGAAGAGGACAGGCAGGAAGCAAAAGAGGGTACCAGTAGCTGCACAGCCAGCAACTCCGCTCACACCTCTACCCAGAAACCCACCCCCTCTGTCCCCAAGCCACAGAGGAGGAAGAGACACAGGCGTCGGGCCCACCGCGCCTGCCCAGACGAGGAGCAGTCTACGGTGCTACCCAATGCCCAACCAGCGACAGGATATCAACGTGGACCCCCAGGTTATTGCGAGGGACTCATTGAGAAGGGCAGAGCCATCGTGGACGTCATCCTCGCATGTGTCGTACAGCTGGTGAAGAAGCTGCTCAACCGCCGGCAGGGCACCACAGCCCGCACTGAGCAGGACCTCGACGAACTCCTCCGCGAAGAGGTGTTAACTGCCGTCACAGAGGGTGCCCTCCAGCCCCCACCATCATCTACCACGCCGAGAGGTCCCACCCAACACCCTCTGCACCCACCGCACGCCCACAACCAAGATGGAGGCGCGGATTGACAGCCTAGCCCACGCAGTGGAATGTGCAGGGGCTCTGCCCCAAGAAACATGAGCTGCTGCAAGCCGTCTTCCAAGAAGACCTGGACCTGGTTCTCCTACAGGAGACTCTCACGCCCACCAGCTTTGAATGGCGAGTCGCAGGATGCACCCTCCACTCGCTTCCGGCTGGTGACAGAAATGGGCGTGGCTGTGCAGCCCTCATAAGAAACACCATCCCGCACAAGAGGATCGCCGCACCCGTGTACTGTGGTGACGGCGTGGAGGTCCTGGCACTGGAGCTACAGCTGGGGCCGCTTACTCTCACTGTATACAATATATACAGGAGCCAGCAGTACCTGCTGGATGTTGGGGAGCTGCTCTCCCTCGCATCCCACTTCAGCCTCTTTGTAGCAGGCGACTTCAACGCCCACCACCCCGTGCGGCACTCTGTCTCCCCCACTAACGTGATGGGGCGCCCCCTGGCCGACCTGCTCGAAGAAGTTCCTGCCGTTCGACTACTGAACACAGGGGTGGCCACGCACGTCCATGGGGGGAAGCTCAACCTCACGCTGGTGTCGGACGACCTACAGCCCGGTGCCACCTGGCAGGTTCACCCTACCCTCACCAGCGTCCATTACGGGACCCTCACCACCCTCACTGTGGCCCCACGAGCTCCTCCTCTCCCGCCGCCACAGTGGAACGTCAGGTGGGCGGATTAGGCAAAGTTCCAAGCCTCCCTGGCTGAATGGTGGTCCACGTATGTGCTTCCGGCGGACCTGCACCTGCAGGAGAGGGACCTTACGGCGGCCATAGAGAGTGCAGCTTACATGGCCATGCCCAAAACAGGTGGTTTTATAACGAGGAAGTCCGGGAGCACAATCACCGCGTCAACGTCCACAGCTCCTACAGGACGTGGTAGCCCGCGCGCGACAGGTGTCCCTGAGCGCCAGGAAGGCAAAGTGGCTGGAGCGGTGCGCCTCTTTTAGCCAACACATCTCCCTTGGCCAGCTGTGGGGGAGCTCCAGGAAGGCCTTAGGCGCCACCCCAACCCGCCCAGCTGCCCATTCACGCCCACAGCAAGAGGCAGATCGGCTGGCGAACTGCTTTACAGCGAGGGGTTCTAGCGAGAAGCTTCCTCCCCACACCAGCTACCTCCAGCAGCAGCTGCGCCCACAGCGCGACGAAGAGGACAGGGAGGCGCGGGGCCAGCCACACGCGACGGACCAGCCTTTCACTCTTGAGGAGCTGGCCAGGGCGAAACGTCGACGTGACACAGCGGCGGGAGCCGACGGAGTGCGGTACTCTATGCTGGCGCACGCTGGGCCCGCCGGGGACGCCGCGCTGCTAGCCCTTCTGAACGCTTCGTGGTTGGCAGGCCGTCTGCCGCCCTCCTGGAAGGACGCCGACATCCAGCCAATCCCCAAGCCGAAGGATCACACCACCTTCAGGCCAATCTCCCTCCTGAGCTGCACCGGAAAAACGGCGAAGAAGATGGTGCTGACTCGCCTACAGTGGAGCGTGGGAAGCCTTAATCACCACGTGTTCGGTTACACCAGGGGGGTGAGCACTGCGGACTGCCTCATAACCCTCCTGGCTCACGCCAACAATCAGCCCACCATCGTAGTCTTCCTTGACCTTGAGAAGGCTTTCGAGCTGGCTAGCCCATGCGCCATACTGGCCGCCCTTGTAAGGAAGGGCAGCCGAGAGAGACTGCTGGGCTGGCTCCAGGACTACCTTCACCAGCGCCGAGCCCGTGTGAAGTTCCAGGGTCAAAAGTCTTCCTACCTTACCTTCGAGAACGGGACGCCCCAGGGCGGCATCCTCAGCCCGTTTCTTTTCAACGTGCTGATGGAACAGCTGGTCGCCCTGCCCTATCGAGAAGGATCCTATCCTCCTTAGCTACGCCGACGACCTGGCTCTCGTCATCACCGGGCGCGGCGACAAGCTTCTGCGGGCCCAAGAAGCGCTGCACCTCATCACTGCCAAGTGCAAAGAGCTGGGGCTCAAGATCTCAGCAGAGAAGTCCCGGGCCATGGCCATCAAGACTTGCACACCTGCTGGCCAGCAGCTTCACGTCCAAGGAGTCGGCCTGGCTTGGGCCGACTCCTACCAGTACCTTGGAGTGTGGGTGGACAGACGGCTGTCCTTCACGCAGCATGTCATGCACCTGAGGGAGCGGACGCAGGCCCGGCGAAATGTGATGAGGGCCATGACGCGGCCGAGCGCTGGTGCAAACTTCCCCCTCCTCCGCCTCTACTAACTCCAGGCAGTGGGCTGCCTAGTGGACTACAGTGCACTGGTCCTTGTAGCACTGCCCCGGCAGCAGCAACAGCGCCTGGAGGTGATACAAAACACCGACATGAGGACCATGTTAGGGGCACCCAGGTGGTGCACTGATCTGTGTCATGCAGAGTGAGGCCAACCTGGTGCCCCTCACCGCCAGGGTGGATTGCTCCAGCGCGACGTTGAAGGTGTTGCGCAGAGGAGACTTCAAATGGCCATGGCGCAGGGCATCGAGTACCTGCGTAACAACAGGTGGCTCGTAAATGTCAGCCTAGCAACCAACTCTCTCAACCGGGCAGGGAACTGGATGTGGCGCGACCCCGACACCCCCAACCCCGCCTACGTTCCACCGCTACCATGGGCCTTCCCCGCCGCACACTTCACCGCCACACAGTTGGTCAACAGCAAAGCGAACTGCCTCACCGAGGAGCTGCGCCAGCACGCCCTCATGGCCATGTCTGAGGTCACGGAGCCAGACAGCGCAGTGTACTTCACCGACGGCTCCGTTGACCCCAACAGCGGGAGGTCCGGCGCCGCCTTCGTCACGAGCGGCTTGACGCAAGCGTGGAGGACATCAGAACACTGCTCCACCATCCAGACTGAGCTGGTAGCAATCCTGCACGCCCTCCAGCACGCTCTGCTCCGCCGGGAGGCCACTGTGGTGATACACACTGACTCTCGGTCGGGACTACAGGCGCTGCAGCACGCCCACGCCCACGCCCACACCCGGGACAACATCCACCTCACCACCACCATCCTGTGCACCCTGCACGACCTGGCAGCTCAGGGCAGGCGTGTCCGGCTCCACTGGATTCCCAGCCACGTTGGCCTGTTCGGCAACGATGCTGCCGACGAGGCTGCCAAGCGAGCCGCCGACGGCCGGATCATCACCTGGACCTTGCGCCCCAGCCTGCAGCAGCTCAAGGTGCAGGTTAAACGCAGGGCCGCCCAGAACGCCCACCAGCAGCACCAAGAATGGGAAGCAATCAAGAGGCAAGCGGCGTGGTATGCTGCAGCCACAGCCTATCGCCCACTGAACCCATCCTTCCAGCAGCCCAGAGCGAACGGCGTGCTGCTACAGCGTGTGAGGCTGGGCTACTCTACGCGGGAACAGCTGCACGCCGACTTTGTGGCAGGGAGGTGCGAACACGGCGGTCGCCGCTCCCGGCGCCCACTGGTGCACTACCTCGTATCCTGCCCAGCCACCACCCGCCTCAGGCCAGAGCAAGCGCCAGCCCCTCCCCCTGTAAGAGGTGCCCTACTGAGGGCGCGGGAGGCAAGAGCCGCCCAGGTGGTCCGCCACACCCCAACAAACGAGCTGCTGAGGTGTTGAGAACAGCACCCCCTCAGCGCTGATCGCCGCTCGCGCCCAGCCGGGCGACAGGTGATGAAGACCGACGCCACCCACTTGCAGCAGACAAGAAACGCGTGGCACGCTTCACCACGTCTTACTGCACGCCAACACTGACGGGCTGCCCGCTTTGTGTAATGTGTGCATTTATACATGTATTATATTATTGTATCATATTATTACTGTATTTGTCTTTTTTGTTGTTTGTTTTGTTTTTATTTTATTATTATTTGTATTATGATTATGTATAAATGTACGCTATTGCACAATAAACCTTAAAAAAAAAAAAAAATTGCTGAAAAAATATTTCTTCCATACTAAATTTCACATCACCTTCGTTAACTCTTTCTCTTTAGGAAGTTCTTCTCTTTAAAAGACATGATTTCTCTCGAGATGAACAGCCACATCGTATATCTTTTTTCTTGTCCTTTTTGTTTGCAAGGAACTTCTATCGGCAGTACTTTTCGCTCATTATATGAGAGGTTTTGTTCCCATATGTGAATTAGCCACCGCACTTGCAAAATCCTGTCTAGGAAGGAGGTTTCTTCTATCAGAGACCACACTCTACAGTGCAAAACTGATTGCTTGATAAACAATTTTAATATGATAGGCCGTAACACTAATGAATATATCCTCCGAATATTAGAATCTCTTCTTATAAAAATCAAATCCCCAACCCTCAACCACGATTATTCTTCTCCTTCCCTTCTAATTACTTAAGTATATATTCCTGGTGTATTTACCAACCTATTCTCCTACACCAAACAACCACCTAAAATAAATCCTAGGTTTCCTTCATCTTTCTCATTACTTAATTTCTCATTCTAGGCTCTATCTCCAACTCCATATGGTAAGCACTTCATTCTTACTTTGTTTAGTTAATATATTTAACACTTTAAATTTCTTTCACCTCATACCTCTCATTGCCTTCCACCATCTTGAACTATTCAAATTGTTACCCCTTTTATTCATATTAGTATTTATTTTTGATTATACATTCAGTTTTTTAATTTCTTGTCATTTTACTTACTGTTTTCTTAGTTCTTGAATTGAGTTATTAATTATATTTTTAATTGCCTGTTTGCCTTTTTAGGTTTTTTTTCATAATGTTTTTACACCCTCTGAGGAGCCCAACAAATCCATACTCATCTATTACTTATCACCACAAACGAGTCATGTTAACGGATTCCTTATCGGCGGGGCGGGGGTACGCCCCAAATCAATTCAAAAGTCTAAGTAAAGTTTTAAATAATGGCATCCAGCAACAACCACTCAATACTAACACACACATCAGACAAGACACCCGCCACAATACTCCACCACACACTACTAAACCTAGCCGCTACACACGACACCCCGATCACGAACATAATTAAACTACGCACAGGCCACAAGCTCGTCTCCTGCTCACAGGAGGACGCGCTAACCTTCCACGAAAATACAACTGACACACTCAACACGCAAAACCTCAAAGCAAAACTCGCGGATGGTATCCTAAAAAGATACCAAATACGGGCTACAAGGACGAATCCTCTATGGCTTGCCTTTACCACCGATGACCTCCGCACTCAATTAGACATGAGTATAGGGAGAAGGTCATCAAGCACCTGTATTTAAACAGGACGAAGAACTTGGCAGTGATGACACTGTTCAGCGACACCAGAAAAAACATGCTGCTAGACAAAGGCATTTAGGTCTGCGGCACCCTCACGCACCCACAAGACCAGACTTAACACCAACACATGCTCAGGAGACTTAATCTGCTCAAAGTTCAGTGTAGAGGGGAACCCCCACACGACCTGCACATCTACTATAGCCCTCTGCACAAACTGTTGCGGCGACCACGTCGCCGTCAACCCAAGATGCCCTCACCTGAGTAAGGCCCGCTATGATGCCGTAGCGGCCATACGACGTCCACAACAAGTACAGACATCCACACACTCCGCGCCCGCCAGCCCTCCCCTCAACAGAACATTCGCCGCAGCTGCCGGTGCAACGTTGTCTGCTCCCCTTGCCCCATCCCAGACACCCCCCCCCCCTGCAGTACCTACACCTCACCCAAACTTCCTATCTCCCCCCCAGCATATTACACTCAGAGACCCCCACTACTACCAACACCCACGCATCACACAGCCACCCACACCCCACACCACACACCCACTTCCACTCCACATCACACAACGAACGAAAACACAAGGACGAAACTACACCTAGCCACCCTGCTCTTAGCAGCGGCAAAAAACATGTCGAGGGACGACCCCCGACTATACGCTAAGATACTCAATACACTATTCGCCTCCAACGGCATGAAGCAGATCACCTTCCCTGAGAAGGTGTTCGCTCTAATAGACGAGCACATAAGTAGACTTGCACTGCTCCCCACCCCAGTGGGCACACACACCTCGCCACCGGGGCCTACCGGCTCCCACTTTCATCACGCTCTCACCAGCCTGTCCTGTCCCTACACCTTCCTTACCTACTGCTCCCGCCTCTCTCTGAACCCCCTCTCCTGCCCGCACTCCTTCCACCTCTCTATCAAAACCCCGTCCTACCTACAAAATCCCCCCTTCGGCAACCCCTACTCCTCCCCCCACTGCCACCATTCCTCTTTCACCTATCTCCACCCTTTCTTCCACAGCCTCCAACCCTGCTCCCACCATCACCCCAACCCCCAATCCCCCTCAGCCCACTGCACCCCATGCCAATCCAAAAAACCCTACCCCAAAGCCCTCCCCACACATATAAACACGGGAAAAACAAAACCCCCCAACTCCTGCCTTTCCACTCTTCCTTCTTCCACTCCTTCTCCTTCCACTCTTTCTCTTTCCACTCCTTCTCCCTCCACCCCTCCTCCTTCTACTCCTCCTCCTTACATTCCTCCGCCGACCCAACCTACTCTCTCCACCGACATCCCTCCTCTCATAATCTGTACCTGTCCAACCATATCTAGCCCCTCATCTAAAAGCTTTACGCCATCCACCTCCGCCACAAACTCCCCCCACCAAGACTCTACACCCTCCAAGGCCACTACCCCGACACCTCCACCCACAAAACATACTCCTCCCTCCACTACGGCTCTTCCACCCAATAACACCGCCGTAAACACCACAAAACAACAGCCAACACGTGTTAAGGTACTCTCTCCACACACCTCCTGGGCAATTACCAGGGAGAAGGGGACGGTACCAGGCAAGTCAGCCTCTCGCGCACTCCTCCCGTGACAATAGGTCGACTTAGCCTAATACAACTAAACGTACGCAGTTGGCACGGTATTCGCCATACGGTCGCCAACTGGGTGCGCAACACACAAAGACCCGACATAGTACTCCTGAACTCCACCAGCCTACATCCTCCCAACAATAGACTTCGCATTCCAGGCTATCACACATACCTATCTCCACAGGCGTGGCACCTAGGATCTGCGATCCTAGTAAAGGGCAACATACAACACTACGTCATTAATACACATGACACCTCCTTTCTAGCCTGCAAGATAGAGACAAGCTCAATTCACATATGATTATTATAATTATTATCATATCTTAAAACTAAGAAACACGAATTAACATATGCATTACCTTCGGCAATTTGCGAAAAAGATTCAGTAGGAAAGTAGGAAAATGGCGAAGATCGGGTAAAATGAACTAGTTGTGAATATACCTAAGGCGAAAATTCTCAACAAGTTTTTTATTTGTAACGCTTTGAACTAGCACTGCGCTCTAGCCTCCAACGTAATCCTTTACGAGACTCTACGGATAAACAAGGCAATATAACAAAAATAATCACGTTTGCAAGTTAACTTAGATCTAAAGGTAATTATTGAAGTTCATATTTCTTTCGTAATATCATAGATTTCGACCTTCATAGAATAGCAGTAATAAAAATAATACATCAACCACGTTCATATTTATGTGCATAATAATCATAAATTCTTTATTAACTTTAATATTTCTTGAATAATATGGAATACTGACCTTTGTAACTTTGGTCGAAATAGTGATCGATTATCTACTTATAACATTTCAGTATAATAAAAAGAATTTTAGATTACCAAATTTCAGATTTCTGTAGCTACTCAAATTAATAGATTACCGACCTATATATTTTTGCCGATAATAATCTGAGATTAGAACCCTTCCTATTTCTGAGTTTAATAATAATCTTAGATTATAGATTTTTGTATGTCTAATCATTAGTCTTCTTGGTAAAGCTCTTTGATTCCCCAACTTTATATTTTTGCAGCTAAATATAGCAATAGATTAATCAACATTTTATTTTATGTGAGTAATAGTAAGCATATATTTCAGATTTCTGTGATTAATCACAAAGGTTTTATATATTCTTATTTCTATAGATAATTAATATCATGGATAAGCGACTTGAACCTATCTGTAGGATATAAAAAATCAAAGATTTCTAATCTTTGATTAATATAACTGTATTTTGGTTGGTATTAATCATAAACTAAAAACTTTTCTATTTTGTTGATAATAATGCAGACCCGATCGCACGTTTATCAAAATAGCAAATACGATAGCACCGCCTAATTTAGGCTATTGCCGCCCAAAATTAGCAGTTTTTCGTTCCTTCCGAAATGGAAGCAAAAATCCCATACTCCCCAATTAATTAGGGGATTGAACCGTCTAAACATCCCGGAACATTTAAAAAAACTCGTAATATTCCTAATTCGAAAAGTTAACATTAGCTTTGAATGGAAAAGGCGATTGATAAATGACGGCAGCGATATCGTCGTCTTAAATTACCAAATAATAAAATCACTTTCCGGCTAAAGCTAAATCATCTCCTCCTTTCACTTGTATAATCAAACCGTGCTTCTTTTTCACACCTGTTGCAATACTTTGCTTTGAAAAGGCGGTCACCATCTATAGAAATGTCTATTAAATTGACCGAGGAATTAACTAAAGTCGTATTAATGTCGAACAAACCGATTTAGTAATAATCGCACTCTTTTACCTGTTTGGGTGCAGGGTTTTCACTGTTTAAAATAAAGTTGAATTAAGGGTGGCCCTTGTGTGAAAATAATGGTTTAATTTCACAAAAATAGCTAAACGAAACTTAAAAAATGTAATACACTACGAAATATGAAAAATGTCATACAAAATAATATATGTGAGTAGAAGGGCAGAAATTTACAATATAATAAAGAATAAAGTTTAAATAAAACAACCACCGTGATTGATCACATCAGATGCTACCGTCTGACGTTATAAGAGCTAGCTTGTACCCAAAATAGGCCAAGTGAATTCATCTGTAACTTATTATTCTCTATTCAATCTATGTACAAAGTGGATAGAAAGTACATCGGTACCAACCCAATATAATTAGAAATTAAATTATTAACTTAGGATTAACTATTGCAAAATGCAATAAGATTAATCTTTGATATCTAAAAGTACAATTATAGTTGTATCTTATTATGATGCTATTTTAATTAAAATTTTGTAAAAATTAAGTAATGCTAAATTATAACAATATAAAGGAATTAAAAAACTGTGAAATTTGGCCTCATGATGATGCCAGGCTTAATTTGATAAAATCAGGAGAGTAAGGTAGTACTAATATGACTAATAAACCAAAACACAGGATGCACGAATACAATATCAGACTGAGTTTACATATTTATATACAGACTTCCCCTGAACCCACATTCGGCGTACACCCTTTGGAGAATGTTATTAATTAACTCTGGATTCTAAACGCTTGTCATCGACAAGACCTGAGGACATATGAGGCCAACTCTTAATCGATTTATTGGTGCAGTCACACAAATGAAATTGAATCAGGTAAAGAGTATACTAAATTCATTATATGTCAACAGATAAATAGATTCAGAAACCATACGACAACCATTTTCTCTTTACAGCAGGACATCGGTAATTTGCATGACAACACTCATAAAATTAAGAGCATGAAACGATATTTCAAATACTATAATTATTAGTTAATTAAACTACATAGATATAGTTAGTAAAGTGTAACTCAAGAATTAAATTTCTAAATTCAACTACGGCATGAATTGTCTTTAATAATACTTATTAACAATTATTAACTTGGTTCAAAACCATATTACCTTACTACATATCTCAGATAAACATCTCTTATCTTCCATAGTCGAAATAGGTTTGGCTAAATTCACACTTTACTTACCTTACCTGGATCTTACCAAGGTTTGATAGATAGCTAATTTAATTGTATCGCAGTTTGAACAATCAGCAAATATCCGTTACAGATTTCACCTATTATGTTACCCGTAGATAAATATTATAGTCAATGTCTACAGATCTCTATATCCCGGTAAAGCTTATTTCTGTTTATCCCACAATCATAAATTTTACTGGATTTCAACTCATTCTCAATAAAAGCAACACAAAAGTTTGTCGACCAGAAGCGCCCATGTTTCCCGCCTCACAAGATTCATGCCAACGACGTGATACTCTACATACTCTACAATTTTAAAACAATTCCTCTTTAACCCAATTCTGTCGAAAGCCGTCACAATTTTTTTATAATTCAGGACAATTATGCTCTATGAAGATCAAGCATGTTTGATGAATTTAATATTTAAAACCCCTATCCTTATGTACATATAAATCATTTTAGCTTACCTTTTAGAGTATATATTCAATAATGATAAATTCTAACAATGTAATGCAATAACTAATAAATATAATGCAAGAATTTAATAAAACATGTATAACATGGTTCTAGTCAGGTGCAAAGTTTCAATGTGGTTAAAAGAAAGTAGCCAAGCGCCATACTCATAATACTATGACGAAACCCGGCATTTTCGCATTCAGAAATACCATTGCCGTATAATTTAAGCCCATTCTTTAGTATGATAAAGCAGGAATATTTCAGAAACATTATGTACATATTCAATTTACAATGCATTGGTGAGAAACATGGTTGATTCTCTTCTTAACCATATGGAGAGAATTTCTAACGCACTTACATAATAGGAAATAAAAAATACTTGCAATTTAGCGTTTCAGTAGACTGAATTTCAACTCACTAAATGCCTTGTTCCCGTAGGTCACTACATCTTTCAATGAGTAAGGCTACTTTGTATATCTAATCGGGAACTATCTTCTATTTCGCTTAGCTTCTCCGCGTAGTGAAAGGTGCCAACCTTAATAATGCACCTTTATATAGCGTGAAAAAGGCTCCAATTCAGTGCAATAGAGACAAGCAATAGGAATCGACAGCAATAAGGAAACGAGACAACACGGAATAATTTTTACAGTGATATCATGTGCAACGTGAGCCGAATTGTTTTAAATATCTTGTATGTAGTTAATTGACATCCTTCAGTCACTCCCGAAAATTTCTGGTTTTGTTGAATCTCCGAAGTTATTTCTCAGAGCACATGCAATGTACGATATTTCTAGCATCTCTTATCTACTCCCTTTTCGGAATCTCCTCATACAACACAATCCTATTAGACTCAACTTCACTGTCGCAGCTTCTATATGATCATTTCATCTTCTGACGTCAGCATCTTTGTTATCAGATCCCTTTCGACAATTTTCAGAATAATATTCTGCCGTAAATATATCGTGTCTTTAATTAACCCCACTGTGAAGCTCTGCTTACTCTCCCACAACACATCCTGCCGACTTTAGATTATATATTTGCTCACTGCGACCGACTATTTGCGTCTTTATTCCGTTTTGTACCTAATTGTTCATGCTTCCACGCCATCCATCGAGTTTCCAACCAAGGAAGGCATCGCATTTTACCTGTTAATATTTTCTTCAGATAAACGAAAGTTATAAAGCGCGCACTTTCATCGCAGAAGAAGTGTTATTTAGGATTATTGCATCCATTCATCATTTTAATGGGTTCGGTGATTTTACCGACAACAATTCATCGACACCCTCAATTTATCAATATTCACAATTCATCGACATACACACTTTCATGAAAGAAATCATTAATGAAAAATATTTATGACAGTGCCGAAACAACAATTTACCGAATTCATTTGATTGCAAAGTAGGTGGGTGAAGTAACTAGTTAAGGTTATGGTAGTACACTTGTATATAATAAGCCAATAATCAAGTATGAAATAACTGAAGCACTAAATCACCAATCAATAGAGACTTTTGTCTCCTTCCTCGATAACTCATGATTTTTAACCCGCAATGATAAAGGCATGCAAAAAGGAACGGCCAAACGTAGTGTTAAAAGCATGTTTCATCTTTTTTTTCAGTCTATATTTCGGTCGGATTCAGATTTCGCTCTGTATCTCCATTATTTGTCGGCATTAGCATGTGTGCCAGTTAAACAGGGTTGTCAGTGCACCCAACTTACTATGTGATACCGATATCTTTCCGCCTCAAGCTGAAGCTGTAGTGGAGTATTTTTAAAATACGTAGATAGGTCGTCTTGAGAGGAGAAACAGACGGAGACCTACTAAGTTTGAGCTCGTGATGAAGAATGTTTATGGAAAGCTTTTACATTCATTGCCAAAAACAAGTACATAATTCGCTTGAATGATGGCATAGGATATTTGAGACACAGGTTTCTGGACACCACCCTAAGACCAGGAAGTTTTTCGACTGTCTGAAGAATGAATAAAACTATAATAATGTCATAGTCGATCAATATTTGGCTGGTACTTCATCTCAACCACAAGAACGGAAAGAAATCCTTAATATAGGAACGTCGTTGATTATTGGCGGGGAATATCCCATAGCTTAGCTTTTTGATTTTAAATAAACCAATTTATTGTTTTAGGTTTAGTTTAAACTAATTTATCATTTTTAATAGTTGTCATTAAATAACTGTACATATTCTTAATAAATACTACGGAAAGAAATTCTAACTTGTTAGTGTAATATCCTAAATCAACCCCTGAAAGTAATTGTTTCCTCTATCAAAGATAAAATTATGGTAATTCAGGGATCAAAAGACGACTTAGTTATAAAAATTTCAAATTAGAATTTTTTTTTGTGTGGGAATTGTGTATATCAATAAATTAAGCTTGTCGATGAATTGTTGTCGGTGAATTGTTGTAGGTAATTTTGCCTAGACTCCATTTTAATATGTAGCTATTTGAGTGCGATAACAATTAACCATCTCTGTGTTCATTCTCAGGATAATTATTTACTATCATGTATGCATTCATACTTAGCAATCAACTTTACCTGGAAAGAATTTATAAAATGCCTTCGAGGTTTCATCTCTTTCAAGAGAGTTGACTTTGCTAGTCGTTCTCAATGGTGTTTGATCCAGTACAATGGTATCTGAATTACCACAATACCAATGAATCATAAATAATGCTGAAGCAAATTCACTTACTAATAATAACATATTTACATTATATTTGTTACTTCGCATTATAAATTTTGTGTATAATACTCATCTAGTATTTGTGAATATGGAATAAGCCAAGAACCTAGAGATCGTATGGGCCTAGGTAGTAATTTGATGATGGCCCATGTAAAGGCGGTGCCGTCTTGGCTAAACTTTAATTTCTTAGTTAAATTATGAATTATTATATATTGCTTTATCAGTATTTATTCACTCAATTACTTTTAAATCCAGTGTCTGTTTGTTGGAAATTTAAAGTATGAGCTGTAAACCAAACATTATGTAGGTTTTTAATCTCCAAAAGTTTTCAATAAATATTTCATTTGTTTGATCAAAGAATAACACGTTATAATTATTCCAAATATAAGTCAGGTACAATCCAAAATCAGGCATATATAGCAGTCTAAATTAACGACACAATGAGTTGTGCCACCAAACCTACATGTCACCTGGGTAAAGTAAATTTTCCAACAGATGCAATACTATTTAAGCCCATATCACTGTGGAGAGATTCCTATTCTTACATGTTTTCTGAATTGAATACCATTATTGTAAGACTTCGGAATTTATTCACTAACATATTTGACATAGAACAAATTCACTCAAATTTTCTTCTCGGAAGTAGCGCATTGACAAAATTTAATGTCGATGAACAATACTCTATACTATACACTACTCCTATATTATGTGGGGGTGACTTAATCATCTACTGCAACGCGGACCGTTGAAGGACTGTTTGCAGGGATTAACGACCGACTAGGAGGTCAAACTTGAAGCCTTTGGTTTAAAATCCTTAATAATCAAACAGAACGTATAATTGATTGGCGAAATTTACTTGAATAGGTCAAGAGTATTCTTCAAGGTTAGTTAAAGATTAAACAACAAAAAATATAATTTTCTTTTACAAAGATCAAAATAAGAATAATAAGAGACAAAAGTGAATTATATAAATTAACATAGTCTCTTGATAATTATTTTGAGCAGGAATTCTTAAATAGAATTAATTAATTGATGTTACTAAGCTCAGATCAAAAAGGGTGAACTTGACAATACTAATAATGGAGTGGGTTTCAGGCTTACGGATCGGTGACTATTAAGAAGGTCCTTCTTGGGATGATGCGATGGTGAAGGATCCTATAAGGCAAGTGGGGCACGATCCGATGCGGCAAGTGTGGCACGGTCAGATCAGGTAAGTGGGGCATGGTCCGAATGAAGCATGGGAGATACGGTCAAAATAAGTTAAGGGGGGGGGGCACGATCCGAATCAACCTTCCGATGAAGATAGCCACTCTTCAAAGATGACTTTCGACGGTGAATGTGGGAATCCTTGTAATTCCATTGCAAGGGGAATCTTTTTTCTTCAAAGGTAATATATGGAGATTTTCTTTGGTTCGATTAAACGAAGGGAGACTATTGCTCAAATTCAAAGACTTGCCGTTTACAGAAGACACCAATTGACTTGGCTATATTCACGGCGGAGAAAGTCTTGCTCTCTGACGAACGCTCATGAGAATTACATAGACTTGAGACGATGAACACGAACTTGAGGTGCGCGCTGGAGTCCAAGAACTAGAGTGAGAATCGAGTATCTGTATTCCTGATTCTGAGAGGGACGGGGGAATTTGGAGAGGTGAGTCACAAGCTCCAGACATCTTAATCCAGAGCGGCTCTTTCTTGCCTCGTCACCGGGGAGGGGAGGTGGGAACGATTTCGCAGGATTGAGAAATATTTCTCTATTGTGGGATACCATCGCACGTGGTCTTTAACAAAGTGGAGGGGAATAGAGGTTGTTCTTTTACAAACCTTCTTTCTATACGTAAGATTTTTTTCTGATAGAAAGGGGGGAGTACCAAAAATGGCAAAAGGTCTGACTGGGTCGGATCTTTTCGTAATGGAAACGGGCAGGATATAAGTCTCGGGTCATATTTACGGCAGCTATGAGTTCAGAATTGATGGTAGAATAGTCTACAGTGGCTGCTGAGGGAAGGGAAATGGATATTTCTCTCAACTGTGAGTTTAGAAGGGGGAGCAATTTGGCGACACCATTTACCTCGATGTCCAAATTGTTGATTTCAAAAATCTTCTCGAACTGCGTAATAAATGAACCAAAATCTCCTCTTTCTTTAAAGGCGGGTAATTCTTCTGAACGGGACTGTAGAATTTCCGTCCGGGAGTCAACTGACATTGATTCCAACTGATTACGGCTTAATATAATAGCTAGATATATCTTATTCAATTTTTCAAAAAAATAATTAAATCTGTTATCATTGATAGGCCATGTGGCAAATATATCTTCTACATAGCGGAACAAGGTTATAGGATTGGGTAGAATGGGGGAAGAAGTTGCTTTTCAAAATCCTTTATAAACATATTGCATAATATCGGGGAAAGGGGATTACCCATACTCATGCCATATTTCTGCCATAGAAATATCCTATCCAAAAATAGATCGATCGATAAAGAACAGAATGTTTATTTTGTTCCCTGCAAATCATGTAATGAAGTATATATCGGTGAAAGCAGCAGATTTTCTAAGAGAATAAATAAACATAAATGCGATATGCGACGTGGTGCCCCTCCTCAAGTTTTTTCTACATATGTCAAATGAAAATCATAAAATTGATATTGATAATGCTAAAATAATTTATAACCCTCACAATTATATACATCGACAGATAATTGAATCGTACTTATAAAATAAATTCTCAACTTTAATAATTTCGATGGCCAAATTTAATATTAATACTTTAATAAGCAAGAAATTCATACTTACGCTTCTTAAAATTGACGCTACATTCCCGGATCATCCACCTCAGACCCGCTGATTTGTGTATTTGTACGTTAAACAACTTCTTTATTTGACTTGTCCATCAGCAACTGATGATAACGGATGTTTCAGTCGAAACCTGGTTTCAAATATAAAAGTAGTGCTATTACTATGGTTTTATCCATATATATATATATATATACCTATATATATATATATATATATATATATATATATATATATATATATATGTATATATATATCTCAGGAGCGCGAGAGAATGATGAAATAAATCCAACTTCACCGCAAGAAAGAGAAAACGGATTAATTTTTCTTCGGAAATATTTATTTCTTACTTCGAAAAAATCCGAGCTGGGGTGGGATTCGAACCGTGCACATTGAAGCAGCGAGCAACCCCTTTGATCTAAATTAAACCGCACTTTAGGCCACTAGACTACGCGGAGGACAAAAAATCTTCCAAATAAACGAGCTTTTTAAAGGACGCTTTGCATGGACGAACGAGAAGGAGAAAGAGAACTACAATCCCCAACTACACAAATGCATATATCTCTCATGAGCACGGGAGAATGATAAAATAAATCCATGTTCATAGCTATAACTTTCTTGTCCTTGTGTTTTGGTCAAAATCATCATTATACAATTCCAAAGCTACCATCTCGTCCGAAAGGTACCACAGTTTTCTTGCAATTTTCTTGACCTAAGCGTTGGATATATTGGTAGTAATAATGTGATCGATACATCTGACATTGCTTCATCAACTGCAGGTCCTTTCTTGGAGCCTTCAAAGAAATGCTGGCTTTTGCCCTCGCTTCAACGTAGATACGTGAAAAGAAGATGCTGAACTCTTGTAATCCACGATGCTCTCGTGCTGTGAGCTCAAACTATGAACGAAACATCCAAACTTTGACGGTGTATATATTTTTTGCCATCCATTGGGCTTGGTGCATGGATCGGGAGCTGCAAAGTGGATGCCTTGAGGAGATACAGGTCCAAAAAGGATGATAGCCAGCTGCAGGAGCTCACTCTCGTCATCTTTGGGCTAAGTGACTTCAATGGCCGTCTCCCAGAAATGCACCACAAATTCTTTGAAATCAGCCACAGCGCAGCCCGTTTAATAATCTGTTGACGAGTTTTTATATGTGGCATTGTCAAAATATTGCGATCTGTTATTGAAGCGCTTGAACAAAAACATCAGGAGTAGATGTCGTTCACATGTCTTCAGAAAATGCTGCGGTAGCAATCAGGTCCAAGACATGATGACGACAACAAATGTGCAGAAGTTCATGACCAAGAAGCTGCTTCAAAAGCATGCACGTACCTTTGTGCCGACCAGTGTTAGAGCTAGTTGTGTCGAAGCACATCTCCTGGCCCTTTTCCTCTAAATTCTAGTCTTTTAGAACAGGATATATGTCCTTAGCTTGCGCTTCTCCTCTCCCCGATGGTAGCTTTGAGACTACAGAAAGCAGTGGTTGGCCATTACCGGTCAGGAAAACTCTCCACCCGTGCCACTGAGATCTGGTATAAGCTTCCTGTCCCAAGGCACAGAGAGTAGGAACTGTGGGTCGAACTTATGTTTGATTTTTCCAAGCTGGATTTACGATGCTGGTATAGTTGCCGTCTGATGCTGGATCAGTTCAGGGCTAGTAGCTGGACTTATTATCACCAACTACCAGCACAACAATTTTATTTGACACCTTATTTCCCTCCAAAGTTACGACAGGATCTGGTCATAGAACCTTTGGACGCTCTCGTTTTAAAGTTCTTGGTGTCGTGCACCTTGTACTTGTGCCAGTAAGTGGATCTTATTCTTTTTGAGTAGTACTGTCACTTTTCCTGCTTTCTCCCACTGGTAGAGACTGTAGAACGTTGACATGCTATTTCTCTCTCTCTCTCTATCTCTCTCTCTCTTTCTCTCTTTGCTTTATAATTTGCACTTCTCTTTACCTTTTTTGTATTTTTTCTTCTTCAAATTGTCATCTACTGATACCATTGCTCCAAAACACCCAGGTTCGTATTGGGCAATCCAAAAATGCCAGTCTCACTCGTTTGAAATTATTTCCAGCCCATTGTCGTGGGCAATATCAAATATATCTTGAAACATGCCTTCGAAAGCTGCTTCCTTACCTTTTTGAATGGCAGTATGTCTTCCTCCGTTCTTTATAATACCATTCCTCTTCCTTAAATTCCAGTTACTTATCTTATGTAATCTTTCTTGTAGCAAATGGGTATCCTTGCCCGATCCCAAAACTCTGTCACCTTTTCAACAGTCTTAGTAGCAGAAGCGTGGTAAGTTTGATTTAGCTTGTTATGATTATGAAGAAAGAAACTCAAAACCTATTAGTTGGAGGGGAGTACGGAACCTTTAATATCTTCCTCATTTTTCTCATCAAAAGACAAACTTGTATGTTTTTCATGAGCCATCAGTAATATCTAACAATTTCAAACACTGATAATTGAGGAAAAAATAAAATTTAGTTATTTAAAGACACAGAAGAGTGAGAGATTTGTATCCAAAAAAAGAGAAGTTCAAGCGCTTCTTTACTTTAAGTCACTCTATGCATCAATGCTACACACACCCTCTCTCTCACGAGCATAACTTAGAATGAGAGGCAGTGTTGCAAGAATGCACAGATAGCATATCTGTTGAACTCCCTGAAAATATCTGTAGATTTAAAAACAAATCTGTGGATCTCATTTTTACTGGCCCCTTCGTAGGCGAACCTCTAAATCTCTAGATCTTCAGATATATCTGTAGACCTGGTAGGAAACTGATTCTAACTACCGAATCTTAGAAACGTCAATCATCGATAAGTATCCAGAAAAGAATGACGTTTGCTTTGAGGATGTCAAAGGTCAAAGACGTTCCTCAAGCTGTCTGACAGCAAATGATTACACCTCATTTAGACTTGGTTATCGTAGAGAAAAATATATTTGTGTTCATGTTTAAGTGCCTTATTTACCTATATGTTCTATATTTCGAAATCATTACAAGTATTAAATCAACGCCAACTAACCAAGAGCTGGTGCACCTCGCAAGATTACCGATCGGTCTTGACGTTACATGGATCTAAAGCTAAATAAAAATCAATGATTTGTATTAGAATTCTTCAAAGCGATCTGTATTTACAAGTAACTAAAGTGAGTAAGATAAATATTAGTAAAGAGCTACATCGTAGTGATCTGCATTCTTTCAATTCCGGGAAAAATCCACTCCTTAAGGAAAAAAGTATGAAAACAACAGTTTAAACTTTAACACACCCAATCTAAAAATGGAAGTGAATTTAAGAATAATTTTCTATTGTCAGATGAGACTAAAATAAAACTTTACGTCCAAAATTATGGTTATGATCTATGGAGGAGAGAACAAAGTTTTAAGATTATAAGCAGACCATCCCAAACTCAAAACACTGGCAAGGTACTCTCCTGGTTTCGGTGAGCTCTATACTTTTAGATGAAGAAGTAGATAATATGTATGAAAAAGAATCTAGATTGTACTATTATATTTCTCAAATATTTGTAAAAGAAATCGGTAAAAGATGATTTTATCATTAAACATCAATATTAGAAAGTTTCATGCTCAAGATAAGATTTATTCACCTTATAATAAAATTTTAAGTAGAAGTCCTCGTCTCCTCCAACCGCATAAAATAAATCCCACTTATAATAATAAAAATGAAGTCTGTCTCTCTCTCTGTGTTCGTCTATCCATTAATAGGAATAAAAAATCCCGTTCTAACCCTCCCCTTTCCACCTTCCCCATCTCCTCCTTCTCTCCCCCTCTGCACTCACTCCCAATATCCCCTTCCCTCCTCTCCTCCTATGCTACCTCTCTCCGCCTCTCCCCTCCAACCACTTCTTTCCCAATCTCCCTCCTCTCCCAACCTATTCTCCACCCTTCTCTCCCCCCCAATTTACACCCACATTCTCTGCTCTCCCCAGACTCTTTCTGGACTCTCTCCCCCTCTATATACGCCTCTCTACTTCCCCCCTCTCTTCTCTATTTTTTCCATCCCCCAACTCTCCTATCTCCAGTTCTGTCAAAACGAAGACAAAAAATATCTCCCATCTCCCCGACTCACCTCATGTTCCCACTATACTTCCCGTCCCCATCTATTTCCACTCATGCTCGCCCTCCGTCTCTTCCTCTCCCACCCCATTTTATCGCACAAATTACCCCACTCTATCTGCTCACCTCCTCTCTCGCCCCTTCTCCTTCCTCCTCCGACTCGCCTCTCTTTATTCCCCATTTCTCCTCCCCCATCTCTCCTCCCTCTCAATAAAAAATTTCCCCACCCCTCTCACCCTCTCCAGCCATCTCTTAGCCTCTCTCTCTCCCATCATTTGCCCTCTATTCCCACTTTCTCTTCCCTATCCACCTCTTGTTCCTTTCTCTCTCCCTCTTCCCTCCTACTAAAGGACATTCAAACGCAGAGAAAAAAATCCCTTCCTAAAATATAGTTATAAAATAGATAATAAGGTCGATCCTGTTTCTGTGGCCACAATGTTGTCGTTGTCCGCTTATATCTAATGGTCAGTCAGGCGTGAGCGTAAACTACCTGGCGCACACGGTGAAACCTTTAACCATTTTAAGTATATTATATGATATGGAGAATGTGCACTTCTGAATCTGCATTCAACCTAAAAACGGCACACGGGGGGAGTTAAAGTATTTGAAGCTACATGTCCTAAAAGCAAACATTCATAATCCAAGTGGAAAAGGAGAGGATGCTTTCATTCATCGAATAACCCTAAATCCATCTGGGTAAAAATTACCATTTACATATATCCAGAAGACTACATTTTCCAATCCGTGATAGTTTTGCAATGCAAATTAAAAAAAAAACGTAAGGTGAGATTCTTTTAGTGGTATAGTTGCAATTAGAGGAACTCTATTTTTCTTATGGTCAATTATATGTTGATCGCTGTAAAGGTGGAAACAAAGGTATCTCTTTTTATCTCTTCCACAAGCAATAACTAAGATTATTTTGTACCAAGAAGTTCTGTATTCTTGCTTAATAAGATTAAGTTTAGTTCATAGAATGAGAATATTGTTTGGGAAGAATAAAATAAGAAAAAGTCTAAATCTGTCTTACTTTATTTCCTAACGCCCATTTTACCCGGGCTAAGAATGGTATCTCAGTTTTTCTCACTGAATTCAAGGACGGATATTTTTGATAGTATTTAAATACATGTCATCGCTACATTAAATCCTTTTAAAGCCCTGCCCCAACTGCCCAGGTAGAGTTGATACTGTACGGTGGAATAATTATACAAAATGTTATAATGGACAAAACTGGAAAGAACTCCAGTTAGCTTTACAGCAATATCAGCTCGATGTACGCAACATATTTAGCAATCTGGCTTATTTTCAAATATGTGCAATTCTAATTAAAAGATGAAGTGTGATAGCGCTAAATTCATTGTCAAATATAATATATCACATAGTACATAATGTCTCAAATGAAGATTCTCCATGATTTTATCTGTCTGATTAATAATTGGCAGTAAGGAGGGCGATCATTCTCTTCTATATAAGCGAATGTACTCGGCCTCCTTTTTGCAATGCTTTAAAACTTATTGGTTGATGAGGAGACGAAAACCCTCAGAATCTCATTTGCTTTTTCCTTCTTTTTTGAAACACACACACACACACATATATATATATATATATATATATATATATATATATATATATATATATATATATATATATATATATGTAACTAACCGTTTAAACTTTTCCAAACAGAATCTTAAGGAAGGAAATGAATTTAAGAATGATTTTATATGGTCAGATCAGACCTAAGTAGAACTTTTCAGCGAAAATAATGTTTAGCATTTATAGAGGGGAAATGAAACTGCCTAGGATCCTAAGCAAACCATGATTTCTTTCTTTTCTTTATACTCGAATAAAGTCTTTCAATCGATTACATTTGTGCCCCAGTGGGGTGTTTCCAAGTGGGCGCTAAAAAAATATCCTTTCTTTTCTAAGGCGCAGTGAGTTGTCCATCTTTCACACCTGGTTATCTCGAGGTGATATTCTCCCTGAAAAGGGGTTGGATGGTGTAACAGAGGCAATTAATACCCTTTTGCAAATAAAACGTGGATTAGCGGCGCTTGTGCCCCAAAAGAAATTCGTGTTCACTCTCGGGTCGTCTTTTGCACCGCTTTTAAATCTACCTCTTTTACCCAGCATATGGTAAAATAAGGCGTTAAACATTAAATTTCACGACATAATCTCAACCTCAATTTTTCGCGAATAGCAATATTTACATTTAAATAAACGGCTCTTGTAGGATGGCGCATAAGAAGCAACTACAGTAGAATATACCTGGCAAAATCCCTAGTGCTAAGAGAATGTCATGTCATTTTAATCAATATTTATCACAGCAGTGAGAGGTCCTTTAGATGCAGAAAGTTTATTATTATTTTATAAATATTAATTTAATCCTTTTATGTTTTTTAACCAAACAATCACGTGGAAGTATATTAAACTATTTCTCGACGACCACACGCCCAAACAAACGTTGCTTCATACCGAAGTAATAAACATATATATTTCATTGCTTTGGAGGCGTGATACGCGTTTGAAATGTTAGTTTGAGTTTTCCTTATCAGGCAACACTTGTTTGCGCACATATGTTTGTTCTTGGCTTTTTAGATTTCGGCCGCACGGAAGAAGATGTGGAATCTTTGTATAGTGCATATGTGCAAATTTGTCTCTGTTTGCTTCATTATACTTTCTTGTGTCATGCACCGAACTTAAATGTGTTTCATAGATAAAATAATATTCTTTTCATTTTCGGTTTTAGCCTAAAGTGCTACCCATTTCTTCAGTCTGCGAGAATGTCAGTCTTCTCGTCTTTTCAATACTAAGTTTTTATTAGAGGTAAAACGACGCATGGCTAATTTTTTTAACTACAGTGTATTGAATGACACAATAAACACTAACCTTTAACTTTTAACACAGTTCTGGAATTGAGTGTTAGTAGTTAATTAACCAACAATCTTGAAAATCCTTTTTCTAAGCCTTCAAAAACGACCCATCCGATCTAGTCTCCAACCTGACGAGAAATTGATGTCGATTATATTTTTTCCCAGATTCAGTGATGTTAGTGGAAGGCGTCGTGGGTGGGGTAGCCAAGTTGCAATGCAAAGTAACTGAGGGTCGCTCCGAAAATAGTCCAATTCTTTTTCTTTGGTATGAATTTCGAAATAGACGGCCACTATATACGTAATTAAAGCAATTATCCATTACATACCTATTATCTTTTTCAAATTCTTTGGCATGAACATATTATTAATTCAATTTCTAACATATTTTTAAAAATAACTCTAATAATGAGATTTATATTTTACTTAACATCTGTTACAGCAACCAAAGTAGAAAATCTAGAGATAAATATATGTCAATATATTTTGAACTAGACAATTTCTGATATGCAATATATCAATACATCTTACCATTATGAAAAAACAAGATAGCTGAAAGTTGATGATAGATTATATTACTTTATTCGAACCAATGTGAAGCCTTCTCTAAATGTCCTAGCTTCTAACCCTTACGAAAAGAACAACCCAACCCCACATAAATTGTGATTTGTGTAGGTTTGGATCATGAAGTGAAATAATCATAGAAACACTTGTAGCCCACGAAGTCTTTATCGTTTTAGGAAATATTAAAGGAGTAAGATCAAATGTGTAAAGATTAAAAAGGTTTAAAGATGCATAATAGTGAAATTATAAAGCTTTTACCAATGACTGGCTTTTTTCTCTCCGTTTCCTCGACCCTTTTTATATGGCTTCGTCCGTTTTCTTTTAATTTACGTATAATACTGTAAAATTATGGTTATAAATAAAGAAAATAAATTATCTGGCATTTATGTATGTATGTATATGTTCCTTTATGTTGTGTAATTTTGCTTCTATGACCAATTTCCTCCTTTAAACGTTACATAGTTTAACAATTTATCCCATCCCAAGGTAATTAAAATATAGTAGCCGACGTTTGTACATGTATTTTTGTAAGAATGTGTACACCACATATCTTCTATTATCTTAGAAAACCGAATTATCTACTCTAGTTTGTTTCATTTCAAAGCCTGTGCTTACTCCAGTCACTTCTCTTAAATAAAGTTCTCCTAGAGTGCTTTGCTGCAAAACCTTCGGAACATGCAGCAAAGCTCCTCGTGAAGAAGCAATCGCTGATCTTTTAAGGCTCTCAATTATAGCTCGTCTGAATTTTAGGATCCTTCCAACTTAGATCAGAAATTTTTCTCTCTTTATAAGGTGGCAATATGTAGCCTCGTGTGGATACATGTAATACTTATACTCTTCGTCAGTTTGGATACAATTGATTGCGCTATTCTTTTAAAAAGAATCGATCAATATGTATATATACAACAGCTCTGCACTAGATCGTTGCCTCTTTTTCCTATAAGATTGTATCCATTCGGAGCATGTTACTGGTGTTTTGATGTTCTTTGAGGATCTTTTCCTAAACATTAATTTTAGAGACATATACTTTCTTCCTTTTATAAACTCATCAGCTAGATCATCTTCTCTTTATAGCTAATGGTGAAGAAAGGTGGATTTATCTTTCACCCCCTGTTCACTTCTGAGTTCTGTTGCTCACATTCTGAATGCAAAATCTAACAATAGTCATTGGCTATCACAATTCACTAAAGATCATCGAGTATTTAAAGTCTAATATTTTTTGTTGTCACACATACAAATGTAATTCAGTGTTACCACACATTATATTTATTTATTCAATCTAATGTAAAGCCTTCTCTAAATGTATTAGCTGTTAACCCTTCCCTAAATAACACTCTAAGCACACATAATGTGTGATTTGTATAGATTTGGATCAAAAATGGAAATGTTCATAGAAACTCTTGTAGCAAATGAAGTCGTAGTCGTTTAGGAAAACGATAAAGAGTCAGAGTAGCTTTTTCATCTTCTCCTCAATTCTCTCAAGTAGCTTTTCTTGAAACCTTTAAAACCAGGAAAACTTTTTCCATTATTGATTAGTAGCAATATAAATTGCCGATTAACACCGTTGAACCTCCTTGCGGCTATAAAGTTTTAATATGCACCACGTATTTATCCGCAAGATTAAATTTTCAATTTCTTAACTATTCTCCCTTACACTCTCATTTTCAACCAAAAACATTGGACTAAGCAAGAGCCTAAAAATCCCTTTAGATGTAAAGTCTCACTTACTCACATTATGTCGGTGAACGTTAGTCAAAGGCCTCAAAAGTGACCAGCCAATGTTGGTAAACGGGTACAGGTTTCGTCGCAGGTAGTCTAAGTAATCTCCTAATTTTAAACGTTTAACTTAAAATTAACGCAAATTTAAATCCACATATTTCAGGACAACGGGATTCATCTGAATTTTAGTTTTACTTTCGAAATGAATGAAAACATGATAAATATACATATGTGTAGGAAGAGAAAGAGATAGTGAGGAGAAAGAAAGAGAATAGGAAAATCCCATATGAGTGAGAGATGCTTATAGATGGACACCTCGGAGCGGACCAAGATTGTTGGTCCAAAAATGGATATTGTGCATTCAAAATAGATGGAAAAGGTGACCTCAATTATCCATAAAAGAATTCGATTTCGACTCATCCGAAATTTCAGTAACTTCGTTAAAGAATTTGTATTTCGAAATTAATTTCATCATTTCTTTTAGAAATATTTTCCTACCCCTTCTCTATTTCATGAATTAAATTTTATATTTTTGTTCTTCATTTTCCTGATATATATATATATATATATATATATATATATATATATATATATATATGATAGTAACCAACGAGGAACTTATCGGGAATCATATTATTAGCAGGAAATTGTAAACGTACGCGATGTTAGAGATCATGGTTTATTATTCTACACGTTTCGGAATGAACCCTGTTTCATCTTCAGTGGCTACAAACAATAAATGACCTTATACCAAGTGTACTAGACAACATTCAACAACATATAAGCTGGAAAAGATCTCATATTAAAATAGCAAGTAGCATTGGGATAATATGGGTTAAGAGAAAAAAAAATCAAAAAATCTTTAAAGGTCAAATTTAGATTTTTACAAATTCTTTTTCACGTCGAATTACCTATCAATTAATGTTCACAAATATATTTTCCTTCTGTATATAATCGAGTATTTCCTAGTAAAGAAGTTCCTTGCAGAAAGCTTCGATAATTCCCACAGACCTCTTTATTCACGACCGAATGGGATAGACGCTCGAAACGCAGTCCTAAGGTATATCATTCTCAAGGAAAGTTCTGCGAGGACTGAATGGTCAGCCTGCGCCGGATTTTAGGTTGAATGCCTTCGCAATGCGAATCTTTGTCTGGTTTATTACACTAACTCACAACTGTAAATTTACGCAGGTTGCGCAAAAGAATAAATATATAGAATCTATCTAATTTAGATTCAAAAGTAAATAGAAGAATTATATGCACTTTATGGGCGATTGTGAAGACCTCCTATTCTCTCTCTAAAAAATCAGTTCTAAATCTACCAAAGTTTTCACTTAGTTAAACAATAGAACAGTTAGGAAGGCTTGCTCAGGTTTCCACGCCAAATGGACGCCTTGTTTCTTACCAACTGTGTTTTTATTGACTGAAATGAATAGTACAACTCCTAAATTTTTTAATATTATCTTTGTTAAATATATATATGCATGAATGAAATAAGTTTTATTTTCTTTTGTATTAAAGTTAGATAACAAAATACATACCGCATCCTGTATATAGCCCCCTAACATTTGTATCTTATCATCATACCCTCTTCTTTAAAGTGATTCTCTCAATCTCAACTACCAAGGTTTCAACGTCTGGAATGGGATATCTATTAATCTGCATGCAGTGAAGGCACTTAAAAATTTCCAACAATAGTGTAAAAATAATTTATTCAATCCAGTTGAAGTTTTGAAACCAACGGTGTTGTTGTCAGTCTTCCTTTTCCTAAACTTGCTACTAGGATTTGACTCCTTTTCCTAAACTTTCCTAATCTCACCACTTTAATAAAAGTATTTGTGTCTCTTCCTTTACTTCATCTTTTTTAGTAGAGTAAATTTGAAATCGTTAATTTTATATATTGATTTTTCAATTCAATAAACAAATAATTTTAAATATTGAAGAAACAGTTTGTAGTTGCCTTTATATCTTGTAGGGCTATTCTACAGGAGTATCTTTTGTTGATTCTTGCAAAAAAGAGCTTCTCAAATTTGCTTCTTGTCACAAAGAGCGACATGGTCGATTTCACTTTAGATTTTTGTGCTGAAAATCAATATCTTGTTGGTTCCATTTTTGCCGTTTTGTAGAATGTAGGCACTATAAACTCATTTACCATGGAAGGTAATGTCCGCGATAAGACTACATGTTATAATGATCTGTAGTGTAGCTGACAATTTTATATTTCGGGGTAAAGTAATTTGGTATGCTTACGAGACAACTCGTGTTCTTTAGGCAAACTGGAACATAGTCTCTGAGCATTCTTTTACGGAGAAATAAACATCGCGACCACTTTCTCCGCATACTATAGCCGGTAACTGAAGGCCATCAACTCAACTTCATTTTCAGAAGCGGAAACAAAACGACCACATCTTCCTTGCTAAATGAGTTGTGTCTTCTTTAAGAGAAATTTTGTATCAAATAATAGTTTAAACACAACGTAGGTTTCTTCCATACATTGCGTGGAAAAATGGTTTTAAACATAAAGATCAGATTAAATAGAGCTTAGGAAGATGAAAGAGTATCATTTCGCCTGTAATGTCGGATGAATTCAATTTGGAGAAGTGAAGGAATGAGTGAAATTGCCTCGCACCAGAGATGGCATGACCAGCTGTACAATAATGTTATCCTAGGTCGTATCCGGGCAATTTTATAGTTATTCTTTTACCCGCCCTATTCATAAATTTACCTAGAAATTTATGAATCAAGGAATACCTTCCGTGGTAGCAGATATTCCTAAACCGGCATTAATTATGGAGATACTTAAGAACGTTCGTCAATGCACATTAAATCCTAGATGCCTACAGGAACCTTTCGTATAGCCGGCTTTGTCCCCTGAATTCAAAACCGAAAGCCGTTATAACCTATTGAATTCACGGACATACATCGTAGATCAACTAGGAAAAGGCCTGACACAAGAAGGGAGGTTTCAGTGCCCGTTTAAAAGCACCAGGTGAGAAAGAAGAGCTTATGCAAGGAAGCAGATTTTTCCACATCTTAGGGGCAACTACCAAGAAGCATGCAGCAGAGATGAATGCGAGGAACTGATAGCAACAGGGAACTGCCCATGCGAAGTGCTTTTTGTTGTCTGGACACAACCAGTTTGGAGGAAAGGTAATGGGAATCTAGGATTTTAAATGTAAGAAGGAATTTAAAAGAAATTCGAAATTTAGTGGACAGACAGTGCAGTTTGCGGATCAGAGGTGTGGTACGAGAGAACTGTTCTCGACCGAGGAGAGCTCGAGCTGCAAAGTTCTAGACAGGTTAAAGAAAAAAATGTGTACTGTTGTGGGTTTTAGTGAAAAGCGTGTTGCAGTAATTAAGGCGTGATGCAATTAAGGCATTGGTAGTTATCTCAAAATTTGTTTGTCAAAGAGGAGCCGGATATAACTGATGATACAGAGAAAGCAGAGATGATATTTGCTGATATTAGCAACATTTAATTTTAAATGGAGTTAAATGTCAAAGGAAACACCCAGGTTTATCACGTTATCAGAGAACACGATTTGGTAGCCAACTAATTGTGAGAGAGGTCGGTAGATTTTTACAGCTAGCAAGATCTGCTGAGTTCCCCATAAAAATAAACCTCAGTTTTGTCCTGGATGATTTTGGCAAAGTTATGCGATAACTATGTAGTAATCATATAATATGCGAATAAAAAAAAGCGACGGTCACGGCAAATGTATTCGGAGAGGAGAAGAAAAATATTTGCGTTTATCATTAGAATAGAAATGAAAGATAGACCTAGGCGACACTGAAGATGGCCAAGAAGAAGGAGGTAGATACGAAAGAGGAGCGGGCCAAGTCAGAGCACAGAGTAACACCGTAGGACAGAGCAGCTGGCCGAGAGACCTCACACCTGATGTAAAAAGAATGAGTACAAGATGAGAGATAAGAGTGAAACCCGTTCAAAGTACTTCCAGAAACTGCACGAAAGTTATGATGGTGGCATAGATGCTGCCGAGAGATTGAGAAGTACCAAAAGGAAGTCCACCCATCGTCAACCTTGTGACGGAGTCGATAAGTCATGTGTAGGAGCTAATTCAGTACTTTGACCTGCCTTGATGGCAGATTGGAAGGTTTCGTCGAGGCTTGAGGAGCACATGCGTTTAGTGATGCGGGCAGCTCATACCCAATCAAAAGCAAGCTTGGGAAAATAACGAAAGTTGAGAGATAGGGCACTAATTTCAGGGATTACTAGGGGCCATTTTTTTAATCAGAAGTACAAGCCCCTAGCGACAGAGAGGCGGTAAGGTCACCCAGTAGTAGGGGGACAACTAGAAACTTAACATACAGACAGCGTTGAGAGCATCTCTAGCAGAGCGCATTTTCTTTCGCTAAGGAGATTATTGTGGCAAACTATTTCAGGGAAGACTGGGATAAGAGAAGTGAAATTGGGAGGTGAGGTAAGGACAGTTACAGTGTGACGGGGAGGCGAGACGAAGACAGGGTCCGAAAGTAAATATAAGTTACCCTTTCAGAGAGAGTTTACGGTACTGAGGCCGTGAGACAGGAGCATTAGGGAGGCTTATTTGAGAAAGTATAGTTAAACCGAATTTAGTACTAAAGTGATCATAGTATTTGTGGTGTCCGTGACAGAGAGTTGGCAAACTGGTTCACTTACTAAAACGAAATAAACAATATTGCCCTGGGTGTAGGTAGGGAAGCGACTTTATTGTGTGAGAGAAAAAACTTGGAAAAGTTCAATGATTCGTTTTTTTTTATATTGATGTCACCGAGTACCAACATGATCGCGGAGAAGTTTAAGAAGGTGAACGTAATGCGATCACCCAGTTAGTCAAACGGGGGATTTAATGTGACCATGTAATAGCTAGATGTTTATGACTCAGAATGATAGGGTTAGGGTAAGAGTAGCAAGAACTTTTATACATCGAAAGTGTCGGAGGAGGTATCGATCGGTGTGAGTGATAGGCAATGAAAGCAAGCAAAAAGAATACAGACCACACTGCATGACCTTTTAGTTAGGAAAGTGTATCTATTATGGGTAGCGATACTAGAGATCGAGTTTGTAGAATCCAAACCCTTATGTGCCTATAGTTCACTGATACAGAATTCTACATCTGGTCCGATCAAATTTTGTCGTAAATAAAATCTGAATTTTTAATACTTAGCAAACAGCAATATAACTGAGGCAGTGTTACGGTTGATGTGTCAGGAAAGGGTAGATAGATGGTGGGTGGGTAGAGTCAGAATTAAACATAGAACGCAGCGAGCGCCTCATATAGTTAATAAATTCATTTCAACCTAACCAACTTGTCCAAAAAGCCTAATTAGTGCTCAACAAAGGTACTGAAACATACTTGGTTAAGCAGACATCTTTATACTCCATCAGAAACAAAGTTACCTATAAATTGCCCAGTTTAAATTGATCCTTCTTAACGATTGGGTTCTATGTATTGCAGCATTTTCTTTGACTATAGTTTAACCCTTAGTAGAAGGTCCTGAGTATGCATCCTCACTAACCCCTCCCTGAGCACGCACAATAATCACCACCTCTAACATCCACTTGACTTTCGATTATCTAAGATTTAAGTATTTTTCAGAAGCTTTGCACACAACACTCCCTCCTGCATACTCTCATCAGATGTACTCTTTCATTTTTTAATCTTACTCGTCCTTAAGATCGGTACAATCCACACTATGTAAAGTTCTGATCCAAATCAAAGAACTAATGAGTATTTTAAACATAGTTGGTATCGACCTTGTTTTCACCATTACCGTCAACGACACGCCCCGGAATCGTAAGACATTCCATTTATTCGAATGCAATACCACAGGCAATAACAAGAGCAATAACACTATCCACCACTTCCCACTCACAATTCATTAATACCATACGCTTTTCTTCCTTTCCTTTTATCACTCTACTTACGAAATACCCAGCCAAACGTCGTCATCAACATTTTCAAGTTCAAAAGAGCAATCATCGTTTACATGCGTTTGGGTGGAAGAGGTTGTAGTAAAGACTCGTAGTTTGTATACTACAATGGCATTTAGCTATCACTAAGTTAGTAATCACCCGGGAGGATCAGATGATAAAATCTTACTAAAATAGTTTATTCTGACGTGCCTAAATTTTATGTTAGCCGCTTAACAAAGAAAGAAAGCTACCTATGATCTTTGTGACGATAAAAAGTCTTCGAATACAAATAATAAGTAGTTCTCAAACTAACCATAAGAATCTTAAAGATACCAAGACTACCAAAGATTCTTGATTCGCCATCTAGTTACTTTGATGCTAAAAACTATAGAGATACGATAACTTAATAAAAAAGAAAGTAATTCAGAACTAAGAGAATACTTCAGAGATACAATTTTGAACTACGCAAGTTTCTTATAAACAACCTTCGCCAAAGTTATTCATGGCCTCATACGTGTTTAATTGCATATATTTATACAAGTGCATATATGAAACAAAACATGCGACGAGCATACGTGTGAGTGGAGGTGAGCGGAGGAAGATTAAACGGGCGAAGCAGAGATTGATTGAAGTGACGACAATTACATTCAGTGAAGAACTGACTTTGCATTTCTAGTTTCTTTCCAACTTTTGTATTACTTTCTACCTCAAAATGAGAATTATACCTGCATCTCTGCATAAAAAGGGTAGCTACCTTCTAGTTTGAGTAAAAGAGAAATTTCTTTCCTTAGTCTGCGTTCGCATTCATTCAATTATTATCGGAAGAAAGCGAACGCAGAAATAGAAGGGGACAATACTCAAATATATAATTTTTCATTTGCATATTGTCTCTTTAAATTTCTTTTTATAGTTCACCATCTAAAACTGATTATTGAAAGAAAATGAAATGAATGTTAAATGGATTTAAAATTTCATTCAACAAGTGTAGTCCATATAAATCATTTTAATTGAATTCTATTAAATGATTTTGTAATCGCTGTTTTGCTGCATTGTATTAAGAATAAAAATAGTTTGCAGATTTCGAATACAATCTTATAACTTCCTATTAAAATACATTGATCTAATACTTGATTTGAGCGGGGCAGAGAAAGATGCCATATATATATATATATATATATATATATATATATGAAATTGCATATGGACTCAAATAAGCTCAGAAATATGAAATAATTTATTACTTAACTCTTTAAACACTGCCTTACAAATTATTTGACCCATCGAGAATGCTTAAGTCCTTTTTAAGACGAACAGCTCTACTGAGCCTTTGTCGATATCTCTGCACTATATATCCTTCAACAATAAGAAGAAATTATGAATCCTTTGTATAAAAGACTATTTAATATACATAAAAGAAAGACCAAAGAATTGATACTGGTTTATATTGAAATATAAGTTTACTGTTTCGAATTAAAGAAATCAATTAGATACAAAGGAAGACAACCCCTTTACTAAAAACACAAGATTCGGGAAGAATAACAAAGGGAAAGAATAATAAACAGAAGCTTTACGATAGAGAAGACAGGAGTGTATAAATAACCTAAAATCACGGAAGAAACTGGAGTTACTCAAAATCTCAAAGAAACTGTAAAGTTTTAGGATGATAAAAAGGAACAAAATAAGAAGCAATATCGCCAAACACGTCATTGCGCACGATGAGATTTATTTATTTTTAGGAAAAATCCTAATTCGCAGGGAATATTTATTCTTTCATTTGCCTTATGTCATTAATAGAAGTAAAAATGCAAGAACAGTACATAGCTCTAATAGCCAATTCAGGAGCCTACTTGTACACTAATAGTGTGCAAATTTCCTGAATATTGTTTCGTAATACAAACAGATCTGTTAAGAGCTGTGTATGTAGATATTGAGTAAATAATGGAGGTATAGATGGTCATTATATTAAATCATAAAAATAGTAGATATCTCTTGCTAGAATGCTCTTTTCTTTTGTACCTCATAGGAGGTTAGTATAGAATTAAGATATATTAAAATTTAGTACGCTAAATAGTAGGTTGTCAAGTATTTAATTTTGTTTTAAAAAACAAAATAAATGTTTCATAGATGTGTATAAATTGTTCCAAATTTGCTGCAAACTGCTCCTCTAAATATCTATACTAATTCCAAAAGTATTATTTAAGTTACAAATAAGGTGTTTGTTTGCCCCATGAACTCTAAAAAACACAGTTTACTTGACAGCAAGCAAAAGCCTATTCCCACTCTATGTTTTACAATTTGCTGTGGCACAGCTAGCGACAGCTGGCACCGCCTTAATAGAGACACCCTGCAATCTCATACCGTTCTAGACCTACTTAATCTGGCAGGCAAGGACAGGGAAGGCAGAATCCTGTGTCAATTACCATACTCATACCGTTTGGTATCCAGAAGCTCTCCGTCAGCGCTAGCTGTCAGTCCCCTGACTCGATGCAACCAAGAAGAAATCTAACAGGACCTTGTTAATAAACGATATGACTGTGGGTGTGTTTGCCTAATCAACCGCTTGAGGAAAAGACGCACATAAAGAATGATTTTTTTAGGAAAGTAATAATCCACATGCTTTTGAATTCATATAGGCAGACACAACGGAACATCATTATATATTTTAGTAATATTATTTACTTCTACATAAGAATCTTAAACCAAATGACCAACTTGGACAGAACGGTTCGAGGAAAGTTTAGTAAATAAAGTGCTGAAGTTAAGGCAAGTGGGAATAGATTGATGTTACAAACACCAAGTGGTCTTAAGAGGAGATTACTTGAAATTCTCTTTATCAAAAGGGTGAACCAACATCCAGCACCTTCAAGGTTAATATTTTCGGATGCATACGGTATAGTGTAAAGTACATTTTCAAGAAGAAACATTTTCTTATTTTCTACAAACTTATTTCATCTCTTTCCCCACATAAAATGTCCAAAATCCGATTGTTTTGTTCTCGCTATTAAATATTAGTTTGCATCCGGGGAAACTTTGGGATAGTCAAGTGCAAAAGGAATTTCCCGAAAAAAAAGTAGTGCATCGGCTCTAATTCCTTTCTCACGATAAAAAGTGTCATAAACTGACAAAATATGACGTGAGAGGTCCACCTAAAGGTAGCGAAGATTGAATCTTAACAAATAATAGGTCCAATATTTTTTCCTGGTTCTCACAACTTTTAAATCTTTAAGGCAATCTCCAAGTTCACATCAGATGAATTAGTTTTATTCAGGTTTATGTGCTACATTCTAGAAAAGAAATTCTTGTTGTGCTTAGAAATCGTAAGAAATCATTCACTTTCGCCTCCAGGAGCCTTTGAAAAGGATTTATATCATACACGTCAATATCATGATTATATTGTTTCTCTTTCCTCTCTTTTTCAGCCCAATTAGTATAAATAGTCGACTACTTCGGGTGCTATGAAGCTAAGCCCCCTACCCGAATATAAATACAAAATAAAAAGAGGAAGCACTGGTCTGGTTTATTTCTTAAAACGAAGGAGGTTCCCCAAAACAACTCAGCAGTTTTACTCTTTGAATAAAGGATATATGGAAAAAGAACATATGAAGAGATAAATAGATGGAAACTCCCCCAATAACTTGTGGTGTTTCGTGATAAGATAATAAATGGTTATTGCATTCACAGGCCACATTTTATGTACCAGAAACTAATTAGATATTGTCAAGTCTGATAGGTCCTATTGTTTTCTTATCGGGTTTCTATTGTATACATAATAGAAAGATTTCTTAGGGTTATTTCTACTTTTTTGTTTTAGCGCTTCGTATTTTTCTCTGAAATTCCCTACGTCCAGCTAGGTGAATAAATTTGATTATTTTCATCGGATGGGTTACGCCTGTGACGCTTGTATGCACAGATCTTATCCTTCAATTTCGATTCAATATCATGATTCTACTATTTTGGTTTACATGAGGCGTTTTGTTTGTTTTTCCGCCGAATGAATTTCTCAGCCATTTCTCTAAAATGCTCGGTGAAAAATGTCCTAACGTTGGATCACACTTGATCTCCCTAACCTCGTGATTAAAGCCATTAAAGTCAGCACGTTTTTCACTTTACTATCATTAATTTCTTTGTTATGATATATATTAATATCCTAATATATTGATTTATGATCGCTGGAACCTATACTTTTCCCAATAATAATACCCGATATAAGACGGACACACATACAAACATTTTGGCTTTCAGCTTCGTTGAAGCCTAGAGTTTTGGATGGAGTCAAGAGGGGTAGAGAACGAAGTCGCCGCAGTCGTCGACTTCATTCTAAAAGATCAATTGCTAAGCACGCTACCCTAGGAGATCTGTGCGTTTGTTAAGGGCAGAAAAGCTTTTACCCTCAACGAGTGCCTGGAAGAAGCTGACCTCCACGCGGTACATCATCGTTTATATCCAAGGGAGTACAAGAAAGAGAAAGCAACTTCCCAATGAAAATGGGCCGCCACCAAGGCATTTGTAGAAGAAGCCCTTTAAGTTCTCAGCCCCAAATGAAACTTAAAGGTCAAGTTTTGGATGAGCAAAGATTCTAAAAGAGGTTAGGCTTCCCCAAGGATCATATCCTAATACCGGCACTTATTCCAGGAAACCCATTACTTCTTATACCTGCAGGATAGTAGGTCACCTTAGTTTCCAGTGCCCATAGAACTGCCGACTGAAGGAGACCTCAAGACAACAGGTGCAAAATCTAACTGCTGAGCTCCTAGCCGGACAATCTGATGCTTCCTCCATCTCAGCGCCAATATCCGAAGGCCCGCAACAACAGGTAAACTTTCTATCCAACAAAAGTGCACCAGGCGGCCTATAATTCCAAGATGGCTCAGTTAATGGGTGCCGAGTGTCTACGTTACTCATAGACACCGGATGTACGTACATAGTGGTATGCAACAAGTTGTTGCCTCCAGTAAACACAAACCATAAAAAATTCGCCATCGTCTAAGACTTTTTAGGGTGCGACAATCGATTCCCCGTCGTGAGATTTCATATGCAATGCAGATATTTCACTGGTTGGACGGACTTTGTAGTAGCCGCGATTATGTTCTGCGCAGTGCTAATCAAACAAAATCCCCAAATCCCCCAGCAAGAAGGGGCCCAACAAGTAGACACCCGGAAACAAGAAACCAAGAGGAAGGAGCAACCTGCTAAGTTGCCCCCTAGGATTCCCCTCGAAGACAATGCGTTAAAATTGACTTCCTTCGCTATTTCTCAGAAGGAATGCCCCAGACTATAAAATCTTTGCGAAAGGCGATTAAGGGTAAAACTCTCCAAGTCAAAGGAAAAAAGCTAATTAAGTATATTGTGGAAGACTCGCTTCTATACGGTACTATCAGCGAGAAGAATAAGAATGGCAACAGAGCACTGTGTGTACCCCAGGAATACACGCAGAGAATCCTGAATACCGCTCATGATGAAATATTAGCAGGACACTTTGGGCACAATAAAACGTCGCAGCGGTTATTCAAACTCTTTTATTGGCCCCAGGCTGCCAAGGAAATTGTGGCCTATTGCCGATCATGCGACGTTTCTCCAAAAGATCCCTCTAGAGAAAGGGTACTTCCCGCGCCATTACAAAAAGCGCCCGTTATAACCTAGCCGTTCTTTCGAGTTGCTCTCGAGTTGGTGGGAACAATTCACCCCCCTTCAAGCGGAGGACACTTCCACATCCTCACTCTAGTAGATAGGGAAACCCTTTTTCCAGATGCAGTGGCACTACGGAAAATTGACACTCTTTCCTGCACGAAAGCACTAATTTCAATATTTGCCCGATGAGGCCTGAGTAAAGAAATTCTATCTGATAGAGTGCACCAATTCACATGAGAATTGATGGAGTACTTTAATAAACTACTGCTAGTAAGGACAATTTTTACGAGTCCATTTCATCCATCCACTAACGAAATCTACGAGAAATTAAACAGGACTCTCAAAAATATATTGAAGAAGTTGTTTTAAAACAATCCTACTCAGTGGCACATATATCTGCCTGTAGCCCTGTTTGAATGCAGAGAAATCCCTTACCTTACGCTGGGATTCTCGCCCTTTGAGCTATTATACTTTAGAAATGTGCGAGGTCCTATGAGTATTCTTAAAGAATTAGTTACCAATTCGCATCTCAACCAAGAAATCAAATCTTCTCTCGCATGCGTAATGGAAAAGCGCGGCACCTAGCATACTGCGCAGGAGTAGCTCGAGACAACGCCGAGAAAAATTTAGCCAAATACCGGGACTACTTCGATATAAAAGCGAAGGCGTGAAAATTAAAGGAAAGGGATAAAGTCTTATTATTACTCCCGACCGAAAATAATAAGTTATAGGCCCAATGGAAGAGACCGTTTGAAGTAAGTTGTCATAGGGACCAGTAGATTACTTGATAGATACCCCCAAAGGGCGAAGAATCTATCACATATACATGCTGAGAAAATATCACCACCGTCCGTGCATAAATAATATTATCCTGCTAGACGAAGAAGAACTGATTGATGCCGCTTACCCGTGTAAAAGCCTACAGGTCATAAACACAGTATGTGTGGAACAACTACAAACCACTCTCGCTCTCAGTGAACAGAATGCTAAAATGTTGAACTTGCCCAAACAATTCTCGAATGTCATTTAAGAAACTCTTGGATGTGCCAAGGATTTCATCCATTAAAATAAAACTAAAAACTAATTCAGTGGTGCGAAGCAAACCGTATCCTTTGCCGATAAACCTATGGGAAGCTTTCAATAAACAAGTTCGCAACTTATTAAATTGGGAATTTTAGAGCTTTCGTAGTCCAATTATTGCTCCCCCATCGTGGACTTCCAAAAATTGAATTCAATGACGGTTTTCGACGACGAGCCCATCCCGCTAATTGATCAAAATCTCCATCTATTTGAAGACGCTAAATCCATCACCGAATTGGATTTATGTAAGGCGTACTATCAAATACCGGTTGCTAATGATTCTAAAAAGCTGAGGGCTTTTCCGACCAAGTGAGGGCTTTTACATTTTACCAGATTACCCTTCGGACTGCTTACAGCCGGTAGCAATTATAATAGAAGGATGAGGAGAATTATCGCGTGCCTAAGTGTCATGTCGTTTTACTTCAACAACGTGTACGTAGCTATCCGTACCTGGGAGTCCCACTTACACGCCTTACGTTCTTTGCTGGAGAAATTGAAGGAGCAAGCACTACCCGCTGGGCCTACCAAGTGTTATTTCGCTTACGAATCCATTTACTTCCTGTGATTCAAAATAGGTCAAAGACAGTTGAATACACAGAAAGAAAAAGTGGACGCCATAGTCAAAATGCCCTGGCCAAAAATAAAGAATCAACTCCGATCTTTCATGGTAGCCGCCTCTTTTTATCAGCGTTTGTACCACATTTCGCTTTCATCGCGACCCCATTGAATGAATTATTAAAAAAAGACAGCGTCAAACCCTTTCACGTGGAACCCCCAGGCAATAACTCAGTTGGAGCTTCTTAAAAGGAAAACTCGTAACTGCGGCAAATCTTCCTTTACCGAATCCCAACAAGATCTTAGGAATTCGCACCGACGTGAGTCAAAACGGTATTGGTGAAGTATTTCTTCAATATGAAGTTGACCAAATTGCCTCTCTTATAGCGTATGTCAGTAGGGAGCTTTTGCGTAGAGAAATAGCCTATGCTATCTTCGAAATCAAAGTTGGGGCCATAATATGGTGTATAGGTAAATTTAAATATTATCTAATATGGCATGAGTTTCAGTAGAATATGAACATAAACCCTTGTCATATTTAACTAAAAATAAAAACAAGAATGGAAGGATCCTAAGATGGAGTTTACTCTTGATGGAATATCAGTAATCCATACGCTATATAAAAGGGTCCGACAATTGTATGGCCAAATCGTTAAGTCGGAATCCTGTCGAAGACTAAGGTGTATGCCGACTAATGTATTATAATAAGTGTAATGTTAATTGTAAATCCTTATCGTTGTAATTAAGTAAGGGTGAGTGACCCCTAATTGTAGATAAGAATCTCCAAAGCTGGGCCAGTAATGTACGTCTTAATTTAGGGTCAGTTACCGATGTTATTTAGACATGCTCGATTGAACTCGCAGGTTATAGTATAATATAGTGTTCACTTAGTTCCCTTTGTGCATTATTGTAAGTATCGGACAGAAATAACTCCCCCCCCGTTAATTTCTTTAAGAGAGAGGTAAATTTTAAGGAATTATAATTTATGTGCACCCAGAGGGCCATGTGTATATATACGTTAAATTCCCCCTTCGGAGAGAGCGAGAGGATAGAGCCACATGAGGAGAGGCGAGGGAACGTTAGCCGGCTGACTAACAGTCAAACGAGCTATCCTTTGATCTTCCCGCCGCATAGGTAGTTGAGAACAAGCTGCTGTGCCAAGGAAACCATTAAAGGCCATTACGCAGCTCTCAAAAAGGATCCGATTACCTACAAGGTCTGGGGGCCCGCGGTTAAAGCGCTACAAAAAGCAGTGCCAGTTCAAAAAGAACACCAAGGATTGTGACGGTCATCGGTGGCTCTGATGAAGAAGCCGACCAGGGATCCACGTTGCCACCCCGTCATACCAAGTTGCAGCGAGCGCCAGACTATGAATAAGCCGGTAAGGAAAGAAAAAAGATTATTATACCGTCGCAGACGATAGAGGACCAGATCGAGGAGATCGGTCCTTCCCCCAGTTTCGAAATCATTCTTCTGCAACCTAGAAACTTCACGTTTTGTATCGGTGACATACCGAAGTATCATTCACAGGCAAATTAAGGAGCCCTGCTGGACCACCATTACTAGTGCCAAACAGGAATTTCGGAAGTAAGAGAAAAGAAAACCCGGTCACCATCGAATGACTTGCAAATTGCTATCTTAATAATGGAGAGAGAACAAGCATCAATAACAGAGTTAGATCCAATTTTTCAAGTACATTCCAAATCACCATGTATACCAAAAAATCCAGTTGGGCAACCCCTCAAAGAAGAGTAGAATACAAAAAGGCTTCAGGAGTTACCCAAAAGAGCACTCCTTGAACCAGAGAGTACAACTCCTCCCTCCGCTTTTTAATGGAGAACCGAAGAATTTGCCATCTCCTCCTTCCCTTCCCCACCTTATCTCGTGAAAGAAAAAAACTCCAGTCGGTCACCGTAAGGAAAGAAGCATGAAAAAATCCAATATAGCGACTTCCAGCAACCCTTGATCCTTTCAAGGTCATGTAAGTCCGAATGACTATTTATATTTGTATTGATTTAGTAGAAGTTTTATACGGTACTCAAATTAACTGAAGTAGAGGCAATTTTTAGTGAACTCCATCATATTTAAATTTGGAGGAGTGAAACATAAATTGGAGTTTAATACTAATCTGAAAGGGTCACTATAAAATAACTATTCGGCAATTAGTTTGTTTACTTGGACCCTATTTCGAGTTGAGCTTAATTAGCTTCTGAAATAATCCCGGTTCCAGTCATTGTTATCCCCGTTAAACTTATTATGTGGTTGAAAATATTTTATTTTGGATATTAATTGATAAATTAAAAAGATATACATATTTTTGGTTAAATTCATGGTGTTTCGTTTAAATCTTACGTGTTTGACTAGCTCTTTCTTTGAAAGAAATTAAACGCTGTGGCACTCTTAAATAATACAGGAGTTAAAAGGCCACTCAACCAATATAGAAGTATTGTCTTTCATAAGTAATATGTAGGCTCAGACTGGCGCTCTAAATTCATTGAACATATAAATTCTCTGACAGAAAAGTAAAATGAAGAAACACAATAATACTACGACAATAATTATAATGAGAAGCGATTCTCAAAAGGAATTAATTGATTAATGTAACTAGGCTCAGGTCATACAAGGGAACTTGATAATACTAATAATGGAGGAGGTTTCAGTCTTACGGGTCAATGACTTCCAGGAAGGTCCTTCTTACGATGAAGCGCGTTTGGAATGATCCGATTAAGCAAGTGAGGGCACGATCCGAATAAGGCAGGTGGGCCACAATCCCAACCAACCTTCCGATGAAGATCGCCAAACTTCAAAGATCATGTTCGATGGGGAATTTGAAAATTCTCGTAATTCCACTGAAGAAGGTATCTTCTTTTCCTCAAAGGTAACCGATGGAGATTTTCTTCGGTTGCGCACATTCAAAGGCTTGTCGTTCACAGAAGGTACCTATTGACTTGGGTAGAATCACGGCTAAAAAAGGCTTGGTGTCTGACGAACGCTCACGTGACGAGAAGATAAGGACGGCCTTAAGGGGCGGGCTGAACTCGTCGAGCTACAGAATAGCCCCAGTATTTGTATGCCCGATTCTGAGCGGGAAAGGGAAGTTTGGAGAAAGGAGTCACAAGCTCCAGACATCTTAATCTCGAGGTGGAGTCGATTCATCATTTAGCAGCAACGTGCGAGACATAGCGACTCTTTCGCACCTCGTCCACAGGGGGGAATGGAAGGCTTGGGACGAGTTCGCAGGATTGAGAAATATTTTCCCAACCTGCTCAGTAGTCGAAAATTAGAGAATGTTCGAATAGGAAATAACGTTGTCAATGGCGTGATGCAATAGCACGTGGTCTCTGATAAATTGGGGTGGAGGGGTCAGAGGTTGTTCTTTTTCAGAGTGTGTTTGCGAAATTTGAGGGTTTGCGATAAAAAAAACTCGTGATACTCAACCAAATCTCTATTTATCATCATCATCATCATCATCACTAACTCTCTAATTTAAGAAGGGGATTTATTTGAGTATTTAAATAATAATTTCATCTTAGTTTGCTTATCACATTTTTTTTAGCAAATTATTTCTAATAATTCTTTTATAATCTCCAAAAAAAAAATGGTAAAGTTCAAAATTATTTTTAAACCCAAAGAATTACAAATGGTGAAGTTCATAAAATAAATGAAAAATTAACCGTGGCTGCTTTTTTTAGATTTTAAATTTTAATTTAAGTAGCGAAGCGAAGGCTCCCCCCCGTATGGGGGGAGTGGCGAAGCCATTGCCTGGTTTTAATTATGTTAAAAATATCGACTACATTATGAAGGAAGATAACAGATTACTCTTTTCTAATTGAGCCAGCGGAAATTAGGTTCATTTCAAACTCCCTTGACGCAGAAGCTCCTTTAACCCCCGGGTAGTTATTTTATTCCCTGATCTAGGACAAGTTCGTGTATCGATTGAACACACAAAATGAGTTCTATTTTCAATCAGCGCAGGATTTGTAAAATGTGGCTTGATCTACTTCATCAGTCACGGGCCACCCCTAATCGAGTTGAGTGAACTTAGCCCTCATGAAGGAGTTAATCGACATTGAGAGCGTATAGTCGCCTAAGGGACTTTAGAATCTGAAGTAAATGGAGTGCGATTAGCTGGGGGGGACGGCAGCTGGAATGTCCTGAAGCGCCAGGTAGTTTGGAGCTTCGTCCAACCGTATTTCCTTATTTAAGGCCTGTCTGACTGGGTGAGTGGCATTAAAATGCACATCGCGATTAATGAGAAAGGGAAAGTCGCTCTATGCTAAATATTGATTCAATTAAAGCTGGGTGGGACATCGCCCTTAGCCTTTCATCACTTAACAGCACCATCTCTCAAATCATTGAGTTGATTTAAATTGAAACTGTAGGTGTACCATATGTAACTCAATATGTGGTCAACGTATTAAATGCATCAAACAAACATCTTGATTCGAGCGGAGTTCAGAACCATTCAAGTTAAACAACCGCATCTTCTTGCCTTTACCTTATATGTCATTTGTTATCATAACTTTCATCCATTAATGGAACTAAATTGCCACCATTTTAAAAATCAGCATTCATTAATGCGGAATTCTATTTCTCACATCAGAGATTTCCTCTTCCACTCCCTTCATTAAGGGGTGTAAATTATTTATTCGGCGACCTTTGCTTACATACATGTATATCTCCCCTCAGATTTTGTACATTAACCTTCATATTTTTCTTAATTCTTCGTCATAACAGTCCTGTTTTGGTAGGACAGTCGTGTGCCCCTTATCCCCTTCAGATTGACCCAAGGTAAAAACTTGGGTACCGTACGTTTTTCTCATTTTTATTTCCCCTATTTCAGAACTTCTTTACGACGTTTTTCATAAGCATGATTTGGGCGATGCCTTCGTCGGATTTATTTTTTAAATTGCAAACAAAATGTATGAATAATTGATTTCCTCTGTTTCCTCCTAGTTCTTCCTTCTCTCCAAACCACAAAAAAACAAGCAACTTAAAGGGAGGAAACAATTGAACAAAGGCTTGTGGGGCCTAGATTGCAAAGAAAGTAGGCCTGTGGCACCCGTATAGCAGGATAAATAGGCCCAATGAGAAAGCCTCCGAAATGGGTGGTCAAAAAATCTAGGAAATCCTAAGATTGTGCACACATATTAACTATTATGGTAATAGGAAGTGTAATAAGTAACATACCATTGTAAAATAGAGAAATACTTATAACATAACTGTATATTTATTAGAAATGAATAAGAAAGGCGATCAAATATCTGGTTCTCATGTGGCTCCACCACACACACATAAATACAAAAAGAAGCAGCTGCATGAGGGAGAGATACCGATGCTTGATAATGTAGGAAGCAGAGCAAATACAGAGCGAGATATGCATTGGCCGGTTGACTTTTCTTGAAGGTGTCAAAGGAAAGAGAAATGTTCATCTCTTAATAGGATCTGTCATCCCGGCTAAGAATGTGCACAGATACTCGAGGAGCACACACATCGTTGAGCTCCACCCAACTGTCGATGAAGAAGCTAACAAGTGAGTTTCCTATCGTTAGCTCAGCCCAGACAAAAGGAAGCACGCGCCCTTAAGCAATGAAGTTATAATAAAAGAAGGAGGACATTATAGGAGCTCAAGGGAAAATCAGTTAAATCATTCATCCGGCAGAGGTGGGAGGTATTTAAATACATTTATCTATTTGAAATTGTATTTGTTAATACATTTGCAACCATGTATTTAAATTACTTTTTGCAAATACTCTACTGATAATAGGATTATATAGTGGTAAGAACGTGTAATGCATGATTTAGATTGTGGCAACTTGTATGACACAAACATTTGACTGCGTGAGCAGGTGAGGGAAGATTGCTTGCACAAGTTCAAATTCAGTCAACAGATAGTCACATTTTTGTTCAGTTGTATAGTGAGAGCACTCAGCGTTATTTCACCTGCTGCATGACAACTTAAGCCTCTTCGAGAGGGTGTGAAATGAAGAGATTACGCAATAATAAAACAAGGAAGATAACGAATCATGTAGTTATAGACATCACTCACTAGAGGAAAAATTTTAGAGTGAAATATTCTGACGGACAAAAAGTGAAGTGTGTATGTACATCATGCAATGGCAAATTCTCTGCGGTGAACATGCTCCTTCCAATTTACGCATTCATTTCAAGGTACGAATTTATTAAAGCTAATTATATGATACTTACTTGAATTGACAAGTTTCAGTATTTAATATTAAAAAAAAAATTCACAATAATGTTAAGTAGAGGAGGTTTACCATGCACGACCCTCCCTGCTTCCTTTTGCAACATCTTTATTTATAGTATATGCTGATTGAATTTAACGATGCTCATTCATGCAGCAGTTTTAAAGTAAAGATATTACCGAGGTATTTTTCGTGAATACTTAGAAGGTCAAACAATCTGAAGTTGATAAGCTGATTGCAGATTTTATAATACAAGGTGTGCATCCCCTATCAACCATGGAGCAACCAGCATTTATGATATTAATTAAATGTGATTTCTTCTGAGTTACAACTTTTGTTTATAATTATATTATTAGTAGTACAAGTTATGATTCTATTATGACCGAATGTTAAAGCATTCGAAACATAGGTCACAATGTAAGCTAAATATCGAAGTTAAAATAAAAGAAGACATATACAAACAACAGAGGTTAATATATTGCAATATTGTCGCTATCATTTACTTGAAGATATTATTGAATAAAATTTTTCAGGAAAAATTATTACAATTATTGATCGATTATATGTAGTTATTAGATGAATTCATCTAACGATGTATTTCCTTATAGTAGCAATACCTGTATATCATTATGTCAAAACTAGCATTCTCGCCCGTCAAAAATGTAGGAAATAAAGCTTGATAATGTATATATTCCTAACAATACTGAAATTCAATATTTTACTATGTAATTCTGAATATGAAGGACATATAATATATTTATGAACTAATGTACCAGTCCTATATAGCTATAAGATATTCATGTAGGTACATTTTTTTTTATAAAAATTTATCTGCATAACATATATTCTCATTTCACTGTGAAAATCATTTTAACTGATAATAATCAAACATTCCACTACCGTAGTTCTAATTTCTCGGTTGACGTCTTTTCAAGGTAGACCCTAGGCTGAAATCCTATAGAAGAAGAGAAAGTGTCAAACACTCTACTGAAGAATAAACTAGACAGCATCTCTTACTAATGACTTACTGCAGATATTTGGTCAATTCATCAACGTAGATTGGGGGGCGTTAGAGTTCATTGGCTGTGTTAAGATTTTGCTCTTTATGAAATATGAAATTTAAAATGTCCTTACAGTTAGGGTGTCATCAGCTCTTGATTCAAAACAGACCTATTTGTTGGTAGAATTTATCTCGATTATATTAATATGTAATTTTATTGAAACATTTATGAGACAAATATTGGACTGTTATTTCATACTTATATTTTTTTCTGTTTGAGGAAGCTGCTTTTTTCTGTCACAATGGAGTATTGGCATGCTGTCGCTTCAAAGGAGAACATAACTTCCGCAAGATTGCTGAACATATGGAGAATATCATCAATGAATACGATATTCCCCTGCAGAAAATCACGAGCACCGTCACTGAAAACGGCTCTAATTTTGTTAAAGCGTTTAAGTAATTTTCAGTCACTGCTGCAAATGTGTCCACAGATTCAAAAGATGGAATCTAGGTAGGTGAAAAAGAACAGGGTGAGCACGAACTGGAGGAGAGTTTCTTACAAGAAGTGCCTTAGATCAGGAAGAAGAACTTTTGTCTGACCCATGCTGCTTTAGACTACCTAAACATGTGCGCTGTGCTTCACACATACTGAGTTTTATCGCCACAACTGATGCAAAAGGGTCACCGAAAATATCTTCTTTTGCAAATATCAATCAAGCTGCGATAGGAAAATGCTCAGCATTATGCAACAAAAGCGGTCGTCCAAAATCAGCCGAGATTATCAAAACTGTTATCAACTACTCATTAAAGGTGCCTTCATTACAAGGTGGAACTTTCTGTTTGATGCATTGTCATTACTTTTAAAATAAACGGACAAATTACATCAACTCATGACGTCTCTTGAACTTCTAGTCTTCCAAAGTCACGAAATTTAAATTTCAGGGAGTATGTCTCAGCATTGCCTCATATTGCAGTGGCAATTAATCGCCTACAAGGAGAAAATAAACTGTATTTTATGGAAAATTGCTCCCTACCTTGCTCACTATAAAGAAAAAGCTGAAGAGCCTTCTGTCACGTTCTCTGAAATTTTTGCCATCCTCTTCTACATGCAGTCACTAAGGGCTTTGGAAAGCAGCACTACCAATCTTATTTGACCTTGGCAAGTAAAGCGTTACAGATGCCATTATTGCATCAACAAGCCATCCATTCTTCAAACTCCGCTAGTTAGATATCTGTATTTCTAGGGATAGTTTAAGTCACGAAGACTGTTAAAAATATTATAATTCTAGTTATTGAGAAGTTAGCTGATGCACCCGAAGCTAAATCATCAAGTTGTGTATCGGACAGTGACGATTATTTTGGATTTACAAAACTCACTCAAACACGATCAACCGCATGTTTAAATTTGTTTAGTTACATTCAGGATTCAAATAAAACTTTTAGAAGTTTAGATAGATATCCAAACCTAAAAAAGTTATTTATTAAATACAACACCACCCTTCCGTCGTCAGCTCGTGTGAAATGGCTCTTCTCTTTAGTAGGACTGACCTTATCTCCAAAACTGAGTTCTTTAGCTGACGAAACATTTCAGCAACTGATATTGCTTAAATTTAATGCTGATATAAATAGGTAACTGAAATTTCATTCTATGGAACTTTCTATTTTTTTGTAGTACCAACGTCTAATTGTCATCAAATCCTACATGAGTAATTATAATAAACAATTCCATTTTAATGGATAATTTTTTGTTTTGATACCAATGGTTTTCATCGATTGTCATTATATATCATGTAATTGAAATGCATTTAAAAAATTTAATATATTTTTCGTATTTAAATACTAAATACATTTTGAAATGTATTTAGTATCTAAATACATTTTCTCATATATTTTATATTTATTATTTTGAAAGTTTAAATCTATTTAGTGCCGACTTGCGTCATTCTGTTAGACTCAAGTAAAGGCACCTGCCTTGTCCGTTTAGTATTACTAGAGTCACTGGCTTGTCCCTTGCTCATAAGCCTTATCACCTTGCCTCACCTACCCCGACATTAGTAAATCTTAATATCGCCTCACAGAACTCAAGATAATTCGCTAGGCCTGATAAGGTAGATGTTATTTCAAAAATAAAAATCAAGTTTTCGTCACTTTTTCTTTGAATCCTTTCCTTTCATCCGGAAATAACCAACGCACCTTCTGGAACCCAGCCTTTGAAGCAGAATCTACGTAAACCTTTGGTCACGCCAACCGAAATCTGGCAAAGCCTATAAAGGTCTTTAAATACCGTTGCGTACACCCATAAGACCACCGATGTCCCCCTTTTCTTTTTAAAACCCCATTAACAATCAAACCCTTTTAAACAAACCCCCCTATATGGTGTGCGTGAATTAGAAGCTTCCCGGTTGAGGGGCTACAACTCCCGTTATTTTCTTCATGAATGCAAAACCAGGCTGCTCAATTTTTGTTCGGATCATTATTATTATTTGATTATTATTATTATTATTTATTATTATTATTATTATTATTTCAATTATTTATAATTATTATTATTATTTTTCACTGGCATGCGTTTCAAAACTTTTTTCAAATGTCATAGGTTTTCCAACTGATTTAGAATCATTTTTGCATGTAAATTTAAGAATATAATAACTTTTCTTTGGTCACGTCTGGTTTCTAAGATATGCTCAATAGATATTAGAACGTATATTCCAAAATAGCGCTATCATCAAACCAGTTATTACTTCTGTTTTGTCACATTTAGTGATGACTAACCATACATTACCTATTTCATTCAGCTTTCTAGGTCTAAGTTTGCATTAAAATGGATCATATATTAAAATATCATCCGAATAGATTTTGTTACATCTGCTGACATGTTACTCTTCCAGGCGTCAAGCAAAAACACGTATTTTTTGAAAAAGGCATATCATGCTACTTTTGAGTGGAACTAGGGGACCAAGATAAGCCATTTGCTCACCATCTTTGCTTTAAAACATGTGTGGAATATTTACGGGATTGGATTAATTAGAAAAGGATGATTATGCTATTTGGTGTTCCAATGGTGTATAGAGAAAGGAAAAATCACGTCACCAACTGCAATTCTGTATGATAAATTTGAAGGGCATCAATTGCAAGAACAAGCACCATGTTTAATACCTCAATGTTCCTTCTGCTATAATCGCAGCACCACATGGCCTCTATTTTCCTGTTCCTTAGGCCTGATTTTACCATGAGTTCTAGCTCTGATTACGAGAGTAATGCAACTACCGATAAAGTTGAGTTTAATGCATACAAGCCAGAAAAGAGCGAACAACTGGTGTTATTTACACAAGCCGAACTCAAAGACTTGACATGTGAACCAAACCTTTTCAAAGCATAGGCTCATCTATTGGGTTCAAGTTTTCAAGAGAAATGCATGCTGGCACAAGGGAAAACATTCTAGTATTGTAACAACATAGCGGATTCGATCAATTTATTGGCCTGAAGTATGATGCTATGGAATGGAGACTTTTTAGTGACTCATCTAACAGAAGTCTCAAGGCAGTTCTTTCTAATACCGGCAAAGGGTTTTCATCGATTCCTGTTGGACAATCAACTACAATGTAAGAAACCCTCAATAACATGGACTTTCTGCTTTCAGCTCTTAAATACCAGGAACCCAATTGGCTGACCGTAGAGATCTTAAAGTTGTTAAACTCATCCTAGGCCTGCAAGGTGCGTACACAAAAAATTGATTCTTTATGTGCTTGTGGCTCAGTGAGGCTGATGAACAGCCTAATGTCAGTATCGAAGAATAGGTCACCTTGCCAGAAAATACGTCTATATATACATATATTTATCTATTGGTTGGCGGAAAAGAAATAAAAGCCACGAGAATATGTATATATACAGTTATATACACATATATTCTATAATATACGTACGCGTCCTTCGCTACGTACAAGTACGTTCAGTTCGTAAAAGTAATCCGTTGATTACGAAGTATAAGAGTGCGATTTTAATACAGGGGCCGATAGCATTTAATCAGTTTACCAAGTTTCCGTTCAAGGATATATTTAAATAGCGAAAACAATAAAATCGTATTTTAAAAGGTAACTATTTAACATATATAACCCTACGGGAAATATAGAAAATGTAAATAAAGATAATACTAACAGACTATATAAAATTGGCAATCGGGTACGTTAATTACTTGTATATTAGCTTTCAAATGGGATACTATAACTCAGTTATACAGAAAGAATATTTAAAATTCGAAGCTTTAAATGTTGCATCGCTGATGACTTCACAGAGATCAAGACCGTCGAAGATGCGCACTTCTTAATTCTCATTCGCCAATTCTGAAAAAGATAAGCACAAGTATCTGAAACAGCGACCATTCTTGTTAAGAGCTATGGTGAACTGTTTGATCAAGCAGAGCATTAATTGCAGCTGGAAGAAGAATATCTTCTTGTCTCTGTCCACTAGATATTTGTGCCTTACTTTCCTCCACTGCAAGCTGCTACCGATCTCTCCCGTACATATAAGCCCTTCTACGCGCAATGCTGCGCTCGGTTTCTACTATTCCAGATGAACAGAAAACAAGGGTTGTCCCCACAAAGTTTTACAATCTTGAGGTCAACACAAATCAACCACTCATGCGTATCATAACAAATTTTCTTAGCACGCACTTCACCGCCCCCTATTCGAGTGAATGAGGGGCAAAGAGGCAAACTGGAGGCCGTTGTGCAGCAGAACACAATTCTAGAATCGCTTGCTGCTCTAAATAAACAGTCTAACCATTTGCATATGCTGCGAAATAAAATATATATATATATATATATATATATATATATATATATATATATATATATATATTGTCGTAGAATGGACTCTCGACGATATACCATATATAACTATTCGTTGAGGGAACTTCTTTAATTATCTTTAGAGTGCGTGAATGTCTGGCGGGCCGATATTATGTATCTTCGATATGCTTAAGAAGTGGAACTGAGCTCAAGGATAATAATATTGCTATCATTAATAAAATAGAGTTTTATTAATAATAACTAACAACAATAAACAAAACGAAAAATATTGACATAAACAGAGAATAGAAAGGGTCGCGCGGGGCTCGGGCTAATCCGAGGATTAAAGGATGCAAAAAGGTAAAACAAATATAGAGTTAAAGGGATGGGATGGTTCGCTAAACCATTTAAAGCACAGGATAAAATTGACAAAAGGATTAAGTACTCAAAGGTGACGTTTAGCTTACTTAACTTTATACTAGTGGTGCAGTGGAAGGCGACGTAAAGTAATTTTGGGTCCGCTGGCGAGTTCCAGCCAAAGGGGGGGAATAAAAGGATCCTGACGTGGCGTCTGGGAAATGAGAACCGTTTCTCGACGAACGGCTTGAAGAACAATGGCTGTTCTACGTTGTTCTCTTCTGAACAACAGGGAGGGGGTGAGAACCGTCTCTTGTCTACAGGCTAAAGAACAATGGCTGTTCTAATGTTGTTCTCTTCTGAACAACAAGAGGGAAGGGTTTAGAACTGTTTCTTGGCGAACGGACTCAAAAGAACAATGGCTGTTCTACGTTGTTCTCTTCTGAACAACGGGGGAAGGGTGAAAACCGTTTTTTGTCAACGGGGCTCGAACGAACAATGGCTGTTCTAACGTTGTTCTCTTTCTGAACAACGATGGGAAAGCCTTGAGAACTTGGTGTCACGAAAGGCTCGAACCTTGGCACTCAAGGGATATTGTCCTCCTTCTGGACAAGTGATGGTAAATCTTGAGGTCGAGGTCCCTTGTCGCACAAAGTGAGAGAGGGTCGTGGTGATGTTTCGCGACGAAAATCTGGATCTCCAATCTCATCTTAGTGGTAAAGTTTCCATCTAAATAGTCGAGACACTCCCTTGGCGTGAGGGACAATGGAGTGGGAGCTTCGAGGGAATGCACAGCCGAGCCTGGGAACAATGCCTTATCTGCCCATAAGCTTAACTCAATCTGGCAAGGTCCGCGTATGGGGGCGAACGGGGGGACGATAACGCCAAGCTTCGGAGTGAAGATGCACGTGGGAGCATCGTGGTTTCAAATAATATGGGATAGGGGTTGAAACTAACGCTGCCTCATCCCGTTTTATCACATATATATATATATATATATATATATATATATATATATATATATATATATATATATATATATATATATATATATATATATATATATATATATATATATATAGTACACCAATTGCTTGTCTTCATTGATAAATGTAGGTCTCTTGATGTATGTTGCCGTAGAATGTTTTTAGAGCAGTATCGTAGAAGTGGTTTTGTTCTTCATTCTGGATGTCATTATTTCGGCAAAGGACATTTACAAGCTGAGATCGTGAACCCGATTATTTAGTCATTTGATAAAAAGGATGTGGAACATCATTGGCAAAAGCACTTCTAAAATTATAATTACTGGAAGAATCTCGGTCATTAATATCAGAAATTTCTCCAAAGACAGCTACTGATATTTAATCACAAAAAGCTACAGGACGAGGTGCCGATTTATTCTCAAGATAGATAAGGCAGCTGCACAACTTTCTTTCGATCCCAGGCAAGTCTATAACAGAAGTATTAGTGACTGCCATGGGTTTTCGGGTCCCTCCAAAGAATGGGAATTCAAACTTCAGACGACTCTTCTTGCTCTTGTTCCAACGATGCAGAAACTCTGTTTATGTCTTGCATACCATGTGATGCCGAAGCTTTATCCTGGTGACCAACTTTCATCCCATAATAAGCAAGGTAAGTCAGCTTTTATATAAATAGAACATACCAGTACATGTGATATACGCAAAAAACATCATGTCGCGATAAATAAAAAAGTTTCGGGGTCATAAATGAGTTGTCTGCTCAGGCCAATTCAGACTCTTTCATTCAAGCATCTGCGATGAAGTTTAAATAAGTTTTGTTAATTTTTTTAACTACCCATTCATTTGGGGAAGAATTATTTGATTCTTGAGTTTCTAATTATTTTCCCACTCAATGCTACACCTCTTATGAGAACAATAAAGTAAGACTGACCTAAGGAGAAGGAATTGACAGAGAACTTGAACAAGTTCTAATGCAACTATTTATTTTTTAATTGTTATGTAGCATTATGTACAAAAATATCAGACAATTTTGTTGGGAATATGCAGAGAAAGAGGGCAAGAATGGGCCAGAAGAATGCAGGAGGGGGTGGAAGTTTGCATTCTTTCCTCTTTTCTATATATTACACTCAGGGGATTTATTTGTTTGTTGGTTTGCGTTTACTATTATTCAAAAACAGCTTAAAACATTTTAGAAATTTGCTTATTTTTTGCTTTCCTTTCTTTGTTCCTTTCGATAAAAAAATCGTATAAAATATTACTGACGGATATTTATGAATTTTATAGTAGTGAAATATGAGATTTAAAGAAAATTGGTGGATGAAAGACATATCATTACCACGTGAGAGTGAGTTAGACTCCTTTCTATTTACGTGTCCTAAATATTCTCCTTTTATACCATTTTAATAATAAAATAACAATAATATAGAATTTATAGAACACTTACTAAGCACTGAAAGAGGTTTGAATGAAGAGACGGATCCTCATATCTTTTCTGACGGTAACATTAGCGGGGAGTTTCCAGCAGTTCATTTCACGTATTAGGGGCGCAGTTTTAGATCCTATGCAGCGCAAACGAGTATGAATTACATGAAAAAGTGTGTAAGAGGGGAGGTATTATATGAATAACATATGTAAGAGGATGCTCAAAGACGTTCTGATGGGGACCAAGCGTTAATTTCGTGACAATGTTATTGAAACGATCCTAGTGCATATGTACACGTGTTGCATAGTTTTAAACAATTTTAAGGGGTTGGAGAAGAGGTTCCAGCAAGAAGGGAGTTGCAGTAAGTTAATTTTTTGAGATTATATGCAAATATTGAAAATTGCTGAAACTCTCTTGGAATAGCTGACCCTTTGTGTAACCTTCTTTTTGGAGTTAAGACAATCATCGACAGAAAATGTAATGTAAATATGTTGAATCTGATTGATATGTGAGAGGAAAACGAAAAAACGTTTTTAAATTGATTATTTTACTTTTAAGAGGTCATTTTCATGTTTTATATGAGTAGAAACAGCTACATATATTATCAAATCATATAAGAACAAACTATAACAAGTTTAAACATCTGATATGTAGTACTTGAAACAAAGCCAATGAAGGGAAATTAGATGAACCATAATGTAAAATAAGAAAAGCTCCTTCGGGATAACTTTGAACTTTCTGTTGTCCACTTATGAAGTCACACTTTGGATAAGATGAGCAGAGAAATTCTTTGCACTGTCTTGGGTGGCTTCCCCAGGGTCATTATTGTTGTTAAATTGCCTGTTATCTGCGTAAAGTCTCTGTTCAGGATAATTCTGAAGTTTATCATAAGATTTAGGTTGCAAATATTGAAGGAACAGCCCATGATTGAGTCTCCGTAACTACTTTCGACGTAATTCAATACTTAAAGATGTTGCATGAGCATGGCCACTCTTATTATATGAAGTCGGGTGTCTCTCTTCTACTCACTGGCTCTCTTTTTAAATAGGCAGTTTTTCTACAAGATATTTCAATGCACTTTGGAATCCTTTTTTACCCTTGCCCACTTAAAAAGGTTATACTAGCTTTAATTCAACATCTGCCATCTCATTCTTTAATTCTCCCCTCCTCCTGTTTGCTGCTCTTGGAAACTTCTTCTTTTGAGGCCAAGGCACAACTCAGAATCTAGCCCAACAATCCGGCCCATCTCGAGGTACTCCTGATCCTTTTGTTAAAATAACGTCGCTAAATTAACTCTTACTGTATGTCTTGCCGCACAATAGACATTTATCTTTGTATTTAGGGGCTAGAAATGGTAACATGTTCATATTTCTAACGATGTAAAATTTACTGAGAGCCTTAAACTTTGTTTCACTCAAGACGAAATGTTCCCAGCAGCTAAAGAATGTGGCTTTATTGCTGGCATCTTTAGCTACTTCTCTTTTGATATTAATCGATATTATGTATCTCACCTTTCACAAACTTATTTGAGCTTAAGAAATTTATAATATGTTTTTCCCTTAGAATAAAAATTTATTAAAACCTGATTCCTAAAGAAAAATACCAAGGAAACATCTCCAACTTCTTTATTTAAAATTAGGAAAGATATTTGGCGTTTTGGGGGCATAAAAACTATCTTGAACAAATTTAACTTCTATTTCACTTAAATTGTGTAATTAAAACTTCATTTCATTAGTTATAAGAATGTAAGGCTTATTTTTACTTTTGAGCAATGGAGTAGTGAATTATGAAAGAGTTAGAGGGATCGATTTTCCTATTACCATTTGGAAAATGACTATAATGAACGAATTTAATCACCAATTCAACAAAATCTTTCATTAAAGCTTGCAGACAAGCGTGACTACGCAGGTCGCAGCCACAGACTTTACCTCGCGCCTCAAGCAAATATGCGCAATTTTTAACTCAATATCTCAATTATTCTAACCATGGGCAAGCTGATAATATTTAGTATCGAATTGGCAGAATTGGTCTGTAAAGCTTTAATTTTTCTACGGCAATGTTGGTTAGTGTTTTAATTGCATTTCATATGGTCGATTATGTATCCCCAAAACATAGAGAAGGCAAAAAATCAGAATTTTTTTAATTGAATTTTTCAAATAACAAATACCTGTGATCGTAGATATTCACATGCTGATTTGAAATTTGCAAAATTTTCGTTTGGCTTCAATAGTTTTGGAGTTATGGGAGCAGCAAACATTTATCATGTGACCACAACTGCTAAATTTATCTATATAAAAATCCATAAAACATTGCTATGATTATCTTAGACCATGTGACACAAAATGAAATTCAAACAGACAAAAAGGAAACTATAGGTTTATGGAACACTTGACATTCTCCGAAAATTTGAAGAAATACCTTCCAAAGATCCAACTTTGAAAGCCTCTAGAGCTTGAAATAAGGGAAAGAAAGTTAAGTTAAAGAGAAACAAGATTATAAAGCTGTCAGGTTTGACGACACTATTTAATGAACTTGATTCACAAACCAGCCAGTAAGACCCATCATTTTTTAAAAAGGATGAAAAGGTGATGACCAGGGGGCGGGAATTGGCCATAATAATGCCTTCATTTTACAACTTCTCAAATTGCTCTTGAGAGGCTTGAGTTTGGTAGAGGCAAACATCGTGGCTGGAATTGCATAGGTGGAGTTGTTGTTTAAATGAAATATTTAGCTGTTTTTTGTAACTATTAGGAGTAACAAAAACTTGTTGCATTTTACGTGTGGCATTTTACTTTTATAAAATGCAGATATCTTAATAAAGATTAATTTATCATGGCATTTGCACATCGTAAAATAAGTTTTCTAATTACTCGTTTTAATAGGAATCTGAATCTTTAGAAGACGTAATATGATGTAAATGTTGTCTATAACTGTTTTACTACAGGTATAGTGTTCAGGAACCTGAAGGAAAGGGAGTTGTTTTTACCTATTATTAGTAGTAAACTTTTGTATATTTTTTAACAGAAAGCTTAATCGTCTTGTGACAAATAATGAGACATCTTAATTCTCTTCCTATATACTTTTCAATTTTTTTGAAAGGCGTAAGAATAGAGGACCAAAAAGGACTAAATTTGTGCATTATGTATTTGATGTTTTGCCTTGGATCGTCTTTAACTGCACTCTTTCCTATAACATTATCAAGAACATTATTTTTTCTTGACGATTGCAATTGTGGAGCTCAAAATCACCTTTATTGAACTGACTAAACCACGCTTAATATTCGCAAAAACTTGATCTATCGACATATATAATGAATATGTTCTTTGTTGCATTATTGTATTTACAAAATTCGTAAAGCATGGATGTCAAATATGACACCCTTTAAGCTATTTTGTCATATATGGGAAAACAAATTAAATATACGACTTGAATCAACCAAAGCAACAGTAATGTGATAAAACTATACGAAATGAATTTAAAATCTTAACTTCAAAATGCACTATTATGGTGAAGAAGTAAAAAACTAGAAACAAAGCAAGTTGGCGTATTGTATTTAAATTAGAATGTGAGAAGGTAAGAGCTGGTACATGACACTTATTGAGTTGTGTTCATAAAATCCTCCGGCAACGTTACTTGAGGGGCCATGAAATGTTTGATTACCATGAAGGACGCTACTCAATACTATGTGCCAGGAATTGTGTTCTCTTATATCAGCGATGGGTAAAGATTCCTCATAAAATACGCCACCAGAATGGGCGAACGAACATCTCTAATTAAAAAGATCTATGAGAACGTCCAGCTAAGATATAGTGAGAGAGGAAATAATTCACCATAAAAAAAAGAAGAATCAACTGACCTAAGATATTTCGACCTAACATAGTAGTAGATTCTAGTTTTCATGAGATGCTAGAAAGATAGAGAGAGTCGACTCATTTTCCACAAGGAAATGGAAACCAGTTATGCGTTATCAAAAAAAAGAGTCAAGAGTTCAAAACCTTTTTGCCCCTCCGATGGATAAGGATTGCCAATTGAGCTCACAGTTCAATGCTGCAAGGAATAACACATGGTCGAGCCTGTTGTTGCAAGCTCGGGATGACTGGTGACGCGGCCAGAAGCTGCCGTTGATATCATCAACAACTGGTATAATGCCATCGATTTAGTATTGAAGTTTAGGCGCTCATCATCTGGATCTATCCGCGAAATCTCCTAGAATTGTTTATTCGACCTCGTGGAGGTAATAGAGATTATCTCTGCATGAGAAGAGTAGGATGTCATGCGTTTGGCCCAAACACGAAGAGGTGTTTCTCCCGTTGTTGTAAAAGATCTGAGTGGTGGATTTGCGCTAGGTTACAAAATTGCCCAAACATCGTCTTCCATTGATGCGACTTACACTAGTCATAGCGTTATTGTAGGCGTCAGTTCACTTCCTGATGTTAAATAAGTTTAGATGTCCAGAGTTCAAAGGAATTCTGAAAAGAAAGATGCAAGTTGAAACGTATAAAATCGCCTCTCATTATTGCAAGCCAGCTTGAGTTTAATAAATGATAACCTTCACTTTCCAATAAGTTGATTGCTTTTTCGGGTGCAAGCCATCGTCCTGCTCTACCAATACCAAACGGACGGAGGGGTCTTCCGACCGATCGAGAGTTAACTACATTTTGCAGGTAGGCTTCCGAGTGCCGCTTACAATTTGGCTCTTGAAATTTATGAGCCTCGTCCCTTCATCAGTCGTGTTTTATTTTGGGGGGGTCGAATGATTTCTTACCGTCCTCACGACACGATCCCGACTAACCCAAATACAGGCTAAAAAGGTTGAGGATGGTAAAACAGGATTAAATCACCAGCTACACCCGCACCCTAGATAAGAAGCATATCTTCCTAACCTTAGTGGGTCTCCTGAAATGGAAAGCATGGTGTAGCATGCTGCAGCTGACATCTGTGCGATTGCGTGCTCTTCCAGTCCAACTGCTCACAGAAAATCTGCGGTTATAGGTTGACGCATTTTCACTTCTTCCATCGTCACCTTTTTCTAAAGATGTCGTTTATAGTTTGTGCCTTAAATTAATTAATAAAATCCAACAAATTATATTTTAGACATTTTTTTTTACAAATACTCGTTAAATAATTTTAGAGTAACTGTCTAGTATGATGTGGTAAGTGCAGGTTAAATAACATTGTACATATTTGCAATGAGGTCATCCGGGTCGAGGAAAAGAAGAATTAAATATATTTAACCAAGTTATTTGAAACTAAGGCTAACGTAAACATCTCTCGATCCTCGGAACCACTTGGGTAAAAACAATTCTGTGATGGTTTCAGTGGCGAGTTAGAGTAGGGTCCAAAACATACTATCTACCTTTCGAGGCCTCGGCAGGTGTTGGACAGAGGAATTATTATTAGAATTATCTTTGTCACAGGCGGAAGACGCCGTTTGACCTTGCCAACACATTTATTCAATCTAATAAACCAAAAATTGCAAAGCAGACAAACAAAGTTCTTCGCTTCCTAGAAGTTAATTGCAACCTCCCTCCTCACAGGAGAGCTGGGTGAACCTTAAAATCTGCCTAGGATTAACAGGCGTCTTTGGATACCTGAAACATGGACGCTTCTTAAGGCTCCGAATCACAAAATGAAAGAAATTTCAAACACCCAAATTGGCTGTCGTGAAGCAGAAAAAGAAGGGGATAACTAATTAATAATTGAAAACATGTATTGGTATAAGGCAAGAAATTACATATAACAGAGGTTTATTTCTTTTTGTTTGCCAGAACATAGCATCTTTCAATGGTTATACACAAAGGGGAATATCATTAATATTAATTAAAGTAGAAATTGAAATCTCAGAGAAGTTTCTATATTAATAAGGCAATACGACTTCTGACGAAGTAGACAATTATAGAAAACATTCAAGAATAGCCAGAAAGAAGGAAAGCATTAATTTAAGACCAAATTAAGGAGAATATTTCAAAGCTTGGATTAAAACTCGAGGAAAAGCTCTAGAAAATTCCTAAAGAACTATAGAAACAAGGAGGAGCAAAGACCTTAAGATCCTTTCAAGGCTTATCCGATAAAGGATCTTAAGATTTTTTAATAAATATATGTAAAAAGTAAATTTTAAATATGCAATAAACAATCACTTAAGATTCATATGTTATATTATTTCAGAGTTTAGTAGTAAGTGATATAGAATATTGTTGAAAATTGGAATATGTGTATAGGGATGAGAGGATAGATGTGTAATAGTTTCCAGAAAACTGGATTATCTTTAACCTGATTTAAATTCTTCCCCAAACTCTTTTTCCGTTTACAACTTGAATTCCTTTTCTTTTAGCTTCTCTATAAATACATTATTTTATTTACTCTTTATTCTTTCCTTCCTTCACTCGTCAGCCTTGTATTGTTAATGTTTGATAGCAACCACATTGAAACGAGTTTTTCAAGGGTTAGACAAAATGAATTTAGTAATTGATATTAAAATAAAATCCAAGAAAATGAGTCGCACTAGAATTTGATAAGTTCTTCAAATTGTGTTATCAAGTACAATATCAAATTGAAAAAAAAAACGGTCGAATGCTATGAAAAACTTATGATTCCGTATAAATCTCAATTTTCTAATCAGGAGCCAGAATAGACAGTTTTCAGAAGTAATTGATCAACAAATCCATTATCCCCACCGATACAATAAACTTGAAAGTACCTGAAAGAGCCTACCTAGTCCTTCCAAATACCTGTTTATCCCTAATCATAATATTGATCACTTATTACATTTTAAAACAAGGATTAAAGAGGAAGCCTCCACCACTTTTAATGAAGAGAGTTTCATATAGAAAGTGGTGAAGTTATGGAATATAAATACATATGAATAGAAGGTATTAAGAAAAACAGCAATATACGCAGTGATGGTATGATATCGGTATAGCAATGAGTAGCCACCTTTAGATGCCCTCGAACAGGCCTGTAAATGTTATTCATCCAAGCAAGTTTGTGTGTGTATCCAATATACGAGTCTAACAATACTAAAAATAACTGTATTAATCCTGGGGCTCCAGGAAAAAGTGAACCATAGGGAAAAACCATATATTCTGACTATTTTATTTCTTTTATAAAACCGTCTATAAATTTAAGTTAATGGTTTCATTTTGTTTTATTCCCAAGGACTAGTGTAGAAATTTGAAACTATCTTCTTGTGAATGATGCGCAAGATATAAATATTTATACCTTAAGAGCTATAATCTTTATTAGTGAGATTCACTTTCTCTTCACCATCCTTTATTTTAGTGTTGCTCTTTAAGCACATGAGATTAACGATCGAGAGCAAGGAGAGGATAGTTTTCTTAAGATCTGTAGAATAAAATCAGCATTTAGTTTAATTCAGATAAAATGAGAAAGAAAAAGACTCCCTGCTATCTCTCTAAGAGGAAAGTAGGAATAAAAAGACCCCCTGGCAGCCCCAGTCTGTCCTGATTCTATTTGAAATGATGAAAGAGAATGAAAGGTGAAGGTAATCTCAACGGAGGTTCCTCCATTGTGTAATGAATAATAATTAAGGGTGAATAATGGCGTCGAGTGGACATCTTGCGATTTGGTGAATTAGTTGATTAGAGAAAACAAAAGACATCGCAAAGTGGGAGGGGGTGTAGTAAGGTTCATGACCGCTGCTACAAAGAAAACGTTGAGTAGTGTCCTGCCCTTTCGACACTAGTACCATAAGAGAAAGCAGTAGTCTCTCTAGTTTCATCTTGTGAACCTCGTTTAAATCTCTCGCTATGTTTCTTTACCAAAGAAAAGAGTAACAGAGGGTGTTAGACGTTCTAATAAAAAAAAAAAAAGACAGAATCGTACGTTTGCATAAAAACAAATAAAATTTTGGATTAATTAAATTTCACTAATTTAAATAAATGCAATTTAAGAACAAATAAAACGCACATAAAATTCTCGATACTTGCAACCGTTAGCGAATCTCAAGAAAAAGTACTTAAATTTACAAGACATTCTTTTATATACAATTTGAGATCTATTTACTTATTAAGTAATGATAATTCGAAGATCCAAAATCGGGCATCGAAATAAAGATTCTTTGGAAGTAAGTTCATAGAAAAAATGGCAATTAGGGAAAGTATTAGAGATTTAGAAGGTTGGACAAAATAAAGAAAACACGTGGTAATTTCCCTTGTTTTTGTGAAGGACATAAAACTTTCCATGCCAAATAAAACTATTTGATTATGTTATTGATTATTTTATTTTTTTAATTTAAGTTAACCTCATGATAATATACTAAGGAATACTACAATATTAGCAGGGATGGTATGCGATTAGTGTAGCAAGGAGAAGACAGCTTCACCATGCATCAGCATGCCTGGGGGAGGAACTTCATCCACGCGAAATAATGACTAAAACCAATAAAACATCCCGAAAAAGATCTGCATCAAGTTGTTTCATAATAAAATAAATTTTATATTCGCGAAGGACGATATCAATATAACACTACAAAAATCTTCCAAAAAAATCTAGCCAAACCTATCATATGATGTGCTACAACAGATAAGACTACAAAACAAAGCCCTAACAAAGTTAAGATTCAAACAAGCTTATAAAGGCAGTCTGCTACAGACCCGACAAGAAATGTATCCTATATATAAGTGAAAACAACCGAAGATAAATGAAGCAAACTAAAGCACACCTAAAACAAAGTACATATTAATATAAATCCAAAGTCGAAAATTAATCGATTAATGACAAAAGATCGAAATTCACAACTTTTTTTAGTTAATTAAAAAGATGCGTAGTTTGTAAATCCATTATAAAAATAAATAAAATAGAATTTCCGTTGTAAAAGACAAAACAAATGCAGCTACAAGCTCTTTTACTTCATTTAAGAGTTTTTTGCTAACGAAGATAAAGGATTGAACGCTTACTCATCCATATGAGTTACCAAGAAATAAAATATGTAGAAGCATAAAAAAAGACAAAATGAGTGAAGTTAACAGATGTCCGGGTACACATCTTCTCATACTAAAGGAACACTTTTCTACCTAATTGCTTATTAATCTATCGCCGCACCTTCTTATCTTTAATCATAGTTGATTATTGATCGTTGCGAATATAGCAGCCATATTGTGAGAAATGTCTGGCAATTTGATCTTTTTATAGGAAGTTTCTTAGATCAAGACTACTTATAAGTATTAAAGAAAAGCCGCTCCCAAAAATGGAATAGTCGACGAAATAAATAAATCAGCAATGGCGACCTTGAATTCTAAAACACATCTTATCGAAGAATCATAGGACTAAGCCTTCAATGACGATTAATGAGCTTAATTCACATCCTACAATTCATATTTGCATCAAGATTATTCCTCGAGAGATAAAGAAACCCAAGTGATATGGAAGGGTTGCAATTGGCCAACTGCAACTCTTTTGCGGGCCTTACGCAAATCAAAATTGAGGGTTGTAAAAAGGTGTAGAGACCTTAATAAATGGACAATGGAACAATTTGTATAACTAATTATTCTAAAACAAATCTATCTTAATGCATTTTTTATTTTCGAAGAGAATTAAGGTCTCGACAACGCCGTAAAAAGTTTAAAATCCTACAATTTTCCCATGCCATCCCTTGATACTGGAGGTGGATCTTTAAATAATTTACTTAAGTAGTAGTAATTTATCTTCCGATGAAATCCCAAGAATATCAATTTGGGATAAAAACTTGCAACAAAAGGACTGTTTCTCACTGACGGTGCCATATTTCAGGAAGCTAATGAGCCTATTAACACTGACAAATTTGTTAAAAACTGGTTTGTAATGCATGAAAATCACAGCGACGAATTTAATCATTCCCCCAATGAAAATATCTAAATCGAATCGAGCATTTGTGGTCATTTGTCACACCCTATAAGAAAGATATTTCCTTCACCACCATCTTTGATGGAGCTGGAGCAATTTTATTTGAGAAATAGGTCAACATTCCTCTGTAAATCGTCCAAAAGTTGAATGAATTAATTCTTTCCTGTATTGAAGCTATTATTAATAGTAAATTGGAGCAACTGATACTAAAAAAAAATAATTAGTAATAAAAATAGTGTTTCCATTGATTTGCACATCCCCTAAAGATAGCTCGAATAGTTTGAATAGGAGGTTGACTTTAGGTGTGCTGGGTAAGTTTTCGCGCAAATTTAGCACTATGGAGCTAGAAAGCAAGAATTTTTTCTGAACGCAAAGATAGCTTGTTCCTAACATTTGGTAAATTTCAAGATATTGACACGGAAATTCCACATTTTTCTTCTTCAACTGACGAATTAATGCATACAAAAGTATAAAAAGCAAGAAAGGCTTCCAGGTTAAATTGAACTCACTTATAAAACAATGGCGAAAACATTGTGCCTCACTTTGATAATTATGAAGATTCGTATAATCTTAACATGGTCTCTATCTCCAAAATTGTATGGAATTTTTTTTTTTTTTATAAAGTTTGGTTTTGAATCAATTTAGTAGAATATTTCTCTTAAACCTTCAAAGATTCGTGCCCCCATAATCATACAGAGAAATTTCAGAATGAATATTTAGAGCCCTTATTTTTATCTTTAACCAATTTTCTTTAAAATTTCCTGATTTTTTATATAGCTATCTTAGTTCCGGGTTCATTTCTTATGCAATACATTCTCATGCCGGGAATGCTGGTTTCCGTCCTTTCCTGTGGAATAGCATCCTTTAAGTAACTTAACTCTTCAAAAGGATTTTCGGTCCTCAAAATAGGCACATCGTCTAAACTGAGCCTAGATAGTGTGGGATCAACTGGGCCAAATTATATATTAATCTTTTGTTGTTAGATGGATGCATATGATAGCAGCGTTATTCATATGACTATAGCCCGTATGCATATGAAACATAATAGCTATAAGTATGCGCATCAGTGTTTAGGCCTAAAAGGATTTAGCTGTAATTTAGTCGAGGGATCTTAAATTGAGAGGTAATTTCTCCTCATTATGCCTTCTCCCTTGTCTGGGTTTATTAATGAATGTAAATTAATGGGGTTTATATTTGAATCTCTGCTCATTTTTCGAGCACATTTACTCTTTTCAAAAGAAGAGGAGCAAAGCGATGATTATCGGTGTAAGAATCTTTACTGAAGGAAAAATATATATATTATTAAAATTTGCATTGAGGAAAGGTTTAAATTTAGGAACTAAAGTAAGTGTATAGTGGTATTTCTTGAATATGTATTTACATTTGATATTGTGGATCTTTTGTGGAAATTCCGCCACTAATGCATTTTCTCACGTTGATTTCAAATATGCATTGATATTTTTTGACATATTACTATTTTTATAGGTAGGTAAAGGGAGCGTTAATGCGCATGTTTGACCCAAGCAAAAATGACGGGTAAGAGAAAAGTTGCAAGCAGAGGAGAAGCAGAGTATCTACGGCTCCAAAAATAAATCTTTCCTCGTCGCAATATTTTACTTTTTCTCTGCTTGGATTGTGGACGAATCTCAATCACTAACAGTGCAACAGGATCAGCATGTGTAATGTTAATTGATGACCTGATACTATCACTAATAATAAATAATAAATTTATCATCTATTTTAAAATAGCTCTTTCAATTTCAAGTTAAAGTATTAATTAAGACCACTGATCTGGATATATTCGACTGTAAGATGACCCTCATAAAGAAGTGGTATGCCTATGAGAGATATAAGAGCCCTCAGTCGGATTTTAACTTGATGAATTACGGCGGTTGTTGCCAAAATCAGTTTACTTTCTAAGTGCGCTCATTATTATTCATGGTGGACAGAGATGTCTTCACTCAAGGGGAGAACTAAAATTTAAAGAGATATATAAGTATGGCCAAAAAGAGAGGTTAACTAAGGACAACCCGCTGTTCCAGGAAGAGGAAATCACTTTCTAATTCTGTTTCCTTCGCAAATTTCTCTTAAATTTCTATACGGCATACTTGACCACAAGTATTACAAGCACGTCACACATTCACAGAAATATGTGCATGGATGTCTATCTCAGAGATAGGAAATATTTCAGTGAGTGTATAATATCCGACATGTCATGCATAGGTATCTAATTAAGCGAGGCTTGTCCTTTCTGTTTGCTTTCAAAATATGGGGTTATATCACTCCCTATTGAGTCTTATCAGAAAAATTTATCTAACATATTACGTGTAAAGTTGATCAAGAAATTGTTAAATGTTAGCTTAACCTATATTCTGTCATCAGATATCACCTTTGTCTGTGCACAGCATGGCTTCCGTAATGTTCACCCTCACGCCATATGCACTGTTTCAAGTGTAGAGATGTGTATGGGTTTTGTTTTTTTATCAAGTAGCATTTCACCAAAGTATGTTTTTTTAAAAGGCGTATAATTTCACAGACCAATACGGTGACTTTAACTCGCTCCAAGGATCTCTCGCTTGGAAAGGTTATTAGGTTAATACTTTGTATTTAGCTGAAAAGTATTAACTTCCTCGTAACTGCCTGATGTTTACGCCCCAATCATCGGATAAGACAATTCGCTCTTTTAAAGCGATTCTAATTATTAACTTGAAGCATCAACCTTACCGTCTATGGATTGCCTCACTCGTTATGACAAAATGCAGGCGTTTTAGGTTACTTAGGTCAAGAACAAAGTTATTAACTTCTGCTGCCGTTGCGGGAATCGGTCTGGTCCTGACCTGTTATTAAAGGGGACTCGCCTAGACCTGGTGGACTTCCAACGATTAATGGGTTTTGTATTCGATTGACATCTCACCAGGAAGCCGCACATTTACATCATTATGTTCACCCTTAGCAAAGGTAGAGAAATTATTTGTCCTTGGCGTAAATTCTATTGTGAGATAATAAGGCTATCTTATTTACTTTTTACCACTTATTTTTTCGGCCAAAAATGTAAATATAGGTGCAAGATTTTTACCTCTGCACCATGACACCTCTTTCTTATCGTAAATTTGAATCAAAATAATTGTCATGGCAGAAGAGATGGCCTGGCTTTATTTCATCAAAGGGAATAGTACGTTTGCCTACACTAATTCAATTTTTTCGGTTGCCAGCAGATCTCATTTTCTCCGCTACAAACCTCTATGGTGTCTATACAGTCAAGAAACGACGACTCTCTTCCCTGACTGTATAGCTCAAGGTAAGGTAACTACTTCGAGATCTCGGTAAAACTCTCAGCCCGATAGCTTCGTTCCTTAGAGAGCATGCCTCTGCTCCCTAAGCTTCCACAAATCCTGCGGATTGCGTTAGTATTTCTTGGAAAAGAAACATATGTGGTCGCATTAAAGCCGTACTGGTGTACATAGATGAATTAATTCCGAAGAAGTAATTGGATTTCACGCTGCCTCCGCATGGGCTTAAGCCGACGATGCTCCTATCTGCACATCGCACGTCTCAAAAGCTAACTAGTCTCATATTTTTCGCACAATAGCAATTTATTGCGCTCTAAGTACCATTAAAGCATTGAAAGCCTCTCATCCTCTTGCTAAGACAAACTACGGTTAATGCGGATCAGGGGAATGGAAGACGATATTATCTTGAAGTGGATTCGTTAAAATTAAGTAGTTGCTGCGAATAAGCACGCTGCTGAGGGAGAAAACTCATCGGCGCAGACTGAACAAATGGAGCAGAGGTTGGCTTTCTCTTTGATAAATACATGCTAGGAGTCAAGAGACCCAACTAGCTGTATGATAAAAAGATACAAGGGTGCCCAAGACTTATTAGTTTTGTGCTATTGCTTACCAACTCTTCCGGTAGACCTACATATCTCTCTATCCCTCGAAATTATCAACAAATTTTCTGTTCCCTCTGAATCGGCCACATACACGGAACGCAGCGTCATTGGCCATTGAATGGAGCCCTCGCTTAAACCATTCTGCGAAGACTCTTGTTACTCTTAAATGTGCATTACATTTTAGTTTAAGGAAATAGTAAGGTGAATCTTCGTCCACAGTAATTATTGCGTGATTATTCCCTTTTTTAAGTGCTTCGGCCGAATTCTGGTGCGCCAGGTTTAGGAGTAGTTCTCTATACTATTTAATTATTTAAATTATTGATAACATCCATGGGACCCTGAAAGAAGTGATCTTCATCTGATTTCATAGAGAAAATTCATGATCGAGCACATTTACATAAATGCTATCCATAGACAAATCCCTCATTTTATCTCATTTATTGGCTAATTTCTGTCTATCAGTTCAGGTATCTTTAAAGTTCCATTTACATATAAAATTTATATTGAAAGTAGATCTACTTAACGTAAACATTTATTCTCCATACTGTGAAAATTGTATTTTTTTATCACGAAATCTAGAGATATTTAGAGAACTTTTTGAAAAAAAGGTAGCCCCTAGAATTTTTTAAAACTTGGAGAAGTTTACATATGTAAAAAATAGTTCGAGTAACCAAAGTTGATTGACATTTGGGTCCGAAACCAACTCTGAAGAACCTTCCCTGGTTTTCCAATGAAGGCAGGCCTCAGTGTAGGATGCTAATTTGTAATGGGTTTAGAAAGAAGTTCTTGCGGTTTTATCAAATTTATTCATTACTTTTAACAATTTTAGAAAAACTTATTTTTAATTGTTAACAATATCCATTTTATTCAATAATGTATTCTCGGTTGTTATTCACGACTTCTTCCCAACGTTCAACTAGTTTTTCGATGCCACTGCAATTAAAATCTCTGGATTTTGACTCGAAGAATTCGTCTAACCAGGTTCTTAATTCCAGATCAGTATTCAACGAAATGCCGCGCAAATTGTTGAAGAGCGATCGAAACAGTTGGAAATATGATGGAGCCAAGTCTGGCGAATATGGAGGATGCGGAAGGATTTCCCAATTAAGCGTTTGAATGGCGTCTTTCGTCCTATTGGCCATGTGAGGACGAGCATTGTCGTGTTGCACAAGGACTCCATTTCGTCGATGAGGTCGCTTTTCACGAATAGCTTCGGCGAGTCGATACATTTGTTGAACGTAGAGTTCTGCATTGACAATCTCGTTATACGCAAGGAGCCCATAAAGAATAATGCCTTCACAAACCCACCACACACAGCATCGTTTTTCGTGGATGAAGTCCTTGCTTTAATCCGGAAATGTTTTTTTTATTAGGGATAAGACATTGTTTTCGATGGTTAACGTTGACCTAAACACACCACTTTTCGTCGCCAGTGGTGATGCGGTGAAGAAATTTGTCTTTATATCCACGAGTAGCCTTGTGACGAGCAAGCAAACTTGCGAAAATAGTGGAGCGTTGAAGTTGGTTGCTTTCACTCAAATCGTGCGGAACCCATGCACCAAGTTTTTGAACTTTCCCCATCGAATGAAGGTGATTCACTACATTTTTCTAATCATACGCAAATTGTGCAGCTAATTCTCTAGTCGAGTGACGAGGATTTTCATTAACAAGGTCATTCAATCGATCTTCATCCAACTTAATGGGGTGCCTAGAACATTGATCGTCAGTAAGATTGAAATGAACGTTTTGGAAAATTAAAAACCAACATTGAGCTGTCCTTTCTGATTAAGAGTTTTCTCCGTACACAGCACAAATATCGCGACGAGCTTTGGCTGCGTTTGCATTGTTCCCTTCTCGATTAAAAATGAATAACAACAAGTGTCGAAAATGCGCCTTTCTTTCAACTTGACATTCCATTTTGAGGTTACAGAACAAAAAATAAATTAACACAACTTTTAAATAAACCGCAATGACTTATTACTCAACTTCAAGACGTAGCCTAAGCAAAAGCCTAATAGTCTACGCTGTTAAGAGACGTAGCCTAACCTTTGAAAATGTTGCTCTCATTATTTATTATTGTTACTTAATATGTGCACAAATCACGTCAACAAAACGTAAATCAACACAACATTAATAAAAACGCAAGAACTTATTCCTCAACCTAATAGTAGAACTTCGTCATGAAAGAGGACAATCATTGCGGTTAACCATTGAATGGCGTTTGTGTTCAAACCTTTAATTAAACGTTGTAGTTTTTGATCGTCTGTGTATGCAGTAACTGTGTGCTCATTATTTAAACCCTTATAATGAATAACCGTTTTCATATTCCACCGAATCCGAATAGCCTTTTACTTTTGTATAGAATGGGACTTTGTTTGCAATCGTGTCATTGTATTTTGCGATTAAGATACCAGCTAAAATGCAACTCTTAATCTATTATAACAATTTTGACCAGAAATGACTCACGCACTGTTTTATCTAGTGGTGTTAAGGCAAACTACACCCGATGCAAACTTTGTCTTTCAGACCGTTTTTTAGCAACCAAACGCCAGTTTTACGTCCTTTTCCTAGGCTAAAAAAGGCCTAATCAGTGTTAGCGTTAAAAAGGTCCTAAACAGTACTACAGTTATCTTTAAACAACTTCTATCAAATTTGGAACAAATTCAATACTTTTATGAATCATATTTCTGTCGATATACACTATATCACTATTTTTCTAATTAATGCAGGCACATTTCTAATTATGATGTTATGACCGAAAATAGATTGGCCGCCATCTTCGAAGCATCATTGGTAATTGGAATATAGATATATTGTATAATATATCATTTTGAAGGAAATTTTTTAAAGTTAAATAAGATATTGACATTTCATATTAATCAATTTTAAGAAAATATTATTGATTTTAATAGCATTTGAGGGTGAGTCTTATATGTCTCAGTACGTAATGACCGTGAAACTGTGTTTTCATTTGTTATTCGTGTTAATATTTATTGGTAGGATTTAAGTTCTCAAAAACTTAGAAATGTAAGGAAGTAGCTTGTTTTGTTGGTTTTTTCTTGTGGATAATCGATGAATTAAGGTTTTGTTATTTTCATGTAAAATTGTAAATCGAGTATGTCTAGTTCGACACATTGCCCGTGTAAACGCGCGCGAGGGCGTACATGTGTAAGGAAACTTAATGTATGAGAGGGCTCAAGAAATACAACTTTGCTAATCTCGACTAGGTTGAGTAAGTTGTTTTGAGTTCCCGGGAGCATCCCCCCTCCCCATTAAGTTCTTCGATGGAAGGTGTAGGGGAATGGTCACTTCCCCCCCCCCCCCCCCCGTTTACTCTTAGGGAAGTCACAAGGCGGTTACCGCAAAGACATCCGTCGAAGGCATCGGCGGGTTCAGTGCTTAACCGCAGTGTGGCACAACTCGGTGCCATGAAAGACCCTAAAGGTCAAAATGTAAGATCTCCCCGAGGAGAGTGAGATCCAGGTTCACGTCAAATAAGAAATTAGAGACGTGTTTCTCTCAATCTTGAAGGCTAACGACGAACCAATGTTCGACTTCGTGTGAAAAACAGTTTAGGAAAAAAAACTCTCCTGGAGCCGTCTTCAAGCCCCTCCCTCCCTTACCACTCCTCCAGTGGGGTGACGAGTTATAAATGAGAAACTCTAAAGAAAATCGGGGTAGTATACGTCAGTCTCTAGGTGACGAAGTCTTCGGATCAAACCGAACTACCGAGACTGGAGAGGTAGAGTACTTGGCTCGCCATACCAAGAAGTACCCTGCAAGTACCATAGAATGATGGAATGTATTGCAACTTTAATATCCAGCGAGGATCGGTTATTAAATGACCGTTACCATGCATACCAGTCAATAAATGATAATGTCACGTTTAGCAGGCGTTCATTGGATTTTTCTCAACGTGTACAGGAACTCAAATCGATTGGACAGATATGATGTGCTTTTCGACAAGCCGACTTTTTTCTTTCTCGAAGTGGGGTAATCCTGCATGTTTCCTATTGGGAAAAGAATATATTTACATGGTAATTTTCTACCGACGGAAAGAATATTGAAATATGAATTCACTTATCACAGGAACAACGGAAAAGTTTCGCGTATTTTTTTCACTCTCTCATTATATATATATATATATATATATATATATATATTAAAAGAAACTCACAACTTGAACGTGGGTCAAAATAACACCCACAAGGAAAATGGAAAAACGATTCTGTGCGCTTTCGTCTTTATTATAAAAGACCTCTTCATGGAATGAAGATTCCATGAAGAGTTCTTTACGAATAAAGACGAAAGCGCTCGGAATCGTTTTTCGCTTTTTCTTTTGGGTGTTATCTATTATATATATATATATATATTAGGGTGGGTAAAATAATTATAACTTTGAAATCTCTTACGCACCCATGAATTTTGGTGAGGAATAACAAGGAAAAAAAGCCCCAAATTTTCATGTAAATCTTTTAAGATTTAGTGGTTGCACAGGGTAATTGATTTTTCGAGACCATACAAGTGTTCATTTCTCAAGCTTATCTATTCACATCAACTATAAATGCCACAGAGACGAAACTATTTGCCCCGAAGTGAGGTAAATAACTATTCTAGGAACATTTCACGATACAGCAGTGTATATGGGAAGAATATTACTCTGATACTATACAAGGAACACTTAGGAAAAGTGATAAGAATGGCACATTTTCTGGACTTTCTTTTAAATAGAAATGAAAATGGCTGGAATATAGACTGAAACGATTTGTATATTCTTCTGTAAGATCAGTTAGGGTTCAGGTTCTGCCGTCGGTGGCGCTCGACAGCTTGCAGGAGAGCTTGTCGATTAGGCGCGTCTTTGGTGAGGAACTGGGAATAATGAGTGATCAGTTTGATCGCCCATTCCGCTACATCATTGGTCAGTGACAGATAGTCGACGGTCTCCTTTCCCTGGTGGTATGCCTTGAATCCTTCCAACTGAGCACAGGAGATTGGAGAAACAAGGCATCCAATTTTAGTGCCGTGAAGGAGAAAAGTGACTGCTTGGTGACAAGGTGACTCTATGTCACCAAAGAAGGATCTTGGGGCACTGTCGTGCATTGCTTTGCTTCTTCTCAAGGTCCTTGTTAATGGCCAACTTATCCACTAACTTTGTCTTCTCATCGATCACGACTTTGTCGCTGAACAAGGCAAAGCTGACGAGGTCAGTCCTCAAGTAACTAAAGTGCCGCTTGAAGGTCTTCACCATGGATTCCAAGATCTTTGAGTTAAAGTCTCTTTAGTTATGAAGATCCTGGAAGAGAGCAAGATCGTTAAAAGGAGCGTATGCGGCCAAGGTAGCCTCGAACTAGTCACGGGCTTTGTTTAGGATGATGAACACACTCATCTCTTAGAGGCTACGTAGTTCCATCGGCGTAAGTTCAAACTCATCCTTGAACATCGTGATCTTGAGCGGGTAGATCGCCTTCGCCATCCATCTCGCGTTTTGGTGAGCTCCTGATTTGTTGAAGGTCGTGAGAACCTCCTCCTTGATGGCCTTTGTCGTTAGTTTCTCGAACTCTTCATAATCGTATCTTGTTGTTTCGGCCACCTTGGCAGGAGCTTCAAGGGTCGTCCTCTTTCAATCGTCATGGACAGCAAACCAAGGGTATTTTATGATTGTAGCATTGCCATATACAAGAGGGGGCCACTTCTTTGGGAACCTTTTAAATAGTTGAATGTCTGAGCCAGACGTAGCGTCACCGAAGGAAGCCTAGAAGGCTTAGGCCCAAATGAGCTTCATAACGTGGTGGTGGCATATCAATTTCAACAACGGATGACCCAACTTCTGTTTGGGTAGTGTGCGATAGCCCTGATGTTTTCGAAGCAGAGAGTCGACTGTTTATCCTAACGTCCAGTGTCTAATGGTCTCCTCAACTTTGTTGACCATTGCTTCTCCGCTACTGGATGGCAAGGTAGGGATAGACAGAAGCTTGTCTCCTTTGAGGGACGGACTGGTAACAACGATGGCCAAGCGATCGACATGACCTTAACTTTCTGATCCGGGCAAGAGTTTCCCGTCTCAATGAAGGATGAGACCAGCGTCGTGCTCATGTACTTGATTTTGATAATCATTGACGGCTGCTCTTGCTGTTTCCTTCCTCAACATTTTCCGGTGTTGCCGAATGGACGAGGTAGAAGACGTGGTGGGCTCCACGAGGGGTCAAGTTGATCCTGTTTGCCGCTGCTGCAAGCTCCTTCGTGATCTTGAGCCTTTTCGGAGGAGAAGCAGAAGCACCGGCGCTTCCCTGAGAAGGAGAGTTGGTGGCGGTTGAAGAAGTTGATGAAAAAGCGTTGGTGGAACTCCCTCTCACCAACTCAACCGTCGATTCCCTCTTCGAAGTCTCCAACAACTCCTTCTCCTTCCTCCTTCTCTCAGCACCCAACCTCTCATTTTCCCTAGAATCTTTTGCCACGCTCTTCTTGTCAAAAGTACTCATGACTATTTTTATTTGACCCCTTTGGTCGTCGAGGAATTTCTTGTCTTCCTGGTTCAAGCGGATCATGGAGGAAGAAGTGGCAGGGGCTGCGAGGTCAAACAGTGACCACAAGTTTCCCTGGAGGAGGACGTTGGAGACCTTGTCCCCTTCGGATTGAAATTTTTCGCCTTTTACAGAATTCGTACGCCCCGAACGAGGGTTTCCAGTTTTCTCACGATTGATCGCAGTGGGACAACAGGAATTTAGGCACGTTCACAAAATTTGATGACTTCGTTGATGACATCTTTTCTATTTTCCTTGCTTTTCGATCTATGACAGAAGAGTCGCCGCCGAACATGATCCTCTGTTGAAAGGACAATCAGGCTGAGGGCTTCAAGGGGCTGTCCTTAAAAAAACAGCTCAGTCTGTTCTCGAGTTGAACTCGCCATTTAGACCTGAGAAGAAAACGAGGATGCTTTTAGCTTAGTTCTGGCACTGGCATATAAAGACAGAGCTATATAACAGCGAAAACGGCGTCGCGGTATACAAAAAAAGAGTTGACATCACAGTGTATAGTAGGTACGCTATGCTAAGGGAAAACAAAGCAAACTTTCGATCACTCGGTGCGACCCCTCAAAATGCTTTAAATTGGACGAAACACCGGATTTGAGAATTTCTCATGAAGCCTCACAATAATTCATGAGTGCAGAAACAAAAATTCCACTTGGGGAATTTTTACTATATATCTGTGACCCACACTAATATATATATATATATATATATATATATATATATATATATATATATATATATATATATATATTAGTGTGGGTCACAGATATATAGTAAAAATTCCAAGTGAAATTTTTGTTTCTGCACTCAGGAATTATTGTGAGGCTTCATGAGAAACTCTCAAATCCGGTGTTTCATCCAAATCAAAGCATGTTGAGGGGTCACACCCGAGTGATCAATGAATCTAGGCCTTATATTTTGCTTGGTCAAAATGGAATGCCCGTGTATGTGGGTCCGGATAAACACAAACTAGTTTCCCACACACTTACCTTTTTCAGTTTCACTCACCTTATTGTTGGGTTAATACTATACAAACATGCACCTTCTTGCACTTGAAAATCTCATCTTTTTCTCCTTAATTTTTCTAGCTTATACATTCATATCCAAATCGTGGATCATGACACTCCTCAATCAAAAGCACTGGCATACCTAATGGCATTAATTTCACTTAATCTCCTCTGTATTAAATATTACACTAACATTCAAGAATGGCAGCTCTTTCATGCATTGAAGCTAATTAACCGCCATGGCTAAACAAAATATTGCGACAGTCCATCCCTTATCGTAATTCATTATCGCGCTCTCACTAAGCCAAATTGCCGGCTGAGCGACTTTCCAGGCTAGCAGGTTCATCCTCGTTTAGTGCATTTTCAGACCATGCCCTGTCCCACATACAGGCTAATGACGTGCATTCTGTAGATGATGAGGCACTGCGAAAAGAACACGAAAGAGAACTATTTCGACTATCTCTAAACCTCCTTATTGCAGGTAGGTTCAATAAGGAGATACGAGGACATACGAGTACCTAATTAAAATTTTTTTTTTCATTTCAAATGGCAAGAAGAGCTCGTTTCATATGTATAAAAAACGAATCAAATGCCCCTTGTTCGTCCTGAGCTACATTAATATATTTGATCAAATGGAAATTCAGTTTATAATAGGTTTTTTGTTTCCTAAGAAAATGACTTTGTAGCCATATTGAGAAGCCATATTTTTTGACTCCATTTTTTTGCTCGCCAATCTTTGTTTAACTTCTTAAATATCAATCAGTTATTACACCTTCCATACCGTATATTGAAATTAAACTTATATTGAAGGTTATTAATGGCCCATTATCTCTACCTGTTTCGCAATATTCGTCGCCACACTTTCACTTTATTCAATACTAAAACATATGGTACGTGAATTCATAATAACTAAATCAAATGACTGCCTGACATTTCTTAATAAATCGATTTTAGATTCAATGGCAGTTTTTTTCGAGGCATCGAACACAGTTTATTACATGAGCTTTATAATACCGAAGACTTTGGGAATGTATTTTGTTTTCGATAATTCAGACTAAGTTTTTAAACTACCTTAGGCTAAAATAATGTAAAATTCATAAAGCCTTTGAGTACAGAGCTTTAGTTCATGAATCCTCTGAAACGTGGATGTGAGTATGCAGTAGAGGGGATGTATACGAAAACAAGGACTAGCCTTAGCGTACAGAAACTGAAAACTTTTTTAATTAAAATGCCAAGATTTTATTTAAAAGATAAAAAAGAAAGAAACATGTGAAAAATACTTAATAAAGTATTCAAATCAGTGAAGCTTATTTTATCCAAATTCACTTTTAAATACTTTTCCAAAATCCATTCTAAAGAAATGGCTTCAAAACTTTTTGCGTGTCCGCGAAAGTTGCAAAGCGGGCTATAAATACTACTCGGAGAACACCACAAAAGTTTCCTATTTATATACATAGCTACCTTCAGCATATTTTATCCGAAAGCAAATTTAGCCTCTTCTCGGGGTTCGCAAAGATGAAGAAGATATTTCGATGCCATTATAAAAGTTAGAATTAAACTACTGTATGATAAGAAAATGCACCGGCATATTTCACTAGACCTTTCCTTCTTCATTAAATCTTCGATTTGTGGTAGGTAAATCCTCATTGGCCAGGGAAATTCACGGTTTAAGATGCCTTTATTACCGCCAAACCACGGAGATTACAGAAGTCAATTTCCGAGAAAATGGCAAAAATATATTTCAAATAAAGACATTTTTATGAGAATCTCTCCTAAATTAAATAATTTATCTGATTATTTAATAACTATTTTTTATCGGTATAATGATTGTATCCAACTCTATATACATATTGAAAAAAACCCATATCTATACTTATACTTTTAAAAACCCTACCCTTTAGCTTATATTAATAAAGAAATGCGACTTTACATAAAGTGCAGTTGCACATTTTCTTTATAAGCAGGTGTTTATATGCCACATCATAATTAATTCTACTATCAGTTTAACTTTCTTTTTATAAGTTCTTATTCACTTGTAACAATAGAATTGAAAATAGAGTTTCAATGAGGATCTATGTAACCATTTCAGGCACCATATTTTTGGTGATATTTTGTTGTTTTCTTTCGCAAACATTGCGAAGTTGCTTGTACCTTCCCTAACTGCTATTTTGCCCATTTTCGTAGATAAGGCAGAAATCGTGATTCAATTATTGATTTTTAATGATCGGTCTACATTAAGCTTGCAACCATATACAGCTACTCAGTGCTATAAACAGACATGACACTCACTCGCTGTTATTTTGGTACAATTATTGATTAAAGAAATTTTTGTAAGAATTATTTCATCATCTTCGAAAAATAAAGGGAGATGATAGCTAGTACTCCAAAGGCTCGTTTGATTAATAAAGATGACCTAATACAAATAAATTAATCCTGAAAAATTAATTTTCACAAGGCACATCTCATATTTTTTAGTTATTAGTTTTTCAGTAGTGAGATATAGATATCGTATTTATCCTCTTATTTATTCAGTTTTAGTTCCCTTGCAATTGCCAGTGTTAATATTTTACTTTTCCGCAAGTGACGGGCTGCCATTCCTTCTCAAACTTATAACGTCAGACGGTTCGGGCACTAACCTTAATAAATCCGCTTTGTTACGTTCCCTTTTGTAAAGATTTGCTACTCACTCTCCTATATTTTACGGTTTCCTTAATAAAATAAAACCATTATTTCTTTCAATTTCAACTCGCTTCCTTCCACAACTATTCTTATGTTTATAGTCATCTGTTGTCTGCTCAACAATTTCTGCCTTATTCCTGCTCACATCGACTCACTCACTTTAACATTTTTACCAATTTAAGATTTTTAACGCCTTGTTTGATCTCATTTTAAGTTATAGATTAGATTTACTCATTTTTAACAGTAAAATACGAAGCATCCCCTTAATGTGGTCTGTGAGACGATGAGTTTCTTTACAGTTTATATAAATCATTAGGTCTTTCCTTCTCAAAAGATTTGTCAGAGAAAGACTATAAACTAAGACTCACCAGTTGTTCCCTTTTCCTAAAGGATTAAAAAAGAAATGTAATGAATTGCCGAAATGTCTGGCAACTACTTTCTACCAAGGTAATAGTTGAAGTAAATATGGTCACTGTCTATATTGTATTAAAAAATATACATTTTTATGAAAGATTCGACCCTTTTATTTTTTGTCTGTATTAGACAAGCAATTTGCGAATGAATGTACTTCAAATTGTTAAGAAATATTTTTTATTTCACAGTGTCTGTGTGCAAACTAAGAAAATTGAATTTCAAACAGATATGAATGTTCTAAATCTTATCTTTCCACTCTCTCATTTACACTTCTCTATCGAAGTGCTGGTGCATGGCGTTATTTCGTGTGAGGAAAATTCGCAACATTTACTTGTATAGAAGCAGGAAATGAGTTAAAAATATTCGGTCGTAAACCTCCACTAAAAATACAACGGAGAAAACGTATACAGAAAAAGACTGAAGCCTTTGATCTCCAGTTGAGGAAAAGGGTAAAGGGATGGGTCCGGCTGAGTTTCTAGGAAATGAACGAATCAGGCTATTCAAAGGGGGAAAACACAGGTTATCAAAGGTGGTGTTATATAGTTTTGGGTTTAATAATGGAGATGGTATAGAAGGGCCTAATTTAGAATATTGCCTCAAAGAGCAAATTTTCTTTCAAGAATTTAGAAAGTTTCTTCCTAACTGGGTGCTTCTTGGTTCCATTATTTTTCGGTTGACGTGATTTTTTAATGTTTTTATTTTAGCCATTGTCCTCATTAGACAAATTCAGTCCTTGTGTTGTTTCTGTTAATTCAACTTTAGCAATTTTTGTCTTCTTTTTTTCTATATTGCCAAAAACTATTTTCTTTTTGACGAGATTGGGCTTTTCGAAATCGTAACTCTTAAGAAAACTATAGACGAATTCTTGTTTACGTTGCAAACATTGATGTCTCCGAAATAAACCTATCCATAAATTATATCTGCAAGTTTAAAATTTATAAAAGTATCAAGACGAGATGGAATGTGATAAAGAAGAAATAGAAAATGGATCTATTATGAGCAGAACTGTAATTCGAAAGAAAATATTGGGTACAGCTTTAGTCTGCCCTTTACAACCACATTACTCTTTTGTGTATGTCTTTAGGGTTAGGTTAGGTTTTAGTGTACCCCGTAGACAATAGTGTGAATATATAAATCGCACACTAAGGAAGCACACACTGTTTTACTGCCTTTATTCATTGGTCCATACTTCATTATGACACTAAAACTAATGCCTTAAATTATCAGAGGAGTGCAGTAAATGTGAGGCAATTTTTATGGATTAGATTCTACTTTATTTCGCTAAATCATACCAAGACGATGCAGAGAAAGGGAGCTTTAACTATCACACCCCCATGCAGGTTGAGATCTGGGAAGAGCATTAAAAGCTAAGAAATACAAATGCTACAAGTCTTATCCGACTTATCTACACTGTTTCAGAGGACGATTTAGAGAATTCTGGAAGCCACTTATATAGGGAGCAAACACGCCAAAATATACGCAGTTTAACCATAGACTTTGATCAAAGCTTATTATTCCGTTCTAAGAAAGTTTGCCCTCAATACCTCCGATATAATCAGACCCAAAATCTTTCTTCAGAATTCAATTTCTCTGAAATCCATAATATGGGCATAAGAGACGCAATTTCCTCTTTAAAGTGCTTTATTATTGAGAGAGAAGAGCTTTAATCTCTTAAAAGCTCGTATATAATGGTTAGACAATAATATCAAGAAAAAAAACCTAACTCCTAAATGACCTAAACTCGCTCGAAAAGCCTCATGATAATGCTCTCAAAAATAGGACATGTTCCTTCAAACAAGTATTAACAAGGATTCTAAAAAGACACAGCTGCATATCTGAAAGAAATTTCGCTCCATTAACACATCCCTTCTATATAATCGTATTTATCGATTGACAGAAAAAAGACTATTGTTACAGTGGGATATTATCCCTGTAGCCCTTTTTCTTATTATTATTTTATCATTCTTTTATATATTTTCACTCTTTCGTTTGGTTGGGAAGAATTCTTCTCAAATCAAATTGGGCCTTTCATTTAAGTATTATTTTCTCTTTCTTAATAGTCCTTCAAAATATGTTATTTTATTTTTTATCTAAAAAATCCAAGTATGTAAAACAGTATTCCTATTTCCTTGTCTTTTTATTCAAGACTAATTATGGAAGCACGATATTCCCGAAACTAGTCCTGAACGACTATTCGGATTTGGTCCTGATGAACCATGAGACACATTTGTATTTCTCCTTCAGGCGCCATTTTTAGCTATTCAAATGAATAAGACCTTAGTAGCATTTATTCGCTAATTGTAAAATTATGAGACGTATTTAGAGTTATTGTAAAAATAAAGCAAATAATTTTTACTATCACTTCATGTATTCAAATATATACGAGTATTGAAATTATTTTTGCTTTTAAAAGAAATATATAAAAAATAATTCGGCTTAAAATTTATTTTAAAACTATATCAAAATTATTTTTTCTCTCCAAACTATAACAATTGAAGAATGTCGCATTTAATTGTACCAAACTTAGAGAATACGCTCATTTGTGAGCATTGAGGTGCAAATTCCTAAGTTATTTATAATTTATTAGGTTGTACATAAAATAAATCGACCTTTTTTTCTTTCTAGGCGAAATGAGAGAGAAATGGAGAAAAATAAATTAAAGCAAAAGTTGATTCTCAAAACATGATCAAGTCAATTTGCTTGGGCCAGCTGTGATCTCATAATCTCCTCTCTGAAGAAACGGCTTTGTACCCCACATTAAGATTACCATAGGGAGGCAAACACCATTTGTTTAAAGCTCCTATGTAAAAAGATATAAATAAAACTTCAATAATTTAATACTTAATTTAAAATATAAAAAAATAAAGCTCTACTTAAAACTTTGTTATTTACCTTTGAGTTGTACCCAATAAATTTTGGAAAAAATGACTTGTAAAAAGAACGTTCATCATTCTAAATTAAAAAAAAAATTACCCTCCTAATTTAATAAATCTTTCATCTTCACTTAGAAAGTAAGTTTTTTTCCCCAAAAATAATAGACAGAAGGGTTATTTTCACCTGATTTCCTCAGTAAGCGTCAAAGCTAAGCATTAATGATACTGTTTATAATTAACTTTTATCTTTCTCTTGAAAAAAGAGAGTCTAGAAACTCAGAAAAAGATTATCCCGAGAGGGGATGAGTCTGTACATACGCCTCTCCCACACCTGTCCGGTAAGGTGTGAGGTAAAGGGGTCGTATATCCCAGGAACGTCGTAGAGAAGTTACGTTTGTACAGAAAGTTTGTCAAATTGGAAGAGAGTTACGGGTAAAATTTAAATGTTCTAAGAAATCATAAATTTACGTAGAATATGGACATTTTTGCTTCTCCTGGACGATTAATTTCAATTATTATTCTTTATAAAGTCCTTAAACCCTTTAATCTAAATTTTTACGAAAATGATTTTACCTTTTTTAAAATTTATTCCAGCTTTCTGTTAAAATTTGACTCCATTGTTTTGACGTTTCCTAAAAGTAAAAGAGAGATTTCAATCACATTTCAGGCCTTACATTTTAAAACTTAAAGAGAGATTGAAATTATGAAGAATAAAAAAGAAATGACAGAAGATTCGAACCCGACTGGACTCTTTAGATTTCTGGCTTTTCAGTCAGTTTAAAAATGACTTAAGGTAAAAACCTACATTCACACACTAAAAATAAGTTAATTGTAGCAGCTAACGAAGAGTCATTAAATAATACTTTTTCCAAAGAACCGTGAATATTTATTGAAATACTTCAGAGTCTGAAAATATTGTTATATACATCAAATTGTTGAGAAGACATGAATGCAGTTGAATTTAATGAAATAAATTAATAAATGAATTTTATTTCTCCACATTGACAAAAAGGGAGGGAACCGAACCCAGGTGTAAAATTCGCAGTTGCGTATAATAATCTCATGAATGCGGGCGTTGACCTTGGTTCGTTGACGGTGGCCTGCAGATCATAACCAGCTTTAAAACAACCACATAGTATGCGTCATCTTCGCGTCTATATGAGTAGTGCAAGTGGGTACAGAAATTTATAATGTCTATTGCATGCTGAGACGATGACAGTTTGATAATGGTACAAACGGGTATTGCAAAAGTTCTGTTACATACGTACGACGCTCTCAATAAAGATCAAAATGATCGTTTTTCCTGTTTTGACATATATATATATATATATATATATATATATATATATATATATATATATATGTGTGTGTGTGTGTGTGTTCACATTGTAATATTAATTAATATGGATAACCATGGCAGCGAGCAAAAAATTTAGGTCAGACCTGAAGGCTGCGTACACGTTGCGAACGAAGTCTATCCTCATACTAGCCCACAAGCCGAGCATCATTACGCTTTTGTATATTCAACAGACCGCGGAGACGTCCGGGCCGAAACTCACCTCACAGTTAATTTACTTTTTGATTATGGATCCACTCTTACACGTTTTAATCAGATAAATTAAGAATTCGATTGCCACGCCAATTAAAGTCGTTGATTATGCGAGGACAGCACTCCCCAGTGTTGTTCTCGCAAGCTCTGGCCGCCATCTTCTTTGATGGCTCTAAATGTTTGACAACATAAGGAATACCTGAACGAGGTCGATCTTCGAAGTCTTTCCCTTTATTGAGCCTATCCGTGGCTATGTGGACGCTTTTCTGGCTGACGTCGAGCCGATTGATAATGTCGGAAGTGTTATGATACGCGCACAGGAAAGCAGACATCTTTATTCTTTCATTTCCCTCTCGACATACCTACAAACAATGTAAAACACGTTTGATGGCACATGTAAACCTCTTGAAAGACAAAAACCAATTGTAAGATATCTTTTTAAAAATCTGTATAAGTTCTTGGAATTGTCATTAGATATATCCCAGTGTGTATATATCCGCCCCTAAACAAAACATTATTTAACAATTTTTGACAGCCTGAGATAGGTACTCGTAATTTGCAGCCTTAACGAACTTCAAGCCTTGTTTTTCTAGTTGTTAAAGTCAGAATCAAAGGTGATTTCTTCGATGTATAAAATATTAAGAAGTTCTTGCCTTTCCCCAACACCGTGAATGGAGAGAGGCAGATTAAGTTGATTAGCTTCTCCTTGATATTATCACTACCTTTGGTAGTCATTATAGGTTTCATTTAGATAATGGTAGGGACTTTATCGCAATCAGAATTATGCCTAATAATAAATAAAGTATCAATCTATGATGTGAAACTCTGACTAAACCAACCATCATTTGGCTTAGAAGAATAAGTAAATCATGACGTTTTAAATGTTTACACAACCTGGATGTAAAGTAAAAAAACAAACTGGTAGCGTAAAGGTTTGGCAATATAAATAGACTTGAACATATACCTATAAAATAGACCTAGCCAAGGATTCAAAAGAGCTAGCTGAATCCTGCGATGAATGTAGTAATGTCAAAGGCACTGATTAGAAATTTGAAAATGGCTGAGTTCGATAAACCAAATCGATTCGTTCATAATCATGAAATACATATAATATTTGTCCTATAAGAGCAAGCAACAGGATAAAAGTGACCAACGAAAAAATATATCTTAAATTCTCGATATCTATAATTATTATAGATATTTAATGAGCAACACTTCGTTTTGCCGGGCACATAATAGAAAAGAATTAATAATTTTTCGTCATTCGCCAATAGCACAACCATTCCATTCAGATCATTTACCACAAACTCTTCATTCCATTTCATGGTCATCTCACTCTACTTTTTACATATTCACTGCTAGTTCTTTCCTTCCTTCATAAAATACATTAACTCTATTGAGAAAGAGACACAGATTAACCAAATTAACTAGACAAAGTCCAAGACAACCCAGCTTATTCCCCAATTCGTTTAATTCTGTGGAATAGTTCACTAAGCGAGCACTAATCATGCTCTTTACTCGCCTTTTACGAAGTAACAAAAGATGCTATCGGTACTCTTCAGCATCACATACATATTCAATACAAAAGCTTGAAGAAAAAGGGCCTGTGAGTAGGCGGATTATGCCATTGATCTATATTATGTTCAGGATTAAAAGTTGAAGACTCATTAAGTCGTGCCTAAGATTTCATTACCAGGGTGAATGTATTAAAAGGCCTAAATGCTGAATGTTTATGACATATTATGGTATTTCAAAGGCATATATTGTAAATTTAAGTACAAACACAGGCTTTGGGCCAGATAGCTTCAAATAATCAATAAGAAGTTTGTTAATTTAGGGAAAGGGAGGATCGTTCAATGTACTTCGCTTTAAAAGATAAAGAAATGGATCAGAAAACGCTAGGACCTAATACAGGTTTGTCGGTTTGGCGATAAATACTTGTCAGAAAGGACGTGTGCAAACGGCTAGTCTTTAAAGGTACATTGAGGAGAAAACCTCTTTCTGTGCGTTTGCTTCTGAATTTAATGTAAAGCTGCTTGTCAATAAGATAATTGCGTATGCAAAAGAATATGTGCTGGACGCCACCTCCCAGTTTTACTACACAACTCGCACTCGCCTTTCTTCTATTTGTGTTTTATTATCGATCAAGTGCAACCTAATTGACAATTTTGCCTGTCTATTTATATATAGTATGCTGTATGACTAAATATGTAATAAAGGACGTTGTTGCATGACTATATAGTTAGGAAATAACTATGTTGCCTAAATATATATAAGAATGTATGATGTTGCCTGACTAGGTATATACTCTAAGTAAGAAGTGATACTTTGGAAGAAATATATGTAAGAATTGATAATGTTCTATACCTATATATGTAGGAACCGAAAATGTTACATGACCATATATCTAAGAACTTACAATGTTTTATGATTATTTATGTATAAACTAACGATGTCGCATAAGGATATATATATCAGAATTAACGATGCTGCATGATTATATATGTAAGAACTAAGGTATTTGAATGGTTATATGTAAAGATTGACCCCTTTGAATGAATATATTATTGAGTTTCAGGCGTGCAAGGGCCAACAGACCAACTCGAAGCAGGCCTAAAAGTTTTGCCAAGTCTTATGAGTCATGATGACAATTGTTTATTCTCCAATATTATGCCATACTTTTCGAAATACTTGTCTAAACCATTTTTAGATATATTTAATGATTCACTTTCCTCCACTTAAGGTGGCAATCTGTTCCACTTTTCTATGACTTTCTACGTGACGAAATTCTTTGCTATAACAATCTTGAACCTACGACCCTTGAGCTTGAAACCGTTATTTCCGCGGGTATTGTTCACTTCACTGAAGATAAAGAGGCGCCAAAAATCTAGCTTATCGTTACCTTTTAATATTTAAAAAAACTTCGATCAAATCACGCATTAGTCTACGCCTTTTAAGGGATGGTTTTTTAGCTGTCTCAATCTTTCTTCATACTTCAAACTGCGGAGCTCTGGAACCAATTTAGTTGCTCTTCTCTCCATCCTCTCCATCCTGTCAATATCCCTGACGTAAAAGGGTGACCAAAATTGAATGTCATATTGGAGATGGCGTCGAACCAAGGAGTTATAAAGCGGGACTATTACGTCAATACTTATATGTAATTATTGACGATGTTGCTTGACAATATATGTAAGAATTAATGATGTTAGATGATATTAAGTAGGAATTGACGATGTTTTGCATGAATATATATATATATATATATATATAAGAAAAGACGATTTTAATGACTATATACATATATTAAGTCGTTCTTTAACGAGTCCTGTGTTACTTTCGGCAAAATTGTTTGTTCTAATTTTAATAATACTATTTTCCCTTCATTTCCTCTTTATTTTAATTCTTATTCTTCATTAAATCCATTAAAGCGAAATAATTTCTTGCTGATAGATAATGAAGAAACTATTGAGATATTGTCTTTCCTGACCTAAATAATGTAATCCAGAAGCCATTGTGAAGTATAAGCAGACAATTTCATATGGTGCTTGAGGGAGAGAAAGAGATATGAGAATTGACAATTCTATATAAATCGAACAAATAAACAATATGATCAATGTCCCTTAGGCTACCAATGAATGACGCTCATCAATATATCAACATCGCTAATACGACTTACAATGTGCTTAAGTTTTGAGGGCTAATAGAATGGAATACTATTTATTTATTGGTATAGCAAAGGAAATTGTTGTTATACAACGGTGACCTTATTATTTTCTCACTCAGACGGAATAAAAGAGAATAAAGAAAAGAACAGGAAATTTGAACAGGAGGCGTGAATAGAGAAAGATGTCATCTCCATTTTTATTTATTATAAAAGTCGTGGATTGAAGGTAAATTCAAGAGCACAAATAACCCAACTATTACAGAAGCAAGATGCAAAAAGAAGAAAGGGAGAAGAGAAAAAGAATTGGCGCGTAAAAAAGAAATACATCGAAAGAAAACAAGAAGCACTTAGATTATAAACATGTCGCAGCTAGTAAAATCTTGTATATTCGCTTCGATACAATCTTTTTCAAAAATAAATTAAATTAAGAGAAGTATCTACGCCTGAATAATTTAATAATATTATTTTCAAGAATGTTATAAAATTAATTTGTGTAAAAAGTTGAGTTATGTACATAAACAGCTCACTAAGGTGGGGTCGAATGGTACTAAGGAATCGAAGAAAACTTCATTGCTCTTAACCAAACAATAGGATGAAATATTCGAGTACTTGCCCAATAGACCAGACTACCTCAAGAATTGGATTAGTCTTAATCTGCTCTTATTTGAGTAATTCCTTGTGCGATCATTTGAGTGGAATTAAATAGGCGTTAGAAGAAACTCCTAATCACACAGAAATCAAAGGCTTATTGACGCTGAGTCGTCCAGAACGAGGAAGAGCTTGGAGGTTTTCATTTACTCGAGATTTATTCAAGACTTCTGAAATCCTGAATGTTATCCACGGACACTTCGGGTCATTTGGCAGTAGCTGAGTATGCTCTTACAGTGTGTGTTTCATCCTTTTTTCTTACACAGTATAGTTACGTCTTTTCGAGATTATCATATAATTATCAAATTCTGTTCACATGAAATATGATATCAATTAATAAAAATGATGTGTTATATCAATACATTTTGACTGTAAGATAACGCATAGTGATAGCAGGGTTTGAAAAAATTTAATAGCATCGCAATTCTGAGATTTTAGTTTGTCTTGTTTTAACAATAGAGATATCAAGGCGTACAATAAATGTTTGGAGTACTAACACTGAATTGAGGTTTCTGAGGACTAAAAAAACGTTAGATGCACATCTATGGAGTGGACTCTGGCAGGTGTTGTGTATACCAATATACATCAATTTGGGTGTTGTGAAAATATTTGTAAAGTTGGAGGTAAGGTATTTGCAACTTCTGCTCATACCTCTCCTCCCGCACTCAGTCGGTCGCGCTCGATGACCTTTCCTCCGAGCCCGCGCTTATTCAGTTTGGGGTGCCTCAGGGCTCAGTCCTTGCTCCCCTCCTCTTTTGCATCTACTTACTTCCTCTTTTCTCTCATCTTCGCTATTTGAGACTGTCCTTCCCCCTCTAGGCTGATGAAAGTCAGATATACCTTTCCTTATCCCCTGTTTCCTTCTCTCAATCAATTTCCGAACTCCTTTCGGCCTACACCGCCATAAACGAATGACTGTCTGCCAACTTTCTTAAACTTAACCATAATAAAACTGAAGTTCTCTTTGTTGGCACCTCTTTGATGGTGGAGAAATCTAAATCTCTTTTCCCCTCCCTTAACCTTAGGGAAACTAATGTCGCCTTCTCTGATACCGTCAGTAATTTTGGTGCTATTTTCGATTAGCTGCTCTCGTTTAAACCGAAAAACCGTCGTATCTGTAAGTCTTTCCTCGGTTTCCTCCGCAACTTCTCAGGTGTGGAATACCATTTTGATCGACGAAACCTTGGAACTGATATTCATGCCTTGGCCACCTCACGTTTAGACTACTGCAATTCTCTTCTAGTGAATATCCCGTCTTTGTCATTTCGCCCCCTACAACTAGTTCAAAACTATGCTGCCCGGCTCCTCCCTGGCCGCACCCGGTTCTCTTCTTCAATGCCTCTGTTACAGGAGCTACACTCGTTATATATTCGCTTTCGTAGCCACTATAAACTTCTTGTCATCACCTACAATGCCCTTAACCTCGAGTCTCCACCTTTTCTTTCGTGTGCCCTCTCCCGTCGTCAAACTCCTCGGGCACTCCGGTCTAACCTCGGCCCATCCTGAACACTCCTTGTTCTGTCCTCTGCTCGATGGGTGACTGTTCCTTCTCAGTTTGTGCTCCTAGACTCTGGAATGCTCTTCCTTCTGAAGGCCGATCCTCTCCCTCCCTTGCTACTTTTAAACATCTCCTGAAGACACATCTCTTCAGAATTGCCTTCTCTTCCCTGTAAACTTTCTCTACACTCGCTTCCCCCACCTACGCCGTCGAAGGGGTAACAGCCCTAAAGGTCGCATTATAAATACTTATTATGATTATTCAAGTACCTGCAAGATGTCCTTGTCAATCTCTCTGAAGAATATTTCAAAGATAGCATCTTAGTTATACCATTATAAAAATAGCTGTTGTAATGCAAAATATCTGATATAAATTCAATATAATGAAGAAAACAACCTGTAGCACCTTCATCAGAAGTGTTTAGCCACTTTATGAGTAGGCGCAAAGATGACAGTGCATGGAGATGGGTGAAGTTGCATGGAGTTACTTAAACTCCACATCCTTGATCTGTGTTTGAGATTCTCTACTTCCTTTATCAGATTTTGAGACTGCGGCGAATTTCAACGACTAGGTATCTAGCTTAAACTTATCCTGAGCAGATAAAGTACTTTCCAGTTTGCATAAGCAGCTGCAAACGTACTTGCCATCTAGACAATCGCAACACCCCTCTCTCTCATAATTCTCTTCTGCTTTTATTTTCCGTAGAATACACATTACTTATTATTTCTACAAGTGGCAGGATAAGGTACCATATCCACACAACCCTGACACGGAAAGGTTGGCCTTCCCTCTGGCTAGAAGTGTTCTTAGTTCGCTTGTTGGCGGCAAGACACAAGTACCACCTCTTTTCTTGTACGTTTTCTTCCCAACGAGAATCGGCCTTTGTAGTCTTATTCAAAGGTCAAGTTATTTTTTATTTTCAGAGGTGTCTGCACATTTTACCCGAAAATCACAATTTAGTCACCTAAGATGTTGGGAATCATTGACGCATGGAGCTTTAAATTTTCTAGCTTAAATCGGCCAAAAACACCAGTTCCTGGATCCCTTTAATCCTGTTATGTGGTATAAATTTTCATTTAAACAAGATAAAACAACAAAATAGACACTACATTTAAATGTTTTTAATCCTGTTACCAATTTAGCATGCTTATGTTTGTGTAATCGCGTGAGAACTCTAGCTATCAACTTACTTTCCTCATGCTTCCCTTAAAAAAATGTAGAATTGTGATATAGATATTTCTCTCTTTTTTACATTGGTTAATTACTTATTACATAGCATACCATCTCAGTAATTTTAAGATTTCATAGGTCCAACTGGGTCTTCATTTGTGAACTTCCGCGCTGGGCCTACCATATCTTGCAATTCGGAGGCCACAGGCCTAATTTATCTGGCAATTTGGGTACTACAGTAGTGTTCATTGAATTTATCTAGGATGTGTTATGTGAGGCTGATTTACAGGGTTTTGGTTCCTTTGTATTTTTACAGCCGTTTTACGATTATGCAAGATGTATAATGAGGATCAACAATAAAGGAACAATGACGACGATGGACGAGAGCGAAGAATTTACAAAAAATAGGTAACTTAGACAAAGTTCCGGCGGCGTGTAATTTAGTGAATCAGCCCCAAATAAATTGGTTAAAATCTTTTTACCTAAAAATTGTCATTCTAAAGTGCTTATTAATATTAAATTTCAAAATGCAATTAACTAACTAGAAAGGTTTGGAGTGTTATAAAAATCGAAAGATATCATTCATTCGCATAGACTATTTTGTGTTCCTAAATCAAATAACTTAGCTATGGCAATCTACGACATGTCCCAACTGACCAAGCGTTTTGTTCCACCAAAATCTCAGCTACCTAATATCAATAAGGTCTTCGCTAATACTAATCAAGACGAAGTATGTAGAAAAATTGACTTGTCGGCGGGATTTTACCATATTAACTTACATTTGGAGGCCCGTAGATTGTTCGGGATTCAAACCACCGAGGGAAGCTAGCGTTTCACCAGACTTTCCATGGGTTTCTACGGTGCCCCCTTTATTATGCAAAATATTATTTCCCTAATTTGTAATTATTGGGCAAAAATTACAGGGACAAAATATTTCACTTATTTAGATGGTATTCTAATCATGGGCAGTTTGGAAAATGTACTAAATTGGCTAGACATAGTATTAGATTCTAGCCTAGTTATAAACAAAAGTAAATCTATCATTACACCATGCAGTCAATTGAAATACCTGCGAGTCATTATTAACATTTCTCAGGAAACTAATTAATTAACCATGGAATTAAAAAATAAAATGAAAAAGAGACTTAGCTTTGTCGGGCACCCAGGCATGCTTAATTTTTTAATTAATTTCATTAACTTGCCATTCTTTTGGGTTCAGTTGTGTCTGAATAAGGACGTTAAAATATTGAGCATTAACTCATTTATTCATACAAATAAGGTTAAGTGGAAATTTAATACAGGAAATGAACTTAGAATTTTCTGCGACGAATCTCTTAAAGCGTTAGCCATCAAAACAGGTAGAGCAACGTTAGTCTGGCCTACTTACAAGTTTCCTATCCTTAAAAATATATATCTTATGGAATTATTTGTTGCGTTGATAGCCTTCCTGATAATTCCGAGGGCTAAAATATATACTGATAATATGGCCGTAATGTATACAATACGTATGGGAAAGATCCAATTTGAAATTCTGAAAATATCGTCATCTTTTCTTTAATGTTTATTTCATAAATAATCTGTTGTGCATGTTTCAATTTTTCCTATATCAGAACAAAAACAAACCCTGCCAATATACAACTAAAAAAAAAAATCCCTTTGCATTTTAACATTTAGGGTTTATATAGGATTTTTGGGGGCATTGTAGAAATTTCAACTACCAAAATTTTCAAATTTAACCTGCAATGTTTGTATATTTTTATAAAATAGAGGAGAACCCCGTTGGGGTTAAATAATTTTTTTATTTAATATATATATATATATATATTAAATAAAAAAATTATTTAACTCCCAATGGGGTTCTCCTTTATTTTGAATATATATATATATATATATATATATATATATATATATATATATATATATATATATATATATATATATATATATATATATATATATATTTATATATATATATATATATATATATATATTTATATATATATATATATATATATATATATATATATATATATATATATATATATATATATATATATATAAAATGTCCAAAGAGGGAAAGATAACAGTGCTTTCTTTGTCCATATGTTAGATACGGACCATCTAATTAACTGGAACTCAGCCAAATTTATTTATCGTTCCAATCACCATAGAAAAAGGAATATCATTGAATGTGCTTTTATAAGCTAATGTGATCATTTTAATCTTTCCCCTGGCTTATATAAAATAGATGCTATAATTAAAAGATTAATACTCAAAGAAATTAGTTTTGTCTTTCGTTCCTAGTTTTTTTTATATACATTCTTTAGTTATGTGGTCCCTATTTTATTTTATTTTTTATTATTTTTTTTATTTTTTAATTGTCACTGCTCTGTTATATACATTGTATTTTCCCCACTTTTCGCTCCTCGTGTTTTATAATGTCCCTCGTTAGGTTATCTCCATTTCTTTTAATCTGTTACCCTTTCCGTCTTCTCAGTTTGACCTTACCACCTGCTTCTTATAATTCTTAATGTGAATCTTTATCTTCCCCCTTTCGTCTTCCTAATTGGTGATTTCTTGTTTTGAGGTGCTCTTTCATAATTTTACTTTGTACATATACCTTTAATATAATATTTTTCTTGTAGTTATCCTTGATAAGGAACTTAATAAAGTTCGAAAGTATTTGGAAACACCATTTCATTTTTTCCTGCGGGATATTGCATTTATTTTCTGCCCTCACGGGATACTTTGTGAGTTTTTCACTTTATATATATATACATACATATATATATATATATATATATATATATATATATATATATATATATATATATATATATATATATATATACAGTAGTGCAAATTAGTTTGGACAGTGGTAAAATAATACAATTATGTAATAATTATTGTTTATATTTGACAAGAATACGTCAATGTTAAGATAAATGGTACACTTATTATAAAATATGATTCCCCTTTGCTTTTAGAACCTTCTTCATTCGCTTTGGCATAGATTCAACCTAATTTAAATACATTTCTGCCAGTTCTTTCTCGTGTTACCAGGCATTGATAACAGTACAAATCATCTTCTGCATAAGAACAGTCGCTTTTCTCAATTCTAGGTTAATTATACCTCATAGATTCTCGATGCAGTTTAGGTCAGGAGAATTCCCAGGACAATCTATTACGTTAAGTCTACATTCACGAAGAATGTGCCCATTATTTAAAAGTATGGCACGGAGGCAGATTCTGCTGGAAAATGCCACCTCCATTAGGAAGTCTATCTGTATTGCGGAAAGCAAGTGATTCTGCAGGATTGCCTTGTATTTAACGCTGTTCATCATTCTCTCAATAGTTACAAGCCGCCCTAGGCATTTAACGCTAAAACAACCGCAAAATATCTTCTTAGGTGGGTGTTTTGGCTGAAGTCATTCATCTTTGCCTCATCCTACTACCACTGACCTATGCCCATGTACTTCAAATTGCTACTCGTCTGAAAACATAACTTTCTTTCAGTCCGCTGCCTTCCATTTAGCATACTTGCTTGTCCAGCAAAGACGTTTTGTCTTCATAGCAGAAGTCAATAACTGTTTAAGTCCCGGTTTTCTAGCAAATCTACCAACTTCAATGAGCCTTCGATTGACTGTTAAAGATGAATCATTCACATGAACTAAAGACAAATCTCTCTGGATCTCTTTACTGGTTTTCTTGGGATCCTTCAAACTATTTCTGATGAGAGCCTTGTCATCGTGAAGTGTTGTCTTTGGTTTTCTCCTACATTTTACTTGTTGCTTGTTAAATGTTCACCAGTGTCTTCAGAAATCCGACTAGGTGTGATATCCATAATAAATTTATCGTCTAATAATGATTGGAAGGGGAAACTTCTGGCAGAAACAATTGCACCACGGAGCACGCTCCCAGCAATAATTATTCACGACAATCTCTCGTGTAGCACTGTCGGGTTTAGTGTAGCTAGGGCACAACCTAACAGTTCCTAGATCTTACCAGTACACTATTCTGCACGGAAAAGAAAAAAACTCCAATAGTGTTGCAAAAAATTAAGACATATTATGAAATAGTCCAAAGATTTAGTAATGTCTGAACTAATGTTCCCATATATATATATATATATATATATATATATATATATATATATATATATATATATATATATATATATATATATAAATATATATATATATTAGGCGTAGGGAATGTCGCGAACCTATCAACCGCTTTTTACGCAACGGCGATCGAATGTAGAGGCAAAGAATCTTTGCTTCTGTAATTCTTCCTCGAAAAGATCATGAGAACAGAGCCAAAGAGATGTTAAAGCCACTCCGGCGCCTCAGTTTCGGGTATGTGAATGTGCGTTGATGTGAAGACATTGTGAAAAGAAGTGAAATTGGTGGTTATTTTGATAAAGTGAAACTAGAGGTTCTGGCTTCGAGTGAAAACAAGTTGAAAAGGATAAGGTGTAGCGATGTGAAGCGACTTTTGGATATAGATTTAAAAAAGGGGATGGCTGGAGACTTATCTGAGGATAACCTTGGATAGCAGAAGTAATATTAAAGAGAAAATTGGTTGGAGAGCAAAGACCTTGCCAAAGAAGGAGGTGGTAAGATGGATAAACTGAAAGAAGCGATGTTTTGAAAGGAAGAATACAAAGCGTTGATTGCAAGGGAGTGGGAAGTTTTAAACGAGTCTGAGGGTTTGTTCAGGTGTGGAAGATGAGTGGAATTTGATGCCTGAGAGCAGTAAAGAAGCTACCAAGGAAGCATATATAGAAATAGGGTGCTTAGAGAGGGGAGAGTTATGAAGGGTAGTGAATGGTGGAATGCTGAAGTGGAAGAACAAGTAAAAGAGAAGCGTAAACTGTTAAACAGGTATAGAGACAACAGATGCACAGAAAACAAGTCAAATTATTGGCAGAAGCGAGAACAGGTGAAAAATCGAGTCGAGAACTGAAGAAAGAAGCGAATGATAGTTGGGATGAAAGTGTTTGAGTGTATTAGATAGAATAGAAAGCAATTTTGGAATGAAGTAAATTGTGTGAGAAAGAAGAAAGAGTCAATAAAAAGACAATGAAGGACGGAAGGGGTGAAGTAATCAGCATATATGAGGAAGTAAAGAAGAGATGAGCAGAATATTTTAAGAGTTTGATAAATGTGGTGTCTTGAATGAGGTAGGAGGACATCAGAGAGACTGAGAGGGAGTAAAAGAATTAGCAAAAATAAAGTGGAAGAGGCAGTGAAAAGGACAAAAAGTGAAAACTCAGAGGGTATGGAGGAGATAACAAGTGAGATGCTGAGAACGGAGGGAGAGTGTGTAGTAAAGTGTTTGGTTAGGTTGTTTAATGTATTTATGAACCAGGAGTGTGAGCCGGAAGATTGTAGGAATATAAATATTGTTCTTATTTACAAGGGATAGGGTGAGTGTAGTAGTTATAGGGGTATAAGTGTGTTAAGTGTCCCTGCAAACGTATATAGACGATTCTTGAGTGAAAGAATTAGGAAGTGCACGGAAAGTCTTATTGAAGACGAACAAGCGGGTTTCGGAAGGAAAAGGGTTGTTGGATTAGATTTTTATCTTGAAGAATACACATATGTAAGAAGTACCTGGAAAAGAATAAAAGTATGTACATAGCATGTATGGATCTCCAGAAAACGTATGACAGGGTTGACCAAAAAGGGATGTGAAATGTGTTGCTTATGCTTGAGATTGAAACCACACTAATAAGAGCTACCAAAAGCTTTTACGATAAGTGTAAAGCATGTGTGAGGGTTAAGAGAAAGTACGGTGACTGGTTCAGTGTAAAAACTGGACTCAGACAAGGATGCGTAATATCACCATGGCCTTCCAATTTGTATTTGGATAGCGTGATGTCAGAGGTGAAGGCAAGATTGGGAGGCAAGGGTGCATCATAAGTGAGTAAAAATGGAGAGATGTACGAGATAGAACAATTGTTGCTCGCGGATGATTCAGTGTTGGTGGCTGACTCAAAAAAGGAACTACAGGAACTAGTTGATTCATTTGGAATTGTGTGTGACAGATGGTAGTTTAGTGGAAATAAAGGCAATAGAAAGGTAATGTGGTGCAAAAGGGAAGGGATGAGTAGGCTGCAAGTCAATCTAAATGGGGGGGATGGGAGAAGTGCATTGATTTAGGTATATGGGTATGGATCTGGCAGCTAAGAAAAGGGCCAAAATGAAATATTGCAGCGAATTGAAAGGAGAGTGCAAGCTTATGAAGTCTCACGAAAAAGAAGCGAATGAGAGGGTAGGGCCAAATGGGATTGAATGAGGGCGTGCTGGTTTTCACTGCACTTTATGGATGTGAGTGAGAACGAAAGGAGGAAGGTTAAAGTTATGGAAATGAAATGTCTGAGAAGAATTTGTGGTGTGATATTGATGGAGAGGGTGAAAAACGAAAGAGTGCGAGATAGATGTGGAAGAAATATGATATCGTTTGAAACAGGTAATAAAGGTGTAATGAGATGATATGGTTATCTAGAGAGAATGGAGGATAAACTACTAGTAAATAGAGTGTATAGATCTCAAATGACTGAAAAGAGAAAGAGTGGGCGCCCGAGAAGGAGGTGGATGAAGTGTACGATAGATAACCTTGCTGTACGGGGCCTGAGCATCCAGGAGGGAAAATGGCAATCTAGGGATAGAAAGGAATGGATACGAATGCTTAGAGGAGGACGATCTGTGTAGGGTAACTCAGAAACGCAAGTAATGAAATTTTAGGGGGAAAGCAGATAGCCAGACTGTGATGATGAATGAAAATGTAGTGGGTGGGTCATCTTGGTTAAGCAAGGGATAATCTGTGCGAATGGTAGAGTGAGTGGAAGTGTCTCAAGATATATATATATATATATATATATATATATATATATATATTCTATAGGTTTGCTTCTAAGAAGGCTTATTTTCAGGTTGAAGATAAATCCCAAAATGAGACATGAAAAATTTCTCATTTAATTAAGTACAACTTTTTAGGTTACCTTACCCATCTTCTGGTCTCTAAGGTAGATTTAGAACACGTTTAAAATTACAAAAATTATAATGCACACAAGAATTAGAAATAAATTATTTAGTTAATTGAAATTATAACAAATTGTTTGAAAACTATTGAAACTTTAGCTATGGATCAATTATGGGTACTTTAAATATGGATAAATATAACACTAATTGATCCAGTTATTGGTTAACACAGATAGTCACTTAATGAAGCACAAATAGTAAAAAATTATTGAATAAATTGAAAATGTGAAAAAATCATTTGAAAACTGTCGACACTAATTATAGATGCTATAAATATGGATAAATTTTCTTGTTCATTCAGAATTCAGTTTTCTTATGGGTTATTTTCAAAGGAATTGTTTCCAGCCCTCACTTGTACAAAAATGTATGCGTCAATTCTTTGATAAAATATACCATCCTCCACAAGAAATTTCCTTTGTCCCCAAGGATGTCCGCTATTGTCTTCTCTCTGATATTGGCTCACTCAACCTACCTTTACGCCGAAAACTTAATAAGCTTTTGAAAAGATTTTACACACATACCAACTTCAAAATAGTTTTCCTTAACAACTTTCATATTGGACAATTTTTCAGAAGTAAAGACAGACTCCCACATGAAATAAGCTGTTCAGTTGTCTATAAATTCATTTGCCATAGGTGCCACAAAGGGATCTACATTGGCAGCACTGTTTGCTCACTTGGAGCTAGGGTCTGTTCTCATCTTGGTATTAGCTCTCGCACTGGCTCCACCTTGACCAATAAAGAAACTTCGTCCATTCGAGATCATTCAATTAAATGTAAGACAGAAATTTTCCACAAAAACTTTAAAATTATAGGACATGCAAAGGACTCCACTTCCCTCCGCATTCTCGAATCATTATTTATTGAACAACTAAATTCCAGTTTAAATTCGGATTTAACTGCTTTTCCCCTTCTCATTTCATAAATCACTCAAAATATTTTCACAACCTACCATTCTTTAATCGGTTCCTTCTATAATCTTTCCTCAGTCTCTCCGCTTTTGCCGTCCACTAAAGTTGACTAATATTTTTGTGTACCAATTAATTGCCCCAATTAGTATTTTCCATATTTATCTATATTTATAGCATCTATATTAAGTGTCAACAGTTTTCAAAGGATTTTTTCACATTTTCAATTTATGAAATAATTTATTACTATTTCTGCTTCATTAAGTGACTAATATCTGTGTCAACCAATAACTGCATCAACTAGTGTTATATTTATCCATATTTAAAGTACCCATAATTGATCCATATCTAAAGTTTCAATAGTTTTCAGACGATTTTTATAATTTCAATTAACTAAATAATAAATATTCAATCCTTGTGTGCATTATAATTTTCGTAATTCTAAACGTGTTTTAAATCTATCCTATAGACCAGAAGATGGGTAAGGTACCCGAAACGTTGTACTTAATTAAATGAGAAATTTTACATGTCTCATTTTGGGATTTATCCTCAACCTATATATATATATATATATATATATATATATATATATATATATATATATATATATATATATATATATATATATACATATATATATATATATATATATATATATATATATATATATATATATATATATATATATATATATATATAAGAAGGCTAAATTTAGGAAGTTCTTTATTATATTCTAATTTCTTCGTAGCGAACTTTCGGTTAGGAACCCATTCTCAAGGATATGACATTATAAATATACAAGCCATACTTCGTATTCTTTCTTACAGAAAGAACTTGGTTCCACAGGCACTCCTTACGCGTTTGACCTATGGCCTGTTTGCTATTCTGAACCGCTTTTTTTAATCCCCTTTATAGACTCTTTATTTTGAAACCCTGAACATCTTTTTCAACATAGATACCCTGAAACATTTTTTAAAGTTATTTCACCCGGTTTGATATATAGAAAAACCTTCGTTAGATCTCTTTTTTCATCTAAATTTGTTTTATATACGAAATGATAGTAAAAAAGCGCCAAAGCCCTAATTTTAATACATTTTTTGAACTTCACGATTTGTATGTTTTTTCATTCCAAATCATTCAATAATTATATTTATTTTTTCTCAACTATTAGAAAGAACTTTGATAAAAGCTTGAAGCATACAAAAAACAGCCCTGCGATGAAAAGTTTCAAATAAATCTAAACTCAAAAACATGAAAGGTTACTTGTTCAATAAGCAGAAAAAATATTTTCAAAAATTTCAAAAATTCACCAAGTTAAATTATAGAGTTAAGAATAAGGATACAAACATAAAAAAATAGCAGTAATTTCTTTTAATCGTTCCTAATCACCTGCACAAAGGAGAGAAATGTAAATATTAGCCTCAGTTTGTTTTCCTTAGATCCAGTCCTACCGTTCTTCCTCGAATGAGACTTATCAGAGGTCATAAAAATCGACCTTATAGGGAAAACATTGCTTTGGATAAATAGGGTGTCTCTATTTTGTAAACCATTGCGAGTTTGAAAATATTAAGACAACGGAAGAACTAACCCCAATTAATCCTTCCTTTTTCTTACGATGTATACACAAATATATATATATATATATATACATTTTTGTGTGTGTGGGGGGAAATGACAAGGACACAGAATTATTATTAGAAGATAACAATTCCAAATTGTATTGTTCTGCGGATATCTAGTAAATGGAGGAAGCGGAAAACTTCGAAACCAATATACCACGAGAAGACTAAAGCAACAATAGTTAAACCAATACCAAATTTATATCAGATGCAAATAAAATATGCATGAATATTTATTAATTTCAATTTATTCTAATAGAAAATAACGATTGCGTAATTTCTTTATTAAAACTCCCCCAATTTCTATTTCTCTATCGTTAATGAAAGTCGTGATAAATTTAATTGCTATTTTGATTCAAATTTATCCATATATATTTGCAATTGTTGCCTGAAATTCAAATATGAGGAAGATATTTATTCCTCTTTCTCGTTCCTCTACGTCCTTTTACAATCATCACCTCATTGCATCAAAAATCAAGTATATGTTAAGACAACAAACTTCTATTTGTACCTTAACGCTCCTTCGGAATTCTGTGACCGGTACAAAAAGAGTGTAATCCGGTCTGACGAATATTGGGCTTTCGCTCATTGTAACGATTGGGCAAACACGAACGCTGAGTTTAACAATATAAAAACCCTTCTCGTCAACAAGGGTTAATCAAAGATGGACAAATTTCTGAGTGAATATCTTCCCCAAAATGAAAATTTCGAAAAAAGAGATTTATACTGGATGAGGCGTAGAAACTTCCTTATTTGAAAAGAACAAGGCTTGGTTAAGAATTGTCGCAGTGGACTCAATAGAGTTTTATAGAAGGGGCTAGAAGAGTGCATTTCGAATACACTCACTTCAATGGCAAACATTCTGTGATTAAGTAAGCAACGTGCTTTAGCTACAGAGGCGTATTTTTCTAACAGCCACTCTGTCATCAAGGTGCAACACAGAAGGAAGCCTCGACTCATGGAAACAATAAAAAAGAGGGGGTCTTCATGGGCTTAGAATCACCTTGAGTGAACTTTAGAACAACAGGGAGAGGTGAGAATGACACACTTAGCTTACCAGTTACCTGCAATTCATAAAAACTCATTAATGCCGACTATCTTTAACAGTACCGCATTTTTCAAATGGGGTCAATGTTTTCGAACCAGAAAGTTTATTTGATGAATCATTATGTCAAGGCCTTTTCAATTACTTTTATTGCTGTTCAACTACTTCTGTTTCATTTTATACTATTGGAGGTAGTTTCCTCTGAAGAATCATCATTGCAGTGCTAGATGACCGCATGTCAATTTTAAGAAGGTGGCCTGGAGAAGAAATTATGGCGGAATATCTGAGGAAAACAGTAAAATTTCAAAAGAAAATCCCGGAGTTGGGAGTCATTTCGCTGCATGGAACAAGTCGTTTGTACATTGTTTAGAACACTATGAACCAAGAAAAGAATATAGAAGTTATTAAAGGTCGTTTACTGCGTCCAATAAGGGAATGATATTTAAACAAGACCCGGCTCCATGTCATATGGTAAAATCATTCAGAGCATGGTGTGCACAAAATGGGGTTCAGCTGCTTGCATGGCCCGTAAATCCACCGGACATGAATCCAATTGAGCGTTCATGGTGTGTTTTGAAAGATACAATACACACAGAGCCCATTGCAACCAAACACAACTTTTCTTACCGTCTCATTTTAATTTGGTTCAGATTTAAGTGAATCCAGAAATGTGCAAAACGTTGATAAATGCCATGCACGCCAAGAAGTGTTAAAGTAGTCATGGATGCTAAGAGTATCCAGAGGGCTTAGTAATGAATGTAGAAGACATAATATTCTGCCAATTTGTCAATATAAATATATTTGCAATGAATAAATTTAGGTTATTATCATTCTTGTAGAAAATTTTCGATGTTTTGAAAATTCCTTAATAGTTCTAACAGTCCTTAGTTTATTGTTATTACGTAATGTAGAAACTGAGGAGAGAAATCTATGTGCCGTTTTATTAATATAGATTTCATTGTAACTTAAATATATTAACGATATATCATCTACCTATTAAGTACTATAGGCTTCATGGCGCGTGTAAACGTCATTCATATTAAAAAGGAATGAGATAGGTTCAAGGATACTGCCCTGGGGTGGACTATATTCGATTCAATCACGGTTGGCTTTTCAGCCATTTTCACCCAATTTATTTCTTTATATTGGTCAAATAAGTCAATTTTTTGCAATAGAATGGCCATCTCCCTATACTTCGCCAGTTAATCACTTAATATTTTGTTAATTCTTTGTTACTCCAGTAATCTTAAATGTGAATCGGTGATGGATCAAAGATTTTTTTATAAATCGTCGTTTTCTATCAAGAGAGAAGTTAGTATTTAGTAATTATCTGCGAATAAATTATTGAAAAAACTCCTGATCATGTCAAGAATAGTGAAGCAATACATGCAAGGGGCGCTATTTTTGAGATGGAGAATTTAGGCTCGCTATCCTTGAAATGGGATGTCCTCGAGGAGGTTTTCATATTTCACACGTTAGGTTCATGTTAGGTTATGTCAGGTAAGCCCATGTTAAGCTAACCTATCAAAACAACATCGGGACCTAGAAGGAAAGTTTGTAAATTTGGCGTAGAAGATTCTAGTTATTGCCCAGCAGTTTAGTATACCAAAGTAGTTGAACACAGAGATCAAGAAACACTTTTGCCAATAATTGGAAAATTGATGGATCAAATATTGATCATGATATATGGTGAGCCCATAGAAATCGACCATTAATTCAGAAAACCAGATTAGAACCGTTAACTAACCTTTGCAATCCACAGATCGGCGTTTATACACAACATATAGAATCATATTAAGGGAGATATAAGCCCAAAACTAACAATATTCGAGGATACAAATAGGAATTTCTGTCAGGTAATTTGAAACAGTTATTTGAAACGGTTATTAGTCTTGACATGTGAACTATTGCGGTCGTTACCGGCTATTGCAAAAATCCTGTTATACTTGTTACAACGCTCTTAACAAACAACACAATGATAGTTTTGAAGCAGTGAGACAGCGTTTTATTATTTTTAAATATAAAATGTGTTAAAACTGTTATATTAATCAATGCGGCTTCCCTCGGCAGCGAGCACACGTTGCGGACGATGTCCTTTCGCATGGCCCACACTTGTTTGACAAAGAACTTCAGCTCGCTGACATTGCTGTAGCGGACATTGCATTATTTGCTCCCCACAAACTCTTTCACGCTGTACTCGAGGGGATTGACGTCAGGCGATGAAGCGGCCCCGAAAAAAAGTTTATGTTTGACACTAACCACTCTTGCACGGATTTGGCCGTATGGGCAGGGGCATTAACCTGCAATAAGACTTAGTCAGCCTACTTTGTGATCTTTCTCAACCAGGACTTTCGTGCCCAATCAGTCCCTGTAATGGGCAGTAGTGAGCCGGTAACTGGCCGCGAACCAAACCAGCGGCATCTTCTTGCGATTCGAAACCACGACGACGAGCATCATCACGTAGGCTGGGTGGCTGGTCGTGGACACGTAGTGGACCTTGGAGACGTCCTTGCTAAAACTTACCAAGTAGGCATTGGTCTTGATGATGAATGCATCGACTTTGAAGGTTTTTACATGTGAAAAAGAGAGAATTATATTGAAATGACTCTTATAAATCCGATTACGGTCTCTGGGCAGGTGCCTTTCTGAGCAACTAAAAGTCTTCCCCATTTCTCTTTGACAGCCCTAGATATCGTGGCATACCAAGATGTTCTTCTTTGCGAGCTAAATCATTTTGAGCTTAGAAGCACTTTTGAAGGCCTTTCTCACTGCCAAACGGTTAACAACTTGAGGTATGCCTGAACAAGGTCTATCTTTGATGTCTTTCCCATTCTTGATCGTTTCCTAGACTCTGTGGACTGTCATTAGGCTTATGGGAGCACCTGTTATGTGGTCCACGACGTTATTATGTGCCCGAGCGTTTTTGTGTTCTCGTAGGAGAGGATTAAAGAAACTTTAATAATAGACGATGGAGAACTTGTTAGGCTTTGGAGTATAGAGGAAAACACTTAATCGCTGATTGAGATTAGGTAGGCTGAGTATGTAGATTGCAGTAATCGGGTAGTTTTGCCGTAAGAAGCATTCGAAACGGGCGTGTAGTTTGTTCCATTTGGCCTATTACTCTATTGTGTCTCTCTGACTCATTGACTCTTTCTGGCCTCTTCAGTTTCTGCCCGATCCTTTTTTCCTCCTTGAGTGTTTGAGTGTGGCGATCTATATTTCTGTTGGAAGCAGTGGGCATGGCCTATTATTATCCAATGATGTTCATCGGTTGGAGCCTATTACATTCCGTATTAATTCCTGTCAATGGAGATAGAGATTTGTTTTTGCGTTAAACACCAAAGAGGACACTTTGCGTTTTGCACTTCTTCGTTACCAAATACAGCCGATTGCTCTCGTTTTAAAGTCTGAACCTGCTGCTTAGCTTGTTTGAACAGCTGACCTCTTATCCTGGCAATAGGAACCACTTTTGCTTTGCTTTACTGTGTATGTGTGTGTACATGTGCTCATGTTTTTTGCTGTGAGACCGTCTTGAATTTCTTCGTCTCGCATCTATCAAACTATATATTATTATTTACATGAACTATTGTTATTTTTACAAAGATGTTATATATATTATTTACACATAAGGTTATTCTTATTTATGAAACCTGCTATAGATATTTTAGATTAGTTGGGTGCCTGTTAAAAGCCTTTATAGGGTTCACATAATACTTATTTATGAGGCTTGGTTGTTGAACCTACATATTTCGCATTGCAATCACTTTTTTCTATCTTTATAAAAATACTACATTTATCTTATTCCTTGAAACAGTTTAGCGCTCTTTTGCATGTGCATGATTATTTGTCTCTCAATCTAAAGACTGCATAGGATTTATAGGACACTCATTTATGAGGCTTCATTTTTTATCCTAATTTACCTTGCAATGGGCGCTACAGGCTGATATTGAGCTGCTTGGTGGTGTCGCACTTTTTGCGTTACGTGAGTAGGAGAACAGATATTTCAATTTTTTCACTTCACTCTCGATCGACTTGTTCCTGATTTAAGTGAGGTTTTAATGACACGTGCTCCAGGATTATAACTTTAAGATCGTTTTACAGAACTTTTTCTTTCACACACTTCAACCTCTCAAAAGATAACATTCTCTGCTGACCAAAAAGTCGCGTGCCCTCACTTATTCTTATTTATGACCTTAAGTCATTCAAAACTTTGAATAATTCCCGGAGTAATCTTGAGACGACCTTAGTATAGCCACATACTTTAGAATAGCATAATAAAAATTAGCCTAGTCTAGGATAGCGTAGTACTGTCTAGCATAGCATAGCCCAGTATAGCCTAATATTACCTACACTAAACTTGCCTAGTATAGCATAGCATATCATACCCAAGCAAGGCATAGTATAACCAACCCTGTTGTAGCCTAGTATAATCAAGCCTATCCAAACATAAGACAGCCTAGCCTAAAATAGAATAGCCTAGCCGTGCCGGGCATAACCAAGCCTAGCTTAGTATAATTTAGCTAGCCTAGTATAACCTCAGCTTAGTATTGCATAGCCTATTTTATCCTAGTATAGTCTAGCCTATCTTAGTAGACCGTAGTATAACCTAGCATATTATAGTATAGCTTAACTTAGCTTAACCTAGTATAGCCTTGCCTAGTGTAGAATTCTCTAGTTAGCCTAGCTTAGTATAGCCTAGCCTAACCAGTTATGGCTTAGCATTGTATGCCAGAACCTAAGCTAGCGTCTCCTAGAGTAGCCTAGCCTAATATAGGAAAGCTTGATTAGCTTACTATAGCCTAGCCAATATAACCTTGCATACGATAGCTTAGCCTAGCCTAGTATACTATAGGCTAGGTTGGTATAGGCTATCCTAGCCTTACGACACCTAACATAATATAGCCTAATATAGCCATAATATATCCTAGACTAGTATAGCATACCATAGAGTGTAGTTACCTTGCATAGCTTAGCCTATTATAGCCTTGGTTAGCTAGCCTATCGTAGCCTAACATATTATTACCTAGAATAACCCTCCCTACCCTATTATAATTTAACCTACCATAGCATATCATAATGTAGCCCTATCTACCCTAGGATAGCTTAGCAATGCTTAGCCTAGTGTAGTATAACCTAACCTACCATTAACCATCCTAGACAAGTATAGGCTATACTAACCCATTATACCATAGTAAAGCAGAGATTAGTATTGTCTACCCTAGCATAGCATTTTATAGCCTAAATTAGCAGAGTATATCTTGCTCTTGTACATTATATAATAGCATAGGTTAGTATAGTATAGCCTAGCCTATAATAGCATATTCTTTGCTTGCATAGCTAAGTAAATCAGATTATAGCTTAGTCTAGTCTAGCAAAGTATCAGCCGAATAGGTATGATGTTATTGCCGAAACAAAATAATTCCCAGGTTAAATTTGGGAAGACCTTGGCAATTATATCTTTCTAAAAAGAATGTAAAACAACATAAGGGTTTCAAATTTCGCTGAATCGGCCGAATAGTTATGATGTTATTGCCAAAACAAAATAATTTTAGCAGTAAACATGGGAGAACTTTGGCAATTATAGGATTCGAAAGAGAATGCAAAACAACATAGGGGATTCTAATTTCATTAGAATCGGTGGAATAGTTATGATGTTATTAAATAAAAAGAATCAAAACGGGGACCGACCGACCGACATAGTGAGATGTAGAGTCACTCGCAACTAATAAAACGAGTTTAACTGAATTTTTGCAAAACCCAGTATTTTTGCTCTAAAGTCTTAACATGAGGCTAGTCTGCAAATGAACGTTTTCTGACATTTTTGCTAATATGATCAAATAATGGGCTAGCAGAATTAAAATACCAAAGGGATTGACAAATTATGACTCTCTACCATCACATACAATGTGATCCTGATCCAGATCCAGGTCATTGAGATAAAATGTACATGCCGCATGCCCTTCGCTTCATATGAGGCGTGGCACCCTATGACATCCAACTTCCCAGCATTGCTATTTTAAGGCGCTCACCGGAATTCTTTGATTCCAGAGAAAACTGCAGGGACAGATCCTTCCTGCGAACCGTCACTAAATCAATACCATAACCATTTCTTTTGAAACATCCTAAAAAGGAAAACATCAAGTGGTTAATCCAACTTTTTCCCTAAATACCAAAAACTGAATAACACACACAATAAAAGTCGTCGGATGCTCTTTCACATAAATGTCATCTCGGATTAATACATAACTAGGCCCTGCCCATAAATTCATTTGTAACTCATATTGATTCACTAGTAGCTGTTCTTCATTATAGTGTTTAACTATTCACGCTTATAGTCATTCCAAAGTATCGATCAATTTTCACCAGATTTTTAATTCATGATATCAGCTAAAATTTCTTTCATGCTTCATCATCATTTTGCATTTATTGGAATTCAACATTCATGAAATGGTGGAATCTTCAGGTCGATATTGATAAATGATATATAAAATGGTTATATTTAAAATGTCATCAAATACTTGTTGCAAAGGTTTAATTTCTCTCGACCCTTTTAGAAAATAGAAATATCAGTTGATTTTACAAGCAGACAAGCTATAAATAACTTGGGCCAAATTAAAAGAAGAATTGGATATGGATTGATTGCCACAAGTTATTCAAACTCACAGACTAACTAAGATAAACATATTATTTCAAATGCTAGTGGCATGTTTCCAGGAATTAGAGGATATCACGTAATTACTGCGTGAGGCATATCCACAAAATCTTATGCATTCAGTTATCCGTATCCCAATTTTTTAGTTTTATCTTTCAAAATAAGGAGAGAGGGGACATGTTTTGATATTTTAGTGAATTTCTTAAAAAAATAAATTGTAGATCTATGTTTCAATGAAAAATAATCAATTATAAAAAATTGTCTATTATCCATTAAATGTGTAATATAATATATGTTAGGATAAAATCATTAGATCTATCTGAATTCAGGAGACTCATAAATTTAGATAAAGGTAGTGATTCCATTTAGTCTGAGGCAGAAATTAAATTTAAATAAGGATTCATCAGTGGGCAAATTCCACCACTTGCATATTCATGCCTCAATTAAAGGACTTATATCCTATAGCAGATTTAGATGTAGGTACACTTTTCTTTTCACTGAATTCACATTACTTTCCCTCATCACATTGGTACATCCGACAAGGTTCCTGATTGGCTTATAATTGTTGGGAAAACCACTAATTTCTTACATTACATCTCGAACGAAGGCATTATTATTGCACACTTTCGGTCATTCTCCATATGGAAATATTGTAGAGATGTGATATTAAATAATAGTTTTAACGGGTAAATTTCGATCCTGAACAGGATAATTTACTCTAGACATTTTAGGTTTCTTCATCATTTAATGACAATAGCGTTGCTGGAGGTATGAACTCTCTGATTGCTCTCTTTTTCTTTCAGTGTTCATTCTCGGGTTTGTAAGTAAACAGAAGTTTTCGGCTATACTATTAGTCTTCTGTTTTCACTTAAATCTTTTACAAACAGATAGGTAAGTAGTTCGGCAATACGTTTAACCCCAGGCTTTGAAGGGACGATTGTTATCACGTCACCTCCGGGCACTAGGCCATTTTTCACGACCTTGATTGCGTTCAAAATTTCTTTCTTCTTTTGTGGTGTGGCATCGCCTATTGAAACTCATTCATTGATCTTTTCTCTGTTTATATATTAGTGATGTCATTTTGCTGTCTGACAGTTGTTGTATTGAATGCAACCTCACCTTTTAAAATATAAGTTTAACCAAGGTGTTGTCTCCACAAATTATTTTGGAATTGAGTCTTTTGTTTACTCCAATCTCTTCTGTTAAAATTAGTTCTCTCATATCCACAATTTGTCTCAACTGAACGAGCTTTGGTTCTATCGATATAAAAATTTATTTTTAATTTCGATTAAATTTTGATATGAGGATGAATTCGTCCATTTTTACATTTATGGTGTGGGATAACTTTTTCTTTTTGGTTTATTTTACAAGAGAAACTTTGGGCGTCAAATATCTTTAAACTGGTATCCACCATTATTGTATATAAAGTGAAAACCGAGGGCGGTACTTTTGACCTAAAAACTCTGAAAGAGAGTTCGTATAGAAGCAAATGAAAGATTACAGTCGCAAAAGTGTAGCAGGAATTTCTGTGTTACGAAAATGAATACATCCTTATCCATTAACTTTCAGTCCACTTGACCCTTCAAACTGAATACAATTTGTCTCTCGGTTTTTACAAATTTATCTTACTGATAATTACCCCAACTACTTCAAAGAGGTTTTCTGACACATTGATGAACTCAGTAATAAAAAAGCAAATCTCATCTCATAATAATATAACCCAACATAACAAAATATCACGATTTTTTACGCCATTATTCTATTGGAATTCATTAGAGTGCTCTATAAATGAAAGAGGTAAATAATATCATCAAGGCATACTGATGAAACGAGACATCCCACCACGAGTCCAAGACGTCCTAACGATGGAATAAGACACAAAAAGCTCTTCTTTTATTTGTAAATTCAGGTAGAAATTCAATAGATTGGAATTCAATTGCAAATTGCCGTGTTTTGGTAAACCATCGATGCCGAAGTCGACCTAAAAAGGGAGCCTCATCCTGGGTATAGTCATAGCCAAAGTGGCCAAAGTTTGGACATATGGAGAAGCCGCATTTCCGGTCGGTTATGACCTAAATCTTGCGGAAACATAAGCAGTAATAATTAAAGATATGTCTGCTAACTAGGTCAATGGTGGATGTAGAGAAATACGTGAAGTTTGATACGCAGGAACAACTTTTTGATATTTTCGAGACATTACTGAAAGATGTTATCACGTTCCTCCATTTGTAGGAGGAAGAGCTCGGAATACCATCTTAAATCCGATTCCCCTTTTTGGAACAGAAACGGCGTGGTCTCCCAAAAATCCTAAGGAAGGACAATAAAGAAGTTTCTCACGTGGAATCCGATGATACACCCCACCTGCGTTTGCCTAAATCAGCCGATTCCCCACCCGCAATGACCCGCAGACCAATTAATCCCCCGCCAGACAAGAGGTGCAGTCAACCACATGCCTCGAGGCCAGAATTACCGCTAGACGAGCATTGTTTCAAACCTTTATCTGAAACAGATCTAATCCGTTCGGCGCCAGGATTTTCCTTGAGACAGCAGCCGTGCTCGGAGTCCTTTTAGCGACTTAGCAGGCTTAGTATATATATTCAGGGTCCCACGTTACTCGACAGAGAGTACAGCTCACGTCCCTTGAAGATACGTCCCCCTTTCGTCTCGAGTCAAGGCCCTGAAGTTTAAAGGTCTTGTCTGCTAGATCACCACCGTGTACATTTGACCATCCTCTATAGGCAAGTTCGTGAAGCGGTTTCTTCGAAGAGTTCGTGCGACATACTCCTCTCATTCCATTCACGAAAGTAAGTCACCTCTTGATAGTCCACTCCCTTAAGCCTAGGTGTATCTCTCTACTCCACCCACGTGTAATTCATCTTGCTCCAACCTCACCTCGCTTTTCCTTGAGGTACTAGACTCCCAGTGCAAGATCTTATCGCTCCGCTGCAAGATCTTCTCATCCCGTGCAATCTGCGTCTTGGTTCCGTCACCGCCTTACCCTTCCCCGAGATGCTAGTCCGCAAGGCAAAGTCCTTCTGCTCATTTTTTGAATCCCTTTCCTCGGAGGTTATTCCCTGCTGTACATAATTTGTTAATTAGCGAGACTCAATTTCATTTCCATATTGCATTAGTCCATGTCCGGTTTGCTCATTGCATTTGCATAATACCTCAATCTTGACCCGTGTATATATTTTTGTGATTACCTGTTTTCTATTTCTTGTAAATAAATCATTTATTTTGGGGTAGTCTCTTTAAATAATCTTGAATAAATCTTGGCATTTTACGAACCCTTTAAGGCCAACCTCACGCACTCGCTTACGGCCCCTTTTGTTTCAGCTTCCCATTGAACTGGAGCGAGGCCTACCTTTTCATCCTTTATTTAGCGCGGCATCTCAGCTTTCGGCAACCTATTTATGCTTGTACGGAACCACGGACTAGGCTGCACACCCATAATTTATCGACACTCACATTTTTCATTAAAAACCTTTCGTCCCCTAATTTGCTCTTTTTAAATGGATTTTGACAATGGTGTTATGGTCTGGCAATATTTTCCCTTAGGCCTTTTTGGGAACTTTTAATTCTTTCCTCTATACGATTTCATTTAAGATATGTAATGATGAATTAATTAGATGGAGGTTATACTAAATTTGATATTTGACAAGAAAAAACAGTAACACTACACGAGAACCACAAAGCGATGGCTACATGTTGAAAACATCTAAATTTGTATCATATATTGAAAATAAATATGAGGATGTGAGTCTTGTTCCCCTATCCTAAAGTTGTGCAGAAATTAAAAATAAATAATTGATTGATGCGCTTGAATTATTTACCCATTGAAGCCATTTATCTTTACCTATTTGGCCACATTTGTTGCCAAAATTTAGCAAGCGTTTCTGGTTGGTCTGAGTCACCATAGATGACTTTGTGGTCACTGCGTTGGATGTGTGGTAATGGACTGTTCCAAAAGACCGAACGATTTATGAGTACCTTCCCTGCTGGCGTGAAAGGGTAGGTAAACTCCGAATTACAGTATCAATTGAATTTTTTGCAAGACCCTTTCTAGTGAAAGGGAAAAGTAGCCCTCTGAATGTATCTAATTCTGCTTCATGCGTCTGGAATTGCCTGGAGAGGAAAGATGAAGGGGAATAAGCCATCATATAGAAACAACTAGAGGGAGGGAGGTAATTTTATTAAACTCAGGAAGTAACTTTGTACAAAGAGTGTTGACAACTAAACAACGATCTTGAAGGTAACTGCGGAATCTGCATGCGTTTCTGAAGGAACTCAAGTAAGGTAGAGCTGCATGCCTTTCTATTACTTAGCTACATAACCATCTTCCTTATCACCTTAATATGTAGTCCACATTCCGCCCGCTGAGTCCTCATTCCACCCGCTGAGTCCTGACTGAAAAGACGTGTTATCTCTGTGCTCCTGCTCAATTCATCTGTTCCCATAAATTTCGTTTTCTGAGTAACTTAATAATTCTAGATACTTCCTGCGCTCATATAATATTAGTCGCTGTATTAAAAAGATTGTCCGACTTATTCGCTGTGTTAATTTTATTTATCTTCATCCGTATTCTAGAAATCGACAATGCCCGTGATCAAGTTTGAATGTTCGAGTTGTGGGGCTTCCTTTAATAAGGAAATTTACGTTCCTTCTAACATCGAACAAAATAGAATTTGCTGTTTCTTTATTTTAAACGATGCATTGGAGCGTAAGTTTGCTAACGCTATTAGCGAAATTAAATTAGAACTAAATTCCATCGCGAGGGACATTATCTCGACCAACCGTAAAGTCGACGAATTAAATTTGAGTCTAAATTCTACCATTCATGATATGCGTGGGAGGGAAAATAGAAATTGTGACAACTGGCCTACTCGTATCAGGCAATTGTTGACCAGCAACAAAGGATTTTGAACTCATTTGGACCTCATGATTCACAATATAGACCCCAAGATTCGCAATTTATGCCCGCTAGAAATGAGGATAGACCATCGAGGGAACAGCATTTCACATTACCATGTTCGAACCCCTTCGCACTGCTAACTCCTATAGAGGGGGAAGAAGAAACCGTACTAATTGGGGATTCTTTAATTAGAAACCAAGAGCCGGAATTCACAGCGCGAAACCCGTCAAAACGAAAACGATTTTTTTTTCCTGGTGGCCACATAGATAAAGTAGTTAGTGAAATTGTAAAATTGGACCAAACACGTGACGAGCGTACGATCCTCACGCTGGTAGGGGGGAATGATGTGCACAGATACGACAGGACCCCTGAGGGAATAGTAAACCGCGCTAAGACTCTGATTCATACTGCGAAAGTTAAAGCGGATAACGTAGGAATTATTGGTATTTTACCTCGACTAAAATCCACGTTGTATCTGCAGTCCCGTGCTATATATACAAACGAGTGCCTTTAGCGCTTGTGTCGCGACACTGGAGTTAGCTTCTTTAACGTTTGGGATACATTCCAAGACCAACCTTCACTTTATCAAACGGACGGAATCCATTTAAGCGATGTGGGGAACAGTCTGCTGGGTAGGATTTTAGTACGTAGCATGTTAAGTAGGAGAGTTGCGGGGCCACGTGATGCCCATGCACCAGACCGGTACTCGCATGAAGGGGCAATGAGTATTAGGAAGCAGGGAAACCAAACCGATTCGCGTGTGATAGAGGAGTCCACCTAAAGCGCAAATTGAAATGTATATATTCAAATGTTCGTAGCTTAAAAAATAAACTTGCCGAAATAAAGGCGGTAATTCTAGAGGGAGACTACGATCTCATATTCTTAAGTCAGACTTGGATAGATACACATTCGGGGATCAGTGTTTGCGAATTTGATATACCAGGCTATAAAATTCATTATACAAATAGACAAATGGTAGAGGAGGGGGCGTATTTGTGTATATAAAAGATGACCTAAGCGCTATAACGATCGACTCGTCTACGGCAGATATGAGAAGTGAGGCCTTATTAATCCAATTATGTTGTAATGCAAAAAATAAAATTAATTTAGCCGTCATGTATCGTCCTCCATCGCAAATAGAAAAAGAAGATGCTGCACTCTTTGATATGCTTTCATCTTGGATTAGAAAAGGGACCACATTAGTCTGCGGCGATTTTAACTATCTTAACGTTAATTATAGTAATTTAACGTCAGATAAACTGGGAAGAGACTACTAAACTTTATTTTAGAGAATTTTCTCGTTCAAAAAGTGGAGGAACCAACTTGTGGTAATAATATCCTCAATTTAATCATGGCGACTGACGAGTCGTTGGTAGAAAATTTTTGTGTAGGAGAGAGCATTTAGCCTCGAGTGACCATAATGCGATTAGATTCGCAGTAAACACGTGTGTAGAAGTAAAAATTAGTACACAGCTCATACCACGTTTTGGTAGCTGTAATTTTGATACTTTTCGCTAAAAAGATAAGGGAGAAAGACTGGGGAATGCGCTCCGAGAATAGGTCAGTAGGAGAAATGTACACTATGCTTGGGCGTGCACTCCTTAGTGTAAATTTCGACTTAGTAAAGTATGTGCGCCGTAAGAGCGGGAAGTCGATGAGAGCACCGTGGGTTATCCCACTAATATTAAGCTTAATTAAGGACCGAAATAGAAAATTTCAAACACATAAGAACAATGAGTCATTTATAAGTCGGCAAAATTACATAGATTCTCGAAGAGAAGTTAAATGGGCGGTTAGAGATGCGAAGCGGAAATATGAAATAAAACTGGCGAAGGATTCAAACAGGAAACCGAAACGGTTTTACGGCTATGTAAACTGTAGGAAACCCTTAAAAGGTTCAATAGGGCCGATTAAGGACAAAGATGGTCGTTTGACGGAATTTCCGGCGGAAATGGCTAAAATTTTAAATGAACATTTCACTAGCGTCTTTACTGTTGAAGATTCGTCCGAATTAGGATCCTTAGTTGAAGAAGTAGATAATAGTGATATTTACATATCCAATATAATGGTCAATGAAGTGGAAATTCCTAAATATATTAACCTGATGAAAAAGTCTAAATCACCCGGGCCCGATGGCGTTTACCCCACTCATTTAAAGGAACTTAAGAATGAGCTTGCGAAGCCGTTGCGTGTAATTCTCAATCACTCATTAGAAGATGACGTAGTCCCTTTAGACTTCAAGCGTGCAAACGTTACACCAATATTTAAGAATGGGAATAGATACGAAGCAACGAATTTTCGTCTTATTAGTCTAACTTCGGTAGTTGGAAAGCTTTTAGAATCGGTAATTAGAGATAGAATAGTGAGCCACCTCGAGCTAAATAATCTGATTAAAGATTGCCAACATGGGTTTAGGTGGACGAGATCGTGCTTGACAAATTTGCTCGAATTCTTCCATAAAATGATTTGCGTTTACGACGAAATCAAAGCTGTAGATGTAATCTATCTAGACTTTAAAAAGGCGTTTGACACCGTTCCGCACGAAAGATTATTAATGAAAGTTAAAGCAATCGGTGTGAAGGGTAAGATATTAAATTTGATTAGAAATTAGCTGAAGGATCGTCCGCAGCGAGAAGTTATAAATGGTGAATGTTCTGATTGGGTTAACGTCAGTAGTGGAGTGCCACAAGGCTCAGTTCTTGGCCCATTATTGTTTCTAATATATATACACGATTTGGATAATGGTGTATTTAGTATGATTTCTAAATCTGCTGACGACACGAAGCTTGTCAACCGTGCCTATGTAAGATCGGATGTAGAAGAATTACAAAAGAACCTAAACTTGATTGTCAGATGGGCAGATAAGTGGCAAATGCAGTTTAATTTAAGTATATGTAAGGTGATGAATTTGGGTTGCCATAATTTGAGGGTAGAGTATACCATGAAAGGCCAGGTCCTCGACGTGGTTAAATTGTAAAAAGACCTGGGAGTTTTAGTCTCGGATGACTTCAAAGTCACGGAACAATGCGCGGATGCATGTAAAAAAGCAAATCGCGTGCTGGGTTATATCGCGCGTAATTTTACGTTCAAATCCAAAGAGATAATTTTACCGTTATATAAATCACTTATGCGTCCACTGCTCGAATATGCGGTTCAATTTTGGGCTTCATACTTAAACAAAGATATCGCGCAATTAAAAAGAGTGCAGCGTAGGGCTACAAAATTAATTCCCGAGCTGAGAAACAGGCCCTACGAGGAAAGACTCAGGGCATTAGATTTGCCATCTCTCGAAGGCAGAAGATTACGTGGCCAGCTAATAAAAGTATTTAAAATATTGAAAGGATTTTCAAACGTTGATTATAGGAATTTGTTGAAATTGGTTCAGAGGGGAAACACTCGGCAACATAGATTAAAACTAGTGAACAAGCGATTTAACACTAGTATAGCCCAAAACTATTTTACGTTTATAATTACTCAAATTTGGAATAGGCTAACCACGCACGTAGTAGATAGTACGTCAGTAAATATGTTTAAAACCGTCTTGACGCGCACTTAAATAGTATAAATATAACGTAGTCTGAGCACAGTAAATAAAAACGTCTTGCAAAAGGAGTTTGGAGCGGAGGAACAATGAGAGTAAAAATGATTCCAGCGATTTTCTTGCATGTGTAGTTTAGATATCCATTTTCTTTTCCGCCTATCCTATAAATAGTCTTAATATCCTAAAATTAGATTTTCAGCACTAGCAGTCGAGGGCTGCGGAAGTTGAGAATAAAAACTTTCTATTACCCCGCACCCCTAGGTTGAAGTAGTTAATATGCATGACAATGTACACATGTAGATAAGTGTGTACAGTAGATTATATATAAAAAAATAAAGATATAGCATGTTAGAGATACACTCGTAGATAAGTGTGTATCGTAGTTATGGATGTAGTGTAGCGGACTAGCCTCGAGCGGACCTTAGGGTCTTTGCTGGTCCTAGATTGGGTAGTTCTGTAGTTCTCCTAAACATCTCTGGTCAAGATATCGCAGTGTATGTTCTTTAGTTTCCTGAGTACAAATAATGGTAATATTGGAATGTAGTCAGTATTTTAACTCTCATAAAAAATACGCCATAAAATGGAAAAGATTAAAATCCAAAATCATTTTACATCAGATATATAACTCTTTGTTAACTGTAAATTGATATGGAATCGACTATTTAAAATGGCTATTTCCTTTGGTTGCTCTTTTATTTCTTAATAAATTGCCTGTATAAATATTTGTAGCCCCTTCTGACAAAAAATGGTTGTGATATTAATCTCTCAGTACAATCTACACATTGGTAGATTAGTATTTGTTGAATAGATGATTGCTATATTTTTCTCTCTGTTCTTCCAATTGAGGAATCTAAGCTGTTATAATAGATTCAATTCAATGTTTCTTTGTTAATTTTGACGGATCATTGTTATTTGAAATCAGATTTCGTCATAATTATCCCCAGAACTTTGTAACCGATAATGCATATTTACCTTTCATTGGCTATATATTTATGAGCTAGTCTTTTCCTGTAAGTTGATACTATTTAAAAAAATTCTCTTTTTTGCTTATTCATAATTTTGGTTCATATTGCTTACTTCTTCTTTTTTTATGTTTTACTATTAGGCTGAGGCAACGACCTTAGGGAAGCCTGGCTTCGAGTTGAAATCTTTTTCCTTGGTGGTGCGGTGTCAATATTTGCACATCTAATTATAGTAGTTGCAGAATATCTTTTCTATTTCAGATTTTAGGTATAGTTGATATATCTTATTTTGAATACCCCTCTGCCAAACTTTATCTGAAGCTTTAGACACACCTCGATAAACAATTTCACTTTCGTATTTTTTTCATTAACAGGTTGGGAAATAAGTCGGTAATTTTCTACCAGATTTGGTGATTTTCCGGGTTTTAGGATGGAAATCCCTTTTACCACTTCCAGACTGCTGTGAGAGTAGCCTTTATTCAGGCACTCATCAAACTAATATTTTATTTGGAAATTCTGCGTATTTTTATCGTAAGTTATAATGTTCCTGGCGTCAATTCACGAGTAGGGATTATGGTTTATTTCGAAAAAGTGGTGTGAGGATATTTGATCGAAATTTAGTTTAGTTCATCAATAATTTTGTTTTTAAAATCAATCAAAGTTTTAGGTTTTTCCTTCTTTGATTTTAAAATCACCTTTCTAGTGTTCTCTTAACTTTAGAAATTCGGCTTCATCTTTCAACATGTTTTTAATCGTTTATTTATTTCTTCTCCTTTCCTTGTTGGCTTCTAATTCATTTTTCGAATCAACTTCCATAATCTATGAGTGACCTTTCTTCGTCTATCGTGTGCATTAGGTGTTTCTGTTTTTCGTTTGGCTGATCTGAACACATTACCCGCGAGTTTTCTCAATTTGCTCCTCAATTCGATCCATGATGCCCTGGATGGTTAATTTCTGCAATCCGTTCTTAAATCTTACTTATTTTTTTATTTAATTTCGTCAATCATTTCATGTGTTTGCCAGAGTTTTTGATTATTATATAAGTTGTTATAGGGATTGTTACATTATTTGAGCTTATCAAACTTCTATAATTGTTGTTCTTCAATTTCTTCCCGCATAGTGTGATTTTTTTTTATGCATATTCACTTACGAACATTTTATATATCATCCAGTCTGCATGGTTGGAGGCCGTCCATATTGGAGTGGGGGGGCTTTATGAGTAAGTAGTTAATCGTTAGAAAAGAGACTGCGAGGTTGCTAACTAGAATGTATTTGAATTCTATATGATAGTTAAAAGGAAGGTTAAAATTCGACAGGCTGGTATCGAGTTTTGATGCCTCGTTGTCTTTGATGTAAGTTTAGTCTTCTGGTCCTATTCTTTGAATCATTCTAAGATTTGATGTTGTCTGTTTTGTTTCTCTTTTCCACTCCATATGTTTTTGCATAAATATATCTTTACTTTCAGATTATTTTTATAAGGTTTCCGAAAAAAATTAAATGTACATGTACACACAGTACAAACCTACAAGAACTTTTGAACCATATTCATTCCTTCAAAGCAGCTTAAAAGCAGTAGATTGGACATCAAAGATGCAGTTGCCACCGGGAATATTGGCTCTTCAGGGTTTATTACTTCACCCCCTTCACCACTTCATAGCTACAACAATAAAAAATGTCTACTAGAGATGCTCTGGTCACTTTTCGCATCCTAGTTGTCAAGTAATAATAATAATACTAATGATAAACAATACCTGTCACTGATATTTCAGACAAGGCTCACGGATGCACATCAACGAAATATCGCCACTTCTGCAAGAGCCAAGACCATTGGAGAGAGATGAGCTCTCACAACTATCCCGTCATTTAAATCGATTAGAATATCTCTCACTCCAAATATGTTAACTTTACTAGACATATAATCCAAACTACTTAACTAAAATCACAGCTTGTGTTAATTTCTCAAGCTAAACTTAAAACATATTTCGCATCCGCACATCACAGGTTAATGCTAAATGTCATGATATTAGGAATCAAAGTAGATGATGGAATCGTGTTAATAATCGATTTAGAGGAAGAAAACAACGCAAGAAACAGCAACATCAAGTTAATTTCAGGCTGTCAGTAAAGTAATATATTAGTTGTTTTGGATTCTTGATATTTTGTTTTTTGTTTTTTATGCACACCTATGTGAGTAATTTTAAAATTACAAAAAATGTAGTGATATTAGATTTATACACTATTTAGTGTTTGCAAGCGTCGACTGTGATCTCAAAATAAATTTTTACCTAAGTTATATTCGTATCAAGAATGCGAATAAAATTCGATAAAGGTAAAAGTGAACACCTATAGTCCAATATTAACCAACTTCCCAAAGAAGATTCAATAATTCCTGGATTAATATGAGTAAAGAAAATAATAACTCAGGGAGACTATCTCAGATGAAATAAAAGCAGAAGCAAATAACATTTATTTGGGAATCACAAAACTTTCAGGGTTCGAACAAAATAGGATGTGTAGGGGAGAATTTAATTTCCCAAATAAAACCATAATTTTTATTAGTTTTTAAAACTCTCTTGCACAAATTTCCATCAAATATTTTTACGTATTAGTTAGCAATCGTAGAGAAACGGTTTAGAGACTGCGACTAGAGACAAATTGAGCGTTTATATTTATTTCTCTTTTACTCGGTCATGAATTATGAAACCCAATAAATTCAATGTCACCTTTTAGTATAGAAATTAACCATTTACGAGGGAAATTTTTGTATAATTTAAGATATTTTTAAACATAGTAGAAGAGTAGATTAAAATATACATATATTCTATCATTTAAAATTCATTAAAAATCTGAGAAAATTTCCTCTTCTTCAAATGATATTATACTATGAATCCCTGTAGAACTTTATCTCGTCCCTCAATGTCGAAAGACATCATGAGGGGCATTTTAGTATAAACAATTACCAAAAAAGGAGACAAATAAATTTTAATAAACACGGAAAGGTTAATCTACGAGTTTATTTACAAGTGTAAGGACTTTGGATAATTGAAAATAGTGCTAAGAACTTCCTCCGTTCGCAGCGTAATACAAGGTTATTCTCTCTCGTTCTCGGATGCCACCAAATGTGCCATCCTGCAATCACTGTTTGTTTCTCGGACATTCTTCTAAACAACAAAGCCACTTTGCATAATTCAAAGGTAATATTTCGTCAGTAATCTTAAATAACATGCATGGGTTAGACTCGTTCACTTAACCAAACATAAGATTTCAGTCTTCATATATACATATTTAAACTGAATTTAAATAGAAAAGAGATTGCGGCGAGAGAGGAGGGAGGTAGATGGAGGATGCCATTCAACTTGGAAAAGTGTAAGAAAATGCACACTAGTTATTTCCAGGTATGACTTGACTTCCCACCGAAGAGGCAAGTAATGGATATGACGGAAGAACGGATAGAAATGGGCATGCTTTTAGTTAAGAAAATTATTCGAACAATAGGTAGCTCGCTGGTTTGCCCATAGCCTATACTTTGCTGTTTAGTTTTGCTCTACCGGCCTTCGTAAGAACATTGTAGGTCTAAAAAGAGTGTAAAACATATTTTCATCCCTGTAATTCGGCGACTGCATTGTAAGCTGTAATTTATTAGAAGTCGAATAAAAGAAGATGTCAGAGAGGTGAAGAAGCATCAACTCATTAATTTTCAAATCATGTCAGGTCTGCAAATTATAGTGGCCATTATTCTTTATTGAGTGGAGACGTCTAGAGCACGCTTTCTCTCTTTCACTGACGACCAAGTAATAAACTTACTAAAAGCTATATTAGTTTGATTAGCCAATTTAATGATCCTTTGGAGCTCTCTTTACAGATTGTGAATACGCAGGTCCTAAAACGCAATTACGTTACTATCTCATTTTTTTCCTACAACATACAAACTAGAACAAAACTCCTCCAAACAAAGTTTTAGCTATCACATCAATGTCAGAAAAATATATTGGTTCTCTTTTCACGACAACTGAAACAAAAATGAGAGCGGGCTTCCCATTTCTTCTGACATTCTTCCAAATGTACATTGCTTGCAGAAAAAAATATTAAAGGAAAAACAGTTGATTTCTGGTGCATATTATGATAGAACAACGACTAGGCTCGTCCGTGTTATACCTTCACCGAATCTACCTTCATCACTCGGACTGTTACATATCGAAGAGTGAAACGTCCACTTGGTTGGGACAAACCAGCAGGATGATTTTTTCTAAAGAGATCCGTAGACTTTGCATACCACTCTTAAGGTATAGCGACTTAATGGAAGTCAGAATCTCATCAGCCTATTTGCAGTAGTGGATAACGTAGCTTGGGAAATCAAGAACAAAAAATTTAAAATTTTTTTAGCTCATCACTCTGGCTGTCATTCAAGAAGATTAGTTCCTTGTGTCCGCGTACCCCCATACTCAGAGAGACAATTATTCGGCTAAAAAAGATTGAAATCATTGCTCAATTGAACATGATTATGTGTTTCTCAGATCATTTATAGGAACTAGTTGAAAATATCGGTCAGCCTGCAAGTAATCTGCTGTAGCATTGCAGATTTGGAACTCATTTCAATATGTTTATGTTTCCGTAACTGGACTTCACTTCTTGGTTGACAGTGGCTCAATTGGCTCGATTATTCCATCACCTTTAAGCTACTAAGGGACTCAACATTTCTTTGTAATTATCAAGTCACAGATATTGATTACGCTACTTTACCGGTTGATTTTCTGCAACTAATTCAATAATTGTTGATTTGAAAGACCATTTTGGGGGGGCTGATTGTCTGGGAGCGGCCATATAATATACACATCTTCCCGCTCTCACGATCTACCTCAATCTTCCTAGTCCTCTCAAATAATGAGACGATTACTCGTTATCAATCTTTACGAGTTATATTCCTTGTTTTGAGTGTTTTCTGAAGAATGATTTTCAACCTTTAGTATGTAGTTGATCATTATTGTAAAACAGCCCCAATTTTTCTTTTCATAACAAAGGTTTTATCATCTTAGATTAAAAAATGATAGTAAACCATTTATTTTATTTTATATTCTGTGAACAAACAAATAAAACATACGAAGAAGGCTCCCTGGCAACAGTTGCTTTCCACACGCAGTAAGCACAAATATTTACGATGCTACTCCGGAATCCAGAAAACTTCTATCAGTTACTCATTCTTCTCTTTATCTGTTTTTTCTGCACTCTATACCATCCAATCACCAAGATTTATTAACTTTGTGCCTTCTGACTAATTTTAACCTCCGAACCCAAATTGTGTAGATTGTCATAGCAAACTAAGTCAAATCCTACATTCCGTTTCGTCCACTTCGTGACAAAAAAGCTTCTGGGATTTGAAAGAAATTTTTTGACACCAGAGGGAGCAGTAGGTAAAGGTAAGTTATGCTGATTTACTTTTTGCCTAAGTAATGAAAGGTAGGAGATTTTATGATTAAATTAATTATGGTTTAGTAAATTGCAAGGAAAAAATAATAAAAAAAATGCTTCGAATTATTTGAGGTTGGCTGGTGACAGCCAAAATACATAACTATCAAAAGGAATGTGAAAAATTAAATGGTGGTAAAATTAAAGTCTCGACCTAATAGAGTTCTTTGTTTTAATATTCTCTAACACGTTCAAGTTGCTTGCATGCCATAAATTCTTAGATTGGTTCGCTAGCATTTTTTATCCCAGCCAGAAAATATTCCTATGAAACACGTGACATTTTATAATTACAGTGTGTAACCGAATTTTGATCTTGGGGTAGCAGCTGTTATTTTATATTTGCTTGTGTCTAGAATACTTTGAAAAACACTGTTATTATTTCCAACTTGGCTTTTAGGTCCAAGATAATGATATTTATATAAATTTTACCTATTCCCCCCTGAAGGAAGTAGCGAATTTGATCTTTCATTTGCATAAAGTAGAAACAAAACGACATGATACAAAAATAGCATTTATTTATTCTAGAATTACATAAGTGAGACAATTAAAATATTAAAAATGAGTAGTTTTCAGTGATTTACACTTACACTGTAAGATACTTTACGAATCTGCGCCCAAATATAGTCTTCCATCAGATTTTCATCATATGATCCTTGAGAACGGCGTTTAAAGTCAAGTAGATCCTGGTAAAAAAGCTCGCCATGCTCCTCGCAGTATGCTACCATGTTCTCCTTATATTTATCAAAGTGAGCGTCAAGAATATGGACCTTCAGGGAAATCATGCAAGCCATCTTGCCGTAGTTTCTCACCAAGTTCTCAACAAGCTTTAAATAGCTTTCGGCTTTTTGATTATCTAGAAAGCCTAGAACCACTCAATAAAGCTTCTCCACGCTGCTATTTCACTCCATTATCTCTTTTATTTGTGCAGACCCCGGCTTCCCCCTTTACCACAGATAACTTAGGAAAGAAATTTTGGAGATACTTCCAAGCTGTAACACCTTATCTAGAGCTCTGACGCATTGTTTCATCAATCCAAATTTTAGGTTCAGAGGAGGAAACAATACTCTTCGGTGGTTCAACAAAGGCGACCATTTAACGTTGTTTCTCCCCATACTAAACTCAGTCCGTTGTAGCTAATCATACTGATGACAGTTTACCACGGTGTCCCTGCTGTCCCAAAGGCAAAGAAAACAAGAAACATGGTAAAGCCTCCTTGAAGACCGATCAAGAAGGCAAATATTTTGAAGTCTCCGATAGCCTCTCAACCGTACTCTTCATATTTCATTGCATCTACCAAGATCTTAACACAGCTGTCTTCCTCTTTGAGCCTGACTGAGTGAGCAAGGAAAAGAGATGGATACATATTCTCATTATGAAGCAGTACTACTGTAAGGCTTCTGGACGAGCTGTCAATAAAGAGGGCCCACTTGTTTGGGTTAAAGGCGATTCAGATTGGCTTATACAGATCGGTCACATTGCGACAAAAGCAAATCTCATCTTGACGTGTGAAAGAGAGCGAAAAACACTGCTGACGCTTTCTCTGACCTAATATTTGCACAGTCATTTACCAAATTCCACTGCCTGAGTCTCGAAATTAAAAGCTCAACTTGGAAGTTGTGACACCAAAATCACTGAAGAGGTCGTTGATATCTTTTTGGTTGGAGTTTTATGGCTTTTTCTCCTTAAGTTTACTTATGTAATCTAGATCAATGGGTTCATCCTCTTCTGAACTGCTTTGCCTTTCTAAAAACTGCTGCTCTCTTTTCGAAAGTGTGGGCACGGGAGCTCAGAACTGTGTGGCACTAGTCAGTTGGTTCCCTTCAAATTCGTGAGATTGCGAAATTATAGATTTTTTCTCCTCTGTACACTACTGTAAAAGACAAAATGAGAAACATAAGTATAAATTTACAAATGATTTTCACTTAGTGTTATTAGAAATGTTAAAAAAAAAGAAATCCATTATTAAAATATACAAAACACATTGTATATATATATATACTTCCAGAGTTCTTTTACAGAGCTCGCAGGTGAAATGACGTGACCAAGATTTGTCTTGATCTCTGACTAGCATGCCGAAATATGACTTGTAGGCCTCACAAAGTTTATAAGATCTCTCTAGATAGTACTTTTTTGCTCTTGTCCTAATAAACTCGCCGCTCACATAGCAAAATACCTCTGTCGGATGCTTACAACGTCTTGATGCATGTGTGACGAATGCTTCCATCAGTGACGAGTGACGATGTCTGTGCTGTGACGGGTAGAGTTTAACTGATCGGTTGAGTAGACATTATTTATTTATATAGTCATCTACGTTGCCAGAATTGTGTGATAACTTCTTCAAACATAAAAAATTCGCGAAAGTTCTAGAAAGTTCTCCAGTTTATTTTTTACCAAATTTGTGCTGAATCTATGTGCAATGTAAGAGAACTGCCATTGCTCTCCAGGTCGCAAAAAAACAAAATATAAATGAAATAATAGCTATTGCTACTTTATTACTGTTTCTATAACTTTTTAAATACAGTATAGCATGTTTACCCCATTACTGAAAAAACATAACCCTTGAAACTTTTTATATATTTTTAGTATTTGCATCAAAATAATGATATTTACCGTAAATCGGCTAATTTAATAATTCAATGTCCTATCCACAGAGGCAAAGATTTGGGATTAAATTTACCTCTTTGTATTTAAAAGAGACCAAAAATATTGGGAAATAACACTTTTAACTCAAGGACAAAAGAAAAGTGATATTTGTTAAACATTGTTATTACTGCATTACACTTTATAGTGGAAGGGAGTAAACTGTCCTCAATAATAAATTAATTATATACATGCTGAATTCTCCTTTTGAAATTAAACAAGGTCTGCTGGTCTAAGTCGCGTACTCTAAATTATTCTGATTTATGACCTTAAGACATTCAAAACTTTCAATAATTCCCTGACTAAATTGTGATGACCTTGGCAATTATATAATTCGAAAGAGAATGTACAACAACATAAAGGTTCAAATTTCGTATGAACCTATTGAATAGTTAGGAAGTTATTGCCAACTAATTCCTCGGCTAACCTTGGGAAGACTTTAGCAATCATATCATTCGAAAGAGAATGTGAAACAACATAAGGGCTTCAGGTTTCCAAAGAATTTTCGAATTGTTACAATGTTATTACCAAAACAATATAATTCCAGGGGTAACTTAGAGAAGACCTTGGCAATCATTTTATTCGAAGGAGAATGTAAAGCAAAATGAAGGTTTCAAATTTCGTGAGATTTGGCCAAATAGTTATTATGTTAATGCCAAATGATTCCACTGCTAACCTTTGGAGGACTTAGGCAAGTATATTGGGAGTTCAAATTTTGGTAGAATCGGGAGAATAGAGATGATCTTATTACCAAAAGGAAAATAAAGAAAAACGGGGACCGACGGAGCAAGCGAATGACCGATCGACCAACATAGTGAAATATAGAGTCGCACAGGACTAACAAGGAAATGTATCAGTGGAAATTATAATAAAAGAGATAAGTAACCACAGTTTTCTTCATGATTCAAGGAAATATGAGTTTTGCTTTTTAATTGAAACTAAGAGGAAAAGCACACCTTCGGCATTCTCGTCAAAGAGGTTATGAGTAAGATTCGTAAAAGAACACATGAAACTGAGAAAATGTGAATTTAAATACCCAAAATAGTTTTGAAGCGAGGAAAAATAGATAATTGAGGTATATATATATATATATATATATATATATATATATATATATATATATATATATAATAATTTGTGAGCATAAGCCCAAGTGGAAAAAGGGGTCCTGGGAGTGCACAAATCCATCAGCCAATGCAAGGTGGCCCCAATTACACCTGTCATGACATCCTGCTGTGAGTAAAGAAGAGAAGGAAGCTACCCTAACTAACAAGGCATTTTCCCCATTAGTATAAAGCCTTTATGAGAGAGAAAGATATTAAGAATTAAAGACTAAAGAGGCAACCGTATGATCGACATACATACATATTTATATTTCTCTTCAAGTTTCTCTTGTACGTGTCTAAATATAGAGATAATAGCCATTTATAGTAGAGGCAGATTAAAGATGAATGCAAAAAGTATGCAGGGGTCTTTCCTCCTCAACTATTATCGCATGCCATAGTGAAAGCAACTTTAATGCAGATCAAGTTTAGAACTTTCTTTTTAAAATTCTAAGAATAGAATAGGATAAAGATAGCATTATATATTATATTCACATATAATCTATAATGAAACAAATAAAGGTGAAATTAGCTACTAGAGATTATGTCATTTGCTGGTCACACAATTCTTTTTATCATCTTATTCATATTTAGATTGAATTGAATTGGTTAGCATAGCAAACACTCTTACACTTTCCATTTATTGCCAAGGTCAGGTTAGAATTCTTCTTAGTTGCTTCAAATCAGGGAGCTAAACAGCTTACATAAACTTTTGCTTAACTTAACCATGCAAGTTTTAGACATTGTAAATATCAGCAAGTGAAGATTGCCAGTATTTTAAGATGAGTAATTGGTCTGAATTATTTTACCATTCTAGTGGTTATATGTCATTGTTTGTTGGATGTAGCGTTGCCGCAATTAGTCAAGTCACACTTTAAGCAAAGTTTTGTTCAAAGTGCCATTTAATATATTTTTATTTGTGAGGAATGAATTGTTTGGGATATATTTATTTAAAAAAATCTAAGACATTTACCATTAAATTAAATTCATTGAAATCTTTTACTTTCCTGCGCTATTTCAAGCATTTCAGTCATGACATTTTAAAATTTTGGTTTCAAAAC